>JAVJGI010000064.1:4663224-4693441 GCA_035590275.1 Ibycter americanus
AAACGGCCCCAGGTAGCGCCAGGGGAGGTTCAGGTTGGGTGTGAGGGAACATGTCTTCACCGAAAGGGCGGTGAAGCTCTGGGACAGGCTGCCCAGGGAGGCGGTGGGGTCACCATCCCTGGGGGTGTTGAAAAAACATGTAGGTGTGGTGCTTAGGGACGTGGTTTAGTGATGGACTTGGCAGTGCTGGCTTAATGGTTGGACGTGATGATCTCAAAGGTCTTTTCCAATCTAAAAGATTCTATACTTAAATGTTGGGAAATCACATTTTGTATTAATTTATATAGGTCTGAACTTTAAAATGTTTTTTATTTTTCTCAGTAGAACTGGGCAAAGCCATTTCTGAACTGCAGAAAACCTTCTAGCAATGTTTTAAGGGCCATGTCAGTTTACAGAGACACTTGGTAGGGTTGAGTGTTTATAAGAGAATGCTGAAAATGGCATGCCTTTCTTTCACCTGCAATTGATGTAATTAGGCCTAGGAAGGTCACTGCAAATAGGGAATGCCTCTAGTATTGTAGGATCTGTAACAAAAATGAGCTGTGAGGAGGAAAGCATAAATAAAGCATCTCTGCCCCTGGCAACTTCTGCCTGAGGCTACTTTGTGCAATAAAGCCATGTGGCGTCAAGGTAGAAAGATGCTCAAGCTTCTTTTTATGCCTGTTCTCATTCCCAATATGCAATGCATAAATACTGATGTATTTGGAAGGACTACGGTATTACAACTGAACTTCCTGAGTAACACAATGGGAAAAGAAAAGTATTTGGACATGAATAAAGTCCAATTTTAAGAGAAAATTATTACTTAAAACTGTACCCCAGAGATTTCAGCACAGACACAGTGTGTTCTGCAGCCTAGAGACAAAGATGCTTCTTAGATGAATAGATAACAACTTGTTCTTTATTTGCTTCAGGGAAGCCCAGGCCCTAGTGGGACGCCTGGTGATCCAGGCCCGCCGGGTCTTCAGGGTATGCCTGGAGAAAGAGGGATCGCTGGAACACCTGGACCCAAGGGTGATAGAGTAAGTCGGTTTATTTCTGTTGTTTACTAGAATCACCTATCTTTTCATACTGCAATTATTCCAGGGTGTGAACTACTCAGCGTTCAGTGTCATAACAGAAACTCTCTGGGTATTTTCCATAGGGCGGCATAGGTGAGAAAGGTGCTGAAGGTACAGCTGGCAACGACGGAGCAAGAGTAAGTAAATCTATCACTCTTTTTAGACCTACTCTTCACACACCAAATTGTTTATTGTGCTAGGGGTACTCAGCTCATAGAGCTCAACTTGGCGATATCATGAGTTGATAGTCATTCTCATTACCCCTACCCTTCAAATTTTCAAGTTTTTCAAGACTGCTATGCACAATGTTTTAGGATGTCTGTGTTCCAAGCCCTTCTTTCATATCATGAGTTAAGATGTCAAGGGAAAGGATTCCCAGAAGTAGTGGGTTGATTTGGGATTCGGCTAAGCTCACTATAGCAAAAACATGAAAAAAAGGGACCGGTGGAGATCAACAGCCAAAAACCAGACCTTCCAGCTCTGGCTCTTGGACCAAGGCAGGTCCCTCCTCATTATTTGTATTGAGTTGCCCACAGTCTGTCCTGTGCTTCACAGGTGAAAATTCCTGTAAATGTGCTAAGTCCCTTATGGGCAGTAAGTCGCTGACACATCTGGAAAGCTTTGAATCTCCTGTGGATAAATAACATGGCTAGTCTGCTCAAGACATGTTCAATATATGTTGCACACACTCTTCTGCATAGACCAGCTGTCCAATAATCCCAAATGCACTGGGTTTGCTGTATATGCACCAAGCAGGTGTTCCTCCCAGAAGTTGAGTTGCTTTTTACATGAATCACATATATCTGAGATTCTTGGGTTTTGCAAACCAACTGGAGTACTAGCTGCTAGGCATTTGGAAATCTGAGGTATGTTCAAAAGGTGAAGGTCCTGTCTGGAATAAATTTATAGTCAAAGAGGAAAAGGTTTTTGGAGAAACCCTAATATACGGGCGCACTAACTTAAAATTGTCAGCTGTGAGCTGGAATTAGTTATGTAAGTCAGATATTATTGACAGATGTGGAACAGTTCTTAGTCATTGTAAGGCACATTTATAGCTTACTGTAACTAATGAACAGGTAAAGTAACGGTGAGCTAAATGTACATCCCTGTTCTGAGCCAGGTATCTGCAGATATCTCTGCTACCTACCACTAGAGCATTGATGGTGTTGCAGTATCCTTTGTTATATGCCTCCTTTTTTTGTATTTCTCTACAGTTTGAACTAAGTTCCAGTGCAGTTAATTTGAGGGAGGGGGAATTTTGTTCAAGGCAAACTCGGTACAAGTTTGTGGTCCTCTACTTCTAATGAAAGTGAATTGTAATTGGGAGATCTAAGTATTCAAGTAGGTAATATAGTTAGTGCTGTGGGATGATTATGTGGAGTTCATGGGTTTGGATGCAGAATTTGCAACCTATTTGCCTAGCTGCCTCATGAAGAGAAAAAACACACTTCTGAGGAGTTTGCAAGATATAAATGAATCTTCAAAAGTAACGATGGACACTTTAAAATTAATTTAAACCATTAAATACTAGCATAAAAGAAAGAGCTTCTGTGCAAGTGGGGGAAGAGGACTTAATTTCCTCCTGAAAGAGCAAAATAAACCCAGGTGGTTTTTTGGGTTTGTTTTTTTTTTTTTTATCATTGGCCTTATTCATAAACACTCTATAGAGGAGAAGATTAAGTTAGTGAAGAAAGAGAATGAAAGAAAGAAGGTCTTTTGAGATGTGGGATTTTGGTCACTGTGAGAGGAAATGCAAGTCAATTTTAGATAACGAAGACTCAACAAGTTTTCAGAGATAAAGGGGAAGAATTTAAACGAATGAAAAAGCATATGGAAATTGTAATACATGAAAAGTTCTAAACTAACTGTTTTGAAACATCACTTCTCTAACTTCCTTTCATCTTTATTTGTTCAAAAGGGTCTCCCTGGTCCAATAGGCCCAATGGGTCCAGCAGGTCCCACTGGTGAAAAGGTAAACAGATTTTTATTCCATTTCTTACTGAAGTTTCTTAAAATTATCACACTTTATTGGCACTTTTGCTGTTTGTCAAATAAGTTACTTGGGAAATAATAACCTTTAATTTCATTCTAAGGGTGAACCAGGTCCTCGAGGTCTAGTTGGTCCTCCTGGCTCCCGTGGAAACCCTGTGAGTAAACACGTTTAGCTTTTGCCTGGCATAAGTTAACAATATCTAACAGTGATCCAGACTCTATGCATTTGTCTCATTTGCTGATCTATTTTCCTCTTTTTCTTCTCCTTCCTTTGTAGCCAAAATCTCTAGTCCTGTCTTGATGCTGTGCACTTGCAAAACTATTAGCAGATTTTATTTCTCTGTCCTATACTTGTTTTAGGGCAAACTTTTCAGAGTTACGCTCATTTACCTCTCTCCTGAAAGTGTGCCACCACTTTTAATTGTTTAAATGTTTTTAAAAGCATGCCCATAACAGACACTACTGTACGCATACAAATGTTTAGATGGACAAAGCACAGAGGTATACCTTAGTTCATCTAGTTCTGTTAACTCTTGTCATCTTCTATTTGTGATTTTAAGGATTTTAAGCATTGACTTTGATTAGGGAATTAGAGGCCCTTCTAGATCCTTCATGTTGCTTGGAATTGATTATGTGTCTCTCATAAATCAGAACAATTTTATTTCCAGTATAAACTGGAACAGCTTCCACCCCTCTAGGGAGTGCTGGAGCTTGGCAGCCTTCACCTCCTTCTTTTCCAAACAAATGTTGTGGGGAAAGCTGAGTTGAAGCAGCTCATAGCCCATTCTGACCTTGAAGAAGAATACATCTTTGAACTACTGGTTTTTTTCCCCAGTCTATCTGATTAGAATGGTAGGTTGCATAAAGTGTGTGCTCTTAAGCTAATCGTGCTTTCTCTAGAAGTGGTTGTGAGCAGAATTTCTCCTACTGGGGTTTTAGTGCTTGCTCATGCCTTCCATCTCTAAATTCTGAAAGTGTAAATATAGTCTTGAACATATGGCAGATCATAACATCATAGTTAAAGTCATTTATTTTATGATTAAAAGATCTTTTGATTCAGGTTAATAGAGTAAAAGTATAATCACACTTATGACAGTAAATAGTTAACATCCTTTCTTGCATGTGTAACTGTAAATTGTACTGTATATGGAAAGACAAAAGTTAAATACAATTAATTAATTTTTTTGACCAGGGCTCCCGAGGAGAAAATGGCCCAACTGGTGCTGTTGGTTTTGCTGGTCCTCCGGTATGTGTTTTGTAACACTAATGAGTTTCTTTTAGTCATGCTTTGACATACTTAGTTTCCTTCGTTATGAGTAATACTGCAGTGTTCTGGAACGTGAGTCACATTTTTGTTGCAAAAAGAGCTGTTTCTTTTTCCCATCAGTGTATCAAATAAAGAAAAAGGCCAGTAAATACCCTGGACAGTTGAAAAGTGGTTTTGTTGATAAGATTATGTAATTGTTCACCAGATTTCATATTTTCATGAATATGCTATGTTGCTCCTTTGAGATTAAAATGAGGCAAGTTATAAAGTGTCATCTACTGAAGGTAGCAAAGATTTGTGCCGTGAGTAGTGAAGGCTGGAATGAGTTGATGGACCAAATGGAAGGTTTGTGAGTTTTCCAGTGAATACCCTAAACTTTCCCACAGCCTAAATACTCTGTTTCAGACCTTTCATAAAGTGTCAGGCGCCTGCTTCCCTTGGTGGGTTGGAAAAAAAAAAAAAAAAAAAAAAAAAAGACTAGAAAAGACAATGCTTATTCAGTCCTTTTTGCTTTTAGGTACGTGATAGCTGCTGAGGAAAATAGACAATCAAAAGAAAAATGTGAGCTAGATAAGAAAGTATTTTAAATGGAAATACTGACTTCACAGACTGCTCAGAAAATCTCATCTGTGATCTAAAGACTGTGCTGAGCTGTTACAGTTTCCTTGAACTGAACTGTTAAGCAAATGCAGTGTTTTCTGGGCTGATCTGTTCTCCTGTTATTTTTTACCTTCTAAGAATTCCCTATAAAATGACTTTGTTAGGTTGGAAAGATTTGGTATTCTCTGGCCTGATGTCTCTTCTAAATATTATTTCTTATAGGGCCCTGATGGTCAGCCAGGTGTGAAAGGTGAACCTGGAGAACCTGGACAGAAAGGAGATGCTGGATCTCCAGGACCACAGGGTCTAGCTGGGTCTCCTGGTCCACCGGTAGGTATAAATAACATCATCAGAGAACCAGCGGCACAGGCTGATCTTGCTTATTTAAAATGTTTTGGGTGTTCACTATCAGCTCTCTCTTTCTCCTTTCCTCTTAGGGTCCTCCAGGTGTTCCTGGTCTGAAAGGTGGTAGAGGAACTCAGGGTCCACCTGTAAGTAGATTTTAATTTGTGTGACCTGACAGCACGTAGTCTAATACTGAGATTTTATGTAATGTGTGTATCATTGCTCATCTCAGCTTGTTTTTCACAGTTGGTAATTATAACATTTGCCCATTAATTCAGCTGAGAAACATCTGAGGTAACCAGTGCTGTATTTCTTTCAATAAAGTTGACATTAAAATGTTTTTTAGGGTGCTACTGGATTCCCAGGTTCTGCTGGAAGAGTTGGGCCTCCAGGACCTACTGTAAGTCAGTTGTCATATTTCTAATAGGTCTGTTTTATAAAGGTCATTGAAAACCTGAAGATTAATTAAAGCAGGAAAGGTGAAGCAATGCTTACAGCCTGATGCTATAGAAGAGAATAGCATGTTGGCCTGACTTCTGTGACTGCATGCTTACATCTGACTTCATTAAATAAAATTCATTAGTCTTGGGCTTGATCCAGTGTTAGTGTGTCCAAATTAGTGCAAGACTTTTCACTGGGTTAAGTAGGCTTTGAGCTGTTCAAGCTGCTTTAATGACCTAATTGCTTACAGGAACAAAGCAACAACCTGTTATCTTCCTGTACTTTTTACTTTTTTATCCCTTCAATGGTGACTGGAGTTAAGAGAGTTTTTGGAAGAGGAAGAGGTCTCTGTCGGGCTATCTCATTGCTGGAGTTACTCATAAGATCTGTTAAAAGAAATTAAAAAAAAATAAACAAAACCAAAAAATCTCTTATGTCTAAACATTTTCAGAATCACTGAAAAAAAATAATTAGCTGTGGATCAGCAAGTGAGGGTTCAACTCCACACAGAGAACTGTGTTACTCCTTTCATATGCCTTTTAATGTTTTGATGAGCAAAATAACTTGCCATTGTTGTGAGTTTATCAAAAGGTGAAGTTTATGGAAAACATAATATACATGTGAAGTCTTTTAAAGGTATTTGAGAAATGGACAAAGGTCCATTAAAACACTAATTTGTACTGTGTGAATGAAAAGTTTGACTATGGATTTCTGCTTGATGATATTGAAAAGAAGGGGCAAAGGTGAGTTTTCTAGCAGTAGTTGTACACCTCAGGTAAAAAAAAGAAACAAAAAAAAGAATGTCTTTTAAAGGAGGGAGTTTGGAACTGCAAATTGTAGGGGAGAGAGGGTGGAGCTTGTACATGAGTTGATGAGATGTTTATTTCATCTCATTTATTTGATCATAAATGAGATCATAATAACTCTTAGCTCATTCACACTTTGGGCCTTCCTTACGGTTATTCATATTTATAGTTAATCAAAACACAGTCCTTAAGAATTTAATTGTCCTGATCAGAAAAGGGTCCACTGTAACAACATGTTTTAATCTGCTTAGGGAGCTCCAGGGCCTGCTGGACCTATTGGTGAGCCAGGAAAAGAAGGTCCCCCAGGTCTTCGTGGTGATCCTGGTTCTCATGGCCGTGTGGGAGATCGAGGGCCAGCTGGGCCTCCTGGTGGTCCTGGAGACAAGGGTGATGCAGGGGAAGACGGGCAACCGGTACGTGCTGGTTGATGTTACTGATTCCCCCTAGGCCAACTCTAGGCTTGGTCTCATTGTCACTTATACTTATTGCTACTGAAATGATAGTAACCTTGCTTTATTCTTTGTGGATTTCAGGGCCCAGATGGCCCCCCTGGTCCAGCAGGAACTACTGGCCAAAGAGGTATTGTTGGTATGCCAGGACAGCGAGGGGAAAGGGGCATGCCGGGGCTGCCAGGTCCTGCAGTAAGTAACAACCAAGCCACTATGCCATCTACTTGGGCATTCTCATTGTCTTTGTGGGATTCTGAGCATAGTGCCCCATAGCACAAGGGCAAAGTTGGAAAACTGCAATTGCAGGAGTGAATATAGAGAGAACAGTAATAACTAAATCTCATATAAGTGCATGAGGTGGAAGATTTTGTTTCTGCCATAATGGAAGGTCTGAACCCGAATGAAGAGTAACTGGGTAATAACATTAAGACTTCTGGCTGAAAAGTTCCTATTTGACTTAAAACCAAATCCTTGAAAAAAACAACCCCAGGCTTTTCATTTAGGTGCCCAAAGGTCACCTGAATGTGAGTAAATACTCTGTAACTGCTATTTCAAAAATTGTGAACTACAGTCTTCAAAATTGCCCTTTGTGCTCTCTTTGCTTTCATGTACAATTTCTAAGTATTTATTGGAAAGCCTAATGATCAAGTCATTAAAAAGTCTATTAGTAAAAGGGATGGTATGGAGGATTGGCCATTACTGCTAGATCCATAAAGTCAATTTATACTTAAAGTTAGCCAGAAATTATTCCAGGCTAACAAGGTTTGTTGGTGTTGAGACAGAGAAAAAAAAAAAGTTACTTATTTCAAACTACGTTCTATTTTTTCAGAGTCAAAAAGACCATACCTATGGCAGATAATGCCATCAGACATATTGATTATATCAAGGAAGTATGTGCTTAAGAGCATCACTACTAGATAGACCAACTTCAAATGCAGCTTCTAGTCAGTAAAAGCCTATTCAAAAGCAACTAACACAATTAAACTCTTAAAAGTGCACAGTATATTAAATATATATTCAAAATCTATAAGAACGTTTTCCTTAATTACCAATTTTTCAAAGTTACAGATGTTGATGGTATTTCAGACCTGATTAATTAGTGCTTTGCAGGCAGCATTTTTTCTGTGCTTTCTTTGTTTTGTGATTAAAATTTTGATATATTTCTCATCTTTTTTAGGGCACACCAGGAAAACAAGGTCCCACAGGGCCACCTGGTGATAAAGGTCCCCCAGGACCTATTGGCCAGTCAGGTGCCACTGGACCTGTGGGTGAAGCTGGTCCAGAAGTAAGTATTAGAGCCTTGTAACATGAAAAAAAAAACAAACCAACCAAATGACAGTCTAGTGGTTATTCTCCTTGAGCTGGAGTTAGAGATGGAGAACAGCTTTCTTCTATTTCTTACAGAAATGCAAGTCTACAGAGCTAATCAATAGCCCTATTTTTTTATTCCATAATTTTAGGGACCTGCTGGTAATGATGGTACTCCTGGACGAGATGGAGCTGTTGGAGAACGTGTAAGGATATATTGCTTTCTTAAGTCACTTCTGGAGATCTCCATTTTATTACTGACTTATTGTAGATTTTCTCTTCATTCAGTTAACTTGAATGGAGAACTTGTTCTGAAAGCGTATCACAGCTTTCAATACGTAGTACCCTTCAAAGCTAAGGAAACTTGGCTAAGAACACCTGCCTCCACAAACTCGAACCTGAGTTCTTACAGAAAGAATATCTTTGTAGATTGAAATAGCTAGAAAATAGATTAGCAATGATAGTAGAGTCCTGTTTCTTTGGTCTAGTCCAATCTTCTTTAGATAAGTAATGTTGAAATTATGTTTCACAGGGTGATCGCGGTGAACCTGGCCCTGCAGGCTTACCAGGTTCCCCAGGGGGTCCAGGAACTCCAGGTCCTGTTGGCCCTCCAGGAGATGCAGGTCAAAGAGGTGAAACTGTAAGTGAGACTTTTAATACTTTGATTATCAAAAAACTATTGCGTACACTTTAGTGCATCGCTTCACATATCTTCTGTGTGCAATCTTTGTAGGGTTCTCGAGGTCCGATGGGTCCCCCAGGCCGTGTGGGAAAAAGAGGTTTGCCTGTAAGTTCTCCATGGTCACTGTAGTTTTGTCTGAGTTGCTTTTTACAGGACAGTGTATGAGAAACTGAACCCAAATTAGAATGCTAAACAGGGCTTCAGCTTTTAGTGTCCTGACTGCAAGTGAACGTAGGTAGTCTTCTGAGCTGCTAAGCTGTACCGATCTGTTTGGATACACTAGTGTTTCTAAACTTCCTTTAAAAAGACTTTGCAGTGAAATAACAAATGCTTTGGAAGACTCTTAATTGAGTGTGTTGCTGTCCAAATGATGGTAGGACCCAAGTTGGCAAATGCCTGGAGTCTGTCTTTGACAATTCAAGTAAGGGGTAATTAAATGAATGCTGAACAAAAAGGCACGTTTTTAGGTAAAAATGACATAAATATAACAAAATCACCTGTTCTCATGAAACTGCTGTAATTCAGCTTATGAGATTCTGACTTTAGTCCAAGTGGAAAAACAAAAAAACCCTATCTTTTGTTGTTACATAACTCTTATACAATCCAAGCTTGGAACAAAAAAATTAATTGCAAACTTGGGAAATTCAGAAGAATGTTGTCCTGTCCCTAAGCAGATGTCATGAGAGACAGGAAAATTTATTGTGTAGATTGTGATAATGATGCCATTGATAAACTATTTGGAATCTAGCAATGAGAAATTTAGCATGCAATTTGGGCTGAGAAATACAGACTTGAAAGCAGAATCCATATTTTCCAGTGATTTTTGAATTAGTGTGAAAAATTTGAAACTATCAAAAATACCAAGAATGAAATTGTGGGAATAATAGAATCAAGCTATTTGTACTGGGGAGCCTGACTATTGTTGTCTGTAGTTGGTGAATTTAACCTTCAGCTGTACTTTAATCATAGTGAAGGTAAAAGGAGCTGTGAGAAGTAAAGATGCAGCATAGAGGATTTTATACTGAAAAGATGTTTTATCATTATGAATCTGTGAGAAATCCATATTTCAATCTCCTCTAAGAAAATCATTTGCCCTATCCAGTAAGGCAAAGAAATTTATCAGTCTTAAAAAGCTTGTTACATAAATCATTTAGTATTGTTATTACAGGTTTGGTTTTTTGGGTTTTTTTTGACTGGATTATGAACTTAAATAGACAACATTTTCTGTAATTATTTACTTTTTGTTTGGTAAAAAATAAAGATTCCTGGAGCTGCCCCAGCATCACTTTCTTTCTAGCTTTAGAAGTGAAGGAGGTCTAAATGCAGTGGCGAAAAGCAAATGAGGGATTTTTGAGGTTGGGCTTTTTTTCTCAGTTCAGAATTTTACATGTCATCGCTGATATTTACAGGGTCCCCAAGGACCTCGTGGTGACAAAGGTGACAATGGAGATCGAGGCGATAGGGGCCAGAAAGGACACAGGGGTTTCACTGGGCTTCAAGGTCTTCCTGGTCCTCCTGTAAGTTCTGTTTTTACTATAATTTTATTTCCTTGGTAGTTAAATAATGTATCGGGTACATAGTTATTTAAAATGGAAAAGAAAAAAAAAAAAGGAAATGAGTTATTTTATTCCCACAAGGTGTTTGTGAGTGGCCTGGCTGTCTGTACTTGCTAATATATTTAATGTAATTTTACAATACTATTGCATGATGAGGTAAACCTGCGCTTTGCAAGGTATGTTCTCTTGTTCCATTTGTGCCAGTCCTGCAGTGACCGATCACTGACAGTCTATGACTTGTCAGCTTAAAATGATAACAAAAGTTGATAGTTTCAGATGAGCACATTAGAGCATGAACTGCTTTTTGCCAGTGTTTGAACTCTTCACAGTCAAGAAATCAAATACAACGTCCCATAAGGACTGCCATCATATCTCTCACTAATATTTGTGAGAACTTAATGATTTCAGTGCCTATTGAATGGAAATGCCATGGAAAAATTAATTGTTTGCCATTTGTTCACTGATCCTGTGCAAGAGCTGGAGTTTCAGCATGCAATAAGAGTGTCAACAAAAAAAACCTTCATAATAGCACTGTTAGTTAGTCTTTGTAAGCCAATCTGATTCCAAATGCCATGAAAGCAAGGCTTTTCTGCAGAAACAACTTATATATAGTCAAGCACCAGTAAACTCTATTATAATCTAAATTGTGATTACGGTTTCAACTGTCTTTGTGACAAAAGAGAACAACAAAATGAAAATTAATTGTAAGAGGGAAAGGTACCACACATAGTTCATGTATATTATAATCATATTCATAGACAACTGTGTATATCACACACTAATTCTTTAAAGGAATATGCTTTAAATAGCATAATGGTATGATAATTTCTTCTGTTTAGGGTCCTATTGGTGAACAGGGCAGTCCTGGCATTCCAGGCCCATTTGGTCCTCGGGTGAGTATAATGTTTCAGGCTTGTTTTTCTTGCTTGTTTGTTTCCATGATCAGATTTTTATAGCTGCTTCACATTTATTTCACTGGCTTTTATTGCCTTCAGTATCGTGTGGGGATTACCCTGCTACCTTTTGCTGAGAGACATTACCTTGTTTGATATAGTAAAGCTTTGACATGAATGTAGTTTATAGCTGGATAAAACAGTCAGTTCAGAATAACTACAGGGCTACAGCCCCTTTTTGCAGACACTTTTGCTGCAGCCGATGCAAACCCATACATGTAGCAACTCTGCTGATTGCTACTCTGCCTTTAGTACCCCCATCTATGTCAGTCACCCGAAAGTAAAGGAGAAATACGACTCCCTTGGATGTTCCCAAGTGACAGTATATATATCTCTGAGTATGAATATACGTGGGTGTACAGCAGCTACTCCAGTCTGTGTAGCACCTGGAATTGAACCCACTTAAATGGTTTAGGAAAAAATACACAGTTGATCCGAGGTGTATTAGCTGAGGTGATTCACTTCCAAAGAACAGCATTGAAACTGCCTTATATTTAGAGAAGAAGAAAAAGGCTGGTTTTTAAAGGTTTGGTAATAGACACAAATAATTGGATTGCTTCCTGAAAATATATTGCTTGTAGAGGGCTGGTTTTTATAACTTTGTTATTAAACGCTAAAATACATTCCTTCTTGCTCTTGTATTTTCTAGGGTCCTCCAGGTCCAGTTGGTCCTTCCGGCAAAGATGGAAGTCCCGGTCCACTTGGTCCAATTGGGCCTCCTGGTGTTAGAGGGAGCGTAGGAGAAGCCGGACCCGAGGTAAGTTGATGGGAATGTGGAGGGAAAAGGTTACCTTCAAGTAATGAGGCATTTTTACAGTCCATTGCATCACTTTCTTAAACATCTGTGAGCTCAAGACAAATGGTAAGATTTAATACTTTCTCCAACAAATAGCCAGGGTAACTGTGTATTGAAAGGGCTCATTTCTTACTCCTTTTCATCTCCCGCACCTGTGACGATCCCAGTCTCATCCACCTATGCTCTCCCTAGGCTAACCTGGGCACACTTCTGCAGTTATCTCACCGGGTCCTGCTGGATCTGCAGTTCAACATGGCTATTTGGCGAGTTAGTCCTAAAACCTCAGGCGTAAGCATAGGTCAGTCGGTGTAGCTGGAACCAGCAGTAGCTCACAGTCAGCATTCCCACAAAGGTGCCACTGAATCAGAACAGCCGTGTGACTGATTGCCAGCGGCATATTCCATCAGCCCTTGCTTGCAGTGAGGAAATCCGTCAGCCCAAATGAACAGCCCAAACTTTCTCAGCTCAGCTGACCTTCAGCCTGATCTGAGGTTTACAGACATCAACCGTGAGCTGATTCACAGCTAACAGTTTGACCATTTTGGAAGAAGTCCTAAACCTTTGCTAGATGCCCCAGGCATATTCCAGGTTTACCAAGTCATGATACACTAAGTCATAAAGTGTAAGTTATGCAATGCCAAGGAAGGTAAGTTAGAAAATTAGAGGAGTTTGAGAAAAGGGTGATTTGAATGATCATGTGAAGGATTAAAAGACTGATAATGCTTATTTTGGGGGAAAAGTAGAAAAGGGTGGAATAAAATAATGAACAAGCCAGAGAAGGCAGTTTCTGCTGGTTTTCTGTCTCCTAAGACATGGTGTTCCCTGTATTTATTGTGTGCTAATATTTACCCCATTTCATTTGAATTTCTGCCAATTATCAGTATTTCCACTTCCACCAAGGCATCAAGACTTGAATGAGGAGTCTATGGTAGAGCATGAGAATGTGATGTATTTCCAGATACTTCACCTGTGTAATGAGACAGTACAAGAAATATCACATACCAGTATTTTTAGTTTTGCTTTCTATGGTGGCTTGCATGCAACTATAAATTGGAACTGAAAAGCAAGAAATAAAAGTTAAGATTTCATTTCTCAGATGCAGAGTGTGTTAGTTTGGGTGTGTGCTCTGTAGTAAGCATTTGGAGAACTACTTGTAAATTCTGAAGTAATTACTATCAAAGGAAATGCCAGTTCTGATGCACCAGAGCATCCAGCTTCAAATGGAGGTATGTTACAGACTTTCTGCTGCCAAAGAAGGGCTGGCAGAGCTTGCAGGTGGAGATATGTTTATTAACAGATACATCCTGTGTCAAGACTTAGTTACCTGCCCAGGTGTCACAACTCAGGTTGACAGAAGAACCTCACAACCCATCATTTGGGAAAGTTGACTTAGGAAAACATCTGCTTTGCCAAGTAAGGATGATGGAGATCCTGTCTTACATACCTGTGGCCAGAAAGCTCAGCACTGTGCTGGATAAATGTAAAGATGTTTCTAGTGCCAAATTTTCCATCCAGGCTTTACTGATTGAAAATGTGCCTGAGGTGACTCAGGGGACGCAGGAATTTTAGATTGCTCTAAAGATCACTTACAGCTGTTGGGAACTTTAAGAAATAAAGTTATTAAGCAGGGATCTAAACAAGGAGGGACAGATGGCTTAAAAAACTGGAATGAGGAGGCCCTTTCTTGGTGACTTTTTCCAGCTGTTAAGTCTGAAATCAGGAGTAAGAATTTGTTGAGCAAGGTATTAAGAGAGACAGAGAGTGCATGAAGCACTCACATGCGGTTTTAATCTCTTACCCCTGTTCCTGGAAATGTGACTTGTTTATCTATATCTGAGTATTCCCTGTGCGTTAGGGTGACTGGCCCTGAAGTTTTGCTTTTTTAGTGGCTGGCTTTGCTACCATTTTGCATAGTATTTACTGTGCTGCGCCTCTATTGCCTTTTTGTTTTTAACCTTAGGGTCCACCAGGTGATCCTGGCCCTCCTGGCCCTCCTGGCCCTCCAGGCCATCTCACTGCTGCCATCGGTGACATTATGGGACACTACGATGATGCTATGGCAGATCCGCTACCAGAGTTTACTGAAGATGAGGCAGCCCCAGATGACCATAATAAAACAGACCCAGGAGTCCATGCCACGCTGAAGTCACTGAGCAGCCAGATTGAGACTATGCGCAGCCCAGATGGTTCAAAGAAACACCCAGCACGGACTTGTGATGACCTGAAGCTGTGCCACCCATCCAAGAAGAGCGGTGCGTATAAACACACCATCTCCTGTATGGTGCCATATGATGCTGTCTCGTTTCCAGTATATACTTGGTCACTGGAAAAAAACACGTGTGATACAGATTTTGATGGCCTAAATTGACGTTCACACTAGGAGCTTGAAAACTTCTCACAAAAAATTATTTCTTCTTGCCAATGAAGTATATATTCTGATGTAGCCCATATTTATTTATTGAGATGTATGTTAAAATCTGAAACGTTTTAGACTTCTGTAGAACACTACTTCTGAAAGTGTTATCACCATGGAGTACCACTTACATGATGACAAAGAGAGATTGGTATGCCAGTTGTGAATATTTGCTTAATTGCAATTAGCTCAAAATGTTACCTGTGGGCTGATGACCTGTGAGTGAATTCTCTGCTGCAGCTCCATACTGGCAATTTCTAGGTGGTAATGTGCTAACATGCCATTTAGGAGTTTCCCTAATTTGTATGGATTATCAGTGGACAAATCAGAACTGTTTGGAAGGCAGAGATAATTTGTGGCAGGCCTTACAGCTTTTGCCCCCTTTCCTGAAACTTTGCTTCCAGCATCAATATTAGGAGGGGCTGCTGTCGGTTTCTCATATGTAGAGAAAATTGTCTTCTAGCCACTGTGTGTTCTTTGTGCACTTGGAGTGTTCAGGAGCTTTGCAATGGATTTAAACAACCTTAACCTTAAACAGCTTTCAAGTCTGAATGCCCCAGTTTTGAAATATTTGAAATACTGATCAGCTTGTATCTTGAAGCAACATTATAGTGCATAGTTGAAGCACATATCAAAATAGACATCAAACTGATACACGAAATGTGCCTGTTTTGCCCTGTGTTCCGTACTGTTGTGACATGCTTTTGCTAGTGTGTCCCTAATATTTTATGTTCTTTGTAGGTGAATATTGGATTGATCCTAACCAAGGATGTGTTGAAGATGCTATAAAAGTATACTGCAACATGGAAACTGGAGAGACCTGTATTTCTGCAAACCCATCTACTATACCACGTAAAACATGGTGGGCCAGCAGGTCGTCTGACTTAAAGCCCATTTGGTACGGCCTTGATATGAACAGGGGATCACAGGTAACTAAAAATATTTAATGTTAAGAATTGACTTCTGATTTAGAACTTCATCTGCTGTTCTGAGCAGATTCTGCTACAGTCATAACATTATTAACTATTGGTTGACTGGCTTATATTCAATTGGTTGGTATTACCATACAGTAAATATAGGAAATTGCTGGGAGATACAATGCAAGGGCATCTAAGGCAGGATTGGCTATAAGTAGACTGCTGCTGAAAGAGATTTATTTCTCTTGATCCCCAAAACATCAACTTCTCTTGCAATCTATCTTAGCAACTCACTATCCCTGAAAAAGTGTACTTTTACCCTAATATATGATTTAAATCACTGCTGTTTTAATTGAATTCTACTCTTTCTTTCAGAAAGCTCTTTACTGCTAAAAAATACAAAACTTACTTTATAAATTAGTTTTAAAAGAAAGAATGATTGTTATCACGTGTCAGGATGCTCCATCAGTCTCCTTGCAGACAAAAAATCCACTCAGCTTTCTGTTGGGTTTTCCCTCTGTAGTAAGTTCTAAAAGTAGGCTTATTGATCCTGCCAAAATAGGAGAAGTTTGTGCTATGCAAAGTATATAATTAATTGAACAGCTTTTGCCATTTTTATTCCTAGTTCATCAAATCAGAAGCACAGAAAATACATTCAATTGTGATTTCATAGGGAGTAATTAAATATCTTTAAAATAAGTATTTGGTGTGTGAAGATTAATGCTGTTGTCAGCTGGATTCCTGAAAGCAGTTCAGAACTTCAACAATTGAGAACAGATGTGGTATTGAGAACAGATGCGATATTGATTGCTTTTTTGAGATGCTTTCACTTATTATTAAATTCAGGAGATCTTACTATGACCCAAGATGTCACAGTTGATGTTTAGCTGCCTGCAGAGCTACACATAGGGGTTTTCTAAGTCAGATGCTCTTTGAAGGTAGAAATTATCTTGAAAAATACTCTAAAATCATATTTCATTTTTGAAAACACTGTCAGATTTGATAACTGATAGTATGATCTGTGTAATAGTCATATTCACTCCTTATGGATTCTAAATAATAAATATGTCTGAGATTGCTAAACAGAGATAACACATTTTATAAAAAATGACAGTGTCGATGCGTAAGATTTTCTCTTTTCTTCACCAGTTTTGGTATAATCTACACATTTTAGTCATTCTTGACTGTTATGTTTTATGTCGGAATGATTCATAAAGCATGAATAAAATGAAACCTGCACAGAGAAGGGGAAAAAAAACAATCTCAGGAATTTTAGAACTTTTGTTATTGGTAGAAAAATTGCTTCTGTTTCTATAAAACAGTGGCACTTCATAAAACATTTGTCAAACTTCTGTGCAAGTTAGTTGATAAGGCCCATAAGCAAATGTATAGTTATATTTATATAGTCAAACTTTGGCTGTTTGTGATGCTTCTAAATACAATACAAAGCCTATAGAAAACAAGTTGCTAAAGTTGCAAATATATTATATTGCTATATATAATAAAAATAATATAGCAACCACTATAAAAGGGTTTTCTGTGCTTGGTGTTTCTTATTCACTCTGAGGTTGCTTTAATGCACTATTTCATGTGTAAAGTCTAGCTCCTACTGAATCCCTTTTTGAAACAAGGCAGAACTAAATCCAAAACTTGGTATGTCTATGGAGGCCCAGCTGCCTTTGAGTTGTTCAGCTGCAGAGCTTTATGGTCAAAATTCTCTACAATGATCCATCCCTGTTAAAGGGTGCCTAATTTTATTTGTCCTCAACTAGCAGCAAATAACAACAGAAACCATTCTTAGATTTTATGTGATGGGGCTCCTGCTAGTCGTGTCTGGAAAGGGTTATGATTAATGACAGATGTTTCTAAAATTCATGAACTCGTAATGAATTTTCATGTAATATATGTTGATCTATTTCTTTATCTTCACAGTTTGTGTACGGGGATACAGCTGTCACTCAGATGACATTCCTGCGCCTCTTATCAAAGGAAGCTTCCCAGAATATCACTTACCTTTGTAAAAACAGTGTTGGGTACATGGATGACCAGACAAAGAACCTGAAAAAAGCTGTAATTCTGAAAGGGGCGAATGACCTGGAGATCAAAGCGGAGGGAAACAGCCGGTTCAGATACACTGTTCTTCATGACAGCTGTTCTGTAAGTTTGGGGTTTTGGTCCTTTCTTATAGGGGAAAAAGGACTTGTGTCCTTTTTCAGTTCTTCCTTAATCTAGAAAAAAATCATAGAATGAAATCATTAAAATGCTGCAGAATTTTATCATGAACTGTAGAAGTAACTGACCAAATAGGTGTTTTATTACAACTTTAGCTTCACATAGTAGGAGTCTGCCCTATTTAGAGGATATTTACAAATTACTAGTTCTTAGGGAACATACTGAGATACGTCTCTTGCCATTTCATATTTCCTGGTATTTGTTTACTTCTGTGTGTAATCACACAAATTGGTCAGATAACCTGGAGCATTTGTCTGCCAGTTGGGTAGGATTATTGCAACAATCCACTGGAGGAAACTCGTTGGAAAGGAAAATGTTCCTCCCAAGAACTCTTTGTGGGCATAAACCCCAGCAAGTAGTAAATTTTTTTTATGTTCAATAGCATTCCCAGCCAAGTCCAAGATACTGGCAAAATATTTCTAAAATTAGTTTTGCATTTGAAATAAAATACTCTCTGTGCTTTAGTAATATAGCCCAAGATTATGTGTGCAGGTGCGTATTAACACCTGGAGAAGAATTTCATAACAGAAAGAAAAATCAGTCCAGCTCAAGGGAGAAATCCTGCTGTGTCAACCTGGCGGGTCTGTTTGTCACTGTAAAAGCAAGATTTATATGTATATACACACACATTTTAAGATAACCAAGGTGCAGTACAAGGCAGGAGTGTGTTGCTCAGTGAAGATACAGTGAGGTCCTTCTGAACTATCAGACAACTGACTCACCAGCTGGAATTCAGGATGTTTCTGACACGAGCTCTGGCCTAAGTTTTTCTTTTTTCTTTTTCTTTTTCTTTCCTCCTCCAGAAACGTAATGGGAACATGGGCAAGACTGTTTTTGAGTACAGAACACAGAACGTGGCACGCTTACCTATCATAGATATTGCACCGGTGGACATTGGCAGTACTGACCAGGAATTTGGAATTGAAATTGGGCCAGTTTGCTTTGTGTAAGAGGAAGGGGGGAAATTAACACACTACCCAGCAACAGCAGCAAATTAAACACATGAACTTAGACTGATTGAAGTTAATCCTGAGACTCTTGAAGTAATGGCTGATATTGGATCAGCATTGTATATACGGTTCTTTTTAAATGCCCGGCCTCCTTTTGAATATTTATTTTACTTGCAAACCTTCCGTTTTAAGTGATTGAAACCAACTTTTTATTACAACAGTACAATTTTAAGAGGATCGATGATCACCTTTTAAAAGTAATATGATTCTTTTTCCTCGCTTTTGTTTCAAATTATTTTGAAATTTACAGGTATTCAAAATAGATAGTTTTAATGTGGGACTTTGTAAAACTCTAAAGATTATTTCTTTTGCTTGGATGCATACTGAATAACAGAAAAGTAGAGCACTTCTTTTGTGAACCGTTGGCTATATTTCAGTCATAATCACTCCCTCTGCCCTAGTTTGTCTTCCTGTGGTAGCCAGTATGATAACCATTCACAGAAATCTGTGTCTTTAGTAGAAGAAAATCTCTTCAGACAAGATCACCTTAATTTGGCATTGCCTTTCCTGCACTTTCCTATGTAATAGTCTGCTCAGAAGAGTATTTAGCCGTGATTAATTTATGAAGTAAAAACACTACTGGGATAAATATGAGTTTTCAGTAGGGGTGTCCCATATCTTAAATTTTAAGGCCAGACTTCACTTCCCACAATGTATCTGTGTAAATCCATCAAATTATCCTTAATCTTCAAAACACATCTTAAATCCAATACTTGCCCATCTAAGAAGCCATTACGTATCAAATTATACAGATGTCTTATGTATGGTGCCAATTTATGTATGTTGCAAATCATTGACATGTATACCAGACCAATTGCTAATAAAGAGAAAGAATGTTTAGAAATTCATTGTTTTTAGCTGACATCCAGACATGCATCACCAGTAATTTGACTTACTGGCCTTGAGTTGTCAAGGCAAGAAAGTTCCATCGTTTCTTAGCATGAGCTACCTCATCTCTGGAAGTTGGGATGCATTTAATATTCCTGTTTTTATTTTAGATATTAAAAGGTGCTATGCTTCTGTTGTTATTTCGAGCGAGGAGATAGGCAGGGCAAAAACAACAAAATAGTGATGGTGCTAAATGACTCTAGAAGGCTGATGAAATAAAGATGCCTACTGTCAATGTCATTTTCAGTGCTTAGCTGTTAGGCTTATGGTGTTTGACAGAATGTTACAGTGCATTTATTTGTTGGTCATACAGTATATAGAATGTTTTGTACCGCTAACATGCTTTATTTTGTAAAGTATGTGGGTACAAACTTACTTAGTTTTTTGTTTCATTATTGCATCTGTGCTCTCCACGTTTTCTGTTTGTTCCTTTAAAAAAATAAAAATAAACAGCTGGAGCCATCCCTAAAGAAAGTCATGCACATAGCTTTATTCATGTATCTTTGCAAAGCATTTAATTAAATACATGCTTCTTGCTATGTAAGTGGTTTCCTTTTTGTAGAATTCCTTCCAGTGTCCCCCATATCAGTTCATTTCCAGGAAATTAAAAATAGAAGTATTTAACTTTTGTTTTGTTGCTATTTGAATAACTCATTTGCAATGCATTCTCCTGAAGTATTTCACACATTGGAATATAAGGGTAGTTTGAATAATGCCCTCTGTGTCAGTTTTTGGTTTTTTTTTTTTTTTTTTCTTTTTTTCAAGATAAGCATAAATTCGTGTGAAGTATTCACCAGCAGTCCTATTAAAGCTACCTAACTAGTGTTGTTTGAGACTCCAGAGAAAGAGAATTTTTATTCGAGATTGAATAAAATGTGACTTAGCTAATTCCCAGCGTCAAAGTATGTTATTGCTGGTAGAAAACAGTTCCTGGACAAGCCATAAAATTGCATTGTAGCAAGGCAGGCCAGAATTTATGTTCCTTTCCTCCATCTGAAAGGGGAAGAACTTTGCCATTTTCCAGGTTGTCCATAGAGGGCAGGTAGAGCCTGGGAACAGGGGAGTTGACAGGGTCATGTTGATGTTATCTGTTTGCTTTTAGTATCCAAGCAGGAAGTCTATGATGTTTTTTACTACCATGAAATAATTTCTATAAATATGTGACTCAGGAATTAATTTAATGGATCCTTGAGAAGTTCTAGACTCAGGAATTAATTTAATGGATCCTTGAGAAGTTCTAGACAACATTAATTTCACTGAATAATCTGAGGTGTAACGGTTTGCTCCAACATGTACATGCAAAGGTGGATATCCAGTGGTTGTGATCATATCTCTACAGGACAGTTATCCAGATGCAAAGAATAAATAACATTTGGAGCATAGATACATGTTCAAAAGTGCTTTTTAATATCTGATTTTCATCACCAGAGAATTATAATCCATGATTAGTATAAATGTTTTGTGTTGAAGGAGAAGAGCATGTAATTATGAAGGATACGCTAGTAGGTGTTTTTTTTTTCCTTTTCAAGTCTTTTTACTGCTCTATTTCCATATGAAGCATGCACTATTTCCTCAGCTGGGTGCCTTGAGCACTGAAAAAGAGCTTTACCTGGAAAGCAGTCTAAGGTAATATTCTGTAAAAAAACATCACTGGAGAGTCACTGAAGCAAAGTCTCCCTTGAAGTGTGAGCTCCCAGGAAATCTGAGCAGTTAACTAAGGAGTCTTTGTAATATAAGTGGTTGGACTTTTGTTCTTCTCTTGACTAACTAAGTTTATAGCATACATTCATATTACATCTCTTCCCCTGTTTAAGCATTCCTCAAAGTATTGTATAATCTTTTTAAGCAGACAAAAAAAAAAAAAAAAATGGGTGGGGGAAATTTCACTGCTTTAAACTGGTTTACCTCTTATCCAGGCGATGTGACATAGCCTTATGGAAACACAGCTTTAATTTTATGAACCTAGAATGAATGAGCTGATAATTTGCAAAAGGCCGATTAATTTATAAAGTAGCATTAAGTATCAGCTATGACATTTAGCGCAGCTCTGTCTTGGTTGCAGATGGCCTCAGAAACGGTAGAAAAGTAACTTTAGAGTGGTTACGATAATATCAGAGATTGCATTTAAATTAAATTTCAGTTATAAGAGTTGGTCATTTCTATTGTTTTCCATAACTGACCTGTCCTCAGCGAGAAATGAGCCCCAGGACTGCCAGTAGCTGACGCATCTCTTGGTTTCTGAAAACAGTAGTGCAACAGTTGTGCGGCAATCATTTGCTAAAATCTCATCTAGAAGGTAAAATTCTGTTACTCACTGCTCATAATTTGGCACTCACTTTATGTTTACATCAGTGGTGGAGTTTATGCAGTAGTTTATCTTGAAATTTTTTTTCTTACTTAGATAAAGACATGGATTCTTTTATAATTTGATTTTAACTCATCTCGATTTGCAATGTTTGTTCTGAAGGTATCATCACTGTTGTGCTTTTATCACTGTGCCACTGAACTCTAGATATAAAATACCAGACTTTGTATGTAATTACACAGCTGATTACAGACTTGGGACTAAGCAGAGCTTTATCTGGTGCGAGGGGCCCTGTCAGTGGAACGGGAGGCTTTCCTTTCTAACTCACTGAGAACAATAAAGGCAGCCAATATGAAAAAACAACAGCTTTGGGCTGTAGGGCTATGAGGCTTTTTTTAACACTAATATTTCACCTTCACAGCTTAAATTTTTATACAGCTGCAGAGCATAATCCATTTTGGATTTCTTTTCCCAAGCAGTGTCTCCTAACACTGACCACCTTTTACAGTGTATTTTACTTTTAGATTTCTTTTAGTTAAAACTTTGTAAGAATACATTCTTGCTGAGGGAGAAAAAATGTGAAAGATCTTTCAGATATGCTCAGTGGACCTTGGGGGTTATGATAAATGTTCACAGAAATGAAAAAGCTTGCATATCTGCAAGCACAATGAACAAAGAATTGAGATTCAAATGTTGCTGAGCATGTCTTATTTTTGCTTATTGACTGTTTTTAGCGATATTTCACCTTTATATAAAATATATATTGTATTGAAAAGTTTAATAATGCCTTTTTCAAGGCTTTTTCTCTTATTATTTCTCAACATTTTCTCTTAGTTTATTTTGAGCAGAAAGAGATACAGAGGACAGAACTCATTACAGTGCTATGGTTCATTGGATACGTCAGCTCACACGCCCAAAGGTTTAACTGGGTAGTATTAATATTGATTTGTATACTGTATAATTAAGTAATATCAGTATTGTAAAAAAAAACACCACCAAAACAAAAATCCAAAACCGATGTTCCTGTTCCTTCTGTATTTCCTAGAGGAGCCCAGCTCTGACTGCGTACATCAAATGTGATGGTAGCCTCCCCACTGCATCAGAGCCTCCTTGCAGAGAGCTCTTTATACTGAGCACTTCTTGATGCTTTAAAATGTAAGGCAAGCAAGGAACTGATGGTTTAAGTCCTCCCTGAGCAAGAGGGTTTTTCAAATCAGTTTTGGATTTATACACCTCAGTTTTAGAGTGACTGTGAAGAAGAGTTTGTATTTTGGCTGGAAATTTGCTCTTTTAAAAGGCTGGTGGAGCAGCTCAAGATTCAGATCGTCCATCCTCCTTCCACACAGACCTTTTCCTTTCTCTTCTGCTTTGGTCCTCCCCTTTAGCTCAGTGGTTATTCTCTTGTTTTGGGCTGCATGAGAGCGTAAGTTCAAATCTCATGGCTTCTCCCGCCCAAACTCCTTCCTTGATATGTTAGCTTCCTTGTATCCATTATAAATACTCAGCTCAAAGTTTTTAAATACTAAAAAGATTTTGTAGAGTACCAGGAGTACTACACACAGTAGAAGAATGCATCAAGCAACACAGAAGTGTGAGAAAGAATATGTCATGGCCTAGCTACAAACAATTCAAACAAAGTCTACAAGACTTCGCAAGCAAATAGAGGAGAATGAGAAAGATTATTTTTGTCCTCTATGAAGGGTAAAATATTTTTTTTGTCCTCTAAAAATGGGTAAAGAGCAAAAAATATTGTTTTTCTTATTATGGTAAGGTAAGAGCCCCTAGGTTTCTTTTCTGTCTTGTAGCTGCCTGATGTTAAGCAAAGTAGGTATTAGGCTGGTAAATGCTCTCGTAATCTGTGGATTTTTAACATTATTTTTTCAGGAAATGAAGGCTATACTGAAGGTTTAATACTTGCTAGGCAGTTGGTCTCAGAGAGAGAAGGTATTTGTAAAAAGGATATGATTCCAGGAAGACAAAGTAAAACAATTGCAAAAGGAAAAGCAGACCAAATGTAATTACAGAAATGGTAATGGAAGAAAAAAGATTCCCTGCAAGTAGGCAAATACCATAGAGAAAACAAGGTAAAAGTGTATTAGACAATGATGGTTTTGTAAAGAAAATTGACAAAAGACAAAACAAAAATCAGCAGTTCAATATCTGAAATAGAAATGCCGAAGCAGCTGTGGACACATAGACCCAGTTGGCCAAACTGTGTGTTTGTGCTAGAAAAAATACATCAATTTGATTTTGGATTATTGTGTCCAGTGGATCGCAGTGCACTTGCTAGGAGGCTAAAGATCTTGTTGAAGTGTGTGATTTTGAGCATATTCTACAAAGTTCAGAATATCCATAAAGGAGCCTTCTTGAGCAAAATTGCTAGATGCTTACCAGAGAGATTCAGTTTCTTAAAAGGTAGTATGTTTCTAGCTAGCCTATTTTTCCTGCTGTCATGTTATTCAGACATTTAGCTCACGTTAACACCAGAGGTAATGCTTATTAATGTGTCAAATGAAGATTGTGAGAACCTTTATGAAGAATATGATGAATTACAATTGAGAATCACCTGCATTAAACCCTGTCCACCCCAAGAGAGCATACGTATGGTCACAGAGGGGAAACTCTGTGCAGAAGGCCAGCTTTCTTGTGAAGTTGCTGCTTTTGCCTGAGAGGTGATTATTGGACAGTATCTTTAGGAATAGTAAGAAATCTGCTTTTTCCACTCGCCAAAGAAAGGACACTTTCTTTGTGAAAAGACAAAAAGACGCTATAGCAGAGCCATTGGACTGGACAGAGCGATACAAAGATTAAAACAAAAATGCTTTATAGATTTATACAACGTAGGAGAAGGCTCAGAGAGGTTGATTGCCAATGTGTCTATTGTGCTATCAGCATTATATGTTTTATCATTTGCTGGGAGAGGGTCTGGAAAAGTATTAAGGTATCAGGCAACACTTTATGAGCAGGATGCTAGAAGAGAATATTTTCCTCCATCCCCCACATTAATTTCTTGCATATTTGTTATTTCCTTGCTGTTAGAGTAAGAAGCCACCTTTCTGTAAGCTCTGGCTTGTTTTTTTTTAAGTAATATTTAATAATCATTATGATGTTTTGTGCTCTCAATATCAGAGAATCATGCACTATCAAATTTCCTATTGCAAAATAAATTCCTCAACCTAGGTATTACTATCCATCTTCCAGGGAATTCTGCAGCATTATTTAGGAATGTTTGTGCAGGGGAAAAAAACCCCATGCAAGTTCACATCTGACCAAGCATCACAGAACTGCTGGTTGGCCATAGTCAACAGAGTGAAAAATCTGGAATTGTAATTAATGTTCTTTTGTTGATTGAGTTTGTATCAGCAGCTTCAGTAAAATATTTTTACGTGTTTGGTAGGGAGCAATCTTCCCTGTGACAAAAACACAACGTGGACAGAAGATTGTGACAATTGTAGGAGCCAACATTGTAATTTCAGAGCCTCTGCCCTCTAAAGGACATGCTGTGTGATTCTACACACATACAAAAAAAAAGTCAACAGTAAGTCAACAGTATTTTCTGCTGCCATATCAATTTAGCTATTTCCTGATAGAAATATTAATCTCGGCCTTGTGGACGCTACCAAACTGAACAGAGGAATGAGCAGACTTCTTCAGGTACCTTGGACTTACAGTAACAAAGATAGTGGGGCTGAAATGTGAGTTATGATAGCAACATCCACAAAACCCCACTGAAAATGGAACATCTCCAGTGCCTCCAAGAGCAATCCTTTAATGGCTGTGCTCTCAGTGGATGTGGATTCAGCAGCAAAAGTTAAGTTTTGTCCTTTAATCCAGAGATGTCCATGGCTAAGGGTATACTGAAAGGAGGTCATGTGGTTTCTCACGAACCTCCTCTGGCAGAGAGAAATTTTGGATAAGCGTAGTTTTGCCAGGTAGCACTTACAGAAAAGAAAAGAAAAAAAAAAAAAAAAAAAAAAAAAAAAGATGACCAGTGGCCTTCCATTAAGGAGAGGCCATAAGCAGGAGCAGCTTCTGTGATGGGATAGCAGCAGCGTGGCTTATAGCCAATGCTTCCAGAAGACGTTCTCCAGGCTGAAGCTGTTGCGGGACAAAGAACAGGTAGGAAGACAAGACCACCAGGGTGTTGATGTGGTGGGTTTCATTCATCCTGGAACAGCAACCCCTCAGTGTAGGGTGAACTACATCTCGCCTCCTCCCAATAAACAGGTAAGGAGAAACACAGAAAGCAGCTCCATCACCCAAATGCTAAAGCCTCCTGAAAAATATCTTCCTCTTCTGATACTTTAAATCCAGGTTTCTACAGATTTTTGTTAAGAACATAACAAGATATAATTAAGGACATCTGATTACAAGCACATGTTGAATTAAAATGCTAAATCATAATATAAATATTTCATACATTACTGTAGCTTAAGATTTGTGCAACAAGTGCCTCATTGTTCACGTTTCCAGAAGAGGCACTTGCTTTAAGACTCGGAGCCTGCCAGACCAGACTTGTTTCCTGGTGAAAAGAAATGGGTATTGTGTTTCAAAGAATCACGAGGGTTTCAGTCGTGGTTGAAATGGGTATGTTATCTGTAGTGAGAAATATATTCTGACCTGGTGACTACAATGAAGGTGTGTTACTGTCATAAATAATAACTAGTCCTCCAAAAGAACACATTTTCCAACTTATATAAACTATATGCAGCTGACAAGGAACACTAAAAATCACATTTCTCTACTGAAGCTATCAGGACAGGCGTAGAATGGCTAGTCGTTTGATGGAAAGATCTTTCCCCTTCATGAATTCAAAGTTCTTGCAGACAGCTCTTCCTCCAAGTTACTACCTGCACATAGAGGCTTAAGACGGTTTAGCCGATGTCCCAACAAAGCGAGGGTTACAGGTTACACTGCTGCTGATGTAAGTGTCTAATTTCCTTTTCTTTGGAAGGAAAGTTGTTAATAATTAGCCAGCTTCCAGAAGCAAATTCCTAATAGCTATTCAAATTCAGAAACCAGCACAACCCCATTCTAAGTGATTGCTTGCCCTTGTCCAGCTCCAGGTGTGAACTTACCACGGAGGTGGAGAGCTGTAGAGGCACAAACTCATGGGATGGCTCATCTCTTGCCAGTAGCTGTCCCTAGGCTGTTGCCTCCCCCGGGACGGATTGCTGGAGTCAACAGCTTCTGCAGTGATTTCTCAGGCTGCACCCACCAAGTGTTGTGAGAGGGGGCTGGTGGGGTTTTTAAAGCGCGGCCCGGAGCCATGCAGTTGCTAGATGTGATGGCTGTGGAGAATGCCTCACCTATCACCCAAAGGGAGGTAAGGCTCAGTGATTCACAGATGTTTATGATTTTTTTAAAATTAGGACCTAATAAGATAGCAATTTTTATTTTTTTTCTGTTAGAGAAGGGTTTGCTGGTTGTTGTCATGTTTTGGCATTTTTAAACATAATTTCCATAAAGACTGTAGACAGAAGATGCTGACATAGTTCCCATGCCACAGACAATAGTCAGGGAGTCCACGTTCACCAGAAGAAAAGCTCTGGTGTCCTGGAAAAGAGCTATACCTTTGGGTGAGAACCTGCAATTAATGGAAAGGTGAAGTTTCAAAAAAATGTAAAACCTAATTAATGATATCTTAAAGCTGTTGGTCTGAGCCAGGAAAATCTTTGAGGCAGGTGTTCAGGGTTTTTTTCTGTTGTTTTGTTTCTTTTCCCCAAAAAGCCATAATAAGTGATGCTATGAAGTGTATGAATATCAACTGGTGTAACATATAATGAGAATAAGAAGCTGTGGATCAGAAAGTGGGAAATTTCTTGTATTAGTCTTATTACTGTGTGGGCAACTTCTTCCCTTGTTTTTTTTCATGCCTCCCTTTCAACTATGTCGACTACAGTATTATTTTTTTCTTTTCTCCAACACAACTTTAAATTTATAATCCAAAGGATGATGCACTTGAATATGTGCCTAAAAAAAAAATCAACCTTAGAGCTTGAAAGCAGGTGTTTGTGGTTCTGTAGAGCCTTGGAAGACCTCTACTAGTTACCTGCTCAAAAGTGGATTATTCCCAGAAGTGCTGTAGTCTATGAACTTGATGTACTGCTCTGTAACAGTGAGAAATGCTGCTGCCAGCCTGAAAGTGTCAGGTAAGACATTATTTTTTAAAAATTATATTTCCCATGTAAAATAAAAGCTAAAGTCTTACATAGTAAATCAGAGTAAAAAAAAAATAGGATTAGAATCTAAATCTTCCAAAGGCTAGCCTTATTTTCCAAGCTAATTCTTGTTTCATATCTGTTTCATATTTCTATTATATCAAAGACCTTGCTATAAAAATATAGAGGCATCAGAAATGTGGCAGCTTAATAAGTGACTTGCTGAAATAAATGAAGGCATGGGGGTCAAGTAAATTACTTTATGTTGGTCTTGGCTATTTCTTTGTGTTTTCTACAAATGCTCCAGTAATCACCTTTCATTAGTACAAATTATTAATCAAAGACTTAATGACTATATGTTTTCTTTAGGAAAAAAGCCCCCACACCTTCAATTTTAAGGCTGAGTAATTGTTACCAGCTATTCAATCAGCCACAGTAGTGCTGGAGATTACAGAGGATATTTTTTTCCTGCCATGAGAATTAAGGACAGGTTTTTTCAATGCATTTTTCCACCAGGCAGCATTCTTACCAGCTGCTTTCATAAAATTTCAACTTCAATCAAAAGACTTCCTACCATGTAATTTGTCAGATTAATATTATTACATGCGTGTAATTCTCATGTTCCATAAACGGTAGCTATTTTCACTGTAAAAGCAGGAGGTTTCCTGCAAGAGCCAATATTTTTTAATGAGTTGTTGGCACTATTCATTTGTGTTGCACTAAAATACAGTCATGCCTGTGCTGATACCGAATTTGTGCTGTTAAGGTCTTCCCAGACCCTCACTGTTTTGGTTCTTCATGGGCACACCCAAATTCCGTGATGCCAGAGCAGGGCAGTGTCTTAGCTCAGACCCAAATCTGGTGAGGTTTCCTAAGAAACATCATTTCTCTGCCCGTTTTTTCCCACTTGATCCAATCCAGAAAGTGTTCTCAGAGGATGCATAATCCATCCTCATCGAGAGCCTTTAAGAATCTGAATTTTTTTTCTCCCTATTTTTTTGTTGTTTGACCTTGTAGAAGGTCCTTAATGATTCTGGGCTGTGGTGCAGGACTGGTGTGGGGGCAGGCTTTGTATCTTCCTTCACAGGGAAGGCTGAGTAGCATCTGTCAGCATCTACCTCTGGGAGAGGTTCATGGCCTGGATTCTGGTGTGCAGCTGATTTCCTCCTTCTGGCCTGAAGCTCAGGCACTGCCAAACTACGTGGTAATTGATCTTGACTTTTTGCTAGGATCTAGAAATGACTTAGTTGTGCAGCTCCAGGGACCATAACAAATATCCAGCTGCTTAGATTGTCAGCTTCATCAAACTGCTAGTGCCTCTAGCCTGCACTGTAGGAGACCCTTAGACCATTATTTAAGCTGCCATCTGAAAGGGTGGTAGCCTGTGACTGCCTATTTATTTAGACTGAGGCAGGTTTTCTAGGGGGGAGGAATGATTAAACTCTTGTATTTCTTCCGAACTGGTCTGCCTAGGTGCATGGGTGCAATTTTGGCTCTTGCTGTCAGAGCTGAATCCATGGTGATAGTCAGAGAAGCTCACCATGCTTGAAAAGAAAAAAAAGAGCCACTGGATGGAGAGGATTGGAAAAAGAAACAAGGAAAATTTCATAGTATGATGGCGTAAACCTCATCCCTTAGGATTACCAAATTTTCCTTCAAAAAAATGATCCTAGAAAACTAAGTGAAGTGGTACCAGAGTTGTGTCCTGCCTTATTAATTTGTTTGAAGAAAGAGATACAAATAGTGAAATAAATTTAAAAAGGCAGTTTTATGAAACAAGGAGTTTTATTAAGATATTTTATTATGTGTCTCTGTAAGGAATAGACCAACAACCATATAAAAGCTTACAAAGATGGTTAACCTTCAACACTATAAATGTGTTAACGTGACAGAAGAAGTTCACAATTTTGCATCTTTATTGACTTTTACAGAGTGAAGGGAGAAAATTCTCAACTAGGACATGCCAATGCCGATCTTTGACAGGAGACATTTATAATTGCTTTAAATCATTTACCTTTTTTTTTTTTTTTTTTTT
>JAVJGI010000064.1:4693541-4726362 GCA_035590275.1 Ibycter americanus
ATTTACCTTTTTTTTTTTTTTTTTTCTTTTTAAAGCAAGTCAATAAACCTGACTTTCAGAGTTAGGAGTGAAAAATACATTAGCACCATCATATTAGTCTTTTACACTTCCCTAATTTTAGTGGTCTTGACCAGCAACGACAGGAAAGTAGAGAAGCACCTTTGATAACAGAATACAATCCAACAATAAAATTATGGTGACTACTGACATTAAGGTATTGAACTGTTAAAATACACTGTACTTTTTCCACAGCTAATCAGTACAGAAATAGACAATTTTATACCAAATGATTCCACTGAATTGACCAATGGGTCCAAGGTGTTTTGACTGATTTGTTTGATTGATTTTTGGTTTGACTCATCAGACACATCCCAGTTTCTGTCCATGTTGAGGTAGTTGAAACAGGGAGGTCTTTCTAGCTTTATGGACTGCATCTTAGAAAGAAGGGTAAACTTTGGTACTGGGAGCAATCAGTGCTTTGTAAATTGGCTAACATTCAACTAATAGAACACAGTGTTGTTTTATTAAGTGTTGAAGTTGTATTATAGCACCACGGAGACATGTTTTGAAGATGGAATTTGGTAAAAAAAAAAAAAAAAAATAGAGCAAAAAAGCATTTTTACTGTACTTTGTGTAATAGCAAAAAAAAACCAAACCCAAAACCAACCCTTGATCTCAAATTGATTTTCCCCCCAGAAATTTTGTTAATAAATAACTGGGATACAGATGGTCACCTGTAATAGCTGACAAGGCTAAAACAAAGGAGCACAGTTGGAGTGTGAATCTGTTTGCTGGGATTTCAGAAAGAGCAGAATCTTTGATTTATAAGAAGCAGACCGGGCCAATGTCCACGCCAAATTCCTGATCAGGACCACCAATATCTATGGGTGCAATATCAACCACAGGCAACCTCATTGTCTTGCGTGTCCTGTATTCAAAGACTGTTTTACCCCATTCACCAGTGTGTTTCTGTGAAGTTAAAAAGAAAAGAAAAAAAGCCAACATGTTAGAGAAATCAGTGTAGGGGTATGTGAAAGTTATTCTACAGTTTACTGCGTTTCATACTTTCTCTTTCCATATGAGCATGTCCCTCCCACCACTATGAAAGCTGGTTGCAGTCTCTGTCGAAGTGAACAGGTAGGTAAAGAGTCTTAATTTCTGGACCTTTTATGCGAGGTCTCGCGGGGCTGTAGGCCTCGGGGCTCGGAAGGGATGGGATCTCTGATGGACTGTACTGTACTCTGGAGCAGTGCCAGTGCCCTGACTTATGACTGAAATGCGCTCTGCGTGCTGGGAGCGGGTACAGATGGCTACTCTGTTTGGGAAATGGTTTTGGCCTCAGGAAAAAGTGTAATGAGGTAGCTGTTCATGTTAAAGAATTGGCCATGAATTAGGTACGTTTAAAGGACAGGTTTGCCGTATATGTCCGTGTTCATTGTGCTTTAGGGACCATAAACAGCAGGAGGGAGAAACTGTGGATGGTGCTACGGTGTTTAGTATTTGTTACTGAAAAGGCTGCAGATGCTTATAGCCTAGCACACTTATCGATGTGACTGCTCCTCTCCAGTGCTTTCTGCTGCAGTGAGCAAGGCACAGAGAAGCAATGCTGCATTTGCAAAATGACTCTTTTTGCCCCCTCCCACAATCATAGCCCATGGCTTGAATCAGCTAGCCTTGATGTTTTTTGTTGTTGGTGGGTTTTTTTGGTTGTTTTTTTTTTGTTTGTTTGGGGTTTTTTTTTGTATGGCTAAGATGATTCCTACTACTCTTAGTTTTAGAGTTGACATGGGATGGATCAAAACTTGGTCGTTGTTGTCTTTGACTCTAAAGCACAGATACCTGTAAAGCACAGATTTAAATAGGAGTGCATCTCACTTTCTACAGTTGCTACAGGAGTGACATTTCTTGTATGGAATCTCAGTTTCCCTGGTTAGGTGCAGCTGTGTCCTTGCCTTACCCAGGTCTTGTAGAGCTCTCTCTTCCTTTATTATGGGTCTAGTCCTCTAGAGGGAATGAGTTATTAAACTACCATAGTAAAAGTCTTGTTTACTTACAGTACAGCCATCTTCCAGAACAGCATATGTGAACCTGCTGTTTCCTTCAGCCTTGATCTCGCTTTCCACAGAGCTCATCAGTTTCAGAGCTTTTTTAACATTTCCACTGGCTTGATCCATGTAGGCGATGCTGTTCTTGCAGTGGTAGGTGATGTTCTGGGAGGCACGGCTGGAGAGGATGCGGAGGAAGGCCAGCTGAACTTCTGAGACATCCTCTGGAAGCTCAGGATCGCCGTAGCTGAACTGCAGGGTACAACACATGAGCAACAGGTTTGGTTTAATCATGTCTAGAGACATGTAGTTATCTATCCATATATCTATCCATATAGTTATCACTTCACCTGCTAAATGTTTAGCCTAGTTTAATTTCAGGATTATTTTTAAGTACATTGTGATGTATGCGAGGACAATATATGTACTACCTTTTGGGCTGTTAGCTGTGGTAATTCCGTACCTGGAAGCCTCCATTCATAGATTCTCCAAACCAAATGTGTTTCTTTCCACTGCTTTCACTGGTCCACCAGTTTTTCCTTGGCACAGTGGTGGGGTTAGCACTGAGGCATGTCTCACCAGTTTCCATATTGCAGTATACTTTAATAGCATCCATTTTGCAGCCTTGGTTAGGATCAATCCAGTACTCTCCTAGAGGTAAAAAAAATAGTAATAAAGAAATATTAAGGGGCTTAATATATTTGAAGAAGCACCTGACTGCATGATGGTGAAGCTTATTTCTATACCAGATTCCTGAGCCAAATTAGGAAACATATTAACTTTGACAAAAGTGATGCCACAAAAAATAAGATGATATAAAAATATATTGCATTCATGTGAATACTATAAATAATATTACTGATGCTTGAAATAAAGATAGAACCTTTTTTTCCAAAAAAAATATTTAAACAAATTTTACTTACAAGCATGTAAGAAGTGTAGTTGAAGTCATTGTATATACTGAGTAAATGCCCAGTAAATTAAAGTTCGAAATTATAATTACATTTATCCTGGTTATCATGATATTTGTTTAAAATAAAACAAGTCAAATTTTTGTAACAGATCTATGCATTTAAATATTCAAAGACAATAACATTTATGAAAAACAAAATCAAGATCTGCTACTATTGGTGAAAATAAACCCCAAACATACCACTCTTGAGCTCGGGATGGCAGAATTTCAGATCTCTGCAGTTACGAGCTGGATTCTTCCGTGACCCATCAGGACTAATGATGTTTTCAATCTGGTTGTTAATTGATTTCATTGAAGATATGATGTCACCCAGATTGATATCATTTTCTTTTGGCTCATCTCGATATTCATACCCATAGCCAACTGGACCTTTTTCACCAGCACCCAGAGCAGCCACACCACCACAACATGGACCAGGAGGACCCGGGGGACCAGAAGGACCAGGCTGGCCTGGTGGACCCTAAAAAAAAAGTTAACATAGTGCTGAGTTGAGATTACAGGTTAAAACTAAAAGTCTGTGTAGGCCCTAATCTTAAGAAAATGAGAGTTTTCACATAAATATTTAATTTACTTATTCATTAAATAATAGCACTTGTAACATATAAGTATCTGTTAGACTTTCCAGGCCTTTATTTTCTTAAAATTGGGATTTTCCTTTCCTAATTTTGTCAAACCGTGACTGTCCTTCTTCTGTCTGGGCTTTGAGAAGGAGAAGGAACCCTTTCCCCCAAAACCCAGAGAATAACCATTTCTTGGCTTTAGGAGAAGTGACTATGCTAGTGACCTTTGCCGCACTGTCCCCCCTACAGAAGTCTGGGAAACCCAATTTATAGCTTCCAAGACACAAAGGGGGTCTGTGCTCTGAAGTGGGGACCCTGCCTCCCTGTTGGACACAGAAAGGTCCATGATTATCTGAGACTAATGCAACACCCAGCGCATCAATAGTTACGCAGAACTACAAATGATCTGTTCTTTTGTGGTGGTTTTTTTTTTCCTTAATTTAGCCTTGATAGCTAGATACATCCGGCCACAAACTCTGTCCATGAAACACAGAATTTTCTGAGGGAGATATTTGAATGGGAGAGTGCTCTATGTTCGATGATTAATCCCTAAAGGTTTGGTTGAGTGTGCACAGTTTACTTACTGCAGGGCCACTGTCACCTCTGTTACCACGGGGGCCAGGAGGACCGATTGGACCTGGGTAGCCACCTCTACCATCTTTTCCAGGCGGCCCAGCTGGTCCTGGGGGACCCTAGAACAACATTGAACACAAATAATAAGGTCAAAATAGTTAACCGGATAATCTCAAATTCAGAAGTACTTTGTGAGATAAATTCTACAGAAATGTTTGAAATATCAGGTGTTTTCTCTTTCTTTAGCCATTGCCTATTAAAGTTTTTAAATCGGCCATCTTTCTCTTTTCTTTAAAGCAGTCTGAATCTTCTTTCTTTTTATGCTATGTAAGGAGTTTTTCTTACCCTGGCACCTGAAGCTCCTGGACTTCCAATTGCACCTTGTGGACCCAGAGGACCCTACGAAGAAAAGAAAAGTAAGTCATACACCTCCCAGTAATATTTTGCAACTAGTTGGGTGTACCTTAAATAAAGACATTGAAAACATCTTTAAGATTATATGAAACACATCCTTATAAAAAGACTATGTCAGATATGAGAGAGAATGGCTTCCATTCTGTCATTCTTTAGTCAAAAAAAAATACCTAATGTCCTCTATATGAAAAAATATTAGTGAATGCCATATCCAAAATGCAAGAAAGCCAATGGACATCAACGAGCTTTGGAAGAATACATGGCTATAGGCTCATAATGTTGCAGTTTTAATCATATTACCACTAAAGTTATTTAAATGATTTGACAAACACTTATTTTTTCAAATGCATTAAAAAATTTGCTCTATTTATGCACCACAAAGGACTAAGCCATCTGTTTAAAGATTATTGATCATCTCGCTGTCGTAGTGTAAATGAGAATGTATCAGATTTTTTTTAAACTCATGTTATACGTTAGACAACTGGTTATATTGTGTTGTTAAACAGGTTGGTATTGATGGCATTTATAGTTAACACTTCCATCTTTTTGCCATCATTGGTAGATTAATTGTGTGAGTTTTGGTTTCTTGATTCTCACTTGTGCCATGAGTGCTATTAATGGCTCTTTTCACTGTAAATCACTTTTAAAATTTTCATTTGTCCTAAATACCTAGGGCATGCCTGTCTATTACCCTTCGATTCTTTTAGCTATTAAGAACTGTTCAAAATGGTAGTGCATGTTTACAGTTCAGTGGTTTACTATTTCACGCCCATTTTGCCCTACTATTAATTACTGCAAAAGACACGTGATAGAAGTGAGATGTTTGGACTCAGAGTAGCTTTTTCACGGATTTCGTTGCCTGCCTAGCATAAGTTTCTAACAGGCAAAGGTATTTCAACCTCTGTTTCTATCTTCTATAATTTAAGAAGGAATAACCTATATAAATGAATGCAAAAAGCGTTTGTTCAGACAAAGGCAGACACATAGCTGGAAGGGATTAAGGCAAACCCAGTTTTAGTTCCTAATAGCTTCTTCCAGTTCTTTATTAATACCTATTCCAGGTTGATTCAGGGAATCTCGACTTTCGAACTCATTTGACAATCAAATTACACAGATTCTTTACAATTTTTTTCTTTTCTCAGTAAATTATTTAAGGTTAACTATTTACCTGGGACCTAAACTACAGAAACTAAAACCAGCTGTAATTCCCAATCCAATGCAAAATACTCACAGGAGGACCAGGGAGACCAGGGGTGCCAGGAAACCCTCTATGACCCTTAATGCCAATGCTGCCTCTTTCACCAGGTTCACCTTTGTCACCACGAGGACCTTGAGGACCCTTTAAGAGTAGATTTGCAATAAAAGGAATATATAAAGAAATAAGAGAAATACCCAAATAACTGAATACGGTGAATGTATGATATTACAAAAACTTTTTAAATATGACTTACAGCAGGACCACGAGTACCAGCAGGACCGGTAGAGCCAGGAGAGCCAGGTGGACCCTGTGACACAATAAGAATATGGATCACTTGGTGTTGACTAGACCGCCTGTTTATTTCCAGATAAGCAACATGTTCAAAGCCAGCAGCTGTTTGGAAACAAGGGGAAGATACACACACACACACACTCTACAATCAGCAAGAATTTTGGCCAGTTCCTTTCTCTACCCATGTTAGTCTTACTCAGATGCTTGTAGGCACTGATACATACTACGTGCACTAGACCCCTTCACGTTGTGAGTTGCTCAGTGCTCAAGCTGTGCTGGTGTCATCACTTCTCAGAAATAACTTGAGGACTTCCAAAGTTACTCCTTTAGTTCAAATAAATAACATCGCTTCTGCTGCATGAGCACCAGATGGGATGGAAATTAAGATAGGGCCTGGTGGGATGATGTGCTTTTTGGCATCCTAAGGAGTATGTGGGTTTTAAGCTTAATTTATATAGAATTATCAGGAACATAAACTGTGATGTCTTTCCCCTTGATATTCTTATAAAAGAGGTCCTCAATGCCAACAGACTATGACAGTAACAAATGTATGGATCTTCCAAGCTTCCACTTTATTACTGCATAAAATGGACTTTGCATAGAAAAGGTATTTCTTACCTGAGATCCTCTTTCACCAGGTTTTCCAGGTGCACCACTGCTACCTGCAGGTCCAGGGTGACCAGGAGGTCCTGGAGGGCCAGGAGAGCCACTTTCACCACGGTCACCCTGCAGAGAGTAACAGTTGACAGGATAATAAATTTAGTGTTTTACAGAAGTACAGTGTAAAAAGTATATTCATTGGAGCATAAGAGATTTAAGGAACAAGTTACATAGCACAGAACTATGTATATTGTCATCTCTATGTAACATTTTTTTGGCAATCTAAAGATATTGGTGATTCCTTACTTTGCCTCCCGGGGATCCATCACGTCCAGGCGAGCCGTCTGAGCCAGGGTTACCCTAGGAGACAGAGTGGTACAGTTTGTTCATAAATTGGATGAGGAATAGACAGCTTGTTCTCTGGTAAACTTAAATAATGCTTATCAAAGAAAGAGCATTTTCAAGAAGGAAGAATTCCTGAAGGTGGATTGGCCCCTAAAAGATCTGGAAGACCTGCATTATTTTGTAGTCATATGGGCAATGCTGTCTCTTGTTCAGTTCCAAGTAAGACAGAGCTGTGGTCCACAGGTAGTAGAAGGTGTAGCAGAGACAGCAGGATACACCACCTTACATGAGAATGTAATCTGCCCAGGCCCCTGTGAGTCAGGCACTTGAGGGAGGTTTTGTGAACCTTGGAGCATATTTGCTCCCAGCATCTCCTGTTTGTAACTCACAAGCTAGCAGGAAGATCTAAGTCATCCACTCACATCTCTGCCAGGCTCTCCAGGTAAGCCTCTCTGTCCAATAGGACCTTGTGGACCAGGAGCACCACGTTCTCCTGGGATACCATTCGTGCCTGGTTTGCCATCTTCACCCTGAACGAAAAGGGAAGGGGTTTCATTGCAGATAAAGTACTTAGGAAATACTATTATACATCTTTAATTAAATATATGGTCGTTATGAAGGAGATCTAATAAAGTGAAGGGCCACTTTGGTGATTGTGAATACTGAGAATAAGAAAGATAAAAAAACAAAACCAAAACCAGTTTGGCCAAATTTTTATTGCTGGTATTCTTCATGCAAGGCCATTGAACCCAAGGAATGTTGCATATTGTATTTATTTCTCTTCTTACGTACCCAAAACCAATAGCCAAAGCAGTTAACAAAAAAGTGCCAGTCTGTCACTATATTAGTGATAAAATACAAACCAAGCCTCACATCACTTTTTCTGGAGGGAAGTGAAAGCGTGTTTCTGTTTGGGTCATAATATTTAAGCAAGAAATATATTGAAAATTAAGGGAAGATAAATAACTTGTGGTAGGTGAGGCTACGACTCACATCTTGTCTCAAGGAGAGTTTATAGTCCACAACCCTCCTTAAGCGTGTGAAGCTGGTTATATACTTCTAGATAATCTGATTCAGGACTCTTGGTAACAGAGATGAAAGACAATCTCACATCCCACAGCTGCAGGTGACCGGACATTTTAAAGCCCAATCTTATGGATGCAAACAAAAATAACTGTAAATTCTTTAGTGTCTAGACTAAAAAGCATTTTTAAAAAAATACAAGACATTCATTATTTTTTGTATCTCTAAGCTATTTTTAGCAGCCAGATTACAGCCGTTGTGTTAGCTTTGAGGCTACTGCTGCAGTGGATGTGCTCTCACCTTGGCACCCGCCATACCGGGGGGACCACTCGGGCCACGCAGACCTGGCAAACCCGTGCCACCCCGGCCACCAACGATGCCTTGAGGACCTGGTTCACCTGGTGCCCCCTGTTTAAGAAAAGGTCAGATCAGTCAATACTGAGCATCTTCAACATTCAGTTGGTGGGTTCTTATTCTTGAAAGATACAACCCCTGTCTATTGGTATAACAGTCCCCGGCTGGATGTATGCTTACCCTTTCTCCTCGCGCGCCTGGTGACCCTTTTTCGCCTGGCGGGCCAGGCTCACCTCTTGTTCCAGCAGGTCCCGGGCTGCCAGGACCACCGGTACTACCAGGGGGTCCAGGAGGCCCATCCTTGCCTGCAGGTCCTGCATTACCAGGGGGACCTGGACTACCCTGAAAAGAATTTAAAAAAAAAAAAAAGAGCGTGAGCTGTGTTCTCTGAAACAGTAGCATATGCTTGTTGGCATTGATCTTTGCTCATGAAAGCCAGCCAGACTTAAGTCATTGCCTGAAGGCAGATTTAGGGTCCAACCTCTACGCACCCAAATCTGGTCTGGTCTTATAAAGAGAATCCTTTCACCTACCACTTTCAAAACTGAAATTTTTTTCTACCTACTGTCTGTACACATGGTTTGCATAACACAACACCTACACATCTTGGATGCCCAGTGGTTGTAATGCATCCAGCACAGGATACACTTTTCTTGCCCATGGCTCTGCCACAGAAATTTGAAAACCAGTAGCAGACCTTGCTAATTTCTTGACTCACTCATGCCAGATACCTTTAAGGTGGTGTCTTAGACACGTGCAGAATGAAATGTCTTTCATTAGAACTATTGGTTTAACCAATCAATGGAAAGAATTACATTGACTTTAGTGGTACCTTAAATAAAATCCTATTTTTTCTTTTTATTCACCAATATTCAAATTTGCATCTGTCTGTAACTATAAGACAGAAAATAAAAATCTGTTAAAAAAGAAAGAATTTTTCTTGCCTTATACCTCAGTTACCATAAAACGAAAGATAACTTACAATTTTGATTTCAAAATGGGTAAATGCATTGTATGATTTGTATTTGCTGAGTTTTTAAAGAATCGAAAATCGGAATCTAATTTTTACTATGTGAGTCAAAATAGGTGCATGTTGAACATGCAAGGGTATTATGAAACAGCTTTTCTCCACACACAGATATTGCATAAAATATTGTAATTAGCTGATGCACCAGCATACATTTTTACAATAGGACACTGCAGACTGGTAGATTAAACTTTACAAGTAGGCTGTATCATAAGAGAGAAACTTTGCCACAAGAATCTTTCTAAACTCCTCTGACCCAGGATAATTAAATCTTATGCCATTCCATTTCATACAGGCTAAATAACTAAACTAAAAAAATTTCTCAGCAGTGAGCTACAAAACATAGTTTTGAAAATGCATACCAATTCAAGATCCTGAATTGAATATTTCTTGCATCATAGGAAAGCAAGAGAGAAGACAGGATGTCTGTCACAAACAGAAATACTCAAGGACCTGATCCAGGAGAAGGACTCCACTAACTCTGATGGGCTTTGGAGAACAAACCATAATAGGAGGAGGAGTATCAAGACAGTAAGTGAACGAATTGCTATTCCATATGAAATAAAAGGAGAGTAAACTCTCTTTTGCAGAATTTTTTCCCTGAGTTGAAACATCATATTAAGAATGCTTTTGCTTACATCATATTCGTGTCAAGGTACATGCAGCTTAATGTAGTTTAATATACTAATATACATCTAAATATACCCAACAAGGTAAGAATAAAATAAAAAAGGGATAAGACAACTTACATTGCTACCAGGGGGACCAGGTAGACCACGAGCACCAGGGAAACCAGCAGCACCCTATAAGAGATCAATACTTTTAGTTGTCTTTTTCTGAAGATTGGAAAAACGTGAACAAATTGATTTTTATACAACAGCTGACTATTAATTATATTTAGCTGTTTTGCTTAAAACCTGAATTAAATTATTAAATCTCCTGGAACAGAAAAAGAAATTAACTTTTTATTGATATTTCCGCCCCCCCGCCAAGGGAAGGTCCCATATGTTCCTCAAAGGTGAACTAATGGGCTCTGAGAAACTTGGCAAAGACGGCACATAAATCTAGTAAGTGTTGAGATAAGCCATTTTAGAGTTTTGGGCCACGATGCCAAAAATTATTTTGGCACCTTACTTATAGTAAAATCAAAGTAATCCAGATCACTAAACACCTCAACTTTAATTACTCCTTCTAGAACACTTTAGTATCTGCAGTTCAAGTATAATTAAAGTCCCTGAAGTCCTTGTTTTTAATTTACATCATGTTTGTTGTAACAGAATCATTTAATAGTGACGAAGTCGAAGAGATACTCACAGGGCCTCCAGGAGATCCACGTTCTCCTTTTGTTCCTTGGGGACCAGGTGGACCCTACATGGAATGAAATAGATCAAAAAAATTACTTAATAAACAGATGAAAATTATAGGAAGTGTCATTAAATTTCAGGCAATTCAAGGTTTGCACTTGGGCCCAGCCACCTTGAGGCTGAGGGAGAACTGAAGGAACCTCTGTGTAGCAATAAGGAACAGCAAAAACTTACTGGTGCACCAGGACCACCTTGTGGACCTGCAGCTCCAGGGGGTCCAGCCTCTCCTCTTAGACCAGGTGGGCCTCTTTCTCCTTTCCCACCAGGTTCCCCATTTTGGCCCTATAGAAAAATTATATTGTTGTATTACAGCTCAAAAAAATGCAGATGATATCACTGTGCTGAGAAACCCTGTCCAGATACTCTTGTGAAAGGAATTTAAATATTAAATGAAATGTGAATGCAATTGAATTCTATGGGTCTTCCAGTGCAGGAAGGGAAGGATAAAGAAATGTTCTTCTATGTGTGACTGAGTACAGAAAGAGTAGCAAATGAATCAAATGTCTGTAGCAGGTATGTATGTATATTAAAAGGGTTACCGCAAGCCTTTCTGAGATGTGGATGAACTTAAACTAAAAACAGATAATCACATTCAATTTCTTTTAGGAATTTATACTTACTGGAGCTCCAGGGAAGCCAGCAGGTCCAGGAAGACCTTGTTCTCCTCGTTCACCCTGTAGAAAAAATGTCAGCAATGGAAGATGTTAGAAAAATAGGCTTCACTTTACAAGTTAGAGAACACTCCCATGAATACTGCTGAAGTTTCTTGGTCTTATCAGCCTTTGGAGGGAAAAAAAACCCTGCCCCAAACAATATTTGCTCTTGAGATCTAAAAAAACCCTGTTTGAGAATTATCTGATAATAATCTAAAGTGTGGCAAACTGATCTTAGTTACACCTGTATAAACCCTGAACACAGCTCATGGTGTTCCCCTGATCCAACTGAGATCCAAATGTGCTGTTTTATCAATCTAAAAAAGAAACTATGAGCATTTAAAATAGTTTACTTCACTGTAAGACAAGATGGAAACTACTACTGCTCACACTCTTGCCCTGACCTGTCACCACAGCGCTTGGACCCCTTTACAGTGTTAAAAGCGCGGATTTTCTAGAGTCCTTAGTACCTGTAAATCTCAAGAGTCAACAGGAGCCAAGTGTGCTTAGTTTATTTTGAAGTCAAGCCACATGTGTTCCTGATGGGGTAGGTGCAACACTGATGTCTATGCTAGGCTAGAGAAGCCATAGTAAAGTTATACTGGAAGAAAAGTACTGTCACTTACAGGACCACCACGGGAACCCATCGGACCAGGAGCGCCTGCTGGACCAGTCTCTCCCTGTAAGGAACAAGAAGGATTACTAGCTGTTTTTCTTCTTCCCATGAGACAGCCACTGGTGTGACTTTACAGTATCAAACATCATTACAGAGGATGCTTTACCTTATCTCCAGGTGGGCCGGCAGGACCAGGAGGACCGATGGGACCTACATTACCCTAAACAATTAGGAAATATATTTTGCATCAAAACGTGAGAATGTTATTTCCTCTGCTTTGATCAATAGCATTTCTGTTTCAGTGTAAACACATTGCTAAAGATATTTAAATGGAAGTAAGTCTACAATGCCAGTGTGTTGTCACACGCTACATTTTGGAGTGACACTCTGAGATGACACCATTTTGCGACGTGAGAGATCTCCAGCTGATTGATCCTCTTTTTTTTTTTTTTTTTTCTATTGTTCCAAACCCAAATGAAGTTAGCAGGTCTCTTTCAATGGTAGACAATAAAAATTATCCCTTTCCCTAACTTTTCTTACAGCTAATTGGTCCATGTTTCTTCAGTATATGTTCAATATTTCTTGACTAGCTCCCTGACCTTTTCCCTTCATGAGAATTTAGTGTGTACTTTATGGTTTGAAATATTTTTTTTTCTATTTCCTCCAACTCATATAAGATTCATTTTTATATTTGTTATCCCTCATTATTTTGATGTATATACTGCTTGCACATACTCATTAGATCATGCATATATTTCAAGTGTCTATTTTATGTGTACATGCTATATAGATGTATAAATATATCCTATATAGTAACCTGCAGAAGTATTCTGCGTGAGAATACTTACTATCATGATGTCTTTTCATGCTTCATTATAACCAGCGTTTTCCTTCTCAGTCAGCTGGGTGTATGAAGCTAGTAACATTTTCTCTACTTTTTTATTGCTGCTTTCCCTCCAAAACATTGTCCCAATTAATTGGAATCTTCTGCTTGCAGAAACATCTATTATATCTATCCAAGCAGCTGTAATCACAAACCTAGTTTTAAGTCTAATTTAGTTTATGAAACCAGATTTGCGCTGCCAGAATGAAATATAATGGGGTTACTACTTTACCTCTCCTAGACAGTATTAGCTGTAAGTTTACTCATGTTCTAAGCGTAGACTGTCTGAAGCTAACTGATAAATTGTTAGGTGTTTAAAGGCCACTCACTCTCTCTCCTCTTGCACCAGGAATGCCATCAGCACCTTTGCCACCAGGTTCTCCCTAGCAAGGATAAGATGTAAAAACCATAAGCAAAAAGCAAGCACAAGACGAGCATAAGGGGGGGATGGGGAAAAAAGAATTAAAACATTACTGAGGAGAGGAACTCATACTGAGGGTATCTCAATAACCAGATCTCCTCATAGTGATCACACAAGTCTAAAATTGGGGATGACATTCTGCCCAGTATTCTGCATTAGATACTGAATACTTTGGTGGAAAAAAACCCCAAATTGTTTCAAAATGGAGTCGATGCCAAACTGTATGCCATGGTATGAACTATTCCCACTGTTTATTGGCTTCATTAGAACTGTTTTGAGGTAGCCCTCCCCCAAGAGATCTAGCACAGCAAAATATCTAGCATATATTAAATCAGGTGAAATATCCTATATTTCTTAATATATAGGATCCATATCACACTGCTATAGCCACAGTACATCTGAAATCAGACCAAAAGTGAAAATGTAAACAATCCCAGTGCTGTGTGGGAAACTAGCACTAAATGAGCATAAAATTGACAGAGTGTGGATGTGTTACCTTATCCCCTTTTGGCCCAGGACTTCCAGAAGCGCCTCTTTCTCCTGGCATTCCCTGTAAGCCAGGCAGCCCTGTGCCTCCAGGGGGACCAGGGGGACCAGGAGGACCCTACAGAGTAACAAAAAATAATTAGAGAGGCGAAAAGTATTAACCTGAATTCTAGACATAATAGCAGGAAAACAACCAAGGCTGTGGGTACCTTGGCACCTTCTGAGCCAGCAGGACCTGGGCCACCTCTTGTTCCAGGAGGTCCTGGGGCACCCGGTGCACCACGTTCACCTGGGATACCATTTTCACCCTGTGACAAAGAAACACATTATTCTTTGTTTTCAGGTTCATAGTTTGTTAATTCATTGCTGTCATTATAGAAACATTGCTGTATGATTTACCTTAGGGCCTGGGAATCCCGGTCCTCCAATATCACCTTTTGGCCCCTGTTAATGAGAAAATCAGTGTAAGTTATTCATGCACTTTACTTAGTAAATCTGCATTGTGGTTGGCATCCTGTTTCTTTCACCTAGTATCCCTAAAATCAGACTTCCCTGCTCTGCAGAGTGCTGATAGCTGTCTGAATTTGGAACTGTAATCTAGGAACAACTTCCCATTTATATTTTGTTCCTTAAAAAAAAAAAAAAGAAGAAGAAGAATTATTACTTACCGGTTCTCCAGGCTTTCCATTCTCTCCAGCTGGTCCTGGTCCACCAGGCAATCCCTATATGAAAGAACAATTTTATCATCCATGTTACATAGATGAATTATATGTTTTCCTATCTGGCAAATTTTTTTGACACTAAGATGTGTGCCCAACTCATTGCAATCCTTTACAGAGGAGGAGGTGCTAATTGGATGGCTAGAGGTTTTATGTGACAAAATCTACTGAGCTAAGCCAACTGTTCTGCAGTTGTGAAATACTAAGCAATAACTTTTGCCAAGCAGTTGATCTGTCTTACTTCAAAATATGATGACATGCACCCTAATTAAAATGTTTAGATGCCTCCTTTCTTTTTTTTTTCCCCTTTTCATTTTGTGTGTGTATTAGTCTATTAAAAAGAATCAGAAACCAACAAACAATAAACACACAGCACCTGGAGGCCTGGTGGACCTGATGCTCCTGGTTCTCCTCTCTCCCCAGGACCACCCTAGAGTCAAACAAAAGAGAGAAAGACAAAAAAAAACCCCCAAACCATAAAGAAATTGTCTGAGAACATTTCAACATATAAACACCTCCACACCACCTCTAATCTATGCCTCCTTATCATGATCTGATGGTGACATTGCACAATCCCAAAGACTAATGTATCTTGGTGTTCTGGTATTTGCTCTTTTCAGTCCAACTGTTAGATGTAATTCAGCAGACACATTTGTGCTTGACACTAGTCTGAAATGCTATAAACATTAAAGGGAGAAGCAATATGCTTCAATTTGAAAAGCTGGTAGGATCCCCAAGAGCTCTAAACTGACTCAGGTTTTGAGAATTTATTAAAATAACGGGAAAGAAGAGCTCTTCTATTTGTCTTCATAAAAGGAGATTTCTTCATGTCATTAAAAATATTTTCCTTCCCCTACATTCACAGTCTCTATCTACAGGTGCCAGACCACCTTGGCAGTAACTCATAATTGCCTTTACGAGACTATGACACTTACAGCAGGTCCAGGAGGACCTGGGAGGCCAACGTCACCATTCTTCCCAGCAGGACCCTATAACAAGACAACAGTTAGGCTATGGTTATGGGTTGATATAATTTTTATAACACTCATAAAATTATTATTAATAATTAATATTATCTCAATATTCAATTATAACATTATTAAACAAAATCTTAATGAAACTTACAGGTGTTCCAGGTGGTCCACCAGGGCCTCTTTCTCCATTCTTACCTGGCGCACCCTTACAAAAGAGAAAGATCACATTTTAAATATTTGTTCTGGTCAGTATACAATAACCTGCAGCTGCAGCGTGAGATAGCCCCGCTAAGGAGCAATTTATTTTAACATGACTGATCAAGCCGAAGCACAGGAGAAGTGGAGAAATCCCACTCACCTCGTTGCCCTTAGGACCAGGGAAACCCATTACACCTGGTTGACCTCGTGGGCCTGAGGGACCGGGTGGACCAGGGCGGCCAGAGTCACCCTGACTACCCTGGGATAAGCAAAAAAGAAATAAAGACATGGCATCTGTTAGGGGATATAAATTCATATCCATGACATTAAATAGTGAGTGAGGGTGAGATTAGGCTAGAGATATTGTTGTTCAAAACTTATTATGTGTTTTCTGTTTCAACTAAGCTTCTGTATACTCTCTATTTTAAACAGTATTAAATGATGAGATTTACAGAATGTTATTACAACGAGACAGCATATAAAGTGATAATTAAGTGGTAATTAAACAAAAAAAGAGACAATTAATCTGACTGTGATAACAACTTGTCACGTAGATAGAGTGGGATGACGATAAGGTGAGTAGGACTAGTATAAAATATTTGCACAATGTACATACTGGAGGGCCAGGTTTCCCATCGCTTCCAGGGCTTCCTGGAATTCCGGGCAAACCCTGCAATTGGAGAAAACCAAGTGATATTCTTCATTTTAAAATGTGTAGCATGAAGTTACAAAACAGAAATATATAGAAATACATTTTAAACTACTTGCTTGATTTTCACTTCTTTAATAAGGATTAAAAGTCCTCCCGCTCCCCACCCCACCTCCATCTCATCGGAGGAAAAATCAGAGAAAGCTAACAAATTATTTTTTTTTTAGGAGTTTATCGCTTTCTCTGAGAGTCATTGTATATAATCAAAGCATTGGACATTAATCAATGTGCACAAAACTTGTAGCCTCTCATTATTTGGAAAGAAAACTAATTTCAGATGGTAAAAATCAAGGAATGAAACAATTTTGACTACGTACCTCTACTTAAAAGCAAAACAATTTATAATGTGTGTTGGTTAACTTCTTTTATGTTTTAAAATATTATTTTTGTTATATTTTACATCATTTAATTTCACTTTGAATAAAACCTTGTTTAACTCCTGGAAACCTGCAGTCAGACTGACTTTTGAATTTCAGTGTATTTGTTGCTAATTCTTAGTATAGTTCACAGAATGTTTTTACATTCTGTACATATTACACAATAGGTTATCTCTGAAAATCTTCTTGATATGTACTATGAAAATCTGACTAACAGCTTATTTGCTTTAATTGCAAATAAGTAATAAATGTAATTCTTAACCTTATTGAAATATCTAAATTAATTTATACTTTAATTATTTAAATGTTAATTTGAAGCCTATTTAAATACATATGTAAATATAATAACCCAAATACCTATTAAATATAATAACCATAATGCCTTTTATAATAAATTATAATATTTGATAAAATATAAATAGATAATAGAGAAAATCATCCAATGCTAATTGACGTTAAAGCCATATCTCATGATAGCGCATGGCATACTCTGAGAACCGGGAGTATGTCCATCTTTAGAGATTCATTTTGTTTAGATTCATTCATTCAGCTTCCCCATCCATTTGTGACAGATGTTCTCTGAATGCCCCATGTCTCTGCATGGTTCTCTCTTGCGCTATGAATGCAGGCACTCTACTGAAAGGAATTAATAGCAAATTTTTCTAATTGGACTCCTCTATTGCATCAGCTCAGATCAGGCATCTCTAATGGAGTTTATCTCATTTTCTTGGAGATGTCTTGTCTTACTCTTATTCCAGGAAGCCCTGGGCCTCCATCCTGTCCACGCTCTCCTGCAGGTCCACTGGGGCCAGGAGGACCTGGGCTACCACGTTCGCCTGCAGGACCCTAGAAAAAGAGATGTTGACATTCACCAACAAGGAAATCAGCATCATATTGAATCTGAAATTGTCCGGTCAAATTCACATGGATTCTCCAGAAGTTTGGGATTTATTTTTTAGAGGAAGACTCATACCTTTTCACCGGGAAGTCCATTGCTACCAGGTAAGCCACGGAAACCAGGGGAGCCCTGTCAAATAAAAGAACAAAATGTGGATCATAGACAATATGATTTATGTAATGGCAGCTGAGATTTTTTCTAAACTATTTAACATTAGATATATTATTACAAAAATTAATGAAAAAAAATAGATGGAAATGACATTTCATTGTGACAAGAACGCCTACAGAATTATCTCCTCTCGCTATATCCCTTCTGTTGAAATCATAGCCTGTCCTCCATTATTTTTAACGGTCCCTGCATTAGTTACTTTATTTATGAGGTTTCTACATTCATATAAAAAATGAAACAACTCTTCGCCTTGAACAATTATTTTCTTCTAATTCAAGAGCTCTATAATATTGTTTTAATATTTATATTTACTATTATCTTCATTGATTACAAGAAATTGGAATTATAAAATTTAATCTGCAGACCCCTTTATATATTTAATATGATTAATTGGTTCACTGTGCATCTTCAGTTTCTTCATAGCTTCAGCAAATACTGTAATCGATTAATAAATTAGGAGTTATAAATAGCTCGAAACAACTTCCTTTGATTCAGATGGGAATAGAAATCTAAAATTTGTAAGGATGTTGCTATTTAGTTTGTTGAATAAATCAATTCAGGAATTCCTTTGTGAGAATGCTCTTTGGAAAGTTCTTGAACTTACTAGCCAAAAAACCTGTTGGTAGTAAAGATAGTATAATGTAAGAGACATCCTGACAATATTGCTATTGATATTATTGACATTTAAGATCTATTGACAATGACAGTGTTGACATAAAAACATATCCTGAATGTAGAAGAATTTGTGTTATTTTCTCTTTCCAGAACCAAAGTTTTGTGATTGTTCATTTTTGTTAATGGAGAAGTAATTTTGAAATTTGTAATTTTTTTTCCTTTTTTTCTTTTCTTTTTTTCTTCCCCTCCTGCATAGTTGCCACAGTTTATAGTTGCTTTCCAGAACAAATCTTTTGATACAGCTTCCAGGTACATAAGATCACTGCTTCTCCAATATCAGAACAAGAAAAAAATTAATTAATTAGAGACTGAGATAGATGCAAGTGCTGCAATTCAGAGGACGAACTAGATAAGAATTCTCCCCAGTTTGGTAACCCAGTTTTCCATCTGGAATTTGCAAAGAACAGATATGGAGGCAAAGTTCTCCTCCAAGTATTTTGAAGACCAGATTTTGCTGTCTGTGTATTAACTCAAAATGTACCTGGTGTGCATGGTCATCTGCAGCAGCTTACCCTTTCTCCAGGTGTGCCAGGTATGCCGTTCTGGCCGGGTTCGCCGTTTGCACCTCTTTTGCCTTCCTCACCAGGAGGTCCAGGAGCACCTGGGGTGCCGTTATCACCCTGGCAACACCAACAACAAAGCCCACCAGTGAAGTCAGAAGTCTCCAAAAAAACCCGCTGGGTTTTGTATAGGGAATGAATCAGGGTTCAGACTTCCTTGGAAGAGGTCTCTGAACGCATTTTAAAATCACTTACACGGTCGCCTTTTGGGCCTGGATCTCCTTTTGCACCATTCTTGCCAGATTCTCCCTAAACAGGAGAAAATGCCAATAAAATTACGGGATGCAACAGGTTAGTATTCTAGAGCTACTAGATGTACTAAAATACTAAGAAACAGACATCTTTCCAGTTTTTTCATTTTTATTATTTTACATCCTGCAAAGGACTTAGCAGGGTTTTTAAAAATCCGGTACAGAAAAGTGATACAATCTTAAACACAACTGAGTAAAATTTGATGTCTGTTTCTGAGCTATTTCGGACATCATTGAGACTTTTGCTTGAATTTCCTAAGTATTTTCTCTGACCAAGAACTGTGTGTGGTGTAAAGCTGTCAGGGAAGAGCCTGCTGGGGTAAGTGACAGTATAAGGGTAGGTACAACTCACTAGGGTGTAGCAAACTGTGGACTCAGCCAGGGGAATTTAAACAGGTGAAATTAGGATTTTAAAACAACAGATTTTGTCTAATGTAACCATTTTAAACAAGCTATTTTTTTTGTTGTGTGTTTCTGAATTGATAGATAAACCAGGAAAGCGAATAAATAGTATCATATTTACATATAATTTTTATATATGGCAATATATAAAAGTGTGAAAGGTACATATATATTTATAAAAATAATTACCTATTGTTTTTTGTAAAATAATTTATTAAACCCTCTCAAGCAAATAGGACAAATTCAATGGTTTTTTTAAGCGTGTCAGAACTACTTCCACCATATTTGTATGTACAACCAGTGTAATGAATGTTAGTAACTCACCGGAGGGCCTTTTGCTCCAGGGGTTCCACTTGTACCCGGAGGACCAGGAAGACCACGGCCTCCTGGCAGACCAGGTGCACCAGGAATACCAGAAGGTCCCTGTAGAGAGTGAACAGCAGACGGAGATGAAGAGAGCACAACCTTACTGGACTCTGCCCAGTCCAAACAGAGATGCTCACCAACACAGGGCAGCAAAAGACAACAATGTGAAAAGTACTCACCATTTCACCCTTGCCGCCAGGGCTTCCAGCTCTTCCAGGAGGGCCCTGAAAAAATAAATGTACAAATAACCAATGCTGCTAACCTAGGACTCAACCAAAGGACATGTAGGGATTTGTGAAGAGCAGGTGGCACAACGCTTCTCAGATCCCATGTGGTATTTATGTACCTGAGGCCCAGGTGGTCCAGCATGACCCTGAGGACCAGGTTCTCCTCTCTCTCCAGGACTACCACTAGAACCAGCAGGACCAGGAGGACCAGCTTCACCCTACAGACAAACAGTAAAAGGAGAAAAGGAATCCATTTCAGTCTTGTCTCCAGGGCAATCTGTATTAACTTCATGGTTGGTTCCTCTACTGTGGCATCTTTGCGTGATTTGGGAAGAAGGTTATTACCATCATCACTTGAGTGCAAAAGCCAAATTGGCGTGGTGACCCCAGTGCTAAGGCACAAGGTACCCATGCACTCCAGCCAGCCCTTGCTGCACAGCTCCTCTAGCTGTGGGAATCTCACTTGAGCCCCTCCCATAACGCAACATAAGGCTTGGGTCTACCACTTAGTGGTGTTTTGGGGTGGATATTCATGAATGTGATGAGGATAGAGTTTGTCTCGTGCTGCATATGAAAAACACATCAGTTCTAGGCTTGCAAGCAGTGTCATAGCAGTCAGAAAAAGGAGGACTCATAAAATAAAGATGTATAGTGTCATAAGCTGGCTAATTACAGAGAGGACCAAATCCTATCTTAGTATGCATCTTTAGCTGAATACCTTAAAACCTGGAGAGCCTGGAAATCCTGCAGTTCCAGGGGGACCTGGGGGACCCTTAAAAGTGAAAGAAATACTATTAATGCAAAAGGTAAAAGCCATATGGAATTAATCTTAAGTTTAAAAAAAGTCTAATTATGGGATTTTTCTCTGAGTAAGGAAACACCTGGCAAAATAGCAAATATAAATCATGCTGCAGAAGGTGAAGTTTGGCTAGTCCTAAAATATCACGCCTACATCTTAGTTACCCTTTTACATGTTCAGCTAAATTTCTGTGTTGTAAATTTAAAAACCATGAAAGCTATCATCAAAGAGATTGTTATAAAAAAATGTTCAAAATTTGTTCTAATTATAAAAAAAGGTGTAGTAGGAGAAAAAAAAAACCAATATACTTGTTACCTATACAAGTGAACATGCTCAGGTTTCTATGCAGATGGGAAAGAAAAATTTTTGCGCACCTCAGATAGCTAAATAATATATTTGATAAGATCATTCAAAATTTTATCTGCATAGAGAACAGCAATTCTACCCATTTGCATGTTTGGTGAGAATAATCTGGTTCTGGATTTATCTATTTTCTGACTTTCAGTGTTAAAGTTCTCCTATTGCACTGTATGCTTCAGGTATCTTAACACAGTTATGAAATCTAATTAAATAAAATCATCATTCTTAAGCCAGTGCACCCCCAACCTCGGGTTTGTTGGCACTGCAGAACATCAATTAAAAGTAATTAGATCTGAGTAATGCAAATACTTAAAGTCAAACATCTGTAAATTGCCTTACAGGTGGGCCTGCTGCTCCTGGAGATCCATCTTTGCCATGGGCACCCTGCAGAAGGAAGAGAGGCGTTGGGTACAGAGCGCTACCCCAGACACAGAACCCACATACTTTAATGCCCATCACCTTTTTGTGTCTGGACATTCCCATTTGGTTTACCAAGACCCAAGGATTCCTCAACTGTGAAACTCCAAAATAATAATTAAGTATTTTGTGAAGGAATATCCAGTGCTTTATGTGACCTGTACTGTAATGATGAGTCAGAAAGATGCAAAAATGTATTCTTACTGCATTTCTTAAGGAGCTAACAGTTACAAAGCATCATCTGTGGGGACATTTCTTAAGGTTAAATAAAAAAAATCACAATAGATATATATTTCAAAGTAACAGTTACATCTAATTCACATAAAAGACTAAAATTTCACTCCAAAATCCTAACAGTGGTATGATTTAAATCCTGTTGCCTGTCCTGTAGATGTGTTATACCAGGTCTGCTGCTCAGGTTATATAGTGTGTGTATGAACAAATTGCTGGTTATTATACTTCAGCTGTGCTTTGCTGATTGTGTTGAACGCTATGAACTATGACTTCCTTCAGAGCAAAGAATGTACCTCCTAATCTCAGTCAAAAAGTCATTTTATCTTTTTCCTGCAAGTTAATTCTGAGATTGCATTTTTTCCTCTCTCTGCCTTCTGCCGCTAGCCTTTGCTTCGACACCTCCTCCCTATTCCTCGTGGCTGAACCTGAGCTTACGCTGAAACACTGAACTCTCCCTCAATGTGTGATCTATTCATTTAAAACAAGGAAATAGAAAATAAGATGGTGAACACATTGTGAATTAGAAGTGTTATGTCTTTAATTGAGGACTGGAAAGTTTTCATGTATGATTCTACAGATGCCATATAGTTTTCTAATCCTTTGCATTACAACTGTTTTAAGGTAAATCTATGAAGTAGGGATTCTCAACATATTGAAACAAAATATGTGCTGCTTTGGGATAAGAACAGCAGCTGCAATTACTTACAGGGCCACCAGGATTCCCGGGTCTTCCTCTTTCACCAGTCGGACCTCTTGGTCCCTAGAAAACATAAGAAAAGGAGTCTATTAAATGACTTCCAAAATAATGTGGCTGAGAAAAGAGACATTGCTTTTATTTGTGTATCTCAACATTGTTCAGTGCATGTGGTAGGGTAATCAAAGTTAAAAGGAAGATGAGTAACTCAGTTACGCGGGACGTGCCATTGGCACTTCCATTTAAATACTACAGAATACAGATATTTACCGGTTGGCCGGGTGCTCCATTTGCTCCAGGAAGACCAGTTTCACCCTGTTATGGAAAGAAAATGACAGAATGAACTTTGGTGAGAACATTTTTTGGTTTATTCAAGGGGAAGAGACACAGAAATGAGAAAGCCCAATCTGTTGCCCCATTCTGCATGGTGTTGAGTGTCCTCAGCATGAACTGAGACCTGCGAGGCCTGAGAATTCTAAGCAAGTGACAGAACAAAATAATAAAACAGAAAAAAACCATAATCAGGAAGACTCAGTCCTTTAATATTATGCATCAAAGTCAGATGATCCAGGCATGCCCTTTCATTTTGGAATCTTATCTTTATCACAGCTGGAAAATCAGGACATGATGTGGTTCTGAAAACCTAATTCCTTCAGAATGAGTCTCATTCTTTTCATGGAGTCAATTATAATATATCAAAATAAGTCAATTAGTTTCTTTCACATTTAATGGATTTTTACCATTATGTAATATGCAAAGCACAGCTATATAACAAATTATGAGGATATTACTCTACCTAATTCAAAGATGACACTATGGGTTTTTACCTTTGGACCAGGAGCACCGCTGTCACCTTTGGCACCGTCTTTTCCATCAAAACCCTGTGGGAAAGGAAAACCATATCTGTGACTAGTGTTCCTCTTGTGTTCTGGGAAACCTAAGTCCTCTTGGCAAAATATTAAGCTTCAAGACAAACTCATATAAAGGGGCATATTTTTAATAATGAGTGCTATCAGCTATTGAACCACTTTTTGAACAACAATTCTGATTCCTCCATGTCTCCACAGCCATTAGTTAAGCGTGGATGCTTTTCTGGAAAGCATGCTTCAGCCCAGCATTTGGGATGGAGCTCTACAATGAGGTAACTAGATAAAATTTAACAGTCTTTACTACGGAAGGTCAGACTACATTGTCCAGAAATTGGCCTTTCATTCTATGATTCAGTCTCTTTAGCAAGGAATTGATCATTGAAAGAACACAACATTGCAACACCATAATTCAAGTAGAGCAACAGACTCAGCTATACTCAATATACTCAATACTTACTCGTTGACCTTTCATCCCAGGCATCCCAGGTGCTCCAGGGTGTCCCTTGTGACCCTAAACACACAAAGACAGTATGATTAATAAAACAGAAATTTATTGTATGAAGAGCACAAGCCAATGTTCATTGTGTGTCACATTCACTTGACTAACTTAAAATGGGAAAACAAAACCTTTGTTTAGAAGACTGTAGTTACTGGGGGCTTTTCCATACCGGTATTCCAGGGATTCCACGGTCTCCATGTCTGCCTGGTCTTCCTGGTTCTCCCTAATAAAAGAAATTAAATTTTTTTGACTGTTGTGCTGTTGCTTCAATTACTAGCAAAGAACCAGTCTTAGTAGATCAAGGCGAGTTGGAATAAGCAGGTGGAACTTCCACCAAAGACAGTAGGGAAAGTTATAGCAGGGTTTGCTATATAACTGCCTTCTGAAAAACACTTACCAGAATTGAGAACCCCAGTTTTTAACAAGAAAACTTATTTTTCATAGCAAAACACTCAAAATGGAGAAAAACTTTAGCTGCTTGTCTTGCCTTGTACTATACCTGTTCTGGACTCCCAGCTGTGACACAAAAGATGGTTTTAACAGCCTTAACTCTCAAAGCAAGATTTGATGGGAGCAGTCAACTGCCACTGCTGTCTGCTTTTCTTTATAAGTGCTAATTAATTTTTCACCAGATCAAAATAGCATATTTCGTGCTTGGGTTTTCTTTTTCTTTTCTTTTTTTTTTTTTTTTTTTAATTGTGTCATTCAAATTGACCACTAATACTGAAACTTTTTTGGAATGGATATTTATACCTACTGTAAGTCAAATCTAATTTCTTACAGTCATGTTGTCAAATTGGGAAATAGGGTGATGTTAACAATTCTTAAATGCAATGGAGTCAAGTGCTCTACTGTCTTACCATTTAATAAACTTTCTTGCTATTTATTTATCACTGGATGAATAATAGTGAACTTACATCTTTTCCTGGTGGACCAGTTGGGCCTATCATTCCAACAGGGCCTGGAGGTCCCTGTAGAAAAATAATTAATATTAATTATAATAATAAAAAAAATATTAAATCTCTTTCAAATTAAAAAGTGCATTAGGTGCCATAAAATACTTGTAGATTTGACATGCATGATAGTAAACAGACAGGATGAACTGACAATTTCAACCCACTCCAGTGACGAGACAGATTCATGCTTGTAAAATGTATAGCCTTTAACATATATAGTGATAGGTAATGTATACGTACAGGAGGGCCAGGTTGTCCTGGTTCTCCGGGGGAACCTTGGTATCCAGCAGAGCCCTATGACGCAGCAAAAAACCAGTTATGATGTGAACAATTTCATGCATCATTCCATGGTGTTACTATATTTTCTATTAATCTCATAATCGTAAGGAAAATGGTAGTCAGAACGGTCAACAAATGACCAAAGGTGCAATCAGCAGAACTAAGTAGAATATGCTTCCATGGAAAAAAGAATTCAAACTACTCCTCTAAATGGAAATGTACATCAAAACCTCAGACCCTTTCTGCGTTCACTGAATCCGTATCAGGGTTCCCACTTTCCTTTATCTCCTGCTAAATTTTTGCATGAATAATCATTTGGGGAAGTTAACAGAGGGTGATAGGCAGTGGCATATCTTAAGACAACCGTAGCTGAAACCCCACAGAGTCGCAGAAAGCTTAGGGGAACACACGGACCCAAGCAAGCACAACATGCTGTGTATACAGCCCTCAGGCCACCAAGTCTTGGTGGTGCATAGGCAGTACAGCCCATTTAATAAGAGATCAAATTTATTCATAAAATTCTTCAGCATAGTATCTAGATTTATCGGTTGAACATGTACCTAATATTTTCAACAGAGAAAAGGAGAAGCTCATATAAAAGAATATGAGAGGATTATGAAAATATTAATTTTACTTACAGGGGGACCTGCATGACCAGGCGGGCCAGGGGGGCCACTGGGGCCAGGGGGTCCTGGAAAGCCAGTCTATAGTGTAGATTAAAGGATAGTCATTATATTAATGTAATACAGCAATAAAGCTTACTGTAGCTGTAATAGTCACCAATAACTGTGAAATAAATTTTACATATTATTACAGAGAAAAATCCACGGTGACAAGCACTTGGTGCAGTAAAAAACCGAAGCAGCAGTATATATACACATTGCCAAATACATTGTGTAGTACCTACAGTTGCTTCAGAAAAGGGATCACTGGGTTTCCCTTTGCAGCCTTAGCTAACATACCGCAAAAGATATTTTCAAAGCTGTAATTTTTGTCTTTTGAATCACTATTCCCCTCTCCAGACCCCCAGATGGATGCTCGCAGCTCAGCTTTTCAGCTGCCTAAACTGGAGGAATAGATAACTGGAACTCTTAATTTGTTAAACAGTGTAAATGAGCTTCAGCTTCTCTGCCATGTAACTAAGTTTTATTAGCCTGACGCTACAAGTTCAGTGGTGCAGCCATAGTCTAGCGATGCCAGCTTTTGCTTTCTAAAACTAATTTTAAAATTTCTCACCTGCATTCAGGAGCTACATTACATATAGATATACCACCCATTAAAATGACTTCGTATGATAAATTCTGTTTATGACTCTGGACTTCTTAGGACTTACTTTATTAGGTATACTTTTTTAAAGCTGTATTTTTGTTATTGTCAGTAAGGCAAGCATTTTCACCAGTGAAATCTTTTCTGAACTTTATCAGCACTGAGCCATAAGAAATAAACGATGTCTGGGCTAAGCAAAGGAATGGAATCTCAATATACGTATGGTTTAACTCAAATTAGTAATACTGTTCGTTCTTTTAACTGGTAAAAAGAGAATAAAATATTACTAAGGAAATTCTCAGTTTGGGAAGAGCGCTAATATCTTTGCTTCCTGTAGCAACAACCACAAAAGCATTTGACACTGCAAAACAGAAAACGTTTGAAAGGTAGCACAGTGGTTTACTGCACCTATATATGGTTCTTTAAAAAAAGCTTTTGTTAAATTAAACTCTTCACGGGTTTGATACTGCCAAAACAATTGAGGTACATGAATTACATGAGAATCGCTGTGTGCCGCAGTACTGGCAGTGTATTCCACAGCTTAATATTGCGCATAATGTGTTTCATGGGATATTGTCATATTGCGTCAGAATATTACAGATTTTACATGATTTGCATCTATTACAGATATTACATGAACCTAATTTTCATAATACAAGATTAATAGTATTGCTATACTATACTAGTGTACATTGTATAGGATAGTACTATACTACAAATATACTATGTTAATATTAGTTCACAGATTGTCTTGTGTCTAAAAAAGAGAATCATTGTAATATTTGGTATTTTCCAGGACAAGAAGTACACCAAGTGGCAGAGCAGTCAGTGTCTGGGTAAATCGGGTTGCCTTCAACGTGTGAATACAACGAGCAGTCCTTTACTGTTAATTGTTAGAACTCATTTGGTATAAAATAACTCTGGATTCAACATGAATTGGAGCCATCAACTCATCGTTTGCAATCGATTGATTAGACATACGGCTATAAACAAACAAGACGTTATTTTTTTCAAGGTGCACACTGAGGAGATAAACTGATAGTTAGGTATAACATTTCCTTGCTGCTAGCATCTCCAGACTGTGAACAAATGAACATATTTGCGTTAGAATATGGGCACTGGTGGAAAGAGACAAAGGCAATATGTGGAGGTTATATAAGCAAGTAAAGAAAAACTGTGACGTAAAGTCCAAAATCAGCCTGCAAGCAGCAGAAAGGCAGCGGGAGGACAGCGATGGAGAGATGTGTGACTGAGGAAAGAGCAGGCACGGTAACCACCCATGGACAAATGGTGGTGCTATAGCTGGCGTTTTTTATTTTATTACCCCTCCAAATTATTTCAGTTTGGATATTTATTCAAACTGAGTTTTTAAGTTGAAAATTGATAAATTAAATGTATAAATTAATAAATAATCTATGTCATGTTCACGATAAAACCAATTTACTTCTAGTGATTTTAGTCACATCTGCCTGTAACTGCTCTGTTGATTTGCAGTCATGTATTGCACGATGCAATATAAAAGAACATATGACCTGAAAGTATACAGACGATCCTGGCTGAACACATCCTAGGGCGCCCAGTTAAGTTGTTTCATGGCTTTTTTTAACCCAAATACAGGGGTCAGAGCACCGGAAACCCCTAAGCGCCTCCAGGAAAAATGCCAAAATAGAGAGGAGTAACCATAATTGTTAACTGAAAGGTATCTTGGTTATCTGCCTGTTTCAGCACATCCCATATTAAGACACCAAGTAGCAAAATGCAGATGATATAAGCTGTGGTCAAAAGCTGTGAGGAGCTGAATACAAATAAATGAATAAACAAATACAAAAACGGATGGTTGAAGAAGACCAGTGCATGGATGATCATATTAGCAAATGAAAGAGGTAGAAATCAACAAATTAAGATAAAGGTGAGAAAACAATGAACTACATTTCAGAAAAAACAGCTGTCATGATTAGTAAAGTCTATTTCACAAGATGATCTGATGGAAGCCCGAGAAATAATAACACATCAGCTTGGAACTGCCTCGATGTGTTACAACATGTATTACCCAAACCTTGTTATGCAGCCTTGGACTGAAAATAACGATTATGCTTAATGAAGCAGCAGCCAATTTCAAATAATAGCAATCCGCCACATCCTCTGTATAGCAGATTGCTTGAATCAAGAAAACTCCATGTCATCGGTGCTGAATATTTCTAAATCCCAGTGCCTAAAAGGAAAATCATAAGGTGCAACATTCAAATTTATTTTACATGGGAAAAGTAGCTCATGCATAACTCTCTCAGGCAATCCATGCTTTATCTCACAAAAAAACCCTGTGAAAAGCTTGGGCTAGGCCAAGCAGGCAGATACAGCATCCTTAGTACACAGTCTGAATAGCTGTGGGTAAAAAAAATAGTAATTGTAAAAGGAAAAAGTAAAAAGTTTTTGATTGCTTCTGGGATGAAAAGGAGATTGTAAGAGGGGTTTACTCAGTATCAGGCAAATTTGAGTTGTGGAAAAGTAAACAAGTATGGAGTATAATACTGAGTAAAGGCAGAATGCTGCTGAATAGGTAAAGGAAGATTAGGGACAGTGGAAGAGGTAAAAAAGTGGTGGAAGGGAGAGAAGCAATTAACATAAGAATACCAGAGCAGATAAATGAGGAACATATGCAAGGGAGAAAGGGATAAATGTTTAGGTAGCTTATAACAGTGAATCAGAGAGAGATTAGGAAAAAGAAGGCAAAAAAAGGAAGAGAGAGAGAGAGAAAAGGCAAAAAAAACCAGATGATCTATAGTTACTTTCTAGAATGATATTGCCAAGCAAACTGCTGCCTTACATCGCATTCCACTTGCAGGCAACAATTAAATTAAAACTTATGTTGTTAAATTAAAATCAGGATACATACACATCCAAGGTATAATCTACAAGCAGAAAATTTGTTCTTTAAAAAAAAAAAAAGAAAGGACAGCAAAAGGGCTATATCATCTTACAATGGGCTGTGGGTAACCGATACCAACGGAACCGGCCTTCACATCATAGGAGTCATACTGTGGAGAAAAACTCTGTAAAAGAAATAGAGAAAAACAGAAAGGAGACAAAAAAAAAAAAAAGAAAAAAAAAGAAAAAAGGTGATTGCTACAAATCAAATAAGTCTTTTCTTACATTAGTATGGCAAATGTATGGAAATAACTCATTTGTATCTATTGAGTAGCGCTTGTTTGACATATAGCTGCCATATATTGAAATCATCCATAAGAGAAGCCCATCTTTCTTTTGAGGTCATGGTAACATTAGCTCCCTATGCTGTGTGAATCCAATTTTCAGCTTGGCAGCTGAGCCTCAGCTGAACCAAAAAATTACCATTCTCTCTGCTTTTATTCTTGTTTGACTCCTTTTAAGCTTTCCCCCCATTTTCTCTATCAAACTCTTTTCTGTTGGACTTAGTTGTTCTCAAGCACTCAAGAAAGTTGATGAAATATTTTCTGTTCTACTAAAGGATGAAACAGTTTATCGTTACTTTCCTAATTTCTTTTGTCTGGGACTAATGAATGTCTCATTTCAGAGTATTTTGTAGCAAAAAAAAATCTTTAACCTGTGTATAAATTTGTCCTTCCCTGAACTACAAATAATATTTTTACCTCATGCGTGGGAACTTACAGATCTCAGAAAACAGGTTTACACTTTTTTCCTAATGCCATTTTCCATCTTTCCCTTTCTCTCTTCCCGTTCACTATGTCACTCCAAATAATTCAAATACAATCATCACTTTTGAGCCCAAGCAGCCAAGCCTCTATGCTTTTGACAATTTCTCTTGAAACAAATGGAAGCTCAGTCCAAGGCACGAAGTGAAAACTTGTCCTGTGGGTCTTTCTGAGAGCAGATAGCATCTTTGACAGACCCATTTACATAAAGTACTGCTTAAAAAACCCTATAAATTCTACAGTCAGTTTTTCAATGAATTCCTGTGTAAACCCCTTAACTGGCATATATTGATTTTCTAATGCAGCTATTAGCAAACTTAGTTGAATAATATGGCATTAACGCAGTGTAGGCATTAATGGGACATAGGTGGTCAAGCAGGAAAGGTTGAGTGCATGCAGTGTTCTACTTGAGAACCCAAACCACTGTGGACCCAGCGCCTTTGCTGACCAGCTACAAGACTCCTGTGCTACTGATGTCAGGCCTCTCATCAGGATTCAACAGCACATCTTTGATACAGGGTCAGAATGGGTGACTAATTCAGCATATCATCCTCTCCCGTGTCTGCATCTGCCAACCCAGTATCTCTCTTGGTATATTATTGTGATGTCCATTGAGGGTGGGTAATCCAGGGTTGATCCATGGGTACCTCTTCCAGAAGCTCAGTCCCTTTTAGAATTAAATACACCCAGATATCTTTCCTCAGTTTCTGGCTTACCTGAGAGTGGAAAGCATACATGGAAGCTATAAACAATGACTTATGTTCAAAAGTAGCGACTGGGTTAATATTCAGTTTTTAAGTTTTCTGCTAAAGCAGTCCCACCTTGTAAAGCTAGGCTTGCTCGATTGCACGGGAGACAACATCGTCTCCCAACAAAGCACCAGCTGTGGCCCAGCTCCCTTAACAAATTGAATTGCACAGAAACTTAAAATTAGACTCTTGCTGAGTCTGCCCCACTTTTCACAAGAGAATTCAAGATTCAGTGGGTCAGAAGGAAAGATGGAGCATGACAAATCGTACCTACATGGCACTTCCCTGCGAGCAGAGGACCTGTATTTCGGTCTAGTCACTGGGGAATGTTTCTTTATTAAATGTGCATTGGATAAAATATAGAAAAGTAAGAGAGTTCCCTAACCATTAACCTCAAGGAGATATACTTCCTCCTGCACACTTTCTGTCAGATTATTTCTGAGTTGCATAAGTCCTTTATCAGATCTGGCTCCAAAAGTTTTAAAAAATAAAATAAGGCAGAGATTCAATTACACTCCGGCCAAACTTTGTGGACAAACCGCCAGAACAACAACAAAACCCCACCTACCACTCAACTGTGTTTTTCAAAGGTGCAAATGAGAGTCAGATGCCACTGAAAGCAAAGTATGTGTGAAGGTGCAAGGGAGAGGCGCCTATAGTATTGCTTTGTATGTTTATGAGCAAGGCAGTAGCTCAACGTAATGATGACTTACGCCTCCGTTTATGCTGGGACACGACTGGCAGACCCCGGGGGGGCCAGGAGCTCCAGGACTCCCTGGTTGTCCCGGAGGGCCAGGGGCACCATTTCTGCCTGGAACCCCAGGAGGACCCTGCAAAGACACAAACAGAGCAGATACAGACATTGGCACTTGCCTCCAACTGCAAGGGCGTCGTGGGACAAATCCTTCCATTTGTAACACGCAGCCTGTGTGACTGCGGTGGGAAACTTTCTCTGTTAAACGTAACTAAGGCTGCAAATGAACGTTCAGGAAAGACATAGACTAGGCAGTAGACAAAATTTGCATATGGAAACCCTTCTTAGTTGCTGAAGCCTTATTGCAGCTGATATTTGATCAAACACACTAGAAATATTAAACAGGTTGATTCATGAATCTAAAATTAATACTGTTAGTGGATTCCATAGATTGATGGGTTTTTTTCCCCTACAGGGAAGAAATATAACAAAAAATAACGAATGTCGTACAGTTTGGACTAAACTCTCTCTCTGTTTTTTCCAGTTTAAATTTTTAAGAGTTTTGTTGAAGCTGAAGGGCTATTTCAAAATAACTATATGGCACAGTCCTGCAGACAGTGCAGACATCAATGAAAGCTGGATATCTCAGCAGCTTGAATGGGACATATGGCACTATAGGGATTGGCTCATGGTTTTGTCAGTTTCCTTGGAAAAAAAAGGAAAATAATAATAATTTGCACTTACAGGGTCTCCTTTGGGGCCTTGGGTGACTACTCCAGGAACCTAAAAAAAAGGAAAAGTAATTGAATTAAAAAAGAAAATCAAAATAAACCTGAAAACTGAATATATATATATATGTGTGTGTGTGTGTGTGTGTGTAAACAAGAGGAAAACATATTTGAACATTGGAATATATTTTTATTAAATGAATATCATTTATTCTTATTCAGTATATTTAGTATA
>JAVJGI010000064.1:4726372-4822346 GCA_035590275.1 Ibycter americanus
CTCTCTGCATTTTGATGGTTCCTCCATAAAGCGACATCTCTTCTGTAGGCAAAAACATGACACTAATGATGTCAGTAGAGCTTTGCCATTGGGTACCATGGGGACAGAAGTCCACTGTGGAAAGTGGACAGGACAGTTTTCTAGTATCCTTCTCAGTCCAGCATGTCATGTATGATAATGTAACTAATCTGAATTGCTTAGATCTACTCCTCCAATTGATTTATTTTCCAATTAATAATTCAGGTACTTGTTACTATCTGGAGTGTAAATTCACAGTTCAGAACAGTTTTTATGTATTCAGTTGAGAGTGGTAGCAAAGAATGCTCAGCGGAAACTCTTGGATCTTTCAAGCTGGCATTTCCCTATACACCTTCCAAGGTCAGCGGGACAGCTTCCAGTGGGCTTATCTAACTCTTATATATCGAAGGCAGAGGCTGGAAGCAGAGGAAGGAAGTAGTCCCCATGTCCTTTATTATCAGGAACAACAGAACTGATCCAGGAGTCTCTAGACTCAGCAAGAGAGGGAGCTGTGACTAAATCTCCAGCATGCTTGTATGTACCACTTGTTTACACCTCTAAAACTGTTCAGTGAAGTAGCTCAGGTAATCCTGGAAGCAGTAGAACTGCACTCACATGGCACAACTAACACTAGGTGATGTATTTGTATCTGACATTTCATGTTTAAGCAGATACATTACAGAGCTGCAGAAATACTTCTGCCTTTCTTTTCCATATACATGTTTTTCACACTCTTATCTTCTGGATAAGAGTCTTCAATGTGGCTGTGGAAATCTGTGTACTTTAACAGAATCTCATGGATCTTAAACAAGGATGAAATGTTCAGATAACCCGAGAGCTCGGTATAGCTGGCTCACTCACTGACATGATTTAGGCAGGGGACTTGGCATGCACTAACATTCTTGATTTTCCTGAGGTTAAGTTACTGCTGGTTTATATCATGTGGGTGTCTATAGACAAGATGATGATAAATTAGGGATGTAGGGCTTGAATCACCTTTCCTTTACAGGGCATTAAAGTCAGCAATAACTCTGCAAAAGGAAATTTACTCTGTGATGTTGTAGATCTGAGGTGATAACACAGACTTGCAGTATGCTGTGAAAATTATCTAACTTTCTTTAAGTCTGTGTTGGAATTAGTTTCATGGATATAGATTGAGCATGCAGTCAACAAATAAGGTGTTTGCATTATTCCTATGTTTCTCTGTAAAATGAAAAATGTAATGGTTAATTGTTGCCCTCTGTCCCTTTCTACTATTTTTCTGTGCCTGTTGTCTAGGTAAAACTGGGTTGAAGGACTTCATGCTTTCAGCTGCATAGCCCAAAGGACTAACAAATATTTTATCAGATCTGCTACAAATTCCCTGATAGAATACAGAAGCATTCTTGAATTTAACAAGATAAAACTCTGTGAAAGTTCAAGCTGTTTTTTTAATTTGATTTGGCAAAATTTGCCCATCCTAAGTATTTGCCTAGAGTCAGAAAGTGGCATGCTTAGCATTTAAAAGAAAAGTGTTTAAGAGCATCTAAAAGAAAGTGAACTGAGGTTGACATGGATCAAGAAGGCAGCAACACCGAAGTAACAACACTGAGCACAAACTTACTCTTGTAGGTTGTGGTGTTGTTTGTGGACAAACTGGACAGCACTCTCCAAAGGGAATCTCTGGGTTGGGACAGTCCAGCTCCTGGTCATCACAGATGATGTCATCACAGAGAACAGATCCTGAGTCGCACACACAGATTTGGCATGGCTCTGGCTTCCAAACGTCCCTGTCAGCGTAAACCTGCCCAAGATGGGTACATCCTATGACTGGAAACAAAAACAAAATAGCGTTCGATATTATTTCGAAGGTATTTTCCAAATCAAAGATGAATAAGGTGAAAGTTGTCAGGTAGTCTGTTTTGTTTTCTACTGTAATATAGTCTATGGGCGTGCAGTAAAAAGCTAAATACTTCTCTTCAGACACTGGGAGGATCTGTTACAGTAATTGCAGAGTCTGCTCTGAATCTATAAATAGACATCAATGGAAACCTCCTGGAGCTGATCCAAAGCCCAATTAAATCTGTGATAGTCTTCCGCCTCAAGTAATTTTAGTGTCAGACTGAGTTACTGTGTAATTAGCAATTGAATTCTCTGCTGCAGCTAAAAAGCAAACGTGCCAATTCTTTCAAACAAGTGTATCAATGGCCCCCGTGCGCCAGCATGAGCACTTACACACGGATGCGGAATAAGCCATCTGCCCAGCACGAACTCTTTGTTGTTAGCATCTTGCATTAATAGCTAGCACCAAGTGTTTTCAAAGTGTTTTTTGAAAGCCAGCGTATGCAATAGATCTAAAAGAATGTTCACATTAATTGCCCAAATGGTTTGCAATTATTGTATCATCTGGCCCGCTCAAATGTTACAAGTGTCTGTATTTTCAGAAAAAACCATTGTTCATCTGTAATATTCATGATTTTGTGAATTCCTTCCAACAGCTATTCTACTGACAAATTGTGTTGTAGATAATGAATCTGAAGAGACTGATGAAAACCAGCTTCAAATATTAAATTTTGGATTTGTGTTTTTAGAGAAACAAAATCCAGAAAACCTGATCATTTAAGAAACCAATATGAAAATAACACTACAAAGCTAGACAAGCTCCTTGTAAGTTTTGTAGAATTATTAGAAGTCTCAGATTATATATATAAGTATCAGTGAATGTTCTGAATAATGGAATAAGATATTTTCCATGAGTAATTCAAAATAATTCAGTTTACAGACACAAAATTCTGGAGAAAGAACTATTTGTGTACCTATGTGGTCCTTGAAACTTTAATATCAGAATAAGTTACCTACTACACATCACCCTTGAAAAAGGAAAAAACCAAAAGATGTACTTCAAAGCTCTGACATTAAAATTACCACTGACTCCAGAACGAAAATTCTGAATGCCATCACATTGTTGTAATGGTCGTAATTACACAGTACGAGACTGGGTCACACTTACAGTGCAGTCCATTCCTGCGGGATATTCTTTTCTCACATGCAATGACTTTCATCTCTGTTTTTTCTCTTTTCCACTACTGTTACCACCCTGGTCACTTTTTTTCTCTTTCCATTCTTTGTTTTTCTATGTTGTGGGTATCTGTTTCCATACCCACACCCCCATGGTCTTTGGCATGGTGCAGGCTTGGACACACTTCCACTCTTCTCATGCTGCTTCTGCCTCAGTCCCTTTTTTCTCTATTTGGTTTCATCTTTCCCATAACATATAACTTCTCTCTTCATCTTCCCTGAATCCTTTTGTCTTTTGTACCTGAACAGCTCCCCTTCTTTATTGCCACGTACTCAACTGAGCTTAGTTTTTCAGACTCTGCTCCCTTCCCAGTGTCTCACTCATCTGCTTTTCCTTGTCCATATTAACCTGTATTTTCTTCTGTGTCACCCGTGACATTCATCACCTCCCGGTAGGAGCTCTGTAAGGGCGATGGGGAATACAACCAAGACCTCCTGGCTCATTGAGTGGAGAACCAGAGTGAGGATCTCAGAACAGGGCACTGCATGGCACAGGAGGTTTCTTTTCCCAATTTCAGCCCCACTACGGGCTTTCTGCATACACCAACTTATGTTATTTCTGCACTTCAATTACAAAAGAAGCAAACAGGAATATGGTGACTTGTCAAGGCTGACACTACTTATGGTTAAGAGTTGGTTTTGACCACCAGCTTGATTAGAACAACGAGACTCAAAAAGCTTCAAAAATCCTTTTCAGACATTTTCAAGTCCATGTTTTTTTCTTTGCCTGATATCTGGCTGGGAGCCAGTACTTTACCTTCCTTTGACAACACAAAAAAAATCTGAAAATCTAAAACATTCCAGTGGCATATGAAAACTAATCCTCCTCAGACATTTCCTACCACTCAGAAATTCACTTTTTCCTTTCTCCTTTGCTTCTCCACCTTTTGGGCCTCATCAGAAACTTCAGATCCTGCATAAGAGAGGTGGAGAAGAACTGCTTATTTCCAGGCCAGCATCTTCCTCGCACCCACCGTGACACAGGGTCATGGCCTCAGAGGATGCTGTTTCAAAGGACACTGCCTAATAGCCACTACCTTGGAAGAGGATCTAGACATCCTTCCTTAGTCTGCCAAGCCTCATTTAGCTTCTAAAAGGTTGCCTGGTTTCCCAGCTCTCACACTGCAGAATTGTGTCAGTGGATCCCAGTTAAATAAGCTGATTATTTGCTTAATTAATTGCTGACTGTTTCTGCGAGAAACATTTTCCTTCTTTAACAAACCAGGACTTCACTGTGGGCAATTACTTAGGAAAAAACCAAACTGCCCAGCCTTGACAAATGTTTCCTGACAAACAAGCAGGCTGACACGTATTTTAAAAATGAGAAGTGCAGCATTATAAATGAAATCATCTTTACAGTCTCTCCAATGACTCATGAAAAAACCTGAATTATAAAGTGGCAAAAGCTGAGTAGATCAGTGTACGAGCTGTTGACTGTATACAAGAAGACCTCAAAAGCAGTGGATGTGGGAGGCAGAATACCACCAGAGCTAGTGGGGAGGTTACAGCTAGTTATCTGCCTGATAGGAGCTGGTTGGATACACCCAAAAGAGCAGGGGTGGGCATGGATCCACTTCACCCGAGAGCAACGGACTCAGCTGTCACCCTGCTTAAGCACTTCCCAGCTCCACACGTTAAAACATCCTTCTCATTTACAAACCTAATGAGGAAGGGAAGAGATGATTTTTCTTTAGTTTAGGACAGAACACAGTTTATACATAATTGTTAAATAAAAATACCATGCTACAGAGCTAAAAGAACTTCACAGTGTTACCATGTGCACATGTAATGTACAGTTATATGAATTGCATACACATATTAAAAAACACATAGTGTACACACACTTCTGTGCCCATAAGATGTGTTTGATTTTTTTTAATATTCAGATTTCAGCTCTTGGTATCACCCTTTTATACTTTCAAATCCACATTTTTTTTAAAACTATGTGTTTAAGACAGCAAGGTTCCTATCCACTAGGAAATTGATATCCAAGAATTTGCATTTCCATGTCAATTTTTTCTTCATCCTTACTTCATTTTCATTGATTTGTTTTGTTCTTCCCAGAAATGTGATCCTGCTGCCCTACAGCAAAGAGGGCGGCTCAAATGGGGAGCAGAAAGCGGCTGTCTTTCCCATATTTTTGCACTGCTGGTTAGAAAAGATTCTTTTTTCAAGACATCTGCTCTTTCCTGAAGCAGAGACTTTTCTCAGCAACCAATTTTTCACACCGAGAATACTGACCTTTCCATATTTTAGTTAACAATATAGATGAAAATCATGAAAATGACACATAAAATGTGTCACAAAATGACTGACATCATTTTACAGTAATAAGGAAATAAAGCAGATTTCTCTGCATTTTTACAAGGTTGTCATTCAGTTATTCTACAGTAGATGGCATCATTTAACAGAAAGAAAAAAAGACAAAAAATTGCAGCCATATGGATATAATGACATTCATATTTGCTTCTAACTTTCTGGACATTGTTAAATGAATTAAGAAATAAGCTAGGAGAGCTGCAATGAAAATCGTTGCAGCCTTTGGCAGAATGAAAGTATTAAATAGGTTTCCAAAGGAAACTTACATCTGGGAAGACTTAGTCTGTTCAACACCCCCTCTGTGCTCAGATGTAGATCTGTGTGTCAGCGTGTTATGACATAATGCATTTTGCATTGCTCATAAAGATTAACCGCTAGCTCCAAAATCCTTTGGAAAGCTGATTTGTGCTAAAGCACTGGCAAATAACATATAGGAATAATAAGGTTATAAAAAAGCTGACTTGACTACATCTAGACTTGCAGTAAAACAGTCACATACATGCCTTAGCCAGGTTTTCTTATTGATTCAAAAACATATATATTAGCCTAAGATTTTTTAAAAAAAATTAGAAATCAACAGCGTTTTTCTAAGGCAGTGCAAAATCTTCTTCTTCTTCTTCCCAAAGCCCTAAATATGGTGGCTATACAGCACTTCACTTCTATAGGAGTTAGTGCAATGGTTTGTTGAAAGCTGCGTCAATCTCTGATTCGTTGTACAAAGCATTAAAGTTTAATATTTCAAAGCCTGAATAACTTTGCATTTATGCTGTTTACCGAGCATTCACATTTTTAAAGATTTTGCTGTGAGTAGCATTTCCCTGAGCCCGCCTAAAAAGTGAAGAATATTAAAAAAGGCAACACTATCTTTGTCATATGCTGGTTTTGAATTATGTCCCATTTTCCAAGCAGATTAGCATCTGTATGTAAGCAGACCAATAGCGAAAGGAAATCACCAACAGTGAAAGGAAAATCCCCATTCAATCTCAAAGGACCTCCAAGTGTGGTACATAAAAGAGCCCAAATGTGTACAGGGGAAAACAAGTGTGGTGGCTGTAGGCCCGGAGGGTGACAGACATCCTATGGGACATAATCCCCATTCCAGTGAGGTGAATGGGAGTTTGTTATCGAGTGCTGTGACCTGAGAAGCTGACCTGTTCTGTAGTTGCTTTTGGCTTTGCATTTGTGCAAGCACCGTGATCGTGACTTAACCACATTTATACGGCAAAAGGAAAAAATCTCCTAATAGTAACCTCAAAACCCACAGGCTTTTCCACATTGGACAAAGCAGATGTCCAGCTATCGCATTAGTAGCAGACTCACATATCCCATTTGCAGAGATGTGACTAAATGCTTAGAAATTCTAGAACATCTTGAACTTGTCTGGTTCTGCTGAGAAAGGGCAAGAGTCCACACAGAGGTGACTCACGCTCCTCCAGCAGCCGCTCCATGGTGGCTTGGGAAGCAAAACTGAGGAGCTTTGATCTGCGAGAATCTCATCGCAAACGCGAGTCAAGCAAATGGGTTTTGCTGTTATTTAAAGTGAACCTGGTAAAGGCTAAAGCACTGAGCTGAAGGCCACCTTGCCTCTAAGTTTGGATCCAAAGCCTGCTGGAGCCAAGAAGGGTCTTTCTGTTGCTCTTAATGGCCTTCTAATGGTACAAAGCCTGTGCTGCCTTACTCTCGCCTGGTTTTGCTCATTTCCTTTACAGCATGGCTACTTCAAAAACAGTTTTTACATTTCTTCTATGATAAATACATCTATTTATTGTGTATTCCACCACTGTTCTGTACATTGGACAAAGGACAAAGTAGAAAGGAGATATATTGTTCATTTTCAATGGCAATGCTGTAATTTCCCCCTACACTGGAGTAGATGCTTTCTGTTTACTGAGCAGAAAAGAATGCCACAGTGTCTACCCCAAAGCAAATGGCTTGGGCTCCCTATCTGGTGTTATGATGATGTTTAAAAGAAAATCAACCATAGTCATTCTGTTCCATGATCAGTAATGGAAACAAACGGACTCTCATAATGAACTAATTGGCTTGCTGAGCCAGAATGGGCTGCTTTGTCCACCGGTTCCCCTGTCACGTAGGTGCTGAGCACTCAAAAAGTCTGAAATTGTGTCTGTTTCACAGGACTCTGGAAAAGAGGTGGAAATATAAGAAATAGCTTAACAAGATATTTTTTTCCCCCAACTACAAGGCCTAGAGACAGTCTCTCAGCTGGAATTGTCTTAAAACCATCAGCTAATTAATTGAATCCATTTCATATGGTGCATGAAGACATAAGGGCCAATTCGGGTGTACCTACCTATTAGGACGTTTTCAGATTTAATGGCACTGGTGTTACATTTTGTAAGGCCTGTCCACCATGTGGATGGAGGTATCAGGAATGAAACCTCAATTAATAAAACACTTAAATGCAGGCTGTGAAAAATCAGAGCAGGTCCATCTTAAAAATGGTCTCCTGCTCCATGTCCTGTAGGAGCAATAACTGCTATTGGGTGGAATGGAAAAAGAATATGAATGAATTGTTCACAGATTTCCCAAGTTTCACACCAAAAAGGACAGCTACATCCTGTGCTTTCAGACTGAAACCAAAGCCTTCCTACTTCTAGGGATGCTAGCCTGCCAAACAAGCTGGCGTTTGAACAGTTCTGCCACTGTGCCAGTCCCAGACGTTTTCCTCTTTACTCAGATGCAGAGCAAGAAAGAGAAAGCAGCAGAAGAGAATGCCGGTTAACCAGAATACTGTACTTGTCTGTCAGAGGTATTGCGGAAAGGAGACATGCACTGTTTCACTGGCAATGTATAGCAGAGGCTGGATTCTTAGGCAAAGGCTCAGTCTGTCGTGTAGCCAAACTGTCCTTGCTCTGAGACCCACCCAATCTGTCTTTCAGATTACAAAATGGAAAAAAACCAAAACCCCAGGCCTGCACTGGTACAAACAAGTATTTGCATTTTAAACAAATCGTAGCTTGTTCCCTTCATTTGTCTTTATACGTTCCAAACGCTGCAACCTTTCTGCAGCTTTTATGATGTTTTAGAAATACCAGGATTAAAAAATATCCATATGGCATATTTGCTACCAAGTAAAACACAAAATGCCTCTGTTTTCCTTGCATCTTACTGGCACGGTAAGAACTCTTAATTTTCCTCCTTTATCTTTAGAGGGCTCTTGTTCTCCTCAAAGGTACCGTGGTCTAAAGTGGCTGAATCTGTCACATTGTCCTGCCTCAACGTTTATGTTTCACAACTCGCTCTATTCAGGCACACATGCTGACATCCTTGAATGCTGTTCTTCACGTAACTTCTAAAGGTCACCCTGCCACATAAGTGTTGTTCTGAAATAGGGACCAGCGATATCCCATCAGTGATCTTGTTACACAACAGCCCCACCGGCTTCAGCTGGTGTCTGGCATGAAAACCAGTGGCAAAGAGTTTTCTTGTTGCAGAACTGCTAATAGGAAAACAAAGGGCAAGGAGGGTTTTTTTTCATTTGTTTACTGGTGGGGGTTGTTTTTGGCAGAACTGTCATTTCCAACTGAGTCATACTAGGGGCGGGACAGAGCAGACTGCTACGTATCTATCACCTTGCTGCTTTTTTTGGTGTTACCCAGAGTATTGTTATAGCTGCTTCTGAACTTACAAATGTCATTTTGAGGAACACATCCGATGGATGCAAGAGATAGTTCCAGTCCTTTTGTTGTTAGCTATTTATTCCTCGACAGCATCATGGCCTAAATTGTTTTTTTTGTAAGGGAGGAAGATATTCCTGAACAACCGTCTGTATTGAGATGTTATTCTGGGATTTTGTCTCCAAAGTCCTCTCTCAACAGGGTGACTCTGTAACTCAGACTGTTATATTTATACTTCTGCCTTTTCAGTCGAGATAGACCTCTTTTGCTATAATCTGCTGAATGTGTATCATTCATTCCTGTTTAAGGGTAAAACACGGCCTGATCAGAACCCCTCTTGATTTTACTGGGCTCAGGATCAGACCTAAAAAACACCGACTTCTAATCATTCTGGTGGGAACTGAAGGTCTTCAGTGCCTGACAGATCAAACCTTTTAATGAGGGTAACCATTTGCATTAGAGTAGGACATGCAATAAGTAAGAATTTAATCTTACTTCAGCGCATTCAATACCTTTTAGAGGGACCATTGCATAATTTTTCGGTCACTCTTCCAAATATTGGTAAAATGCCTATGAGATTTTTCCATCCCCTCCGTTCTTACATTACAATATTTTTTGGCACATCACCTATTGTGCCATTTGGTGTCACTCTAAAAATAAGCAGCAGGCTGCAATCGCTTTATTTGTGGCTATTTACTTTCAGCGCTGGCATAAATTCTCACTACTCTGCAGTAATCTGATTTTAATGTGCTTCTTGTCTTTAGAGTGAATGATGCCAAATGGCACAAAGACTTGTGTCTTAAACCAAACAGAAACTGACATAAATTCGAGGTCTGATGTGATTACTGATGATTTTATGAATTTATTAATTTCTTTAAACATACATCCTTGGGCAATCAATGAAGGCTTTTACAGTCAGAGTCCAAGTGTCAAGACATTCTTAATTTTGAACACTTGAACACTTCCAATTTTATCCCACAAGAAGCTGGCCTAACATATTTCTAAAGAAAAGCAATAGCCTCATGCTCACAATTATTAGGATCAATTGAGTGGAAAAAATTACCAAAATCCAGCACATTTTGTCAGAACTTTCAAAAAACCCAAACCCACCCCCCCAACCACCCCCACCCCCAAGGTTTATCTCAAAGACATACTTCTGCATTTCTGATTTTAGCTAGGACCAGGAATAGTTTATAACAGTGGAGCATTCTTTGCAATGGTTCTTGCAGTAGGTCTGTCCTGGCAAGAATAAAGAAAATACTAGAAAAGTCATTGTATACGAGCAGGTTTCCCAGACTGTACAACTGGTCTGACAGATCCAAAGCATCACAAAAGTGAGATTCAGTTTCTGAGCTGCTAAGTAAAAGGGAACCACTGGAAACTGATAATTGTTACAGCCTGCTCTACATAGCACCTCGTGTAAAACACTGAACTACTTAATTAAAGATACTTGAAGCTTCTTGCAAGATAAAACCCAAAAGCTGTGCCGGGGGGAAAGTATGATTTTTGTTTTTCATCGCATAGCTTTGTAATTAAACCAATTTTTATCAGCTGATTAAAGTTTCAAATGGGACATGATCTTTGCTTTCCCCTTAGCTCAGTAAGAGGGCTAACAATTTTATGCAATGCTGTTTCTGTGGTTTGCCTTGGAAGAGATCAGCTTGATTCAACGCTTCTCTCCTGAGACAGAAACAGATGGGGAATGTTACAATGCAGTATAGTACATATGGTAACATCGTTTATATTTTCAGATACATTGGACAAAGTCAGCCCCAATATAACTCCATGGCCATAGTGAATTTACATCAGAGATGAGTAAAGCAGCAGGGGGTCAGATTCTACACTATCATAACTCCCTGAACAATTTTATTGATTCCCCTGTAATTTCAGAAGTTGGAAGTAAACGAAGAGTTTGCTTCTTGTATTTCATATGCCAGCGATGGATTAAAGACCTCTGGAGTATGGTCTAAAGAAAAGAATCATATCTTTGGCTGCCAATAAATTAAAGATATTTGTAATTCAGCAGACTGGGGGTGAGGGGGGGGGATTCTGAATGCATAGAGCATCACTAGCCTAGTTTCATCTGCAAAACAGTTTGTATTCATTCACTCCTTGTTCCAGTTTGTACTAATTCACCCGACATCCATTTTGGACAGTTTGTTGGATACAGATGGCAGTATTTGAAATTCTTCTTAATCTGCCTCACAGAGGATATTAAATGGCTATTTGTACGCTGGATACAACGTTCTCATTGTCAACTCCCTAAGGCTACTAAAGTGAGTATTGTCAGGGTTTTCTCAGGGTACCAAAGACAACTTTCTTAATTTTGGAGCCACTTTCAAGCATCAAGTCCAATGTCATTTTTCAAGCATGAAGACCTAAGGATCTTCCTAACTAATTCCCTCATTAGGTGAAAGTCCACGCTTTTGGTGTGGTGAAGAGCCCGCAAGCACAGAGCTGATGTTTCATTAATATCAGAGGTCAGAAACATTGCTACTGAAGCAGCTGCCTGTAGCCTGGCACACATGTAGCCCTCCCTGCTCTGTGCAGGGTGAGGATAAACAGCGCCGCGTAGCAGGGGAGGGATGGACCATCTGCAGCAGACACAGCCAGATCCACCGGACTTTATCTGCCCCACTCCTTAAAAGGTGTGAGTGGAAAAGCCTGAGCCAGAGATAAATGAAGAGGCTCTGTTCTTTTTTTTTGATTCTTCACTACAAGAAGCTTACAATTCCTTTTCTCTCTTCAGCTGATCTAACAGGAAAAGAATCAGTTGGACATCAACGCCTCTTTTCTTTCCTTTTTGTTTTTTTTTTTTTTTTTTCTCCCCCCCCCCCCCCCCCCATTTATGCTGTTCTGCTCATACTAAAAAGAGGGATCTACAAAGAGGACCACCCTGCCAACGACTAAGCCACCAACAGGCTTACAATATTGTGCAAAGAATCTTCGAAAAGTCTGAGCAGAATTCAATTACTCTTTTCAAAGATTTGCAATTCCCACTACACAGCCTATTGTTTGCTTTCACTAGGACATTCTTCTCTTAAACAGCTGGCACAGAATGACTACTGCTCTGTAGGGAAACAAGCAAACACCATACAGTGGATTTAAAGCCAAAGACAGGAAAAAAATATAAATTTTTTTAAAAGAGTCTCTCATGAACATAGAACAGTTTTCCAAGATAATATGAATTCTATTTTCACTGCCTATAGCTGAAGGAAAGCATGGGGGTTGTAGTTCATTCTCCTTTGATGCTCAGCGTGGCTATTACACTGAACATCAAAGGAACAGTGAGCAATGCTTCCCATATTTTCCATTAGCTGTGCTCCAGTGAGCAATTGTTTCTCTCGTGTCTGTTTGAAAAAGAAACTGCGATTTTGCTCTTACCTCTTTTCCTAAAAGAAAATGGAAAGAAGGAAAGGAGAAGAAGAAGCACAAAGGGAAAGAACAGAGGAACATAGATGTTTGCAGCAGACAGCCTGCTAGTGCACCGACTGGTCACTGGGTGTGAATTGTGGGGAATTTCAGTGGGAACTAATTATCTCCAGAAGTTTTCCAAGAGCCGCCAGTGCTGAATTGCTGTGGGAAGTAATTTCCAGACACAGATCATCCTTTCATATCTACTGCTGCGAACATACATGGATGTTCCTGCAATTCTGCCGCCCTGCACAGTGCTGGGGTTGGGAATAAAGCGGAGCATGAAGCCACCATAGCAGCCGACAGAAGTTTTGCACATGGAAGGAAATATTTTGCTGCCTGGCAGGAGAGCAGAGGTGCCTGTGCCACCCTCCAGGGTGGGATGCACAGTGACTGAAAGAGAAAAAATGGTTGCAGAAAGGGACAGGTCTCCTGTGGCTGCAGACAGCTTTGTGTTACCCTGAAGGCCATTCTGGTAAAAACTCAGCCAAAGCCTTAAATCTACAAGTCTCATCCCCCATTTCTTGAAAGTCATTTGAGTGCCCCTTTAGCTACAAGAGAAAGCCTAGGCTTTCAAAATAACAGAACACATTCAGCCTTAAAATATGTATCTTTTCATCATCATCACATTTTTCCTGTTCAATGTCCCCCCTCAAGCTGTCTCCTCCCTGGCAGCCATCTCTTCACGGAGTACTTGTGTGAATCAAGGCAAGACAAAAATGTGCAGGCATTGTTAAAGGAGGTACCATTTTCATTCTCATTCTGATAGTTCATGTTTAAATGAAGGGTTTGACGTAAATGAGGGAAAATGGAAGTAGTCTTTTAGCTAATCTGAAAGGCATCTCCTCTGCTAAGCTAAACAAAGCCAGAAGTCCCAGAGCTGAATTTTATCCAAACTACAGGCATCAAGCGGTTGTTGTTGGAGGGGGTTATATCATGTTTTCCATTGTCATTTTGACATGAAACAGGCAGAGGCTTCCACTTTGCAAACTTGGAGACAAGAAGATTGGCTCTGAAGTGAAAATAAATAAATTAAAGCAGTGTTTGGAAGTACGTTAGGTTTTCTCAAAGCAAAATGGAGAGAACCTTTCCTATGAAACAGAAGATGAGAAAAAATGACTGCTTGAAAATATAAATGGAAAATATAATTTGCTATGCCTCTGTGTATAAGATGTATTGCTCTACAGTTAATGATGGAATTTCTTTCTGCCTTGCACCCTTCCAGCATTTAAGACAGGATAAGCACATCTCTCCACCTCTCCATCTCTGTTACGCTTACAGAAGAGACTTTCTGACTCCTGTAATACATAATTTTTTACTCTCTGTGGAGATTATCAATTCATTAGCCACAGCCTGGAGCAATGAAAGGGTTAATCTTTGAAATTGTTATACAGTCTCAAAGCAATGTAAGAAATATTAATGGTATGGTCCGTACACATAAATATGGAAACTTATTTCCCTGAAACACAGAGTCTGACTGTGCTAAATAGAGAAAGATCAGGAAATTATGTGGGAATTCTATATAGATTTTTCCAGGGACAAAGCATTGCTTGTCAGAGATGCTTTAGAAAGGACAGAAAGAAAAGATTCATAAACCATATGCATGGAAAGATTCAATGGAAGAAAGAGAATCCATGGAGGAGTAGCTGTCCTGCAGCAGTCACTAAGCCAGAGCACTGTATCTAGTAGCAGCATGGCCATGGAGAGTCAAGTGGAGTGAGTCACCGTACAGCATCTCTGCAACAGAGATAACATCTCCGCGAGCAGTGCAGCCCCAAACAGCCTTCTCTCCAGGAGGAATCCACTGGATCCCCTGGGCTGGAGATGGGCAGCATGCTGAGGGCCAGGGGATCAGCATTCTTCTGCACCCACCCACACTCCCTCAACACCCTGAGCTGAAGGTACAGAAACAAAATAACAGTTCTTGCCCCACTCTTGGAGCAGGAATCACATCTGTGCCCAGTTCTCCTTCTGTACATGGCGTATTATCATGGATGTGTCGAAGGAGGGGTAGGCTGGCAAAGTATTGCAGCAGGCAAGATGATGACACTAAAATTTCTGTTCCATTTTGGGTTGAAGGTTATTTTTCATCTGCCAAAAAACAAAATCAGAATGTCTCAAAGCTGTAGACATACAGCTGGTGGGTACTGATCTCTAAACCAAGTAAAAGTTGTGCAGTCTACAATTTGCCAAGCTACCACAAGGAGAATGAGCTAATAGTCATCATGTTGAGTCAGAAAGGATTCTATTATACCCTTTTCAAGTCTGAGTTTTATTTTTCTGGGTGTTGCCAATAATACATTGAATTTTGCTCCATCACAACAAATTTCTGCAATGATGTGGGAACCTAATCCAGTTACTTCAGGACCAAAGAACCCCGTTTTGTTAACACCATATCTTTTGCCTAATTTCTTAAACAAGCATGACTAAAGGACAGCATAATCTGCAGTATTAATGGGCATAACCATTGCACTAATTTCCACTTCTGTGGGTTTTAATGGACTATTACTTCAAATCAACAAATTAAAACTTGCAACAGTTACAGCAGTTGTGGCTTGTGCTTTTCTCCAGACTACTAACTTACCATAAGAACATCCACAGCAACACAGTTTTCATGGTGCCTGCTAGCCTGGGAAAGCACGCTTTGTTATTGTTTTCCCCTACTGGTAGGCTGAACCTTTCAACTCTGAAGAGATCACTTTTAATCCAAAATGCTAAACGACAGGCTGCATCATTTCCGTTACTAACCTACAACACACTTTCCCAATTATGAAGCCAGGTATGTTCCACTTTCTGCACGTTTCTGATTAAAACAAGGTTCAAACAACAATAGCACATAACCGGAACGACGACTAATAGGTCAGTCCGGTTTATCAGCCACTCTGGGAAACAAAGAAGTGATAGTAATTCGCTCCTTCCTTTCTCTTGAATAACATTAATTAAAGCTAACACCCAGCTGTAGTGTAAGGCTGGCATCAGCTAAGATTTTGCAAGTGACACCTGGCTACCTATTTCAAACCTCTGGCAGAAGCTGGAAGAGGAAATAGGATCTGTTTGTAATCTGCAGCGCTAAGAGGGGAGCAAATGTAATTGCTCTGACTGAGGCATCAACAGCGATATTCATGCCAGAGACAACACCCTTCTACCTCTGCCTCTTCCCCCTGTAAAAAAGCGGTGCATGTTTCCAACTCCACCTCCTCTTTCAAAAAATCTGTCTACATAGATTTGGTCTCAAATCAAAAACATATCTGGAAAATAATGAAAGGGATACATAATGGTCTCATTTTCCTAAGGCTAATGTCTTCCAGGGATGTGTGATCTAAAATGTGTTTATGAAATTTGTCGTATTTCCAAGAACATATATATAATGCTTAGAGGGGGGTGGATTCCCCAGGCTTTCATTTAGCATGATTTTTCCAGACCAGAAAGGAATGTTTCAATTTTCCTAAGTACAACCTTGCCTGCCGTGTGCTTTGTAAAAAGCAGTTAGGAAAAATGGAAGAGCAGCATTAGAGCCCTGATCTTTCATACCTTCACAGAGTCCAGGTTACTTACGATGGTGTAATTATCTGTTGGCACACAGACGTGCATCATCTGGTTTTACCTTTAAAACTCTGGAGGGGGACTTTTCTGTGTTACCAAAGCCTTTGAGGAAAGATAGTTGTGACTGTCATTAACATTACCCTTAAATTAGCTAGTTTATCAACAAAGAATGCAGTATGTGCAATGCTGCATACAGGTAAGTGCTAAAAAATGTCGAGTCTGGCAGTCTCACACATACACTGTGACTGTGCAGCACCCATCTACTTCGTTACCTATCTAATCCTTTCTGATTAATAAAAGAAGAAAGCAAAATGGTTAAACCAAGCTGTTGACAAGTTTTCCTAAAATATCATCCTTCTTTTCTGGGGCATCAGAAGTGGGTGCTCAGCAGAAGTTCTTTGCATGCTGCCTTCTGAAACTTACAGGTAATGGTTATATTTCATTTTAAAACTTCAATTTGCTACAGAAAGCAATATGAAAGGTCGGTAAGTCTTCTCAGAGATATTTTAGGATTTAGTCATTACCTCAGAAATGAGCTTCCTGACCAAACATCCAAGATAATACTTACACTGCAAGGAAAACACTACATTACATTAGAGCAAAAAATTATTTGGAATAATAATAATGAAAGGTTTCTGGCTCTGCTCTCACACTGCTTTTAGAGCACTAGAGTTTTCTTGATGACCTCAGAGAGGTTCCTCAAGGACTACGGGGTGTATGCAAGAGAAGTGTCAAGCTCCAGGTGACTGAGATGTCCCTTAACCATCTCAGATGCAGCTGACACAGGCCCAAATCCATCTGACCTCCCTTTTGGCAGCAAAGGCAGCATGGCTGTGCACGTGCTTCCTTTGTAGTCGGTAGAAACTGCCAAATACCTCCAGTCTGTCCAGCTAAAATTTATGCTGTCTTCTGGAAGTAGCTGTCTTGATTGACTCTACAAACTCAAGATAAATGGGATGAATGCAGGCTGTAAGGCTAGCAAATGCTTGCACAAATCCTGCTGGCTTGGATAGTGGATGGATTTCTTTCCTAAAGCAGCATTCCAAGTTCTTACACTTTTGGGTAGTTTAATATGCACTTAATATATGTTGCTGGAATCTGAATAATCTGTCACGTCTGAAGCACCAGCTTCATGTCTTGTCACCCACATGGAGGCATTTTATCTTGAATATGGTCAGGGCTTGCAAACGCTTCACACTACCTTGATGCACATCAGGACACCTGAACTGCATCAAGCTGATTTCGTTTGCAAGCTAAAAGCATCCTAGTGAGTTACCAGGACGTGCAGCTTTTGTTCATGGAAGTCACAGAAAATCCCTTGTTCCACAATATCCAGATCCCAAGCTTTTGCAGAGGTTCACCCTGAGGCTGTACTCAAATCTCCATTTCTAGCTATTACAGCAAGACAAAGAAACACATAGCCCAGGGGTACATCTGACTATCCTAAACTTAGTGTATACTGAGCAGTTTCCTTAATATCTTGCCAAGTCTTGTCTCCTGGCAGCCTCTCCCAAGGAAAATTTTATATTGACTTACATTTGATACTAACCATATAAACATTTTTCTTGACAAGAGAGAGCATTTTAGTATGTCTGGAAATTCTCTTTTGAATCGTGGAAAATTTGGTTTCCCAGTCCATCGTTGCCCTGCACATGAATTAGTGATGCTAATAATCAACTCCTTCAGTTATTATTTTCTGTGAGAAAAGCATATTCAAATGTGTGGAAAGGAACATTCCAAAGAGAGGACAGAATTTGATACTTTAAGGGATAACTGGTGTTTTATCAGCCTCTCTGTGCAACCTCATCCTTGTAAGTAGTATGGAAGTTAGCCCAGTAATGAAATGTTACTACACATGAAACAGGAATGTGGCAGAGAAATGAGAATACTCCCTCACACTTCGTTTGTATATTGTTCTTCTACCCAAAATTTACCATTTCTTGATTCAAATACGTGTTGCACCTCAGAAATGTCTAGGGATATGACCAGAGTGAAGGAAAGAGACCTGGCACTCAGAGAGAATTTGTTTAATGGGAGAAATAAAACTGATGTTCCTTCTTTTAGAAGGATAAAGACCTCCTTAGTCCTTAACCTTCTGAAGATACATAGAGAGATATATATACACACACACACACATAATGCATATTAAATATATGCAATACGAGTATTGTTTGATGCTGTAAGCAGACAAAACTCACAGCATACATTTGGCTCAAAGTCTGTAATATTTTCTTCACTGAAGAATATTGAAGAGACAGTTTATATATAGGAAGAGCAGAAGCAGAAAAGCATCAGTTCACAGTATATTATGTTTTTTTTCTACAGAACATCTTCATATGCATTGTGGGTGTTTTTTAAGATACTTTACAAGGCTTAGCTGTGTCTGTGCTTGGTGAGGGGGCTGGTATTCGGGCATGCTGCTGTTGCAGATGTTGTTACCTGGTTTGCTCACACACAGAGCCCCCTGAGCTCCAACTGCTCTGCTGCCAAAAGCCTGCTGGTGGATTCACAGCCACCCCCTCAGCAGAGGTGCCTTTCCAGGTACGTTGAGGCAGAGAAGTTTACCGTTAAATAGCTAAAGTAATCATTTTTCATTATTTGTATCATACAGAGTAGGGTAGGGTGCGGTTTTAAAGGCATTTGTCTTTCCTCTACTACACTACAATTTATTTGGCTGCTGCTTTACCAAGTTACTTGTAAAGTTATTCGTTGCCTCAATGCAGGAATAAATGCATTGCTGATCTTTTATATTTACAAGAAAAGATGTTTTATCTTAAGGAAGGTCCAATTTACAATGTCTGGCAAGCAGGAGCAGAGCACATCCAAAAAAGGTCAGCTGTACTTGTGGAATGTCATCTGTTTAACTTAAATACTCATACCACACTTATCTGCACTCTATGTTGAGTTATTGTATACAAAGTATTCTTTTTCCCCTCTAAATTCCACATTCATTTGGGTTTTGGTGTTCTCGCTCTCTGTAAACATGCACATACATATTTGCACAGACTCCCAGATACCATCAGCTGCTAATCAGTCTCATGAGGGACCGAAACAGCCTGCAGATGCACAACTCAGACTATTTCAGCTGAGGGAATTAATTTACCCTCCTGCTTTATGTCAAAGTAAAAATCCCATAAGCTGACATATTTTCCTATCTCGTTCTTAAAAAATGTTTCATCCAAACCGGTTAGAATTTTCAGGCTGTTTTCCACACGCAAGTTGTTTAAACAAACCCCCACGCTGCCAGTGGAAAACACACAAGTACAAAAGAAAACTCCAAATAAAAAAGCTGGAAGCACAGACTTATTGCTTGTGACAAATAACTTCCAGGCAGCGCAGAGCTAACAGTTAAAATGTTATTCCAAGAGTTAGAAAGAGCTTAAAAACTCTCCCGTGTCTGTAATAGGAAAGCAAGTAAGAACAAGAACAAATGCAGCTAAGGCAGACGGCGCCGTACAGTCCTTTTAACCACAGAAGAAAGCAAAGTGAAGAGAAACCTTTGGGATGGTAATGCAAACTCCTGCAGTTTCCAGCTTCAGCATTGAATATCTGACTGCTGAACTAGTGAAGGAAAAGTGTTCTGGTGAGGTTTGTGACTACGCATTTCTTACAAGCTATTCAAATCATTGGTGAAAATAAAAATAAAATAAAAACATTAAATCATAAGAAGCTTGAATTACTCACCGTCTTGTTGTGCCAAAATAACTGAGGGTTGAAACACGGCAAGAATGAGCAAAGTTACTTTTTGCACAAAGCTCATCATGTCTAAATATTAGACATGAGACTCTCTGTGCAAAAATAAAAATGGGGGGGGAAGAAAAATCTATTCAAAATAGCAACATCGGTTGTTCCCTGCCCTTCCAGCACCGGGCCATGTACAGAACTCAGCCACAAGCATTCCCCAGCTTTGGCCTTAAATAGGAAAAAAATTGGCTTACTTTACTTTTCCACCCCCTTTACTGAAACATGAGAAGAAGACCCATCCCCTAACAGTAAATGAATGATTAATATTTCTCTTGGCTTTGCAGAAGAATAAAGTCAACTAAACAAGATACACAGCACATCTGGAACTTTTGTGTGCATACAAAATGCATACTGAGACCGTATATGAACAGTTAGTGTGCGCTATATGAGAGAGGGAGGCATGTGAAAAAAGAAGTCCTGTGGCAAAGTCTCTGTGGTAAAGCATTTTTTCATGGTAATTAGGAATCAATGGCTACAGCCCAAAGAGGATTTATAATTCTTAGCGCTCCCTAACAAAGATAAAAGAGAAGTACCTGATGTGCCGCACAGACTGAAAGAATCCCAGAAGTGGAGGAGCAAACCTGCGTAATTCTGCTGAGGAGTAATCAAAGTTAATGAAAGGGAGGCCTGAAAATTGCAATGCTTCTGTTCCAGTGCTTTTCTCACCGTCTCTGCGTCACACCATGATTTCGTGTGACCTGGGGAGAAAGCAAACATTAAAAAAAATTATGAAGAAAACAAGAACCCAAATCAGAAGCACCAATCTACCAACTAAAACTTTTCAAATAATTCAGTTTGATGCTGTCATTACAACATTTGAAAGGAATGCAGAACAAGTACTACCTTTTCTTTACTGTTTGCTCCTCAAACAAGAAGGTGTAGCAGACAAAAAAAAAAAAAAAAAAAGAAAAATCTTGAGACTACTAATCCCTTTTAAGCCTAGTTTGTTCTTTATTTCCTGCAAAACTTCACCAAGAATAGGATCAGAACACACAAACTTATTTTCCAAGTAAAATGGCTTAAGCAGGTTTTGTTACGAATGTAGTTTTGCTGGGAATGTGGCTTTAAGTACAAGTTTGGGAAACTCCAAAGTGAATGCAGAAAGCTGTGCCAGTGTGCATCTCTGCTAAAACAATGGCCAAACTAATTGCTACTCTCAGTCGATTGATTTGATCCAGATCATTAACTGCAGGAATGCTCATTCATTTGTTCTTACGTGTTGCTGAGATTACAGTGACCCAGGGAACCATCCCTCCCATCAATAACTCATTAATGTCATGAACTGTCATCCCCAAAAAGGGACCTCTGTATGCACAACAAAATCAGAGTGGTTTGAGGTTACCTGTTAATCTGATAGGTATTGGGTCTCATTTCAAAACCTATTTATCTGATATACATTTGCACTTAAACTGGAAAGTCCTTTTCTGCTGGGGTCACCTGAGGTGGAAAAGGTTGAAGTATGAAAAGTATGAAAAGACCTTAAATAATTTGATGCCACTTTCAACATACCCTGAGGTTCTCTTATATGTCTTGTACACTCACAAACTATGAATGGCTCGACACATTTCCAAGGCATTACACACCACTTTTTTGTATGAATTAAATACCTCCCAGTTTTCCACGTTGTCTGTGTTGGGACGGCAGAATTATTTCATGCAGTTTTAGGTTTTCATATCCAGTCTCACACTACTGAACAGGTTATTTGGTTTAGAAACTCCAAGTAGCTACAATGAGCAGACAGATAACCACCTCCTGTTGAGCTATCCTAGAACATAAGACAAAATGCTTCACATTTTTATATACAGGCCTATAAGGTTTTTTTCTCTTTTGGAGTTATGCTTAGGACATAAATTAGACCAACATTATCTAATAATACCTGGATCGATTTGTTTGGTTCTCTTCAATAGAAATGTACAAACAGACCAAGCACTGGATCCAAAACATCCTCAGCTATGGCATGAGAATTAAACTGAACTAACTGTTCAGCCAAATTGCATGCAGATCAGTTTTTTATTGCCACTCTGTTTTCTGTATTAATGCCTACATGTTCGTTACAGTAAGTGGAACTTAATGAATGTTACATGGTAAGTGTTCACATTTAAATAGCCAAGGAAAAAAGCAAGAGAAATTTGATCGCAGTCTTTGACTTAAAGCCGCTTCCATATTGAATTCTACAAATTTTTCAGCCCGTTTGACCACAATAAACATTTATCTACGTTTCTGCAGGTTATCCTTTCAGAAAAAGAGAACACTTTCGGTGACTCCCTTATTTTCACTAATGCTTCCCTTAAATTTTACAGAAAAACACCTGATTGTTCAAGTAAAATTTCAATTCTAAGAACAGTTCTGGATTGTTCACCTTGGATATTAAACTAGTCTCTAATTAGACTATGAACACAGGTTTATCCATGACACTATCTCCCATAGGTGTTGGAGTATCAACCTGTGTACTTGCATTTGTACAGAAACAAATCCTGAGGTTTCTATATAGAAGCATAACCAATATCACTTAATGATTGCATCCCATAAACCCCAAAATAACCTATGGGCCTTATCTTCCTTGAGTTTTGCAATACATTTGCTGTGGTTCAGCAAATAATGAATGGCAATGCTCAGCTACACTGGAATTTGTCATTAGTGCTACCTTCACCTAACAGTGGTTGTAGAACTGATTTTATAATTCTAGCGTAAACCCATGAGGACAACTGCCATCTACCATCCTGAGTCAATTCCTTTGACTAGGCATTCACCATTTTGGTTTGTTTTAATTACCTGGCCTGAACAGACTGTGGCACAACAACTTTCCTTGAACATCTGGGGACACTTCTTGATCAAAGGCTTCCTTTTCACATCTTCTGCACGGAAACAGGCCCACCAGAAACTCAACTGTCTTGATTCTTGGGTCTTGCAGGCAGTTCTGGAGTATTTAGTAAGCAGCTCTTGGTTAATGCTCACTTTCACAGGGATGTCATGTCCCAGGGCATCTGGACTAAACAGAAAAAAGGTATTCCTATCAGAATCAGAGCATATTTGGGGAGGGGGGGGGCCGGGACAGGATGGACGGATGGACACAACACCTGGAATAGTTACTTGTAAAAGTCATTGAACATATTTTTGCTTTACTGCAGATACCATGAAAGATGTGTAGACCAAAACTACTGACCAACCTCTATGTCAGATTCATGCTGCTCCTGCAATTTTGGATTCCTTGTGCACGGTTGAGTCTTGTGGTTAATGACATTCTGCCGCGAAAGACAAATGAGAGACTTGCTTTTACATATTTATCAGGTGACCTCAGATCCACCTCCCCAAAAGGTCAGTTCTCAAGCAAACGTTTCAAGAGTTACTTTAAAAGCTTGTGAAGTTCTGACCTATAGATCAGGCTGGCAGCTATCCCTTGTTTCCCAGAAAGCTTAATCTGAACTGAGAATCTTCAGTTTTTGTTGTCATAATTGCCTTGTCAGGAACAAGTTGTTTTTCTTCTGTTCTGTGTGGATTTTGATGGTAGTAAAGAATCTTAGAATTTAAGAAGGAGCATACAGTTTCCTAAAAACAAAACTGTGCAAATAGTGATCAAAACCATGGTGGTGGGGTGGGGGGTAGAAATGGCTGCATTTAGGTAAGTGTAGAGAAACTTGTTTGTGAACAAACACACACTGCTCACATTCATCTATGACAGTTTTATCTTAAAAAACATTTTTTAAAAAAACATTTGACCAACAAGAAAAGCTGAATCTAGAGCCACTAAACAAAAAAACCTCTGTGCACCTCTTCAACCATCCCTGTTTATGAGCTAGAAGTAATGCTAATTATGACCGATGTCTTAACAGACAATTACAGGAATTAAGGTGGCCAAGTAGATGAAACCGTTTCATTCTTTTCCCATCTTGCCATTTTCACTGGAATTATTTTCTAAGACAATGGAAAATCAGCTTTTGAGAAGCAGCTTCTGGTTCACTTTGTTTTCAGCTTCGCACAGCTTCAATGGTTTTCACAAATGAAAATTCTCTTTTTTCAAAAGTCCTGTGCAGATTAAATAAAATCCTTCATGAGTCATGTTGGGAACTAACTGTGTCACAGCACAGCTGTGAAGGCTCTTAAGGCAGAGCCAACACTATGACTGCATGCGGGTGAAGCAGACAGCACCCACAGCATTTTCTCTTCACAGCAGGAGGGACACAAGCCAAAGCAGTTTAATGACCTTTGGGTGTACCAAATGCTGGGGAATTCAAAATCTATGGCCAGGGCGTGGTTTTTCTGCACTGAACACGCACCTACTCTTGTCGCCAATGATGGAATCTGTTAATGTAGAACATTGGCCCAACGCCTTTGTGAGGATGCTCCTCCTTTTCACTGAGGTGTCAAAATTGTTTTGCAAGGAATATTTTCTTCTTGTCTCTAATTCAGATTTCCACTGTACAACTGAAAAAAAAACAGACCTTCACTTTTTAAAGAAATACCACAGTCCTACCCACCTAAGTACTTAATGAAATGGCTACTAGACTTTGTGGCAGGAGAGTGTCTTGTAAGGGCTTTCATGCTCTACAACTTGTGCTTGTTGGACATCAAAATAACATAAGATGGCAGAAAATATTTATAAATTTAAGAGTAAATTTAGTTGTGAACTGGTATCTATGTTTAGTTTTGCATAATCACAAAAAATCATGTTTTGCTATATCTCTAAGTAACAAAAACCTGTTAAATCCATCAGAAGAGCAGCCTGGGAATGAATTACCATAAAAAGTAGGTTATCCTTTCTGCCATGGGGTTCCTGTAGAAAGTGAGGGTGCATCATGCAAATGAAAACAGTCACTCTGCTGGCTCTGCTCAGGGACTGCTTGCTGCCTCTGTTGTCTCTGCTCAAATCATCATTGCTCCAGGCAGTCCATGTAGCTCCAAGGAGGGCTCCAGTGTACTGCACTTCAGGTACTGGGTCATATGGGACTCAGCATAGGAAGGTTCCAGGCTTTAGGCTTCAGTACTAGCAATCCAGCACATTTTACAAACAATTTTTGGTTTTGCCTTTTTAAAATAAAACAAGAAACAATAACTGTTAGATACAGCCAAGATTTTTTTAAAAAATTATTGTTTCACATTTTTCAGTTTGCTGATTTATTGTTTTTCTAATGAGGGCATAAATATTCTTGCTTGAGTTTAGTAAAGAGTAACAAAAGGCCATCCGTACTCATATGACTCATCCTTGAGAAAAAAACAGAATAAAGAAGATCACAGGATTAAATGTTTTAACTCTTGATCTGTTCAGCATTAACATGATCAAAAGCAGAAGAAATTACCAAGACAAAGCAACTGAATTTTTGGAAAAAAACTATTTTAAATGAAGGCCGCTGGAGATGTGCAAGTAGGTCAGAGAACATGGCAATATGAGAGTCTTCCACTAAAAATGAAATCCCAGTCTGGAAAAAAAATAATGAAATAGCAGTCTTCAAGAGTAGTGTCAGACCAGTTTTCACTGGCCGATGGTATGAGGCAGGTGTGACGTGCTCTTCTGGACTGTAAGTGCTCCACGTGTCCCAAAGAGCACACTGATTTCCTAGAATGGAGAAGCAGCATCCAGCTGCTTTTCTGGAAGGAGGGGCAGTGTACCACGCTGGGGCCAGCCCTGCTGCTGCTCGCGCCGGTGGGTGGGTGGCCTGGGAGGCTGACTGCAAGGATTCTCTCGACATCTTTTTTATGAGATTTCTTCTGATCCCTGACCTCTTGTCACATTCTTTTCTCTGCTGTTAACTCCAGTATATTGTCATAGAGCCTGTCACACATCTGCTGTTGGAAAGTGGTAGCACTTAGGAATTAACCTCTCCAATGTCATGCATGGAAGTTTAGTTTAGATACATGGGTTGATCTGTTCTGCTTTTTGAAGGTAGCTTCGAAAGTACCTTTCCTTTCAAGATGAATCCTGTCCTAAGAATGTTAAATTGCCACCTGGTATTTGAAACCCTCAAAGTCTGTGCAAATAACATCAAGTATAATGGCAGATAAAGAAGATATTAGAAAAAAAATAATACATAGGTATGTAGTTATGCTACTGATCTGAACTCATTTTACGGCTAAGCTCTATATGGGCTTGCAGGTTTTGGTTTAATATTACAGAACAGAAAACCCTAGTTCAAACCTATCAACTGTATGTCGGTAAGACATGTTTGAGCTATGTTAAGCACGTCTGGGAAAGTTTTGTTAGATACTCTGAGTAGAAAGATACCACAAAACCATCCCAAAGTAGTAATAACAAAGTTGTGGTGGACTCTGGTGACCAAGTTAAGTAGTTAGGAAGAATCATCTGGAAAACAGAATGAAAATACCACACCGTTCATTCTTTTTCATCCCTTCATCCCTGTAAACTTTGTTGCAAAAAAAGTGGTAACAATACAATTATTTTTGTATTCTTTCTTGAAACACTTACGCTAATGTATTGGATTTAAACTATTCTGTCAATCAAAAAATTGTTATGCCTCATTTGAAATCCATCTACTCTTTGTTTACTAAAGACAAGAGATGCTTTCTATCTCCTTTCCTAACATTTGTCTCATGGAAAAGTGGAAATAAATATAATAGAAAAATATTTTTTTATTGGAACAATATAACAACTTTTTTTTTTTTAATAAACAGCTTTGAGGTGTGAAATCTTCTTACTCCTTAATATAAGAATCTATTCTTCTCAGCAGATAGCTTCCTACACATATGGAAAATTCAGGGAAGTATCTACTCCAATTAATTAAATCCATATTTGAGGACATTAAACATCCTTTTTTCAAATGGCAGAACAGTGAATAGCCTGGTATGAATATACCGAAAAACAGGACTACAAGGCTAGTATTGTGATTACAGAAAAGTATCGTAGTCATGATTTTGAGAGCAAAGAATTAAAAGTATGCCTTTAAATGAAAATCCATGTAACCCCACCTTCTCAGCCCCATCTGAACTCCCTGTCCTCAAAAGGATATTCCATCAAATTCTTGCTAGAGATCAGTCAAGCTCCAGGACCCATGCTATCAAAGAAATCTTGCATGCAGAAAATTAAAAGAAGCAGCAGTGGAAAGAATCTCTCAGCGAATGCCACTATATCTGATTAGTATTTATTTTAAGATTAGAGATCTGGTTTGGGTCATTCTCTCCCGATGGCAGCAGTACGTTGTTTACTGCGGTGGCAGTTCAGTGGGTATTGTAGGAGGGAAAGATCTCGACTGGGGAGGTGGTGGAATCACCATCCCTGGAGGCTTTTAAAAACAGAGTAGATGAGGTGCATAGGGACATAGTTTAGAGGTGGGCTTGGCAGTGTTGGGTCCACAGTTGGACTTCATGATCTTAACAGTCTTTTCCAACCTAAACCATTCTGTGATTCTATGACTGTCAAGAGATGCCCCAGTGGAAACCCAGGAGTATTCAAATCCCCCCTCTCCTGGGAAAGTCTGCACCTCACTGGCATGGAAAGAGTGCCAATCTCCAGTCACCCATCCTGCATCTCCCCCACTGGCTTCTGCTTGTTCCCAAGGCCAGCAGAACACACAGCTGTCAGGAATTTATGAAACGAGCGGACTGAAAATCTGACCTGCTGTTACGGAAATCTCGGGTTCTTTGCACAACAGAGTATTAAGCCTGTTTCCATTCCCAGAGCTTCTGGTGCTGGTTTTGATTTAGAAATTGCACTTCCTAATTTATAAAGGTCAGGAGGGCAGTGTTGTTATTGTACTATCTTTCCCATAAGCTGCCTTACTGTGCCTCTTTAAGTTTTGTCATTGTGAACAAAACCACCACATACTGTTATTTTTCCAGCTCCCAAGATATCACCCATGACCATTTTAACTACTCAGAAAGCAGAGGAAAGTTTTTCCTTTGGAAAAGTAATGAAATTTCAAAATGACTAATTGCTTTACATATATCATCTCTACATCTCTGAGAACCTTATTAAGTGTCATCTTTGCCTTAAGCAAATGGGAAACGACAATATAAGGAAGAGAGAGTATATTCTAAAAATTCAAAATAAAGATGGGAGGAGAATCCTGGTCCTGATCTAGTGCTGTAGTCAATGAATTATGGTTTATGGAGGTTGTCATGTACCTCAGATTTGGTCCTTACCAGCCAAATGACACTCACCATTATTCCTCAGAAATGTAACTGGCATTCCCATCAAACTCTTGGTACCTTTGGAACCAGGGTTGGGCCACCAGAAAGTGAAACAGTAAATCCTTTTGAAGCTTTATGCTGCTGATTCGTTAGTCCTCTGCTAATGTTCGGATAGTGCAGATCACCAGATTCAGACCTTGTAAACTTTTGGCTGCCCTTCTGAAGAAAAAGAAAAGGTTTTTCTTAAATACAGGCACAGTGTAGAACAAATTTCTGAAGATGCATTTAATTAACACTCTTATAATTGTTAACATCTCTAAAAATTTGCATGACTGTCACCTACAGAGAGCTGTACTGCTGTTGATGTTTATGCTCTGAGCTAAATCAGGCGTTGCAATGCAAAAGCTATTAACAAACTAACAGATTTCACTGACTGATACAAAAAATTTCAATACAAATGGTAACTGATTTTTTGCCCCTCGCCTGTTCTTCTGAGTGAGTGGAGTTCCTCCCATTTTCATGATTCAAGGTCACTGCCTTAAGGAAACAACAAAAACCAGAAGGATCTTGCCTGATGCTTTCTATCAGTGTCTGCTCTACTGCTTTTTAGCTTGGGGCGACCTCCAGATGAGGTTTCATAGTAGCCTGGTGTGGGTGCGTGCACGCACAGATTTCAGAGAGCGCTGTGATACAAAACAAGCGCCCTGTAGGTTGTGAATTTTATAAAAAAATACTGACACGCGTATTTACTTCTCTGCCTCGCAAAACAGAGTAAAAGATCGTTCCCTTTTAAACAGCCTCGCAGCTTTCTCTTACACACCCTTCCCACGCACAGCCAAGTGGCAAGGTGCCCGGCTCTGGGACCTGGGGGCTGGAAAGCCAAAGGCCCACCGCGGGCTGCTGCGCAGGGGCAGGAACGCACAACAGCACCTTCAGACCTTAGCGGAAAAAAGCAGCAGCAAATTTGCCACATGTGGCAACAAGTTGTCATGCGATACAACACTGGTGCGAGGCCTTTGCGCCGTTGTACAGTCAGCATCTGTTGTGAAACGGTGAGAAGTGCTTATGTGTTACACCACTACCGCTTGTCACTTATAAAACTTAATGACAAAGAAAGATCATGGAAAGGTTGATGAACTACTGGGATAGATCCCGACTATCCTCAAAGCTAGAGCTGCCTCTGCTTTCCGTGTTAGTAGCTCCTGCGAAGCAGGTACCCCCTCCTGCTGCACCAGACTCCCGGCTGCCGCAGGGGCCGTGCGCTTCAACAGAACCAGATACAAGGGCACAGAAATGTCAAGAAAATGGAAGCAGCATCATATATTTGGTAAGAATGTAAGACAACTACACCGTATAGTCTAAAAAGGGACGCCAGGGGATATTACCATAAAAAAGTTTTGCATGTAGGTACCTCCCATTTAAACTAAAATCTCACAAACTATGTCATAGTAAAGCCTGAGCATACCTACTTCTCAGTGCAACAATACTATGATACAAATAAACCACTAGTTACAACATTATCTTTGTGCTTACGTAGCTACGCAGACCCCAGAGAACTTGCCATCCCGTAAGATGGAAAGCTATATAAAGTAACACACAATCTGAAAATTACTCTGGAAATAGAGTTGAAGCATACAGGCATTATTCAACATACTCGCCACAGGCTCATGATAAAGTAAAGTATGAACAAGCTTACTTAGCTATGCCTTGTAGTACAAGGTGTGTGCATATTAACAGCAAATTCATGGCACCATCATGTTAGTGATCAGAGGATTTTCAACTTTTAGTTTAAAACAGCTTTCTAATGAAGACGGACAGCATTCAAAATTTTGACAGTGGATTTTGTTCATATTCATTTTTGTTAACCTGTGAACAAAAAGTCACGTAGGTGAAAAAACCAACATATATTTAAATCAAACATCTCCTATATGGCAGTGCAGGAGGGGGGGGGAATGGGGTACTTTCTTTTTTTTTTTTTTTTTTTTTCCAAAGTTAGGATGAGGTGTCTTTTGTGTCTTTTCAGAGCTTTTCTTTAAAACTTTATTGAGACACTGTTTTCAAATGAATGACAGTTAGGAAAATTCACCTCACCAGTGTCTTTGGAAAGCTGCAAAGTTGTCAGCAACCATACCTTCATATTCGTGAGATGTTTCTAATGTGGTACTTGTAAAAGTACATAAGTAGTGTGGACTGCAATTTCTGCTAGGCAGAGTAAAAAAATAACTCAAACCATAAGAATTCAAAGAATTTGTCCTTGGATGACTTCTAATGTTATCAATCTAACAATGTGCACTAGTTTTCCTTTGGACCTAGTGCATTGGCTATTTTGGAATACAATAAGAAAGCCAGTTTTAATCTATTCGTGCAGAGCTAATGACCCCTCGAAAGGGAAAAATAGCTATTAATTCTTCCCAGAAACACTGCATCTGGTTCTTTCTGGAACTGATATTGAGGTCTGATATTCTGATAGATTTCAGGCTGAAAGGAAATTTTGAAGATTCTTTTTGGAATAAATCAGAAGTCCAAAACACATAGATGCTCATTATGCAAGTGTTAAAGTAGATATGAATTACATTTATAGAGGTATCAAGGTCTTTTTAATGAACTAGATAGTGGAAAGAAAGCATAAACAAGAAAGAATCTTGCTCTGTTTTCTGTTTCTGTGGAAGATTCAGGCAAAAATGGCACTTGAAAGAGATTATATTCTCTCACTGTAGCTACCACTTCAGGAATGGCTGTTGGAAATGATGCTGGATGTGGAAGAAAATGAGAAGAGACTTGTGTTCTGCAATTTTTAAACGCAATGCATCCTTTTCAATGAGCTGAATAATACATAAGCCAGACCCCTGAATATGTCAAGCACAGTATAAACATCACAGCCTTATTGTATCATTACAAAGAGACTTAACACACTCCTTACTGTTGAAGGACTTTCGACTTCCCAAAAGTTACACTTACTGTATCTAGGCTGCCTTGACCTCCTTGGGAATCCCGGTCCAAATCCATCCAAATTGTGCCTTGCCAGACACAAACAAGATTTTTCAAAAATTGCTATCAATTTGTCTGGAGAGAGCATCTACTAGGAAGTAGAAATAGGATCCCTATACATATTGCCTTATTTTCAACAGTAGGAATCTGTGGCCGCCTCTAAAAGACAAGGCTCCCAACAGCATTTGGGTGGTCTGTATACCTGCCATTTTCACTTGCCCCATTTTCTTTTTGGGGGCTTCTGATCTGGTTCTCTAATTGCACATCGTTTGATTAACAATGAGCACCACTAACGTCTGGAGTCAAGTTGGACGAAAGGAAAAAACCCAGCAATGAGGTTTAGGATGAGCTATTCAGACCTGTGATAGCTGAAGAGCCTTGCTCTCCAAACCCCTCACCCCTGTCCCTGGAGAGCTATAAAGCAGCCCCACAGCCAGCCAGCAAGGCACAAACTAGACACTTTGCATCAACAAGTCGCTACTTGGCTGACCCTGCAGTCTCTCAGCTCTCTTGAGGGAATCAAGAGCTAGAAGCTGCTCTTTCTTTTAACATTTCAGAGTTTCACAGTCATCACACTAATGATTTCTTTTTTTAACCGCTTAACACAATAAAAATTTGAGGATGTCTAAATCGGTGCTTCCTCATGTGCTCTATTTCACTGCAAATACATTTGTAGCATGAACAGAAAAGTGTCTCCTAAAAAGCTTACAGTATTTCTTCTTTGCCTTTTGCTTTGGCAGTTAGGTCAAATTCAAATTAACTCCTCAAGTTTCACAGGTTTAGCATTAATTTCAGATATAAGAAATATCTGTTTTTAAGGACACCTTGTAATTTTTAAGCTGTAAGAATTGTAAAATTATTTTCACACGTGTGAGATCATAAAATAAGTATTGTAAAATGCTTCTTTCACATGTGATATATTCACACATTAATACAAATATTTTGAATATTTTCAGTAGTGATCTTTATCTTTAGACAGCTCTATTTCCATGAAAGCATGTTTGCTAACCTCTGTTGGGTTAATTGGGCAGTTCTGCCTTTTTGTTCTCCCTTCAAACACGATTAATGATATTCATCTGAACGTGAGGCAGAACTTCTTTACCTGGAGAGTGGCAGAGCCCTGGCACAGGCTGCCCGGAGAGGCTGTGGGTTCTCCTTCCCTGGAGACATTCACATTCCGCCTGGACACAACTGGGCAATGTGCTCTGGGTGACCCTGCTTTGGCAGGGGGTTGGACTAGGTGGTCTCCAGAGGTCCCTTCGACCCCGACCAGCCTGACATTCTGTGGGTATTGCTGGAGTGCCCAGGAAATGGGATGCAGGGACCATAAGCCTCAGCTTTTGGTAGGAACCAGACCAGGCAGAGGTTGACATTTGAGCTGTGGACTCTTGTGAATGGAAGAAAACCACGACCTCAGATCACACTAGGACGGAGCAGGAATGCAGAGGGGCCGACACCTCGGCCATGCCATCCCTGCTGGGCTGCTGTGCCAGCGGAGGGGCCCGCCGGGAGCACGCGGGAGGGGAGCAGCAGCTCTGCTCCTTTCTCCAAACTCATGGGCAAAGCCAGCAACCACAGAGCAGCACGTTTTCTTTAGCACGTGACAATCTCCACCCATTGAACTGAGCTGGAGTGAGACATTTTCACAAATTAATAAACAAAATGTATGATGGCTGAAATAAATTGATATAAGGACTAGCCCATTTGTGCTCCAGAACACGCTCTGGAAGGAGGTAACCCCACAGCAAGACCACTTCATGGTCCTTTAGGTTTTGCAATTCAGTGCATCCAAAAGTTTAGGGATGTGCAAGTTTTGAGTTTCTAAAAATTTTCTTAATACAAAAAAAGCCTTGGAAATAAGGTGTGGTGTTTAATTCCATTGATTTTTATAATGATAAAATTATATATTTGAATATCAGACTTATTTTCTTAATGAACAGGACAATAGCAGTTAAATTTCTCTGCGATCTTGTGAGCCTATTTATATATCATTTTACGTTTTTAGCATATTCTCTTGGACCAGACTTTTTTTTCTTAATTGTCTTTGACTCATCTACCTGATGCTAAAATTCCTGATCTGAAAACATTAACTGCCAGTCTGTTCATCCTAATGACACAAACCAACTTTTTCAATATCAGCTTTTAAGGTGTGTACCTGTCCTTTCTGCTTTTTTAAAAATAATTTTATACATAATGTATTTTAAACCAATATGCTTTTACATAATATATCTGATTACAAACTGACCTTGCTTTTCAAAGCTTCGGTCTGGTTCATGAGATGACTGCCTCAGAAAGCATAGTTGGACGTCCAAGTCGTTTTCACAGTTGTTAAGTTATCCATTCCCCAATCCCTGTGTACTTTGGGAAGTACAGGGCCTGGACAGAGTCGCAGCTATTCAGCTGAGAATTTGAAAAGCAAAAGAACCACCCACAAAATGACCAGCCAGTTCCTTCAGACATTGCCGCAGCAGAAGCAGAGGGGTATCGATCTATCTGCTAACCTTTCACCAAGCCACTCATATGAGCAAATTTCTGGCATGTCTAGGAATAAAACGACCTTACAGTGAATCTGTTTTTCTGCATATGATCTTCCTGAAGAACAGATGTTTATTTAAAAGCTGCTTCGATGTTTTTGGAAAATTTATGGCCAATGTCTTGACTGAAAAGCTGCCTGGAGATTTCTTTTACAGGGAATATTTTTTTTTTGCAACATTTCTTCATAAATTTATCAGAAGCAGAAATACTGTGTGTAAACTCAGGGATTATTCTAACTCACCGTGATAAATTGGTTTTTTTGGTGCTGCAGTCATATGCATGTGTGGCAATGTGGATAAACTTTCATGTTATGTAATAGGTGGACATGAATTTATCTGAAACTCTTAAATTGATACGTTGATTGATTAGTTACTGAGTGCCTAACTAAAACCAGGGTGAAAAAGTGCTGGAAATTTGCATCAGGGTTGAATGTCTATGAAATCTCGACTTTGAAAAGCCCTCTGATGATCAGAACACACAAAACTGAGCACTAATTATGTAGAGGAGTGTTTGCAAAAGCTATTGCACATTTCTCTGGAATGTTTGGATTGCAGCTCCTTTATCCCAGCCACATCTGCCTTTTCCATTCTCGGCTGAGTTTTACACCTCTGCCCTGTTCACTGTCCCACACTGTTTTATTTCTGTCTTCAATGTTCCTATTCTGTATTTTCTATTCAGATAACCCAAGGAAAAACGTAACTGATATTTTTTAAGAAAATACTACTAATGAACCATTTCCTGCAACCTTTTCAGTAAAAATATCCCTGGTATTTTCTAATTAGAAGATTTCAGACTACGGTTGACTGAGTTTTCTGAGTCAGTTAAAAAATCCAGGTAACTAGATATCTACATTGCATGTGCAAAATTACTTTCTACTTGTGCTGGCATATATAAAACCATGGGGTTTTTTTACTATGCTTAAAAATTCTTTTTTCCTAAAAACATCCATAGTAGTATCTGGACATAAAGTTAGTCATAACTCCTCAGTTTTTGCTTTCATACTTCATCACTTTGGTCTTCCCTAATACCATAATCTTCAACTGGCCAAGCATCTTTTTTCTGGTAAAACATTTCACTCTCTTCCTCTAGAGTGTTAATTATCAAATGCCCTTTTAGTACCCTTACCCAGCTCATTAAAAAAGACTTTACAGGCTTTTTTTCCTGGCTTCTGTGAAATTAAGCAAAAGAGCAATATTTAGACACAACTCTTTCTGCACGTCTACAAAAGTTGCCACTAACACTCCTCTCTTTTGTGGAAGTCTTACTGTCAGAGAAACATGAAAGTTTTAAAAAAATCATGCAAAAATTCTCGCAAAAGTTAAGACATTTCTCTTAAAACATTTTTTTTCTTTTTCTGGAAGAAGTGAAAAATATTTTCTTCTTGACCTCTGTATTAAATAATACCCATTTTGTTATTGTACACAGCACCTCCTTTACTTTCTGAATTCACACCTACTGAAAGTATCATCAAAGCTCCTCTATAGCCAGCAAAACTGTAGACTTCACCAAAGAAAGCAACACAAAGTTTAAAAAGTCCCATGCAAATTGATCCATATGGAAAGTTTGCTGTAAATTAAGTTGGGAAGACTTGTTTAGAAAAAATTTTGAATCTCTAGTATTCTGTTTATGTGATACTGAGGCCTGAGTGTTTACTTTATCAGTCTGTGTTTACAATGGGTCTGTGGACATTAGATTAGACAGCAACAAGATCTGTAAAAGCCTGGGAAAAAACGAACGCTTCTTATTTCTAGAAAACACTTAAACTGTCAATAACTTTTGATATTGTACTGGCTACTAAATGTGTGTCAGAAATAAGGTGAAGCAAACAAGCTTCAGCTGCCGAACAAAATGAATCAGTTCAGAATTAATCACTCTGGGGTTTTTCTGGGGCTGGTTGGTTTTGGTTGGTTTTTTTTTTTCTTCTATTCAGCTATAGGGTATTCTTTCTAAGGCACTCACATCCAGAAGAGCTCCTGCTTCTTTCCCCAGAGCCTAAGACAAATAGACTAGAATTTGCAATTTGGTGTCCTAGATTTATGGCCTGTTTCAAATATAAAAATAAGATGTGTTTATGATTATAACTACTATATTAGAAGGTCAAAGTTCAAAATTACCTTTTTGATTCAGTGGAATGATTTGAACTAAATCTCCTCTTTCTGGGTAAGTGTCCTTCAAAGCCAACAAGGTATTTTGAATTAAGTACCTCTTGGTTCCTGTAGTCGAATCTGTTCCACTGGCTTTCATGGAGACCAAGCAGCCAAGGCAACCTAGAAGTTAGTATTAGGAGAGGCTGTGAGCACCTGAATTAAAAATGTAATTGTTTGTGGAAATACTGTGTTTATATAGGTCACAAACAATTACTTCTGGGTAAAACATATATTTTAGCATAAATATTTTTTCACATTTAATGTGTTTTCTAACTGTGTAGAACCTGTATTCAATCATGGAACTATGTTTTATATAATTATGCATTTGCGCTGGGGCTTTCTTTTTCTCCACGGCTTTCACAACAGTTAAAGAGAACAGAAATATAAGATACAAGGTGTTAATAGTACCCAGCATGTGTCCACATGTTAGGCAACTGATTTGGTGAGTCTTGAAATAAGCAAAAGTTGCTCAGAATCCCCAAAGACAGACACTGAACAGTTATTTAGAGAACTGACATAGTGTTTTCTCTGGTTTGGAACAGATCAGTTGCAGTTTGATTGCAAACGCCTTAAAAGATGCAGGAAAGATGAAAGAGCAGACCCTGGATATCTGTGCAGATACTGATACACCAAAACATTTGTTTTTCCTCTTCAACTTTGTGAGCATAGCAGCAGAAACTTTGGACCTACAATGACATCTAACCAGGAAAAGACATTAATCTTGGATTGTCTAGAAACCTTATGCCCAAAAGGATTTTATGTAGCAGAGCAAATTACCATTTTTATGATACAACTGTTAGATCTTCTGAGGATCCCTAACTACCTTGTACTGTGCTACGCTGATGAAAGGTTTACCAGAGCCTGGTTTTGAGGACCAAATGTCATTAAGATTCTACTGACAGGAAAACAGTAATTGTAAATCTGTCAAAATCTAAAAAGCGTCATCCCTCGTGCAGGAAAAGCGAGCTGATTCAGGATTGAGACAGTGTGGGAGGTGGCCCATAGAGCTTCATCACCACATTTTTAAGGCTTCTTGAAGACAAGAAAAGCTCTGGTCTGGGGACTATGTCACTAAAAGCAAAACTCCGCTGAAAAAAAAATAGACAAAACTGTGTTTCTGAACAGTTTAAATTGTTAATTTTACACTTTACCCTGTTCTACCACCTAAAGAGTGAACTATGAAAAGTTCTGGTGCAAATGAATTTGTTGAACAATTGAAGAATAAGCTTAAAAAAAATAATTCTTTTTCAGTTGCAATGTAATTTTAAACCAAAAACTCTGGTTGTGGTCTGTCTGAAAGGAGAACCTGCAGAATCTCCCCGTCTTTATATTAGCTAAGGTGAACAAGACATGCAGAATCTGCAGATGAGAGGCCTTTCTTCCACAGGATTTTTGTTTAAAGTGATAAATTCTGCTTTGTTTTGTGCATGGCACAAAATGCTGATAGCCAAAGAATTAAAAACTACACGACAGTGCACAATCATGCGCTGGCAGATGGGTAAAGTAGATGACCTAATAAGCCCTTTCCACTTCTAGTCTCCAAGATTATGTGAGTATACTCAAGAGAATTGTCTTTTTATTAAATAGCCAACCGAAGATGAGCTTGTTTGGAAAATTATCAAGAGAAATAATTCTCCATGAAGGTTTGTGAGCTGTTGACACAGCATTTGATGGCATCCAGAGTAGTAGGCAATGTCTACAGGCAGGCCAAACTGGAGAGCTGTTTTGACTACAGCATTTAGCAAACCTAACAAATATTTCCCCCCTATATGCCAGGGACAGAATAACAGAGAACAGCATGACACACCTACTTTTTCAGTTTTCCAGTGATCTAGGTAACATTTTGTAACGGTTCATGTAATATTTCATAAAAATGCAATGCTCTGCTTCACTTTTCTACTTTTATTAGAAATTTAGACTTTTAGCGTATTGTTACGCCTGAATACCAATCAAAATAATGCTTTGCTAAACTACTTGCCAAATTCTATTAAAATGTTTCATTCTGCACCTCTTCTTTGTAACATATTAACAAGATGAAAATGAAAAAGTATCAAAGACTTTACAGGGATTTGCAAACTATTTAATTTGGAGTGTAAAATCAAATTAATCTCATTACATTTAGCTTAATTGTTTTACTGGAGCTCTTGAACAACTGTAGGATTCAAACTGACATCACCACTCAGGATGGCTGCTGGTCGTGTTCTCAGGGCCTGGGTTAGAATCCACTGATTTAATCATTTCAGGAACTGTTACATGGTAGACGCTGTCTGTTTCTTGTGTGGTACATATTTTGCTCCTCAAAAGAAATATGCCTTCCTGGGAAACTGGCTAATGTTTACTTTGGATGATTTTCAATTCAAATAAGTGATGTGGAAAAACTTGTTAAATTATTTTGAAACTTTCTTAGACAAAATACCTTCAATCTTTGTGTGTCCCCTGATTTCTGAGTAGTTCCAGCCACTACCATGTGCTGATGTGAGCTGGCTAACACTTGAAGAAGGCTCTGCCCAGCACAGATCTCTACGTGATCTATATGAAGTGGAAACACAGCACTTGAGTGAAAGCAACAAAAGCTTGATGGACATAAGCAGGCCACAGAAAGGTGTGAACTGTGTTACCATACTCTAAGAATGATGATCATTTCCTAGGTAAATATGCTCTAATTCAGTCAGACTTTGTGCTATAGATGTTTTGTTTCTCTGAAGACTTCCTACCTGCTTCCTACTTGGGCTGCCTAGCTGTTGAGGAAATAGCGCAACAATGTTTGTTCTGATTGCCCACAGTTTTACGAATATGAGAACCTTAAAAACTGTTTGTGTCCAGGATGTTCCTCTGATAATACTTCCACTTTCTACTGCTGATGTAGTACTTGGAGTGCGAACTGAATGTAATGGTACCCCAAGGTACAACAGTCAGAAATCTGCTCTTTCCTCAGAGACCGGGCAAGAAAATAGCTACTAGTATTAGGATATGCTAGAGCTACTTCTGTACATGATTTGCCTCAGAAACAGTGAATAAATTATTAGGCATTACCATTTCCAGTTCCTGCTTGCTGCTTTTTTTACACAATACTGTAAACCAAAAGTCTGGTAACATTTTTCACATGCAAACTTTATGACATTCAACTACAACGCCATATGCTGCTGGCAAGAACAATCATCTTCACCAGAGACAATCAATGGGCTCCTTTTTTTTTGCAGATCCTAACACACAACTGCCTGTTTTGTTTTTTTTTTAATTACTGTGCCATCATTGGGCCCTGTGGAACAGATTCTGGATTGGAAGATGTCGATGTAAAGCCAGTCTTCTCAGATGGGGCTGTTCTGCAGCTGTGAGCAGCTACGGATGATGATAATGCATGGTGTGGAAGTGTCCTTTATACAGGCTGAGGGGTGGGTTTTCAACATTGAATACCACAAAGGAAGCAGCTGCTGCTGCTTGGTTTGGCAAGAAACACACTCTGTAACTTAAAAGATTTCTAAAAGATGTTGATTTAGAAATCAAGACTCAAAGTTTCAAAGTAATAGGGCTATGTTACAAACCCATGTATCCTATAAATATAAACAGTTAAATTAAGGCTGTTCTTGATGAATTTAAGGCAACATGATGTGGTCGAAAAGGATTGTAGTTCTTAGACCACATGTTTTCTTAGGGGATGTAAGATGCTACCTAGGGGAAAACGTATTTCCTGATGGCGTGGGTAGCATGAGATTTTATATTGAACCTTTTGTAAAGCTCTGTGTCGTGGAAGCCAGTAAAAACCATAAAACTCAGCTTTGCTAGATAGCACTGCTCCTTGAATTGGTGTTGCTTTCTTTGTTGGAGAATAACTCTCCAAAAGGATGGTCGAGGAATCAGACTCTAGTAGATGGATGTTTTACATTAGAGACCATCTCAGTATGTATTTATGATCACTTCATATGTAAGAGATGTTTATAAAACACACAGAGACATTGTGTGAGTATCTTCATATTCACACCTCATATCCCATGGATCAGGAAGTGAATACACATTATTACACATACTATATGGGTATTTATGTATCCAAATTTCCATAATAGGGTAAAAAGACATGAACTAATTCAATGGGTGATATTGAAAAGCATTAAACTGAGTATCAGTATAGAGGAAATGGAAGGCGGTACCTTGTCTCACTTCTGATGTTTAACTCCATGCAGCGTAACAGTACATGTGGGTAAGATGGGAGCAGATTTGAGCAACTCTAAAACAGAGGTGATGGTGAAATGACAACTTCACAATGGAAGAAGAGAATATGTAACCAGGAGGGAACGTCAGTCTATACAAAACCCATCGCCTTAAAAAACAGCTGTTGTCACAGCTCAGTCTTAACTAGTCATAAGGCTTATGTCAGTCTGTCAGAGAAATGGACCTGATTTTAAAACACAGGCATGACATAAGCAAAAAAAAGAGTCAATTCAGTGTCTTCTTCTCAGGCAGATTAGATAAACGTTTTAAAGCAAAATGTACCTGTCAGTCAATTGGTCAGGAAACAGAACAGGACTCTTAACTAACTCAGAAAACAAAGGGTATGAGATCTATGAGTGGCTGACTGCTAGCTTAACTACTTTTTGGAGCAGGATTACTCTACTGTGAAAACTGCAGGGGCTTAACGCTTCCATATTCTCAACTGCACATCATTTAACCAAAGACTTGGTCAGAAACAAAGAAAACAAATAATGCAAATCATCATTAGCCCTTTAGTCTTGTACCAGAATGAAGAAGAATATGAAATGGATCTAATTCAGTAAATTAAAAGAACAGAAAATCTTTTCTGAATTACAGTTGTTGGAATGAATTGAAATAACATACTGTGCATATTTATGTGGTCTGCGTCTCGCTGTCCCCGTCTCCATAGCCAATTTCATCTGCTGTTGGCTTCTATGCAGGCAAAGTACTTCTTCATGTCCTAAGCTGATGACACAAAGTCATTATTAAAAATGAGTCTCCTCTTTTCTCTAAGAGAAAAAGCTTCAATTTTACTCTGTTTTTACATATTCTGATTTCTGCAAATTCCTGTAATTATGAAAAACAATGCTATGTGCCATTCCCATCTAAACCCACTGATAACAGTAATAGCAACCTTTTAAATGCCCTGGTCTTGCTCTTGTCACTGTTATCTGTGATATACACAAAGCCCTACAAAACCAATGAACTCAGTGCATGTTTTACTTCTGTGAACATCGATAAATGGTTACTACATTATATACTTATGTATCCTTTATAATACATAAATAATTTCATTTATTCCCTCCCTATTTTCCTCCCAGTATTCCCTGAAATAATCTGCTGTCATGTGACTTTGATTTCAATTTTAAGAACTCAGTAGTGACAGGGACTGTTCCACTGTGCTTCAGACAGACATCTAAAATCTTGAATGCTTTTTGTTAAAACAGCTATTGAATAAAGTCATTTATTTATATTTTCATGTAGTCCTATAGTTGTCCAATGAGGTTATTAAACACTTGTAAATTTAAATGAGCTGTAAATACTAGATGCCTGGAGATTTACAAGAGAAATCACCTGATTTGTAAATATTTTGAGCCATTTAAGACTAACACACAGACTAGCATTGTCAGTGTGGCCTTGCTTCATGAAGAAACAAACCCAACAGGGTATCTAGGTCACAGATAAGAAAACTGTCACGCTCCTAGGCAAAACATCTTTGTAAATCTGTGATATGTCTAGCACATGCGTTATGTTAAGAGATGTTTCTACAGAATTAGCAGGCAGTTGCAATTTAGCACAGAGTTAATTGGTCTGGCTGCTGGTTCACTTCTCCGTACCCCAAATTCTTTCCTTCACTGAATGTGTTAAGTGTTCACCTAACACTGCCCTTTTAATGATGAACCACTGCATAGCAGGGATTTTTCTGCAAAATACAGTGTGCATCGTGTAGCACAAGAACATTTTTTTCTTTATATTGGATCAAACTAAAGGACATTTTAGCCCTATATTCTAGTCGGAGCAGTGACCAATAGCAGATCCCTTGGGAAGAGTGTTAGAGCAGGGCAATTACAAACTGATACTCTCTTGAAGTAAAATTGCTTCTAGCAATTTACAGCTAGGGGATTTCCTAAGCCACAAGTGGTGTTTTGTGTTTAATAGCTTCCAAATGTGATTTTCTTCCCCCCCCGCCGTGAGTCGTCCGGGAGTGTTCTGAACCTATACAAACAGCATTTAGAGCATCCCATGGCAAGGCCCATGGACTTGGCAATTTGAACTGTGTGGTGTTGTGTGAAGAAATAATGCTTTTGTGTAGTTTAATACTGCCACTTGCTAGTTTCATTCAATGCCCTCTAGCTCAGGGCAGCACAAAACCATTTCTTATTTATCTCTTTCGTTCTTCTCATTATTTTATAAACCACTACAAAAGCTTCCTCCAACCATTTGCCTTTCAGGTTGAGGAGTGTTGGTCCAATTGTTGACAATGTGTGATCTCAAAGCCTCCTCTGGCAACTGGGAGACAAAGGTAGGAAATCGCTCTCTGCTCAGTCAACAGGGACCGGGAGAGAAACAGAATGTTTTCGTTCCCTTTTTTCCCCAGAAGTGTTCAGCTTGTCACCTATATGGTCACTCTGGTGGACTGGAGATTGGTCATTATGCCAGAAACAAAAATTACTCTCTGACTTTTGAGATAAACTCAGAACTTACCCAAAGCAACAGTGAGGGCTGGGTCAGAAATGGGCAGAGAAGTGCCAGAATATTTCATGTAAACAGTGCCTGAACTTGTTCTTCTCAGAATTGTTTCAGTTGTTCCTTGTGAGTTCTTTTCTGTTTGTTTGTTTGGTTGGTTTTTTTTATCTTTAAAAATTATAATGTAAGATTTCATAACTGTAAATGCACCAAAATGAACATGACTGTTCAAAATCTTTATGTTGCACAAAGGTTCCAAACCTTTAAAAAAAACAGAGTAAGCAGTTTGGTACTATGCACAAAAATCACTAGAAAGTCCAGAATATTTTCTTTTGCAAAAATTAGTTGTTTTAGTTAGGATTGTTGGAAATAATTGGGCTGAAAAGGAATCATCTAACACACTCATCAGAAGATACCAAAACGCAAACAATTTTCTGAAAAGCAACTTAACAAGACACATTTAATTGTTGCCTGCTGTGTATTTCAGCATCATATAACCAATTCTTTCACTCTGTTCTTTTAAAATACTTTCTAAATTTTCGTGTATTGCTCAACGTTTAAACTTCAGGCCTGTCATGAGCTAGAGCTTCATCAAGCTTCATTCATACTGAATGACAAAGCTGGGGTATCGTCCCTTCAGTCTGCGCACTGCCTCAGCTATACTTCGTCCTTTAAGGTGTTGCATTCATGAAGGCATACAGATATTTCAGATCGAAGCCTTATCTGTTTCAACCCTGTTCTCCATTTCAGGCCCTGCTGCATATGCTGGCTAACTGTTTTCTGAGAGGTTTAAACACCAAAATCATACGTAATGCCAAAAAATTGGCCAATTTTAAGGAAGCAAAAATCACCACAGGCTGCAAAAGCATGACTTATGACAAAAAAGTCAGCCAGCCCCACTTTGGTTGAGCTATATTTTTCTATATTTGGCAGATTAGAAATTAGAATATACAGGAAGAACAAGGATTTCAAAATGCTGAATGAATAAACAGGCTCCGATATCTGTTGGTACATGGATTTGTTTAATTATAACTTAAGCACTAAGAGATGTGTAGCTTTAGAATTGCTCGTTCTTCCAAGGTTGTCGAGAGTTCAAACTTGTTTAAATAAGCCAGTGTTCCTGCATTTTTTACTGAGATTGCTTACAGTACATGCAACAGAAAACTATGCTTATTGTTGTCAAAACTGAAAAATAAGATAGGAAATTATTTATGGTTGAGATTAGGAAAAGGTGCTATGGGAGTCTAATGGATTACAGGAAACTTGAGCCTTGCCATCCAAAATTGGAAATAAAAGATTATGATACGACAAAAATGATATGGGAAAGAAAAAATACAGGCATCTCACGCAGGAAAAGTATCTTAACACCAGCCTTCCAGTTTTGTGTGTCTTAAACACAGGGAATTCATTTGCAGCAGCAAAAAGAAACAACCCAAAAGCCAAAATTACTATTTAGTATATGAAAATTAAGAGGCCATCACCACAGGATACTGTGGCAGCTTTAACTCCCACGCTTTTTAGAAACATTCTGTGTCTGCAAGGAATTTTAACATTATAGGCTTAAGCCTTAGTTGTGATGTGGGCAAATAGAGGAGGGAAGATTTTTGAAGCTTGTAATGCCAAAATAATAATAAAAAAATTATTAAACCATCTCTTTACTCTATATGGGCTACTGGGATTTAATGTTAATAAGAAACACAAAAAGTGTCTCTGGTTTAAACATATTCAAAAGCTTTCTGTGCTATCTTTCAAGAGAAGTCTTTCACTCACATTTGCCTTGAATTCCATTTCTCAGGTGTTGCTCCTGGTTTTGTTTCTCTTCTCTGTCTACAGGTTAATATACCCAGGAAGTTGCACAGATCTTGTTTGAGGTTCTCTTGTTTAACTTTCCCGTATTTCCCCCTAATTCCGTAAAAGCAAGAAAGGTATTATGGTTAAACAAGGTCCTAGTTCAGAAAAGCTTTTATACTTGATATTAAATACCTCCCAGTTAGGTCAGGACACTTCACAGAGTGTTCTGCACGGTCTAAAGCCCTGCCTTCCAGATTTTCACCTAACCTATTTAGGCTAAACTTACTCTATTAGCCTAAACTTAATACTCTAAATTAAATACACTAAACTGAATCTCTATTAGGATGTGAACAGCTCTATATAAAGAAAAAATATGTACTGAAAGAAAGGGATTAAAATATCGGCATCATGATGTGGTTTCACTAAGTGTTGTTAGAAGTATCAGTGACAAAACCTGCAAGAAGAAATATGGTAGCCTGCAGGAATGCTCTGCTTTTTGTGTGCAGATAGCATGCAACAGGCAACAGTGCTGGACTGCAACACAGATTATCAAGAAAATTATCCCTTTGGACTCATGCAGACACTTCGCTATGTATGACACAATTAGCAGTAAAATACAAGCACATAATGTAACCGGTAAAAGGTGTCCTTGCACATTATTATTATTTATTGTATAACCTGAAAACAAGAGACTAAAAAAGAGGGCTAGGATAAAGGACGGCGATAATTATCAGTATGGCAATTCATAAATGCACAGCAGACAGCATGGTCTAAGGGTCTTGAGGATTGCCCTGGTATAAGTACTTGAAAGAGAAAAAGGATTTGTGGCAAAGAAGAAATTGAAGCCTATGGATTTCTGAATGGCAAAAGAACACCTGAAGTAAAAATCTTGCATACAGTATACAAAATGTTTTTCCTCTCCACTTAGTCCAGGATTTTTTGGAAGTATGTTTTGTGAAGGCTGAGATGCTATTAGCAGAGAGCAGAAGGAATGAATGGAAAGGTCAGTCATGTGCAGCAGCAATAGTTTCTTCCAAGAGCCTCCTGTTTTGGAGGACTCATTACTTTGCTCTTTCCAATCACAGTCTTTTAAATCAACCTTTGTCAGTTGCATGGCTGCCTTCCATACATTCTGGCTCCGGAGGAACAGGGGTTCATTGACTTGCCAGAGACGTGAGCTGAAGTGTGGGAAGGTTTGTGTCCTATAAAATAATTCAGCTATGCCAGAGAAAAGTAATAGCCAAAATCAGAGGAGTCTGTATTTCTTAAAGTGAATACAGCAGTGAAATATCTATTGGAGAGGGTAAGAGCCTTTATAGCCTTTTACAGAGACAGAACTGCAAGGCTGTGGTAGAGAAAACTCTAGCCACAATGGTGGTGCTTCAAGTGATAGCAAGCTACTACCCTTATTTCCCTTTAGGGATGCTCGTTGCGTGGGTTTTATGCAGTGCAAATAACAGCTAAAATTAATCAACTCAAAACTATATTTTAATAATGAACTGAAAACTTTGTGGTATTATTAGCCATCTGTGTTTTATCAGCAGCTAAAGTGGAAAGGTTGGAACAAGGCTAGAACTGCCATTGTGGTCTTGCACTGTCTTTCAACCAGGTTTTACATGGCATACCTGTGTTAGCACAAAACGTCAGGCAGGAAAATGGGTGCAAACACCAAAGCTCCTTCCTCGCAATCATGTGCTTTGTTCGTAGCCAGCTCTATATTAAAAAATGAAACTACCTAAGACGTTGTCTGTGGAACTCAATATATACAAATGCAACATACTGAATTTAGGGCAATCAGTTGTTTCACATACAGGTATTAATACAGGCTGAAAGCTACTCAGCTATATTTATAATCAAAATGACTGGTGGCTGTTACCTATTCCTGGAACCAAGAGATGACAAGTGGGAAATTCTTCTAGTGCAAAGGCAAGACAAAATAAAACAAAATCATAAGTGTATAAGAAACAAGAATGCATTTAAACTAGTCACAGGGAGACTTCAGAAAAAAATTCAAGTAACTGCTGTTAAACTGCTTGAGCTGAAAGTCAAGACAGAAACCTTGTTCTTCAATTTGCACTCAGTATGAATTTTGCCTTTGCAGCCTTGGAAAACAGTATATATATATATATATGGATTCATAAAACATTTGAAGAACAAAGGCCAAACAACTTCACAAATTCAGAATTTTTACAGAATACCAGCAGGAGATTTATAAATAAAAATAATTTATTTCAGAAAAAGAGGCAATTTTTTCTACTCTTTTCTATGTCAGTTTTCTCAGCTAGAACTCTGTCAAGACTCTTTTAGGATGACTCTCACCAAGAGAATTAGCTTCTGAAGTTAATAACTAGGGTCTGAACCTGACAGATCCATCATACATTTGAGAGAAAAGTTTGTGTGTTCAGTGTCTTTAAGATTTGGTCCATCAAAGTCTAAACTAGCTTAGGTTCTTGAGAGAAAACACTATCAGAAAAGCATTCAGAACAAAGAGAGAAAAAGGTGGTTTTAAGGAGCATAGAGGTCTAAAGAAAAAAATGGAAGCAAAGATAAAGCAAAGGAAAAGAGACAAGGGAGTCTGAATTATTCAGAGGACTTTTCTTTTTTCCTCTAAAGACTTCTGAGAGTAAATTCAGTCTTCTACATTAGTAATCAATGGGACATCTGTTACTTTTTGGCTAAGAGTATACAAAATCTGGACAGGAGAAAGCAAGCAGAGACAATAAGAGGAAACAGAAGTTAAAATATTTACGAAACACACATCTAAATTTGGAATAACAACATTATGGAATAAATGAATAAAACACATTTCTTCTGTATTTCATAAGTGCTGAGTGGATTATAACAAAATATGTTAATTATATATTATATATATATTATATATATTATATTATATATAACAAAAAATATTAAAAAAAATATGAGTGGAAAATAACAAAAGAAGATACCTTTACCATTTATAAACTGGCATAAAAAGATGAGTTGTGAAAAGAATTTTCTCATGTAAGTACAAAAATTATAGCATTGGGTTTTTGAGTTATTTACGTAAGTCAGCTGTCCCGTGAAACTCTGCTAGAAGTCCAATTTCACCTTTCCTTAGCCTGTGTCTTCTCATGCATGACCAAAAACTGGGCTAAATTGAGTGAGACTTTGTTGTCTGGCAAGAAAAGGGAGATCATAATAGGATGAAAAAAATCTTATTTCCGCTGATGCCCTTGTCTGAGATATGGAGCTAACTTCCCAGTAATGAAGGATGAATACAGTACTCAGCTCAGCCTTACAGCCAGCAATTCTGAGTGGCTTGAATTGAATCATGATCTACTGTAGAAGTATGTAATGGCATCAAGCATTTAACGTCTGTCTCATTTACAAAGAAACGGAATACCTGAACAGCTTCCCTAACCTGAGCAGGGCCAAGCTTCTGCCCACAAATCCTTACCTCTGCATGGATTTCCACTGACATCACTGGACTGTGTAGGTAATCGTCTATGCAAACAGATTTATCTGAAGGTTATGGGCCAGGGTTCGTGTCTGCTGGGTTGTCTGGTTTGCTCTATTCATCTGGGAGTCTTTTCAGGTTTGGATATTAAAGGCTGCTGCTCGGTCCCCAGAAAATTTCCCTTCTCATTCCTCTCTCCAACTGACTGCTGAATTCTTGGGATGGAAAATGCCAGAGAGAACAAGATTTTCTGAAAGTCATACTTTACGAAGCAAGAATTTGGCCTTATCCTATGCCCACTTAAATCTTGCTATGTATATAAAGGAAGACAAATATATGAACACAAAGAACTAAATGCAGATTTAGACTGAAATAAAATCTTGGAGAGAAATGATAAATGCTACGAAGACTGTTTCAATACCTAGGCTTCACTACCGCTGTTAAAAGGCAGCCCTGAAAGGGATTCTAGGACTATTGTTCCTTCCTGTGTTTCCAGCAAAGCAGTAAATCAGAATGCGCTACTTGGAAAGTCATTTATAGAAGTCCAGGTTATTTGATGGCATTTACAGAGATTTGGCTCATACCTAAATCACATACTGTATTTAAGTACTTAAGAAAGAGAGATTCATGCCATGGTACACGATAATTATAAGCAGTATTAAAACAAAAAGGTATTTTAAACCAAAAATTCATTATGATTTTCATAAATCTGGAAAACCATCTCCCAAATGACAAAATTATGCCTCAAGAAACTTAGTATTTCATTTATGCTTTAAAAAAAACAACAAAAAAAACCATTAAAAGCCACTCTTTAGGCATGCTTATTTCTATTACTTGCAGACAGAATGTCCTAATGAGAGAAAAGAGAAGAAATGTTTGCCTTTGAAGATTTGACCAGTTTTACATTCCTGAGCATTTTGCATTTGATCCTGATTTATGATTTTGGTAGGATGCTTCTAAAGCATTTTCTCTGAGTGCTTCATTTCTACTTTGGTGGAATATCACCACAGACTGTTTCCAGTTTCTCATTACAAGACTGATAGTTTTAGAAAGGAAATTAGTGAGCAGTAAAACTAATGATACGTTTCCATTATGGCTGTACTTTTAGACAGACAAAGAAAAAACACAAGGAGATAACCAGAATCTGGTACTGAGCATGACTTCTATAGCACAGCTTTTTGCACATTCCTTGAATAAATACCCAGGTATCCAAATACTTGCCTGGAAGCTATGACACTTTTGGCATTCATGCATACCCTGACTGATTCTTCATAATCTCACAAGTGTTATGCTGTGTAGAAGACCACTTTGAAGCAGAAAGAGCTACCGTGCAAGAGCTGAAGTTTGCCTCTTGAAGACAGAGTAAACAGTGCTTACATGTCTTCTTGCTCTGAACTGTATCCAGAGCATTTCTGGGTGACGGCGAATGAGGTTCATGCTCCCTATGACCATACCGCCAAGGGTTGAAGTCATGCATGCCTGCCCTGGTAGCACTCTCCTTCTGGCACAGACCTAGGTGACTGCTCTTCTGCAAGTGCTGCTGTTTCTTCCTCACTCCCATTTGGCCTACAAGTTATAGAGACTCAGCCTGCCAGATTACAACTCTATGTTGTAAAAGTGTGGTTTTTACATTTAGGTTGCTTGGCCAGATGCATCCGTCGCTCTTCAATCACGATAACTGTTAAAATGTTGAAAAACCAGAGAATAGAGCTGATGGTTATATTTGGCTGATGTAAGAGCTTTCCTATACCTCTGCAACGGTCGCTTTTAATAGCAAAAAAAGCAATAAAAGATGCAGTGACTGAGAAATCACATGTAGAGGTGGCCCTAAGCCACAGGATTCACGCCTGTTTTATATTTCAGTTCCTTCCCATACAAATTTGAGAATGTTTAGCTCTGTGATTCAGCTCATGGTGAAGCAGAGGAGAACCACAACTTTCAGTTGATGGCACAATAGTCCATAAGAAGATGAAAACTAGAGTTTGAGCTGTTCTCCTTTGCAGTAAAAAGGCTTAAAATGCAAATTCAAGCAGTGCTGAGCATGAAGGCATTGTGCAGGCTGAAATTAATGTTCACATCTGTCCAGTCCTCCTCCATCCCCTCCCCATTCCCACTTATGTGGAAGTGCAAAACTGCTTCAAACCATCGGATCTGACAGAACTATGTTGTCATGAGGCAGCATATCAAAGCAGCAGCTGTAGCTTCAGCCTGGTTTGCCCTTATGTTTACTTCTGATGCAAACTGGAGGGTGAGGTGGGGGTGGTGGTGACTGAAAGGAGAGTGATATGAAATCTTGAGAAACGTGTGATAGTTTTTGGCTTATTCTCAGAGAAAAGAATGTTTTTAAAGTGATCTTCCCAGATTCCTATTTTTACCGAAATATTTTGAAATTGTTGCTTTGCCTTTGCTCATCTTCCATCTTGCTTCAGAGAAATTTCAGAGGGCATGCCCTCATTTCAAAGAGTCACCGTAATACCAAGGGAGACTGGCTACTGCAAGAAAGTACAGTTGTTAGTGTGTCTTAAAAAAACCCAAACAACAGATTCTCAGAGAACACTTTAAATTGGCTTCTAATGGATATAAGCTCTGAGTATTCAGCAGATAAAGTCCTACTGGTTTCAGTCAAATTTGGCCACCTAAGTAAAACTGAATTACTGAAAGGATGTGAATCAAAGTCCTGTTACTTCTTTCTCAACTACTTATAAAGAAAAGACAGGGTAAGCTAGAACACACGCGTGCATCTGCTCAAGTGCTAGAAGGAATGGATTGTATGACACGTTTGGGAAACAAAAGTAAGACAGAAGCTTGATCACAGTGTCCAAATACACCACTATAGATGCCAAAAATCCAAAACATTGACAAAATTACTGAGGCAAACAATTTGACTGTAAACATCATATTGTATAAATAGATGAGAAAAAGAAGGAATGAAGAAAAGTACAGAGAGGAGGGAAGGAAACCAAGTACACTTAGGCAATGGCCTAAATTAAATGGTAGGTATGTCTGGTTTATGTCTGAAATTATAAACCCTTATGTAATATTGAAGTACACTCAAAATTCTTTAGAAAAATTAATGTTTTTTCCAAGTAGAAATCTATGAAATATTTAAATGTAAACAAATAAGAAATTATTCTGATTTATTAAAAGTTTTCAGACTGTGAGAATGAATCTGTCTCCTACACGGCAGCTTTGAAAAATCTAACAGACACACTTCATTTCAAGGGAAATAAATAACAACCTAAACTGATTTAAAGTATTATTAGTCCCAGGAATAAATACAAGAATTTTATGCCCCTGAAGAGATCTTTTCCAAGCTAATGCATAAAAGAAGTGATGGGTTTTTCTCATGACTTTATTTACCTAACAGAGAAACAGAACATGGATTGCTTGAGGGAGATGAGTTGATGCTGTAACTAAGATCAAGTAATGTGAAAAGCTACAAAGGAGCTAGGCAGTCACTTCTCTCACTGCGGGGTGGGAAAAACTCTCAGTAAAATTGTTTATATCTTACAGTGGGACACAAGGTCCTAGGCACTTTGAATCTTGTTTTGACATAAATTTTGCTTCGGCCATTCATAAAAGATTTCACTGGGTTTCACTGGTGGCCATTGACACCACTGAGGCCAAAACTGGACTAAAGGCATATTGCGCAAACAAATTCAATTAAAGAGCTTGAGGTCTGTAACAAACAAAGTATGATAACTGAGTTTGGATGGCAGTATTATTTATAAAAAGCATTGCCTGCCTGTATATAGAGACTGCATCAACACTTCTTTTAAAGCAAACAAATTTTCTGAAAACCAAATTCACTCACAAGAGCTCTTTATTAAGACTGATTTGGGCTATTGCCATTTTAAATGTCTGACAGGTGGGCTATAACAATTTTAGTGCTTTTATTTTTTAATGACTTACATAACTTAAGATGTCATTGCAGTGACTTCATGTTCCTTCTATAAATGTTACAAATGTAGTGCATTACTTTTTCAGACCTACTACACAGAGAGGACTACAAATTAAACAAAATAATTTTATGCTAATGGACTCCAGTCTCTCAGCAATGTTGTCCTCCTGCTTGCACAAATGGCAATGTTGAGGAGACTGCGGAATAAACCAAGAACCTTTTGTATATCGTGGTGCTGATGAAAACACTGAAAACGCCTGAGGTGACCAATGGTGAAAGTTTCTCCCTAAGGAAATAAAAACATGAGTCCTTTTAGGCTGATATGGAAATGGAAATCACATCTGCAATGGCCAACCTAACACTTACAGCAGAGCTTCCCTTAGAGCTTTTAAAAACTAACTTGTATGAAGAGAAGTCAAAAGTGGTTCCCTGCAGCATGTATGTGTACTCTGCACGCACGCTCCTATAGCGACAGGTAACTCTTTTGGCCTTGTTTCAATTACCACAACTATTAAAACTGGACAGTTCTCAGCTTCCAAAGAATGTGTTATATATGCTCCTAGAGCATGTACTGCATTGGGGCTGCCTTGTGTTTAGTTGTTCAGCTGTCTAGTTCTTGGATCAAAATCAAGTCTGGGGAGAAAACAGGCACTAATTTATCCGGACGAAGGCAGTTCTGGGCACGCATGGGAGCAATGCCCTGGGTACGTAAAGAACTGTAATGTCAAACAGGAAGGTGCCTAGGTGATAGTTGGCAGCAGCTTTTACTCCCTCTTTTTTTTTTGTTTACTTTTATTTTCTTTAATTTTTCTTTTTTTTTTTTCAATAAACTTTTCATCTTAAAGGCTCAGTTTACCCAGGTCTTTCTTGGGGTGCTAAGCTCTAGTTAAGGTGAGACTTACATTCAGATGCATACGACCCTGAGCCTTCAACACGGTAAGTCAACAAATGCTTGAGAAAAGTTGCTACTCCACCAGGAGTAGCAGTATCAGTATGAATTTCTGGCACTGTTTCTATTTTGCTGATTTGGTGAAAGTTTGGCCTCCTTTGGTCCTGCCAGCCAGCAGGATTCAGTAGGTACTGAATTCAGCAGCAGCAGGCTAGGTACTGCACAACGGTTCCTAATGAAATAAGTATTTACTTCCTATTTCATACAAAACTCTCATTTTTTAATCCAAGCACTGGAAAAATAATTGCATCACTGTCTGTTACAGGGTCGTACAGTATTTCAACATTTTTGCATGCTTTTTCAAATGTCTTCTATATTGTGCTTGCAATTTTAAAACTAGATATATAAGCATATATAATACACAAATGAAAGACATGAAACAGCCTACCTTTATTAAATGACTTTTTAGAAATTGTGATGTGCTGTTATCATATGACTCTGAAAGAACTCTTGCGCATACTCCAAATAGCTTATGCAACCGGAACACATGAACAGAGGAAAGTCCAGTGTCACGCTTAAGGTTTACTCATACCCAGAGCTGACCTTGCAGTGAAATTGAAAAACAGACAAGTTTCTCTTAGAACAGTCCTCATATAAATCATAAAAAAACCTCTCAAACTTGGTAACAAGAGTTGCTTGTTCAGGAAGCTGAAGTGTTTATTTAAAGCTGCATGCACGTACATGAAAAATGCAGACCATAATAAGATACCCTATTTTATATCCTGATTTGCTCATCATTTATCTATCTTGGATAAAAATAAGTGCTGATTTACTTGTTGAACTTTGCTTAAGACATTCCAGACTGAAGCTAATGCCACCACTAATACAAAATATGAAAGGCAAACTAAACAGACTTAAACAAAAAAAAAAAGTACTCAAGACTTTGCATTTTCTTCTCAAAATTAGTCACAGAGAAAGTAGTGTGATTCTCAAACCATGTTTTTATTATTCCTAGCCAAATCAACAATTTGCATTATTTCTAGCATTCAGCATGTGAAGCAGAGCACACAGATGTATGCCTGTCAGCTTTTCCAGTGCAACACACAAATATTTTCCTTCCACAGAGAACTAGGTCCTTGACTCAGTGTCTTAGTAAGCAGACGTTATTCATTATAACACAACACAGCTGTAATTCAGATTTAATTTACATTACTTTCTTTCAATGAGTCAAGCCGCACATTTAGATGAACAGAATACCATGTCCATAATATGTTTTATGGAAAAGAATGGAAAATTACTCATGTTTTTGAAGGGGTTCAAAGAGTTACAGACATGGCTTTCTCAGCATGCCTAACCTAACTGCACTTCATTTAAAGATAATAATAATAATGCCGTTTATGGATATGTCTTAAGACTATCGTGACATTGATTATAAAGTTGAAGATTTAAGTCTGCTACCCTGCACAGCCTTTACTATCATTGTGCAAACAGCAAGGCTGTTTCCTCTCCCTTGCCTCAAGAACATGGAATATACTGGGTGGGGAACAATTTTGGTTTTACTTATTTTGCCAAAGGCTTGTGATAATGATGGATAAAGTCAAAACAACAGCAGAATCAGTAGTGAAATAAGTATAAAATCTAAATGAATCCTTGCCTGTTAGGTAAAATTCCGTATACCCAGCAGAACCCTGGGCACAGGTTTGCTAATGTTTTTGGTGCCTCCTGTTACTTCTACAGCATAATGTGCTGATATCTATCATACAGCGGGTTCAAGATACTTTTTAGCTATGGCTCTGAATAAAACTGGAGCTTCAGCTCTGTTAAAATCAAAGTAAACATCACCCCTACGCCCTGCTATTATCTGGCTTTAATTCAGTCTGTGTTTAATCAAAGTCTCCTTAAAGTAAAAGAAGACCTTAAGTAAAGTTGGAAAATCTGAATGAATTCGTGAGGATTTGTGCCTAACACGATATCAGTATGTAACATCAAATCAGTCTTAACTTTCGGTGATTTTATAAGGTTTCGGTGCTTCCACTTGCAAGTATCAGAGAATCAGCATCACAATAATGAAAGATAAAAAGAACAGGTGCTTGAAAATGGTGCTCCAAAAGTGGTTCTGAGAAGGTAGACTACACAACCCAACATCAACATCAAAACGTGCACAGTGGGGAGCAACAGCTGTTCCAGAAGGCACAGGAGGAATCATCACTTCTATGGATGTGATCTAAACCTCCTAGAATCTTGAGGCTTAGGATGCTGCATATCATCTGTAAAACAACAACCGTCACAGACGGTTAAGAGTATCTGAAAGCCTTTCTGGTATGAAAGACACTTACTACTTCCAGCACGGAATTTGCAGGTGAGGAGCAGGCAGCCTCAGCTTTGCTGCAGCTCCCAGAAGCACATAGCAGTTGCTTTGGCCTCCACCTCCTGCCACTACTGAAGGTGGCAGATCTGGCTGTAAGCTACCCCCAAAGCCTATACCCACCTTCCAGGAGAGTCAGGGCTCCCACAGTGCACAAAGCTCTCTGCCAGACAGGCACAGTACCATAGCCAACTACCCTACAATTCAAGACGAAATGTAATTTTCATTCCATTCCATGCAATGCACATTCATGCAATTTCAGGAGGGGATGGATGCCCAGAACGGGTTACAAGGTGAGCTCCCTAAAGACCATACTCTACTGGCCTGAAGCACACAAAAATGGGGGTTTGGCCGGGCAAGATCTAGGCAGTGTCAACTTTTCCACAATACACCAGGCACCTCTCAGGCTCACTAGCTATAGTATAGCAGCTATACTCAGGCTATAGTAGCCTCTACCCCTGGTCTGGTAGACACCCATTAGGAAATGCAACCCTGAACTCAAGTAGTTCCACCTAAGTATCAAAGATCCTTCATTTAAAACAAGGGGCATAAAGGTACGTATTTAATCTTAGGCCAAGGACAGTAGCTACAGGCTAAGAAATTTGAGTGATGCTCCAAAATTGTTTTGAAAAGTGAAAACCTGCCACAGTTTATCACCTTCAACTGCATACAAATGTGAGCCATGTGTACAATGCAACAGATGTTCCTTCAGCTGTTCCAGGTGCAGGAAAGACAGGATTTAACCAAATATTCATTACACCTGGAGGCTGAAGTTGCTGTGGATCATCTCAAGCATAGCACTTGCAACAATTGTGAAGGTTCAGTGTTATTCTCAGGGGAGACCTGGATGGCTGATACTATCAGCGAGGATGTGGAAAGCAAAAGAAGCAAAACCAAAGAAAAACAAACTGGTAATACCACACAGTATTTAGGAGAGAGTAACTCAGATACAGTGAAGCACCTGGTTTACAAATCCATATGGCATCATAACCACACATCAATGAACAATATGCTGAACTTCCAACTGAAACCTGATTCATAAATGCATGAGAATGGAAAAAATAACCAAACCCACAATTAAAATTCTCCAAGCTCCACGATAAAATAGGCTAATTAATGAATTGATTTATTATTTCTGTTAAAAAAAATAATACTTTAAAGAGCTCTTCTATAAATTTTCAGTTTCAGAGGCACTCTACCCTACCTTATTTCAATTCTATTGCTTTGCCTATTTCAACAGCATTAATATTATGAGTTCTGGTTATCTAAACAGATGCAGTTACCCATAGCTGCTAAAACCGACTATATGAAGTCCCCACATTTTGTCTTAACTAACAAAAAGAAAACTAAACTCTTAAAAACAAAGAGTTTTTACATTAAAATTGCTTGTTTGAATAATGCTTGACACTGGGTCTGTCCAAACTGCAGCCAGTGTAATTTGTACGATTTGTTCATACATAGTTAGATTAAATATATGTAAAAAAAATCCTGCCCAGCAAAACTCTGTACTAAGGTCCCTCGGGAGCTCAAATAGACTATCCATCCCACTTCCACTTGGACCTTAATTTTAATTTAAACATTTAAAAAAATGAGAAGCTAATGAAGAAGAGCCATAACTAGGAAACTTAAATGACACCTAAAGTCTTGCACAAAATGTGCTGTCCTTTGAAATCATTAGAAAGAGCATTTAAGAGTTATATTTTCACAGACTAAGATAGAACCCGTGAACACTCAAGGTTATTTTCAGAGAAAAGATTTGATGTGACATTACTCTTTGGCCTTTCCTGGCACATATTCTGTAATGTAAGCCTATAACCCAGCCTTGCGGATTGGCAAGAAAATGTTAAGCATGCTGTTACCTTTTAGGTTTTAATCTTACATGGCCTAGTAGAAAGGATTTTTTCCTCCTCTGTATCTCAGGACTGTTTATCTTTTCTCAGACAGCTTCTGCAAACATGAAATTGCGATGGCAGAAGTAGTTCCAAACTTAGATTGTGTTTACTTTTTATTCTGCAACTAATCAGTCTATGAATTAGTCACAAACTGTAGGGGATCTTCTATCACTCCAGAAATCTGCACGTTCAGGAAGCTCTTTGGAATTTTTTTAATTATAAAAAAAATAAATAATCTTAAGATATCTCAATTTTCATTCACTGAAATAATTTGGGTTAAGTGGTGACCATCTGCCTTTTTGTGTAATGTAACCTTCAAATTTCATTCATGAAGATATATTGCCCTCCTTTTGGACTCTTGCATAAATCGTACATTTGGCCAGTCACGGCTAAACATTGTCTCCAAGACATGAAAAAACAAGGAAGAACAGGTTTTGGTCATACAATGAAACTGCTGTACGGGATCAGAATCTGACTATTCTGACTTCCATCTCCCATAGTAGCTGGTATCACCTGCTTCCAAGAAAAGCATAAAACTTTCTTGCAGAGCAGGTACAGAGTAACAAACCATAAAATTAGTCTTTCCTCCTGATCTGTCATTGACAAAGATTTGTTTATACACAACTGTACATAATTCATTCCAAACCTCCTTTCTTTTTGTGCTGTCCTGTAAATATTTTGATAACTAACTTACTTCCGAAATTATCCACTAAAAGTTTATGCTTCTTCAGTATGCATTTTTATTGACATTTGAGACAGAATATTTTGGGAAGCAAATAAAAAAGATTAAATTCAGCACCTTGGAAATTGTCTGTGGCAAAATGTCATCAGTGGCCCTTCCTGCATGCCATGCATTTATAGCTGAACAGCATGGATGTGGGTGCCTCTGCCTTCCCTTTCCAGCATTGCCTGTTACAACATTAAGCAAAGTAACTCATTCACTAAGAAGAACCTATTTCTAGTACTCTGTACTGTGACCATTTACTTGTATTCCTAAAATGTTTAGAGCACGTATTTAACACTAGAAAACATATAAAGATGAATACTTTAATTTTTGTAAATATATCAGACAATTGATAACATAATATTAAACAACCCACTAAAATTCCCAGGTCTCCTCCTTTCAACTGCTTCTTTTCTGTTACAACAAACAGAGCAAATATGTTGGTTTTAACTCCACTTTATCCACCCCAGTTGTGATTCCACTGCCTTCAGTGGGCACTTCAGAGAGGGCTTTGTCCTGTCACTTGCACTAAAGATGTTAGGCTTCATGATATCATTTTTTACCCAGTTACATGTAAAAACTGATTTCCTCAGATTTCTTGTTCTGTAACAGAGAAAGATACTGCTGCAGTACTCATTTACACAGACTTGGTGGAGAAGAGTGAATAAATTCTGTATACAGGCATGTCAAACACTATGAAATTTGATAAAAGCAAATTCAATTCTTTCAAATTCACCCATATCAAATAAGGTGAAATTTACATACCAAAGGATGAAAAAGAAATAAAAAATAATTAGTTGCAGAGTACAGCAGTGCATATGTATCTTTGTATGCAACACTGCAACACGTACTGACCGAACTAATTTACTGAGTTAACCATGCGAGAGCACCTATGGAGTCTATCTGAATTAAACACCTGTATCTTTCAAGCAGATTCCTGACCTAAAAGTTGTGCCATCAATTTTGTCACAGGAACATTTCAGCCAAGAACTCACATAGCAGGCAGGGAATTTGATAGCAGAGAAGAGAAAAAGTGTGGTATTCACTGCAGAATATTCTCTCAAAGAACTGCAGACCTCAAAGGCAAATCACTCTGAGTTCCAGATACTCAGCCTGGGTCTGATCCGAATCAGACCCACAGGTACCCTATCACTAAAAATTTTTGATAGCTGCAGATATGTATGGACGGACATATATTCCTAAAGCTGCGCAGTACGCTAAGAACTGGTTTTTGCAGATTATATTTCAAACCATTACTGTTTTAAAGTAACAATAATCATTAAATTTCTTATGGGTTTTCCTTCATTCAGAAAGAAATCTCAATAATCCAGAGTAGAGATAGGTATTAAGGGAAGAGAGTGACTCGCTGCAATGGTATAATGGTAAGCCACCGTCATTTTGAAGCTCAGAAGCTCTTAATAATAGGAATCTGAGTGCTACTTAGTTTTTCTTTCACCATAGACAGATGTGATAAAAAAAAAAATATGTTTGGTTTTACTCTCCTGAAATCACTGATTGTCTCCTTTCCAATCTTTTCCTACAGAGCATCATGTTTCTTTCTGTTCACATGTTGTGGCCTTTCTTTTCTTTGATTGGGTCATTTTTGTGTTGTTCATTTTTCTCCATTATTTTTTTTATTCTAATTAATACTAGAATGCCATAAATGTCTCTCTCCTGGTGTTCTAGCCTGGGCTCTACTCAGTTCAAGACTTCATTTTTTGCCAAACTATTTAGGCTAAAATGGAGTTGTAAGGAAATAGTCTAGAAAAGCAGGGAATACATGTAGAAGCCCATCAGAAAGAGGGAATCCCAATGACAGGTCATCCAGTCTATGCTTTTATCACAGTATCCTGAGAGGCAGCCAGTACACATGACATGGTGACTGAGGAGGAACGGGCTCCACTCTTCCTCCCCTAGTGATGCTTAGGGATACTAAAGCCGAGATCCCTCTTCCCTTACTTCCTTCTCTTTAACATTCACTGTCTCTTCTGAAACTCTCAAAACACTTCATAGAAAACTCTTCTGCACCCCTCACTAAAAAAATTATGCAAAAGTTTTCAGCTGCATCTTGTGGTTTTGCCCTTGCTTCCCTGTACTTCAGAATGAAGTATCTTATCACACATACTACACAAGTGTGAACAGCACTTAGCTGGCCTGCCAGAAAGGTTCTAATCTGAGCGATTTTGAATCCAATAGTAAAAAGAAAAAGGAAAAAAAAAGTGCTCATAATATTTTCTGATTATTGCTTACTTTTTTTTTTCCTTTAGTGTACTTGTTCTGCTTAGAATCCAGAGAATACCTATTTATCCACATATTTTGCTGTGAACTCTGATTGCTGCTACCATCCGCTCAGCATGTATAGTATGTTCTTAAATCATCTAGGAGGCCATGAGAACTTTCATCTCTAAAAGGAAAGCTGACAAATTCTGAATAGTGTTTTTGCTTTGCCATGTGAAACAAATTGTTTTTCTCAACAATTTGATGAAATTATTTTAATGATTAAACCAGAAAAATTTGCAGGGCTTTTTGACTAATTTTATTAAGCATTCTGAATAGTCTCCAAATTTAACTAACAACATGTCAAGACACCGATAGAGTTTTTGAAAGCTAATTTTATCCAATATTTACAATAATATGACTTAAAAGTTGAACTGAAATCTATAAATGGAATCAATCATCCACACTGGCTGATGGACTAATTCCATTGACCCCAAGGGAATACAATATGATCTAAAAACTGGGCTTTTAGGAAAAGGGAACTTAGCCTATGAAAAGATTAATTAGATTTCAAAAGAAAACAAATTGACAAGGATAATTAAACGTTTTTAAAAGGTAAATATTCTCCTTTACACATGCTTGTTTCTTGGTGAAAAAGTTTGAATACTTTTCTCTTAATAAATTATGGCCTCACAGAAGCACTGAATTTGATGTGAAAGACAGAAAAACAGAATCCCCAGGGAAAGATAAATATTTATATTGCAGAAGGGTTGCATGTCTGGTACAGTAGCATTTCCTTATCAGGATGAGGCATTGCTAAATTAATGCTTAATTCTCATCTGGCATTTTTACACCCCTCTTCCTTGGCTTTGTCTTTTAGAAACTATAGGGACATTTCACATTTTAAGACCATATTATGACATCCAAAACTGGCAGGATTTAAACTTAACTACTCTATACAACTATGCCCTCAAAATAATTCCAAGTATTTCTAATTTTACATCTGTAAAATAAAGCCATTGCTCATGGCACTAATTTTTTGCATTAGAACCTTTCAAGTGAAGTAGATTTTTATGATTAATGTGAATTAATGGGAATGTTCATGCTCCCTAAAACCGATTGTGGAACAGCCCTAGTGCAAAGTAAGGATTAGAATGCATGATAGCATTAACCAAGAATTCTCATTTATCCTTGTTTTGCTCTGCCTATTTTAGGGCTTAACTATTTTTATATCAGTTCAAAAATAAACACTGCTTGTTTTCTATAATAAAGAGAAATAAAGTAACCCAGAATAAAATAATCATAATAAAAAGAAGTCTGGACAATTTGGATTTAAATGTGTAACACTGGCATACCAACATCTGCACAGCAGTTTTTTCTCTTCCAATTTCCAACCTGTGTGCTGGAGAAGCATATCAATGTACCATCTCACACACAATTACTCAGAGCAGTGGAAATCCTACCATGTAGGATAAAAATAAACAGACATCTATTAAATCTTTCACACTCTGGAATTGTGCTTATATACTTTGCTTTCTTTGTTTGCATACATACAGCTGTTTTGGCTGACTCTTTCCATTCAAGGTTGTTATAGACCATTTAGACGCTACATCACTGCATTGCAGTTTCCTGATGAAAAATTTAATGCTCTGTCATTATTGCTATAATTTTTTTTAACTAGTTATGCACATTTTTTTTTTTTTTTTGGTAGCAATTTGCAAACGTGAGCATGAGAAGATTGCTGTATATCCAAATCTCTGCAAATAGAAAGACGCAACTATCTGAGGGGATGAAGCCCTGGATTCCAAAGACACATACCACAACAAATAAAATAGAGACAGAAGTTTTAAACATCTCATTTTCATTGGTTCATTCTCGCATAGCACTGACGTATAATGGTAATATGAACCATGCTAATGTATATGTGTGTGTAAGAGCAGTCCTTTGGAAATATTAAAAATTCCTAATGGTCCATTATCTGAAATGAGCTCATCACAAAACTACTTCAGCTGCTTTTGGCTTAGGCAGAAATGAGCCAGAGCGCTGACTAACACGTGGCTTAGTTAAGATAGTTCTGAAAAGATGTCTGTAACCACCGTCAGCACCAATGCTTTATTCTTAGTTGGATTAAGTGAGTTGCTACCTGCTTCCAGCCACTGCTAGGTGCAAGATCAACTTTTCTAAGCTGTTTTCAATTACGCTCTGGTTCTTTGCACAGATGTCACAAACCCATCTCATTTGCATTTATTTGTCTTTTATTGAGGGCCAAATAAATGGAATTTCTGACTCAGTTTTGCACAATACCTTTTGCAGCTGTCTTTCATCAATCTTTTTCAGAAAATCTGTGTACGTTTGATTTGAGATAATTATTTTCCCCTAAACTCCCATTAGACTTTACTTCAGGTCAACATATCATAACTTTCACTTTTGTAGAAGCTGGGTCAGTTTGATCACCCTTTAGAAAATTCACGTCACTATACATTTTCTCTATGTTGCGGTACATTTCTCTGATATTTTTTACAAACTTAAGTAGTGGTAAAGTTTGAAAACCTGACCCATTCCCCGACACTTGCATCCTATCTTTTGATGAGCCTGCATAAGAGGTGTCTACAGATTATTCTAGCATTATTTACTGATTTTTTACATCTACTCTTCCTTCTATTTGCATTTGTCTCCCCACTCCTCAGCACCTTCTGTAGTTTACACTTGTAGAGAGGTTGTGACGCCTGGCAATCGCTTGTATAGTACAAAGTCTTAAAGGCAGGGCAATGACATTAGCTCATTTTAAAGTTCTTTGGGAAAGTTAAAAATTTTCGTTTATTTTAATCACATCTGATGAATTCTGAGATAGGATCAAAGAGCTTTGCTGGGTGACACAGGCACATACAGAAGATATAAGTCTACAAGCACCTGTACCCATCTGTTTTCTGACTGCTATCCTGCTCATAGCTGCATGGCCCTGATGTCTCTCAGCTCTCCAGATCCTTGCTGACAAGGTGCAAATCTTTCTTGACTTACTGCAAGGTCCAACTAGCTTATGAGAAATCTCAGAGGAGGGAGTTCTTGGAAATAGGGATGAGAGCAGAAGCACAGCAGCCATCAGTCAGACTGACCTAGCTTTAAGAAACTTGCATTTTACATGTGAAGAGGCTGTGTGAGTTCAGCTGCATGCTGTCAGCTGGAAGTAAGCCATCATCTATCCACAATGTGAAGATATCTTGTGGATGTTCTATATCTAACTCTGTATAAAAATCAATGACTCAGTTTAAGTCACTTATGGTTTCTAATTTATATTTCTTAACCTAATGTGCCCTGTATCCAATTAATATTGCTCCTACCATTTGTAATGTGCTGCAACAAAACTCTTCAGAAAGAATGTTGAGCAAGAAAAGATTCTGCTGCATGTGGTGTTTGCAATCTACACTAGCTTTAATGACATTGTGTTGTTTCTTAGCATTTGACTTATGTAAAGAACACATTTCTTCATCTCATGCTTCCTTGTTGGAATACATTACAAGCAGCCAGTGGATGCAAAAAGCACTTTCTTTTGATCAGGGGACTGATTATTATTGATGGAATACTGTAGGTAGCCAAATCCAAGGCTAGATTATTCTCACCAGTATTATTCTCACTAGTACTTCAACCAGCTTTTTTTTTTTTTTTCATTCTGTAAGTATCTCAAATGATGATCCTTCCATCACTTTCTGATGACTATTCCACCATCACAAAAACAACTCAAAACTGTGCTTTAAACAGCTATAAAAATCAGTTTGTCATTCGTAAGTTTTTTTATTTGATCCTGAGATTGAATCGTTGATTGAGTATGAATACTCACTGCACTTCCACAGCACCCATTTTATCCTTTAAGCAACCAGGCAAGAACTTGCAGATTGTGGGTTTTGGCTGACCTTGTGAAGTTTAAAAGTCTAGCCCATTTCTCCTCTTGTCTTTTTTTCGACAAACTGCATTCCAAGAAGCATAACAATACTGTGATAACTCTAAGGAAGCAATTGAGAAAGCATAGCGGTCAAAACACACACAAAACCAACCAACCTGGAAATGAAGCTAAGACTAAAGAAACCTTTCTTTCATGAGCTGTGTTACAGTAGATGATCACTTTTAATTGATGCATTCTCTCTACCATAGCAAAAAACTTTTGCACATAAACACCAGCTTTGCAAAACACCTGCAATCTATAAACATAAACACCATAAACATGTAAAATGAACTTGATTAATATCAGATATATACATTTCTGTTTGTTGACAGTCTTCTCATCTTTTTCCCCTTCATATTTTCTCCTAGAACAAACAAGTTTTTTTAAGCAAAAACCTCTTTTGCATCTAAGATTTTCCTCCTGTATCAAGTTAACAAAAAAAAATCAACAACAAAAAAACCCAACCACAACCAAAAAACCCCATCAAAACCAAACCACCAGCAAAAAACCACAGATGTCCACATCTAAAGTCAGGTTTAAAGGTCACTTTAAAACCCATTCCCCTTTGTGGTGCTCCTCACACTGTGAGTTGAATGAAACACTGACACTTCAACTTCTAAAGGCCATTTGGAGTTATTTTTCTTCTTATTTCAGTCTATGTCTACGTGGAATTTGTTTTGCATTTGGAAAACAAAAGGCCTGACAAAATCCAAAGCAAAATCTATCACAAGAACCATTCCAGCAAGGCACCGTTACTGTGCTACCCTTTGTAAAATTGAAGCAGGCTGTGCTGAGCGCTGAAGAACATTTGCTGGCTGATCTCTCTACGGGGCAGTGATCTTCACTGCGCGACTCCCACCTGCAACTTCGGCACAGTCAGGACAAAACGCAGGAGAGCACTAGCGGCTCGCTGCAAACCCTCACACGGTCTCATCCAGGTCACAGCTCTGCCAGCTCCCCTGGCAAAGCCAAAGAGGAGGCAGCTTCTAGCATGTGCGGTTATGAGAAAGTGGGGGGCCAAAGGTTAGAATCTGGAGTTCACCACAATGTGATGTGGATTCAAGAAGTTTTATGCAGTTTGCTTGGCAAAGCTTAGGCAGCTGTGCTTACATCCACACCTTCCCTAGTTTGTAGGGCTTCTTTTGTTTCTTTTCTAATTTTATTTTTTTTTTCTGAGAAGCTCAAACAGTCTTACAATATCAATTTTCAGCTTGCAGCCTCAGTAGGATGAATTCAAAGAGCAGCTGCCAGCAGTTTTTACTTCATTCTGGCCCACACCTAATCACTTTTTCATACCAATCTGCAAGAAATCATTTCAGCCAAGAACTTCAGGCCCAAACCTGTTGACTTGAGCTGTTTCAAAGGTGATTTACATTTGTGTTTACACAATTGCTTTTGTAAAAAAGTTATGCTTCCTAACATTATTGTTCTTTGAAAATGTATTCCAGCCTGCATTGCCTTTGCATTGAATTTCAGTGGACTGATTAGTAAGTGGCGAGTGATGCCTGGCCACCTTTGAAGCCACTGGCTATGCAGAGCTGCAAGTCAGACTTGAAGGGTCTTGTTTGACAGAGTTTTAATCATCAGCCAACAGCTCTCAGAAGCTCTCATCTACATAAATTAGAATTATGTATGTAGCACTGCTCAATTTCTTGAACACTCTTAACTCCTTATTTCAAGGATATTTCTGTGACATTGTTACTAGTGGCAAAAAGGCAGTGGAAAGCAAAATGCATTTTCAGTGTTGATGCAAAAGTATAGGTACTGCTCTGAACACAGACTCACACACATACGTATGCTGTGGACCATACTGACAGCATCCTCTTTATCACACTTACTCCAAGTGTGTCATGACATAGTTCCATTTTTGGAGCTTTGTACAGCTTTAGCTCCTTACATTAAAATTATCCAAGACCAAACTCTCTAGCTGACACTGATATGGAAGAAGTGGAATGAGAAGGAAGAACCTTAGACAAAACAGTTCTGTCACTTCTAAAAATGATGCAAAGGAGAAGAATAATGCTTTTTGTTTGAAAAAGTTTCACATCTCCGAGCTAGGGAGCAAAGGGCTGAAATTTCACAGGACATGGCCTAACATATTTCACTTTTCTTGTGAAAACCCACCAAAACCTGCTGAATGCATAAACATTTGAAACACTAAGCTTGCACGTGCTTATTGGGATTTGCCTCTTCACATTACTCCAGGGACTCCATCTGTCCTGGAACCTGGCCAGGGATTCAGCAGGGATCCTCTGCAAGTGGAGCTCTGGGTTGTACTGGTCTCTGCAAAGTCAAGGCACTGGAATGAAGTTCTTTCACTCCTGTATCTTCAGTTATTCGTATTAGTCTTTAGTCATTAAACAGTTATGCCTAATAATTATAGTTATGATCCTTTTTAAGTTGTTATCAACATCTGTACAAGCAATGTGGTGCTCAGCTTGGCCTGAGTGATCTTAATCTGTGCAGAAACCTGATGAAGAGGGTTCCCATGTGCTTGAAAAGTTCCTGTTGTACCAAGAAAACAAGAACTACTGAAAATGTAAGCACAGCCCTGGATGTTTCTGTCTGCTGTTCTTCAGGCAGGTATGGGAAGATTTACAGAGACCATCTGGACCTATTTTCGTTCTTATCTAGCAGCAGAGTTGTTCCCCCGCATCGCCCCCTTTCTTTCCAGCTTTTTGAGTGACTCATCCACTAATGTTGTTTAGCCACAGCTTTTTGTCTTTGCCAGAATGAGTTTCCATTGAGCAGTACACCAATGGGGGGAAAAAAGAGCTTAATTGCATCTCCAGCTTAGTATGGTTCATGCAAGAAACCTCACTGTTTTAATAACGGATATTTCAAAATGCCTTCATTTAGTTCGTCTCAATAATACTTGCCCAGGTCTTAAAAGCCAGACACATGATTCAGGAAGGACAGAAATGGGTCAAGCAAAGTTACTTAAGCAAAATGGACTGCACCTTACTTAGAACCCTTTTGGGCTGGGTTTTTGGTTTGGTTTTTTTTGTGGGTTTTTTTGGTTTGGTTTGTGGTGGTTTTTTTTAGGGGGTGGGGTGGGGATATTCATTAGAAAAAAGGAATGGATAAAATCTGAAATTTCATCACCTTGATGAGGTCACACTTGATGAGAATCACAGGAAGAAAAGTTTTGAATAGAAATGCATAGGAAGGGAAAATGAGTAAAAAATTAACTAGAAAGCGACCAAGTTAAATTTAGAAGACAGATGGCTCAGTAGAAAATACCAAATACTGTATTAATGGAAAAACTTTCCTATCCTCATATACAAAGAGTCAAAATGGCATGCCATCTGATGCATCATCAGACTTCACTCACTTTTTAAAAGCTCATACATCTCTGCCATTAATAAACTATTTTGTGCAACAGTCACAGCAAATAGATGGAAGATGACAAAAAAAAATATCAAGGCAATCTATATCACATACATAACAGGCTAGAAAGCAACAGGCTCTAGCATGCTAGGTGGTTAAATTTTCATAAGAAATGTTTGCTAAGAACTATAAATAATAGTTACTGATGTCAAATACCATTATGCAAAACATTGCAAAGGAAGGGAAGTTTGAAGCACTTAAGAATTTGCTTAGTGACAGCTAAAGAAATCAGCCCATTCCTACCATATATCAGCATATAGCTATAGACATTGGTTTGTTGTCAAAATGGGGTCATACATGTGCAGAGACAGGATTTACTATTCTCAATAGAGGGGTATACAAGATATATCCCTGTAGCTCATTCACATTATACAGTGACAGTTACGGATAGGTATGGACAAAATGCTTGAACATTTTGATACGGCAGCAAACTACTGAGGGAGCATGGTGAGTGATTCCATACAGTTGAACTGTTGATCCAAAACATGTATTATTTACATTTCAAAAATAATAAAAAGCACATTGGATATAGTACAAGATTTTTCTTCTGAAGCTTGAGAGCAAACACATAAATCAATGCTACATGGCCAAGTATTCCAAAATAACAGATCATTTTAAGTGCCCAAACTGACACGAATAAAAGACCTTATTTACAGGAGAGACTGCCTGAAGGTCAATTACATAAGACATGAACTTAATTTTCTTTTCCCTGTATTTTGGCATTATAAATGCTTGCAATATTAACAATGTTATGGACTTTCATTGGTTCTGTTTGCAACAACTGGTCTTTATGAGAATCAATACACAAATATTGGTGTCTTAAACCTTAATATTTTCTTGAGAAGAATCAGGCAGATTTCTTCTGTTCAAGGCAAGGGTAGGGTAGGTGATGTAGCCCAGACGTGTCTGACATAACCGAATCAATCAGAAAACATATCCATACAATGATCAAAGTTTACACTTTATGAATACATTTACAGCAGCAGCGTATATTACTTGTCTTCCAAACAGTAGATGAGATCTACAGTCCTTCCAAATATTCTCAGTGTCCCCTTTTTGCAGCTTACCCCTCTCACTCTCTAGTTTGATTTTCTTCTAAATATTTAATTTGTAATCTTTTTCCAGTTCAAATTCCCTTGAATGTATCATCTGGCTTTTGCAAGTAGGCATATCGCTTAGCAAGAACGGCATCCATACAGAATGCCAACAATGGAGATGCTCCCTACATCTGAAACACCCACCTCACATCTAAGTGAAGCTCTCTTTCATCATGATTTCTGTTGTAGCTAGAACATCTACAGCCAAAATGCCTGACAGGCCACTTTCAGGGACAGTGCAGAGCTTCCTGGTATTAACAGCAGAGAAAAGAGGCTCCGTGTATGCTAAAGCCCTGCAGTACTTGGGCTCTATTTCTACCCTAATCCCTCAGTATGGAATCACAGCCATGACACCAAGATTTCCATTCCAGTTTACTGTCATATTTTTAACTTATCTTGATTTTCCCACGGAGATGTGTTTTCACACATACACAAAACACCACAAAAAAAAAAAACCAAAAACCACAAACCACGCCAAAAAAACCCCAACCCTGTATGCTTTGCGGCAGTCGTGGAACTGTTTGGGAGAAAACTGGAACTAAGCCAAGCCATTTCAGTCAGAAACTTTGAAAATTAACATCTTTTTGACTGTTTACCAAGTGGCTTGTGCACTGGTAGCTTTGGTAAGGAGAGTTTGCTAAAAGTTGTTAAATTATGAAGCCTTTATTCACAAGCTACTTGGCAACGTCCACTTACATCCTCTAAAAATCTAGGATTTCCTATTTTGCAGGATGTGAGAGAACACAGTTCCCACTGTAACTGTTAGAGTTAAAAATAAGAGTCTTGATTTAACCTAACTTGCATCTTTCCAGACCAGCCTATTCCAGTGAAAACCGAAGGCACCAGTTGACATGAACAAGGGCAAAGCTGTTGGTCTCAATAACAACGTAACAGACCTAGACAGGCTGGAGGAGTGGGCTCACGAGGTTGTATCAACAGAAGCACAGACAGTAGGTCAAGGAAAGTCATTACTTCTCTTGATTCAGCATTCATTAGACCACATCTAGCATACTACATCCAGTTTTGGGCCCTTCCGTTCATGAAAGACATGGGTAAACTTGAGCGAGTTCAGCAGAGGGCTGCCACAATAGCCAGGACTGGAGCACTTGCCCTGTGAATCGGGGAATCGGGCTTGTTTCTCCTGGAGAAGGAGCAACTTCAGATAAATTAGCAAATTAAGTCAGGGTCTTTGCAGTGGTTTATGGTGGGAGGATGGGGGCCAATGAGTATAAGTTGAGAAAAAGAGGTCAGGTTGGGTAAAAGGAAAAGCTTTTGTATCAAGAGGATGAAAACATTGGAACAGGATGTCCAGACTGGTTATACAGTCAAAACCTGTCTGGATAAAGGTCTCAGTGATTTGGTCTGACCTCGTAGCTTCCCTACTTTGAGCAGAAGGTTGGACTAGAGACCTCTTATGATAGTAAATGTACATATTAGCATACATTTGTCTGCAAGTGCTTGGCCATAAATGCTGTGCAAGGATATGCAGATAATGTAAATAATAATCTACGTAGTATGAGGCTTTGACTGGCAAATCCAAGCCAGGGGCTTCTCATTCCTCAGGATGACCTGCACCTAGCTTAAATTGGGCCCTCTGTCTTCCCGTGACCTAGGGTCCTGGACAGTCTTGATTTTTCCTTAGGTTGTTCACCTCATTGTTGCAAAAGTATAGGATATTTTTACAGATGGTTAGAAAGATAGAAATTTCCAAAAACATTATACAAGGAAAGTTAGGAAGCAGCTTGCTGAGCAAACAAAACCTAGATAAGCTATTTCAATATTTCCCACTGCTATTACCGTGCCATTTACGTTGTGATACACACAAGACTTATACATCACGACAGCAAATCACTTTGCAAGGTAAAGTAGAATTCTTTTAAGCCAGATGCCCCTGTAGTTGGCCTTTTTATGCTCCTAAAGGGAGTTTCCAACTTATAGACAGCAATAATTTAACAACAGGCATGTGACTGGGCAGACAAAAGGAACTGGCTGTACCTACAGTCAACACAGCATGCTACGTGACTACAACTGACCATCGTTGCCTGACTCCATACTGCCTGTTGCTTCATGCCATTGCTAGGGCCTCATTCTGCTTGGACTATAGCATATACCGGGGAGATGTATTGGAAAGTCCTGGACAGCTGACTGTTCATCTCTGCAAACATTATTCTACCACTACTGCAGAAATTTGAAACCTTTAAATTTGCCATTTATATATACAACGCACCATCTCTGGAAAAAAAAAAAAACCAAAAAAAAAAAGAAAAAAGGGAGAAAGAGCCTGTTGGGACTAAATGGACTAAACTGATGCCTCTGCTGGGACTAGGTCTCAGAGGACAGTTTTGGAGACAAGTGCTTTGCTGGCGATCAAACTTCTGGAAACTGCAAAGCAGTCTCCTCAGTAAACCGTTGCTTGGAGGGAGAAGTGCTGCAGTTTTTGTGATTATAAGGTCTTTTTAAATCAATAGGCCCCAACAATGCTCACTTACACTGGAGAGGTTAGAGCCCTCACTCGGCATAGCAGCTGTCCCTAGGAATGACTTGTTATTCTTTATCAGCTGCGTGATGACTCTGCCCGGGTCACAGCACACATTTTTTTAATCCAAAGACTCTGGCCTAGTACACCACAGCTGGCTTGAGAATGTTTCATCTTTTACTGCAATTGCAGAGAAGGAAAATAGTCCTCAGTTTGGCTGATGCCTATAAAACATTGGTTCCAGATAACTTCCCTTGCTGGGATAAAAATTCGGGTTTGGCTTTTACAAAATTTGTTTAGAAACGTACAAATTTTTTCAGGCAAAACCACAATGTCGTGCAGCTCTATTTTACATAACATCTAACTGAGGTTCCCTGTCTTGGGACACAGAGGTTATGCAGGTATGGACATGCTGCTTGTGTATTTATAGGTACACAGAATTAACCTTAGGCACTATCATAACACCAAAGTTTCAGCTACCTGTGTAGTGAAAACTTATGAACAGATAGTACTGCTTAGTCACTGTGGTGGCCAAGTGGGCAATGCACAGGGAGGGGTGAATTATTTTGTTTTCTCCCAGTTTCCATAACTCATCTTTCCTACTTCTGACTTCTGTCTCCAAATTGATTTGTTGGTTGTTTCTTTTTCATTTCAAAGACATTTTTTATTACATGTACTATTATTCTGCAGAAAGGTTGTGATTAGATTTGTCATGCTAACAAACTCCTAAATTTAAGCATTATTTTAAATGACCCATGTTTATATGTTACTTTCAAAATTGTACAAGTTATATGTAAATTTAATTTTTTATTTTTTAAAAAATTTGTTTTCCCTGCCTTTGGCTGCTTTGTAAGGAATATTTGTCAGGATTTTTTGACATGAAGTGTTACAGTGAGATAATTTTTTCCATTTAGAAAATGTTATTTTCAGAAGGGTTTTGAAAGGATTCTACAGATGGGATTTATATAACTATGCCATTTATATTAAAGGTAGGTAAACAAGAAAATTGCAGCTCACTGTCTACCCATGCCAGATACACTAGTAAAATATTTTATATGTACATATGAGAGAACAGTTTTTGACACAGAGTGGTTCTACAAAGAAGGAGAATTTGCTCTGGCCTTTGAGCAAGAGCTACATTGAAGAGTTTCAGTGGTTCTCTGTTCCCTTTCTGACTCACTGAAAAACCACCACTCCACCTCACTGAACAGCCAGCATAAAGGAAGCTATAGTTTTATTAAGTACTAACATAACCTTCCCAAAAAACTGTATTAAATAATTTAAGTCACAATAAGTAATGATAATTCAGGTGCCTCTCTCTGTATATTCCTGATGAGAACCACCACAAAGACTCTTGAATCTGAAACACAAAATACAGCTGCTTTCATTCCTGGTAATGATTCATCGTTGAATAGCTCCCAAGAGGAAGAAGTATAGTACAGTGGAATCAGGAGTTACCAGTGTAATCATGAAAGATCAGTCAGGATGGAATTACTGTACTCCGTGTACTCTCTCACATTAAAGGGAAGACAGTATGTTTTACTAGCTGTGAGCATCTTGCCAACAGATCCTTTGCAACGTTTTGTGGCACTGTCTTAAGAATTGCTCTACTACAGAGCCTGCGCTCAATCCCACAGGCATAAATCCTTAGGCCACAGGCAAATATTTGCCTGATTTGACAAATTTGCAATGGTTTGAGACAAGGCGTTTGCAAAACAGTCTTTCAAGGTTCAGAATACATTTTAAAATTGGACCAGATATCTAATTAGCAAGTGTCCTTTCTGGACAAGGTGTTCTTGTGGGTAAGTCAGTCATTGTGCCTAGTCCCACCCTGAGCATGTCCTAAAAGATGTGTCCCACTCTCCCACTGTGTTCTCAGCAATTGCATGCCCACCGTTACTTGGTGCCAGCAGTAAAGAAAGTCACAAAGGCTGTGCAATTGCATTAGTCTTCAAACAATGACCTCTGTATTATATGACAATATTGGAGAAAGAATCTAAATTCTCCTGCTTTTAATATATTTGTAAGTGTTATCAGCAGTGCTTAAATCTGCTCATTTTACTTGAGCATAAGAAATCACACACCAGTCTATTTGTTCACTGTTTGTGCTTATCATTTCCAGAGCAATGAAATTTTGCAGACATTCATTTATTGGTCTATATCCACTTTAGGCAAAATCACCGTCATCAGATTGTTATCACCACAGCTGGACGCAAAGACCTTCTCTTCATGTTGTTCTGTTCATGGGATGAAGCAGCAGGTTCATTCTGGTGAATGTGAATGCCTTATCCTCTCACCCAGTGCCTGTCCCAGTGAAGGGACAGGCATAAATTCTATTTGTGCATTTTATGTAGGGATGCAGATTTTGTGGCTTAAGAAGAACAGTTTTCTGGGGGTGAAGAGGCTTTAAATTTAAATTTGTCCCTACAGATTTTAGAAACTCAGAGATACAGAAAACCTACCATTTAGTTCTGAAATTGGATGGTTAAAGATAAGAATAAAAAAAATAATTACACAGTCAGTTAGAAAGGAAATTTATGAATATACAAATTTTCCTCTCTAATTTTATCTGTGTTTAAAACTCCAGGTCATTAGATTAGTTTAGACCACATTGCTGTGGTAATTCAAAAAATGGGCAACTACAGGTCTTGGAAGAAAAAGAGAAAGTGATGACATAACAGACTGGATAATAGTATAGGATATTTTAAGCCCTTTAAAAAAAAAAAAAAGAAAACAGGAAAATTTTATGTACAGAACCTTAACATGAGTAAAAGTTGCTGCTGGCACAGACAGAACACAAGAGAAGGAATAACAATATAAGAAGGTATTATTTCACTTACAAATCCTTTTAGACGTTGCTAAACACTTACAGTATAGAACCCCAGGCAAGATTAATGTCTTATGCCAAGCACTAGACAAGCCCTAAGACACCCTCCTGAAGAACTCACACCATGGATTCATGTAACTGAGAATTCAAAAGTGAATAATTTCAGTTTTAGGCTAAACACTGCAATGTCCATTCTGCACAAATCTGAGACAGAAAAACAACTCAAACCTTCCCAAATACTTAAATATATTTTTCCCTATGATTCTTCTGTTATGTCTTTTCTTGGAGGATACAACCCCTGCAGTAACTGCATAATTAGCAGTTGCTTTCAAGAACTGTTGGAAAACTGTACTGCTTTTTTTTTTTTTTCTTTAAATAAATATACAATGTAATTACCAAATTGCAGACAACCCATTACAACAAATGGGAAAGTCTGAACCAAGAAGCTGAGTTCCCCCCAAAGAGTAACTGGAAAACACAAGAGCTAGCCATATACCCATTTGGGATATGAAAGGGTTTGCAGTCCTTTCCACTACCAAAAAGGGACTATCTGACAGATGAATGAGGTGTTCCCTAGCAAAGACAACCACAGTTAGTCACTAAAATACTTTCCTGACTATGAAAGAATAATGTGGTTTTAAAATGTCCAACTGATAATAGTAATAGCAATTTGCTATTTGGAATATGCATGCTTTTCATGGGAACAAGCACAAAAATTCTGTATAGATTTTTAATTTCATACTACAGATGTTACTTGAGCCAACTGTATAGCAACTTCCCAGAAAAACATCAATATTACTTGAATATTTATATATATATAAATTTAAATCTATGTTTAAGAGGCCAAAGGCTTACAAGAAGATGTTAAAAGTAATCTTGACTGGACAAAAATAATTCTGTAGTATCATTTGAGCAGAGCAAACAGAAACTGCTGCCTTCAGAGACAGAAGGCATAAGCTACCAATACCAATTTAATGTTTCATGCAATCAACATTGTCCCTGTTGTATCTTGGGTATTCCTCTTATTGGCATCCTTGCAATTTGCCTGCTGTCCTTTTCCGTTTCAGCTCCCAAAGTCTGACCTGGCCCCAGTGATTTTATTGAGAGCTTTGCCACGGAATTTAGTGACCACCTGGTCTCTCACACCTTATAATCTTGAATAATTTCAGCAACAGTTTTTAGTACTAGTGTTTCTTGTATCTATTACTGTCCTTCTTACATCTCTATGTAGCAGTTCTGTCCCTAGCTAAAACTCTTTAAAATGAGCTTCCAGTGTTTCAGTAAGTCCAGACTCGCCTTTTTAAAAAATACAGAATTAATACCTAAAAATAAACACACACCACCACCGCTCCCACCCCCAAACAACAACAACCACCACCCCACCACCCACCACCCCAAAAAGAAAAACAAAAACAAAACCAAAAACATGCCACCAAACAAACAAAAAATCTGACTTCGCTACTCTTCCCTATTCCCAGGATCATAATTATGGTGGAATTGAGGACTCTTTTCCCTTTCTCTTTCCCTGTAAACTGCACATATTCTTCAACCTTCACGCATTTCCCCCTGTCCTTACTCTCTAAATCTGTCAGTTTGTAGCCACCTTTCCCTTTGACTATAGACAGCTTCTCTCAGTCTCACCGCAATTGAGGCTTTGTGGAATGTCCAAGGTGAAATTTAAAATTCACTTTTCTGTCTCACCATTGCTAACATTTGTCTTTTTCTAAATCCGTTTACCTTGTGTATTCCAGCTCCAGAGTTAAGCTCTTTATGCTTGTATACAAAGCATGTTGAGCATGCCACTTTCTCATTACAGCATTCACTACTGCATTTCTGAAATACTAACATTAATCTAGCAGTTTACAATTTCAAGTTGTTCACATTTCATGTTAGCCATCTCTTTTCATATTTGTTTTAGAAGTCTTTATTGTTTGGTTAATCTGTTCTTTATTTTGGCGGCTCATCTATAAAAATTATTCCTAGGGTACTCTGAGATTTTGTTTGGTTTTGTTTCTGTCTCTACAGTTCAGCATCCATTTGGATACAGATGCAGGAATTGTTACAGCATTGCTGATCAGCTACATCTCTCTCAAACATACTTCACTTCACTGAACAATACTCTTGTTCTTTCACCAAACCCTAATTACGCTTCCATTAGTCTTTATTTTTGACAGCTGAAAGCCACCTGTCTGACAAATACCAAAAAAGATAACATGCAAATCCGGTTTTGTTTCTTTCCCTCATGTTGAGGTTTTGTAGCATTAATTCCCATGTTCAGCCCCATGGGGAAGACTGGCTTTTCATTTTATTTATGTTATCATCTCTTGGGAACAAGGGACACTTATATTTGTTATTTAGAAACAGTCAATTAATTCTATAAATCCCCTGGAACTACAGTATTAAGTCTTACATCCATTTAGCCCATTGTGTTTTCAGCTCTGCAGGAAGCCCACAGGAATAGCCAGCATATTTTCCCAGCAAAATCCTGAGCATTGAAGTCTTGGTCTTGAACTTGGGTCTTATTTTAGTGCTGCAGAATATCATTTTAGGTTTATACAAAGAAAGTCTACAACATTTACAGTGTCAGCAGCCGTTCCTTATGAACAGCTACTATCAGAACAGATGACTGAAATTTAGATGCATTAAAAAACTTGCAGGTGAAGTTGCTCTTTCCCTAATACTTCAATTAATTTGTAGTTTGCAGCTGCTTGATTTCTTGACCAAAGCCATAGTTTGCTTGATGATAAAGACAATACTTCCAGAGAAAAGTAGATTATCATCAGCAAAACTGTCAGCTAGGCAGCTGACTCTTTGCTTTCCCAAGAAATGGGAGAGGCAGAACCACACATATGGCACTTTCAGCATGGAGCTGGCTAACAAGCCACACTACAACTTAATCAGCAATTCCAAGCAAATATTCGGAGCAAAACATCAGTGTTGGAATTTATAGAAGTCCTTGAATCCTACACTGATAATAAAAAGACCATGCCCACCGTCTAAGTCATTGGCAAAAGAGATACAGAGAACCTGTTCCCCTGAACCAACCAGTATTAGAAAAGTATGTAAGTTAAGCAACAACATTATCTATGCAACAACCTTGCTACTACCTTTATTTTGATCTCAAGTCTGCCCTGTGCAGGAGCAATTCCATATCAGAAATCTGTTTACATAGTGATACTGTTATCCTCACTTCCCACCACGTTGGGGATGTTTGCAGGAAATTACCAGTATGGTACAGTAATATCATGGAACAATCACATTAACTTCAGCGAGAACTGCCAAGACAGACAGTATCTGGCCCTGGGTTATTTTCTTGTCCTATATGCGTATGTTAATCCGCACAGCAAGCTGGCTGATTCACTGCAACATACTCCAACACAGAAGCTCTATAGCTGCATTAGCATAATGCTGTAGCTGAGTGAAGACCACTGGCCAGGAGCATCACATGACACCAGACAGCTTCTGGCCAAAGCCACACTCTGACAGCCAGTTTGAGTAAGGACAGGGTTCATGTCTGTGTCTGCTAGTGTTGACATCCCTGTGCCTCCCATAACAAATCTTCTAACACTTATTAAATCTGTGGAGTAGTTCTCCTTTCTCTGTGCAGAACTTTCAAAGAAGGCTCAGAATATGTAAAATATTATTTGAACAGGTACCTAAAACCATGCTGTGTTGCTTCTCAGTAAGGAGACCTGAAGCATTCTGGAAATCAGGATGTCAGTGTTCATTTCAAGATATGTCCATACTGAATCTCCTTTCTTCTATTTTCTTCCTTTTCCCTCTACCTTTGTCCCACCTCTGATGTATGACCCACATTTAGATGACTGGGCAGCATGTTTGTGACTTACGTTCCATTCAATGATACCACCAAAATCATCTTTTCTTCCCAACAAATATGTAGCAAAGCTTATCTACAACTTTTAATACTCAGTTACATACCTACTTAATTAGTACTGCAAAGCAACAGTGAAAATCAGGTAAAATTAAATATTAAAAACAATGGCTTTTACAAATAAAGCGACACAAGCTCTGTTTGTTATTGGCAGAGGTGTTATTTGCAATAGCTTCATTTTGTTCTGGGTATTAAGACTGCGGTTAGGACAGACGCTGGATGACTGCTGCATAATAGTGTCAGACATGTCAAGGACTATAAAGAATTTCTCATGGTCTTTTAAAGAATTTTCTCATGATCTTTTGAAAGAACATCTGGGCTTGCTTATGCAGAGATGTTCAGGAAAGACTCAATTAGCTGTGTGAAGTTAATGAGCATAAGTTAAAGCATATTCAAAATCCAAACAGGATCATCTGCAAGGGGATTTGAGATGCTGCAGCTCATGACCACTAATCCTCCACCAATCACTGAGTCATCCACAGATATCCTAAATATTTCCACACAGAGCTAGTTACATGAAGAAGAATCCTGTATTCCCCCTCTGGATTCTACTGATTTCCATAAAACAAGAGCTAAAGCCTCGTCAATTGCACTATTCAAACCACAGGATCTCACTTTTTACACTGGAAAGACTTACTCTTCTCTCTTTTGTAAGTGAAAGATGACTCACCCCAAGGCTGTATAATACTATCAGAAAGTGAGTAACGACATTGTTTATTGTTGCATTAATCTATCTTAGTCGTGACCCACATCAAAACCATTTCACATTTTCTCCAGCGAAGCTAAACTTCCAAAACAGGGGATAGAACACTGTTTACTTATACAAAACAATTGTTTAACAAAAGAAAAACATGTATCCAAAACCACTCATACACCAAGCTTGTTGGCCTGCATTTTTATTGCTTTAAGGACAATTTTCTTTTCATGTTTTTCTCAGCAGAGCAATCCCAACAAGCTGGGTTCAACAGGCTCCACTGAAATATAACATTCATTTCTTTATTTAATTCTGAAAAAAAGTCTTGTGTTTTCAGGGGCAGAAAGAAAATCAAAAGGCAGTATCACAATGCCATACAGCAATGAAAAATTTTGTATCTGATTACCTAACAATAAATTTTGGCTTTACACAGATAAGCATGTCCCACAAAATGTAAAATAAATCCCAAGCCTAATTAATAAAATACTTCTTACAGGTGACAGACTTTGGGTTCAGGAAATAAAAAATAAAAAGACAAGTCTGGTGGCTTCAAGAACTCACTATCGACAGAAAATAAATATATGGAATTTTTTTTACTTCATTTGTCAGTTTGCTTATATGATTTTCTATTGTAGCCCCAGTGCATATAATTTTCATTTCTGCATTTAATAAATCTCTTGTTTGTACTATTTTCATGACACCTTGTGTCAAAGCCTATGGCTCATATACCTATTCTAAAGTTTGAGAAAAGAAGAAGGATAAATAAGCCACTAAGGTCTACCTCTCTAAAATGAACGGGACCTTAGAAATGCATGCTTACTCTTCCTGGCAAGAAAAAACACACATTCTGGTTAGCAACAGTTGTTTGATTAACCAGATGTAGAAAAAGTTAGAGCATCAATGGGCAGTGCTATGTCTCCATATAGGATGATATGGGCAGTACCAGCAGACTGACTGAGGAATAAAATGACATGAAAAATTACAAAGATGATGAAAACTCCAACATTTTTTCCAAGAGCTGCTGTTTGGTTTTTCCCAGCATGATGATAATGCTACAAAAGCTGGGGGTTTTTGTTTTATTTTTTAAACAGCATGACTAAACTTTTCATAACTTTGCACCAGACATATAAGTTTCCAAACCTAGAATATTACTCTTCCATATTGGAATGGAAAAATGATTGCTCCAACAGACACCTACAGTCTTATTAGACTGACCTCAGCATTATGTGAGATTCAGGACACATTTTAAGAGAATATTTTAAAACACTGACATGACTGGAAAATAAGGCAGAATGAAACATAGGCCTCACAAATATGCATTGCACCAGAATATCTTTCATAAGACAAATGGTATTCAAAATGAAGGAAAAAAAATAGATCTATGCTTTCTAGATTCTACTGAAGTATTTAATATTGCATCACATAGTATACTGCTAGTTGTCCTGGATTTCATACACAAAAGTAGTTAGAAGAAAGGAAGTTTGGCTAAATGGGAAGTAGCTAGCGGTGCTGTTGAAGGAGGAGACAGGACTCCATAAACGGTTAGTTAGAGGCACATTTTTATAAAGTTAGCACTAATCAAACTATGGACCTCGGTGAGTTAAAACTGGGAACACTGCCAGCAAAGTGATCTATCAAATTTGATATCTAAACAATAGGTATGATAGAAACGGGACTAACTATAATAAAATGTAAAGCCATGCACTTCAGGCATAACAGGAACAATGTAATTAGTTAAAACCAGAAGAGAATTAAAACCTGGATGCATTAGGCCACCACAGTAGGAACATGAACCATCAAGACCGGTTGATGCAGTGTTGGAAACTTTCCCGCAATATTGAACAAGCAGAGTGTGGCTTGTTCTTGTTTAAGAAAGATGAATTCAAATAAGGATAGACTGAAAGATCTTTAAAGGAAAGCAGTCGACTATTTTACAAGGTGAAACAAAATTTTGCTCCTTCAGCCTGATGAAATAAAGACTAGAAAGGCTGTAACCAGCAGCATGTAGAAGTGCACAATTTCAAAACAAAAATGTGAGTTTTCAAATTGGGAAGAGGTCCCGCGTACAGGAATAAGGAAGATGTAGTAAGTTTTCTGATTGGTTTGATCAAGAAAGATCCTTTCATGCTTATTCCAGTGTTAACAGATGCTTAGGTCTGTGACTCATGTTGCAGATTACTTTTCTATGTGCTAAGTCATAAATCTCCAGAGGAAGTTTTGTACTTCCCAGCCTAAGTATCTTCTAAAGCAGATTACTAATGAAAGCAGCTCTCTTTGCAGAACACCCAGTTTTAACAAAAAGAACGTAGTTTATTAAAATGAAAGTATATTGAAGGTATTTTGGCTAGCTTTACTAGTCAAACATCTAAATAAAAAGGCTAAACACATCTCGGAACTTATGGTGATGGTCAGGATCAAACTGTGAAATGACATCTTACAAACAGTTTACCAGCTTTCACACATGAATCTGCTCTGCATTTGGATTGGTGAGATGGTGAAGTTATTTTATTGATCACTCTTTGTAGTTAGAAGCTGAGCTTCTTTACAGAATCTTCATTTTTACTGGTTTCAGCTAAAGAGTTGCACATATTTGACTAATAAAATAACAAGAAGATATTACTGCTGATTCAACAAGCGACGACAACATACTTGGTTAATTAGCTCAGAAGGGCAAGCATATAGGAAAGCAAACTTTTCATTTTGTATTTGGGAGTCGTTATGCTGAATATTATTTGCCAGATTCCTTGTTATTATATATCACCCTTGTTATGTTGAAGTCAATAAACTACTCTTAACTTACACTAACCAGAGATCTAATCACCATATTATAAGAAAAAAAGATTAATATTTATAATTATAGAACATCAAGCTGCTTTTTCAGAGTAAACCATTAACATTTGTTCTCTGTGTTCCTGAATAAAATCTCTTCCCACTTTCTGTCTTACTGTGTTAATTGCCTATCTTCTTTATTTTTAGCTTTTTATTATTTTCATCTATGTTTACACGGAAAATCTGAGGATTTTCTGTCTTGGACAATGGGTGAAAACCAACCACAATTTTCATTATGAGGCAGAATCCTGCAAAGCCATAAATGGAAATCAAAATAGCTAAACCCATCTACTAACACAACAACAATTCCCCAAGCTCTTCTTGTTGACTTAATATTTCTCCCATCAGAAACCACTGGAGGACAACTACTTCCCCAAAACCAAACTAAGCCCACAGCAAGTGCTTCTATTATAAGACTTTACACTGAAGATAACACAGAGGTGTCTATTCTTTTTGTGTTTATCCTGTGGCATTGGCACGTGGCTTTCTGTTTGTTCACCTGTTCTCTTCCTTGTTGAGGCTAGGTTTTTTAACAGCAACTATTTCTCTACACCTCAAGATGTATTTTCATTACTTAGAACTCAATGGTTGACACTATATTAGCCCCTTTACTGTTTCTTAGATATTTCAGAGAAACTCAGATGCTGTGCTAAGTAAAAAGAATGCAGCTGCCGTTCTGATTCCACAACTGTCAGCTTTTCCCAATGATACTGACATCAACTGCACAGTTATTAGGCCAGCTTTTCCTAGGAATTGCAGGTGTTATTTCACTGTCTGTCCTACAAACATGCATAGTACATTTTTCTTTTCTACTATATACTGTGATATTATACTACTGTACAGATATGTAGTCTTTAAGAGGTAATAATTTCATTTTCTCCAGTCATTTCTGTATAAGTCCAGTAACTACACAATTATCTAAGCTTTATTATTTATTTCAGCTGGTCAGTCATCACTTACGCAGTTAGAAAGTGTGACAACAGTCATTAAAAATATGCTGCTACTTTTTAACTTCTTCCTATTGGGAAGTATGCCAGTGCTACCAATAAATAGAAACTATTCTGAAGTCAGATAACACCAAAGTGAAGGAATAAATCAATGACTATTTCTGCATTGGATTGTATCACCAAGTACTTGGACATTTTTTTTGTCTTTTTAGCAACTATTTATATTCATAATCAGTCACAGTCATAAGAAAAGGGTAACAACAACGTAGGCATCTCCCATAGAGGTACGTGCCCCATGGCACTACTCAGTCATAGCAATGACTCATTTTATGGCTTCTTCCAGTTACAGGAGGCGTGAAAACTATGACCACAGTCACTTAATTTAGAAGCATTCCCTCTCCTCAGTCTAATCTTTTGACTACCCAAAACAAATGAAACTTGATAAGGACCAGTAGTGCTGGAAAGTGAAATTCCTAAAGCAATTAAAGAAGCATACTAACATCTATTACTCATGAAAACGGCGCCTCTGCCTCATTTGTAATGAAAATGAGCAGTGTTATTTGTTACTGAAACTGAGGAAAATTACAGAAAAGTCCTCTGGCTGTGCTATCAATGAAGTGACAGCCAAGAAGTGATAGTGCTAGCCTAACCTAGCAAAGGTGTCCAACACACTGTTCATAAAGTTAATTGACTTGGATTGTGCCTTAAAAACTCTCCTGATTTGGGGAATTCATGTAAATTTTGTGCAAGAGCCTTGCAATTGTGTTTGGGTGTGAAAACACTGGTTAGGAATGGAAAATGAGCATTTGCCATGGTGGTCAGTTTAAGGGGCAAAAATCAAAGCCAGAAGTTGATACCTTGATTTATGCTGGTCATGCTGACAGTCTCGCAAAGCATACACGAACGAACTTCAGACAGACTAGCACCCACGCTTTGCTTTAGTTAACACCAATAATTTTGGATCCTTAGAACCGTGGTACCACAGAGTCCAAGTTTTGGTGCATGCAAGGTAACTCTACTAGGGTATAAAACATATGAGAGAAAGTGACTACAGAGATTTTAGGACAGCTGGAGTCTAGCCTATGGTTTGTTTCAAAATTAGGGTTACATGACATGAAACAAACCAAATGTTTCATGTGATGGAATGCAGTAAATTCAAAGTGATTGCACCATTCCTTATTCATTAGTTCTTTCTGAACTAATAATATGCAATTAGTTAATTCTATAAACAGTCAGTCGTGAAGTATTCATGTACTTCACGTGAAGACAGCATTCATGTATCATTTATGTATTATTGAGCCATTAATGGAAATGACTGCCTTAATGCTATCCTGCAGCTGTTGGTGGATGCGCAAGAAAATGCCACATCAACAAGAATGTGATTGAAGATTCGAAGCATTAGGAAAATGTTTGCCTTAGAACAGGGAGAGATGTGAGGCTTAAGAACTCATCAGTGGTAGGTTAAAAGACAGCTGTATAATTCTGGGTTGCTTAAGCAGCTTTGTATGAGCTTAGGCATGATTTTCTAAGCAAAGAAAAAACTGGCTACTGATCCAGAACTTCACTTTCATACAACATCTTAGCTACAATAGTAGGGTCCTTTATTATATAGGCTCTTGTCCATATTCCACAATCTTTTGGGGGTTTTGTAACTCTATTAATAAGTGTTCCCTGAACATTGCCAATACGGTGGACTAAGATACTATTTTGCAATTCAGAACAAAATGGTAGATTAGAGTATTAACATGGATAAACTGAAGTCTAAACAGGATTCACAGTTTGTATATGTTATATTTTTGGTGATACTACTCATATGATCATGGAATTCCATTAATCAAGGTGCCAAGTCCTCACAGATTCAAGAATTATGTTGCTACTTCAGAAACAAGTTTCCTGTTTGGTTGTCATCTGAAATTAAAATTAGGTTGTTAAAATGTAACCATGAAATGCTAATAAGTCTTAAACAAAGGCTTTTTCTCAGGGCCTATTTATGTCAGTCACTGTAAAAGTCCTTCTCCATTATCTTCAAGGGACAAAGAATACTTTGCTGATAACCATGCCAAATAAAAAGAAAATCCTTCCTGTCAAAAACTGCAAAGTACACAGTGTACCAGTGTGGAATCCTCACATCACAGAGGATTGTCCTTGAACAGTATTAGAAAGCTTTCTGATGATCAAGTTCAGCACTGAAGTCCACTGAAAATCAAATGTAACCTATAATCAATCTTTAAAAATAAAATTATCTTTGCATAGCTTTTTCTAGTGGCTTCCAAAACAGTAAAGTATTAACAGCTGTAAAGAAATAGAGAAAATTTCTTCTTTTTTTTGCTTTTAATGAGGCAAAGGGTTAAAAAATCCACTATTTCCCAGAAACATCATATCTTCCTATATTTATTCTTTCTTTAAGCCTCCTATATCCTTCTGTATTTTTACAGCATAACTTCTCTTTATGTAAAATATGCCAAATGCTGCATAATTACTTCTCTGATTTAATGTTTTGCTTCATATCTACCTCTGTCAACTTCCATGTTTGCACAAAAATGTGATTCCGGTTATTTACATTAGAATTCACCATATTCCATGGAATGAAATGCATGATTTTACTAAGTTGTCAATGTACTCTTCTACTATTGCAGATTTACCTTCAAAGAAATATAGATAACATTTCTTAAATATTTTTCTCCTTGTCCTCTTATTTACTGATTTAATTATATTTTTTTTTCTTAAACATATAGTAGCCCTTGCTCTCAGGAAGCTTCTCTGACCATTATTTCACAACTCCACTGGGGTCACTGTACCACAACATAAATTGTGCCAGATCTCTCAGAATAAAATACTTTACCAAAATGCTAATATGGGTTAGCTACAGGTTTAGGTGGTATGTATTAGCAGCAAGCTGTTTCTTCCTTGCCGCCTTTCAGTATTTATAGCTTCTCCTACATGAGCACAGGAGCATAGAAGATGAACACCAAAGCAAAGCAAGGTAACAAGATGATATGGTTCAACTTCTGCCTTATACTGAGGAGGAAGACCTCACATAGACAAAATCCCTCCTCCATAAACATGCTGAATACATATGGTGGTATATCCCATCATATTCTCATAGGCTGCAAGCCTCTGCTTCATACCTAAAATTTATTAATCTTGGCTTTCCTAAAGAGGATTAAATTTGTGCAACACAATACTTTCACAATCCATGCAGCATGTACTTGCAGCCTAGGATGAACTGTATTTCGCTAGTATCCTCGTGGGTTTTGTACCCCTCTGTGATTTCAAAATTGTTTTGCAACTCTGTTGTAGGTGATGGTCTCTTCCCACAGCAGAGCGGCACATGCATGAGTGGCACACATTGAACTTCAAAAGTAAGATTCAGTATCTCAGTAGGAAAGACTGTCCACTGAGGAAAAACAGATATATGGTTGCACCACTCCAACTTCAGTGATTGTGCAATGAAGTTACCAAGCTGACCTAACCTAATCCAGTCTTGATTTGATCTTGGGGTGGACAGAGAGCCTGCTGGAGCACAGTCAGCTCTAACAAAATACAGCAATCTGGCCTTGGAGCTGGCCATGTTGGAGACAGTAATAGTGTGCAACTGCTGCAGACCTTTTCATTCCTTTTTAGAGCTTTCATTACCCAAAATTTAATTGGAAACAAATACACAGATCCCATGTCCAAAGATATGACATCTGGAATACCAGAGATTTTGTTTAGGGAGAGAGGGGTGCAAAAGAAGATCACATTAAAACACTGATTGTTTTTTCCCTTGGTGTGGAGATTTATGCCCTGCACTAAAATGTTTATTGATTAATAGGTTGCCTCCTCATCACTTTTCTTCCCACGTTTATCAGTTTGAACATTCAGCCTAGAATTCATTATTACATCATGCATCCGAAATTACTTGCAAAATCTAGTGTTACTGAGCCATTGCCAGTTTGAATAACCCTGTTTAATTAAAGGCATATTTTGTCAAGGACAAGAAAGGTAATCTTAATGCATGGAGAGAAACTAATCAGAAACAAAGACCTTGATAACATATTTTGAAAAAAAAATATGAAAGTTTTGAACTACTGAGCAGAATTGGTGGCAAGGAAAGAATAAGCTATTATTAAAAAACTTAGAAGCATAATTGACCCATACACAAACACAAATGGAAGAGTAAAAACGAGCATAAAATTGGGTGATGTGTAAGCAGGTTTTCCTTCTTTCTTTAATGTGTGGGACTAAAAAAGCTGTCATTACCTTTTTGTTCAGCAATAAAGTTGCTGGAGGAATCAATCTGATTTATATGAATAGTCTTCATTTACAGGTGCACTCATACTAGATTTCTGTTATCATAAAAAAAATGTTTCAAAGCACTTAATAAGTTATTTCTGTATCTTTGCAAAGTGACCTGAACAAAATTGGCTTCCCAGTCTACCTCACTACTGATGCAATGGAATACAGGTTTTGTCTCCATTTAGTGGAGTAGGGGGGTTGGAATAAAAGCAGTAAGGTTAATGTCTTTTGAACAGTTACTAGTACAAGATTGAGTAATCTTCTATTTAAAGACAATCCCGTGACTTGGTTCTGTACTAGATTTCTAAATGACTGAATTTCTAAATTACTGAATCTTCAAAGTACAATTTGAAGACCTACACTAGAAATTTGAGTCTGGTTTCATTTATGCCAGTGCAAATCCTGGAGTAATTCAAGTTCAAGGGATAATTATGTTTAATGCAGCAAGTAATATATGAGGCAAACTAGAATTATCATCTGCTTTTTTGTTGTGGGGTTTGGTGGGGTTTTTTTTTGGTTCTTTTTTTGAACCATAAGTATAGCTGACTTGTCATTTGTTTATATTGTAACTTCAGCGGCTATTAATTTTGGGAAATATAAGGAAAAGAACTGTGATAAGAAACTGAATAAGGAAATATTTGAGATTAAATAGGGAGAAAAAATATTTAAAGTTCAGAATGTAGGGAAGTGAACTGAACTAACACAGTATTACTGCAGTTTATCCATGTATCACTAAAAATATAAATATTATTTTGTACTGAAGACTAAGGTACTTCACCTTCACTATAAATAAAGATCAAGCTATTAAGAAAAGGGTAAAATATATTAAATAATAATAATAAACATTATTGTGTATAAGCAAAGCAATTTACATATCAATTATTCATACATGCATACATATATACATATATACGATTTGGGAATTCAGTGACTTCAATACAACAGTTTCATGTTTGCTATTACCATCCAAAATTTCACTAAGAAGTTGGATAAAATAGAAGGATAAATTTTCTCTATTACATGTATTTTTAGAAAGATTAATTTGAAAAAAAATATATCTATTTTTTGTTATCACTTCAGTACTACTGGCTTCTTTTCCTTCTTTTTCCCCCAGAAAGTAGAAGAGAAGAATGAACTTATTGAGCCGCACTGATGCATCTGATTCCCCTGAAAGCATAGATCATCCTAGCATTGACATCCACAAAAAAAACCCCTCCAAAGCTAGATAAAGTACAGAAGTTAAACAAATACATTTAAGATTTACTGAAATATTTCTGGACGTCTCAACTAACAGTTAAAACATACATATTCTATGCTGTGATTAATGGCAGTGGAAGAATTCATACTGTATTTCCAAGAGCAGGTCACATAAATAATTTCAGATAAATTCATGTATAAGGGGAGCTCACATCACATCAGATGTTTATGCATGATCATATCTGGTCATGTATTCCTTATTACTCACATCTCAACATTCATAAATGTTGAATAAGATGGATTAATGCTGTTTATGCTCTTAGTTTATAGTGTGTGCCTAGAATGGAGATAAAGAAATAAATGAGTTCATTTGGTGAATTTCTAGGTTAACTTGATGCTGTAATGCCTTGAAATTCGTAGCATTTCTACTGTCTGTAAACTGCCTGTTCCACGTAAATGCTATCTGAACAAAAGTGGAAAGATACATTTCACATAACTGAACTACCAGCAAATTCTAAAACGTAATATTTTTGATATCTTAAATATAGTCAGATTCAGTTTGCTGGAAAGAAAAAAAAAAAAGTGCACAGGCTGGGATTTTTTCCCCAATGTGAACGTACTATGAAACTAGGTACTATAAAAAAGGGGTTTCTCCATGATTTTTGAGGTCAAAGATGAATTTTGCCATTGAGATTATTTTGTCAGCTATGAAGTATACAGGTTTTAAAGCCAGATAGCAAAGCCCATTAAAAGTGTGCTGAAGAAAGTTTTAGTTAGTTTTGTTAACAAAACCTTTGAACTTATGAAGGATTTATAACATGTTAATATCAAATAATACAATACTATTAAAAGTCTCAGAAAAGAGGAAAACTGAATTTTGAAGTGACGTGGCTGATGTCTTCTTCCACTACCTGACCTGCAGAAGAGGGAAAGACACCTCAGCAACGGGACAGGGCAAATCAGAGCTGAATACAACTGCAGAAGGTGGCACAAAGATGGCATTGAATGTGATGGTAGATTGTCACCTGGCAATGTAATGACTCATACTATCTGACTTGCTATTTTTTGGAGTTACTGAAGAGGCATTTTGCAAATGCAATAGAAATGCACAAGCTCTTTATCAGAACATCATCATTTTTCATCTGTGTGGGCCCAGCTCAGCTGCATTTATTCAGGATAAATAGCACTTTATGGTCCAAAGAGTCCTTCCAAAAAAACATTCATACCAGGACTCAGTGCTGCTCATCATGAATAGGGTGGTCCTTCACAAAAAAATAAAGAGGAAGAAGAAACAAAAGGTGACCTTGTGGAAGGTCTCCAGCTCTCTGAGGTAAACATACCAATCTTTACAATGAGACACAGTATATGATTGCTATTTGGTTTTGGGTTTTGGTGGTTGCTGTTGTTTTTTTTCCCCTAAAACAATATTTGCACACACATGTTTGCTCTCTGAATGGAAATCTTTTTCTGGCAGTTTTGAAGGCCATCTTGTGGCCATGGCATCTCATTGTTGTGCCTCAAAACAATTTATTTTGACAAATGGACAAATTCTGAACTCACAGCTGTATCACTCAATACTAACACCGGGGAAGACATCAGCACAACACGGTTCAAGTGAGGTAAGCAGTCAAATTTTATAAAACAAACTCCCACTCAAGCTGTACAGTCATTCTGCTTATATTACAATTTAAAACAGGATTTTTTTTTTTTTTTTTAAATAGGGATTTGATTGCGCGTATGAGGAAGGCTTCAAAGCGTAAGGGATTCCAACCAGTAACCAAATGTTGGTCCCCTCACAAGGCTAGGTGACAATTCCAGCTCCTGCACACCCATTAAAGCAGCCCAGCACTCAGGGTTAATTAGGCATCAGGGTGTCTAATGAGGCAGTTTTCAGTAAACATAGTGAAATCTCTGGTGAAACAACCTTGTCACTTGAAACAGAATGCTGTTGTTGCCTCAAGGAAGGACCTGAAGGACTTGATCGAAATCCTCAAGGTATCTTTTCCTGTATTGCATACACAGTCCCACAGAAGCAACCCGGAATTTAATAAGGGGGGTGAGGGGAGGGACGGACACTAAAAAGACAGAGGAGAAAAGGAAAAAAGGTACTTAGAAAGGACTGATATGGCACTAATAGATGCACACCAGAACACTTCTAAAACAACATAACGTAATCATCCTTCTCCAGACCTCATGGCAAAAGGTTTTGAAGGATTTTACGTGTACATCGAGTTGATGGTTCTTTTACAACAGACACACAAATGCAGATCTGGAACCTCCGTAAGTACAATGTGTTTTACTGTATGTGACAGAGCTATTTATTTCTTTCTATATTCTTAGTCATAATTCACACCAAAATATTCATTTCAACTGTTTAGAGAATTTGAAACACTTTTGAAGATTCTAAATTAAATAGTATGTCATTGAAGGTCCATGTTAAATCACCTTTAATGTCTCATTTTGTTTTATAAAAAGCAATCTTGATAAGAGAGAAATTTCAGCTTATTCATTGTGACTTATTTACTTTTAGGAAACAACAGGTGTTCAACAACAGAACTTCTTTCTGATGATGAGCCTCTTAGTCACCAATTATTTTTCCATTAACTAAAGAAAATTATATTATGAATATTGAAAATACCAAACATTTCTAAAAGGATAATTCATTATTACACACGCTAGCCTAGTTCTTTTAACTGTAAGAACCTTTAGTGTTCCAGAACCTAGTACAGCAGGACAGTGACTAAGGGGTGATGCCCTTAGCTGATATTGCAATAGGAATAATAATGACACACTATCATGTGACTCTTTCAAAGTCAATTTTAAAACAAAAATAACTCCAGAAAACAATAATTATTTTTATCATTCTAAAAATGCTAACAAAGAGATTATACACTCTCAGTTTTGGGACAGATGAAAACAGTACAGCTTAATGTTGATGTCAGTCTTCCTCAGAGCTTAATGACACGTGTATTAACTGGGGGCCTTATTTTGCAGTGACAACATGTGGAGTTGAAAAAAATCACTTGCTACAAGCTCAAATGTAAGCTCTGGACAAGAGCATCTCTTCTAGCAAAGCCAGGTCTCACAAAAACCTGGCAAATCTGCTATGTCTGTACCCTCTAGTGCCTCTCTCCTGTTGCCAGAAGACTCTGTATTTTGTCTACATCCGCCTGGCAGCTCTGAGCCTGGCTTCTGCCACATCCTAAGAGAGATTCTATTTGTGTCCCCAAAAGGGAACCACAAGCTTCAGGAAGTAGCAGCTTCTCCACAGTGGAACATATGAGAGGTGCCTCTGACGAAATCACATTGTGATACATTTATAAATCCACCAAGATTGATTGAAAATGCATGGTGGGTGGAAGAAACAAGGGGGGAAAAAGAAGTTCATCATCACCTGGAAATGATTTACAAGACTGTGCTGCACTTGGTAACAAAATTAAGATTTCCCAAACATGTAAACATTTCTCTGTGAACTGCTGAAGTCATAGGTTCCATTTTTTCCATTTTCTTTGGGCAGTCAGGAGAAACCAAGCTGGCCATCATCATATCACCACAGAATAGAAAGTACTTTTTCTTGGTCACTGACCTACTGAGCAGGTAACCTACACAGTGCTTTGAATAGGGACTGTCCAGGATGCACAATACTTCCTTAAATGGATATTTTCCCCCTGTCATTCAAGTTCCAGTAGTTTGAAAACAGATATTTTTTTCCTTCCTATCAGGTACGGTTTATAGCACACCTGTATTTTATGGCCCAAGCAAGATGGAAGATGCTAAAATCAGAAAGCTGCTTGTTTGTAGCAATAAGAAATGTATTTCAGCATCAGAAGTAAAGGGCTGAGCTGCATAATTATAAACTGTCAGCGATATTTCTAGATTTTCCTCGGACTAACTCATTCCATATACTGTGTTGGAGTAACTTTACTGTAACTGCACTGAGAAAAATCACTTCCATGAACTTCAGGTTTTGTAGTAGTGAAAGTGATAATTCAATGGTTGGGTTTCAGCTGGTCCCTAATATAGGGAACAGTGTTAAATAGAAGAGGGCAGCTTTTTAGAAGCTGAAGGTGTTGTGACCATGACCATTGAATCCTTGGTGTCTCTAGCTTCTTGTTAAATCCCAGTGTGAGAAAGCATGCCTTTGTTATTTCCAATGTTGCTAAAAGTCAATTTGGTTGCACTTGCTTTTACCCTTTTCATGTGTGAGGCTGTATGAATACAGCTGTGGCTATATCGCAGTAAGACTGTCCAAACTCATTAAAAAAAAAAACCCAGTGTTTAGCAATGGGCCTGTTTAGCCTGGAGAGAGAAGGCTGAGAGGGGACATTATCAATGTCTACAATTATCTTGAGGGTGAACATCAAGGGGATGGGGCCAGGCTCTTTTCAGTGGTGCCCAGCAACAGGACAAGGGGCGATGGGCGCAAACTGCAGCACAAGAAGTTCCATCTGAACATGAGGAAAAACCTCTTTCCCTTGAGGGTGGCAGAGCCCTGGCACGGGCTGCCCGGAGAGGCTGTGGGTTCTTCCCTGGAGACGTTCACAACCCACCTGGACGTGACTGTGCAACCTGCTCTGGGTGACCCTGCTTTGGCAGGGGGTTGGACTAGATGGTCTCCAGAGGTCCCTTCAACCCTGACCAGTCTGGCATTCTGTATGCAAAGGCTTTTGGGGAAGACTCATCTGAAACCAGTTCTGCAATGCCTAATAAACAAAAGCTGTGTTTGCAGTGGATATTTGAGTGTTACAGAGTCTTCAAATCAGGACACTAAGGACCACAGTTTGCAGCAATGCAGGCACAGTTCTGGCAATTGAGGAGAAGCATTAATGCGAGACATTAAGAGAAAATAGTACCTCTTCTTTCTCTAAAAGAAACAGTTTGAAGCCCACCCCAACTACTCAGTTCTTCAGAAAGCACCCTTATTGAACATCAGCTACTGATGCCTGGAGTCTTAAGCACCCAGGGCTCTTTTAGTGTTGAACCTAAAAAACACTACCAAGTTTGCACATGGCACAGATATTTTTGCTGTTTTATTGTACTGGGTCTGGTTGGAACAGTTAATTTTCTTCCTAACAGGCTGTAAGGTGCTGTGTTTTGTGACAAAACCAGTGTCAACAGCACACCAATGTTTCAGTTTTTGCTGAACAGTGCTTGCACAGTATCAAGAATTTCTCCATTTCTCACTTCAACTCACCACCAAGTAGACTGAGGGTGGGGAAGAGGCTGAGAGGGGACACAGCCGGGACAGCTGACCCCAACCGACCAAAGCAATATTCCATACCACATAAGATCATGCTTAGCAATAACAACTGAGGGTGACAGGAGGGAAAAGTCTTGCTGAAGTAACTGCTGCTGTCAGTGAGTTTCGCTTGCACAGCACTGTGAAAAATTCTTTGGACTGGTGCAAGCTACATTCAGTGTCATACTCCTCTATGTGTTTCCTTTTCTGACTTCAAGCATATCACATAAGCAAAGTTTTATTGACTTCAATGCACCAGGGTCATGGGGAAAAAAAAAAAAAACAACCCACCACCAAACCCCTCTAATTAATGTAGCTGAACTGCCAAAAGCACTTGAACGCACAGTAATTTCCATTTTCATATAATTACTGTAATGGAAAAGCCCAAAAGAAATCTGTCATCATCAACAAGACACCTTTTCGATGTTGATGGTGCCTTACTCTTTCTGGTTAAACCTACACTGTCCTGCTACAATTATCCTATCCACACCCACGTGGGAGGCATCCTAACAGTCTTCAAAGCATCCCACTTTTTTCCATAGGCAATTAGATATATTCTGGTTATCTCACCCACCCTTACAGCATCCCCACAAGTCCTTCCGGAACTTACACCACATGAAAACTGCACTTACATAAAGTACATTACCTCCCTTGAACTGCTGTCCATGACTGCTTTGTAAGAAAGGGGTGGTGGGGAAATAAAAAGGGAGCTGCAGTCTAGATCTCTGAGCTGACAACACGCCATGCAGGTCCACCTCTGCACCTGACAGGGCACAGGAGCCAGCAGCCAGGACTTGAATTTGCTGCTCAGAGACAGCAAATGCCTTGGAAAGAGAGATTCCACTTCATCGCTTACCCTCCTTGGTTAGCAGGCAGGCTAATAAGATTTTCGTTGGAAAGGCTTTCGCTAAGGGCACTCATATGAGCCTGTTTTGATAATATTTTTACAGGCACTCTACCAGATAAATTAAACAGCTGAGAAAATCCCAATCGGTTTCACATAAAAACCGAACTCAAGCAGAAGAGCACACGGTCTACTTAGCTATTCCAAATTAGTTCCTAAATGAAGATTAAGGGCTAAGGCCTATGACAATAGAGGATAAGCTACCCACAAAGGAAAATCCCAAAGAGAAAGGAATTCTATTCAAGTTTCCCATTAAGACCTGCAGGCCTGATCTTAAGGTAAGGCTTTTAGATAAGCTGCCTTTGGAAAAGGTCCTACAAAGGTTTAGAATGGCCTGACATTAGATGTGTGTCTGTTCCAAAAACTATGGACCATCCCTTCACTCATTTCTACATCTTTTGAACTGAAATAATCTGAGGCAGAAGAGATGCATCCTCGGATTCTTTTCAACCTCAAAGTCACTTTGTGTTCCAGCCACAGGTCTCCATAACAAGGTCGTATCAAGTCTAGTGTTACTATGGTCATGCAAATCTGCAACAAAATCTCAAGTGTTTTCATGTTTAATATCCCCTTGCTGAATACCAAGACTAGGCTGCAGAAGCTGGTGTGGGAACTTTGTATGTCTCCCTCACAGGACTAAGAGAGCCTGTGGCAAACTATGATCAGCCCCAACACAAATGGTTACTACTCCAAGAGGACTGAGAGGCATGGCATGGAGACATGACGGTGGGCACTTCACTGTGCTGCTTTGTAGCATTTGTATTAACATACTTGGGTGCTCTCAGCTTTGCAGTTCTGGGTACAAATAGTTTTCTGTAACAAACAAAGTCAAAGGAGCATGCTGTTTCGATTATGATTACAATTTCTTAGGGACAAAATAAGTGCTATCCAGTGCAATTCCAGGATTCAGTTTGCCCTACATTTTCATACTGTAATTTAAAGAAAAAAATCCTAAAACCTGCATAACTTTGTCCATCAAATCACATGAAAATATTTTCAGTTCATGCCTGAAGTCTTGTCACTGAAATCAATAGATCTACTTGGCAGGTTACCCAAACACAGAGCATCTGGACTGGGATCACATCCAGTCCTTAGTGGATGATATCTATCCTGCCTTTTGTCCAGTATCTTTCCATTTCTTAATATGGAACAATTGTGAAGAGAAATCAACGTACAATTACATATAGTAAACATGGTGGGGAAAAAAGAAAGACACAAACAAGATTTAGTTGTTTCCAGGATGATGCTGAATGACTATTACCAGAGCCTTTGGGTGTCCTAGGAAGGAAGGAATAAGAGGAGGAAGGTAGTCCTTAGGAAGCTGAGTCTGTTTTCTCCCTGCTGTTTCTTGGAGTGTCTAGGCACTGACAACATTCTTCTTGTTTAGCTCAGCTATTTTTACTCAGGGTGCTAAATTTTATAGCCTGAAGTAGAAGCTTCTGAGAGCAGTGTGAGTTTTTCAGTTATTTGAACATTGCAAGCTATTTATTTTTATGTCCTTGAGAGAAAGAATTAAATCAGGATAGCAGGGAGCCTGTATTAAAACTGTGCATTTTGTCCTCTGCAGTGATTTCCACAGGTGTTTCATCTACTTTTTCATTCCACTTATACAAGTACTGATGTAACTATTAGAGCAAACACATATTTTTTCCTGGAAGGTTGCTTGTTTTTTTTAAGTTCTTTTTTGTTTTTTTAAATCAAAATTGGTCACTATATAAAATCATTTCAGTAAAAATTTAGTTACAAATAACTTTATGGAAGACACTCCTGAGTCAAGGAATATTGCTTGGAAACAGAAGGGTGGATTCCCCCACTCATTGTGGGATATTGCAAACTCCTGGGCTAGAAAGCAGCAGATTCTGTAATATTCTATATTGTACCACAGTTTGTGGTTTTGGGCTAATGAATCTTCAATTAGATGCAACGCTAAAAATTGAGACAAACCTAGAGAGCTGTAGTGAGGAACCACACCAGACATACAAGTCCAGGTGAAGCAAACACTTCTATTTGCCTTGTGTTTTAATCATGGCCCATGAGTTGATAAAACATCTCCTTCCAGCACAGCTACACTTTTGCATTCTCAGAAAATATTGATCATTTTTCTGGACAGTTCTTATACACATGAATGTAAGAACACACAGAAAGAAAACAAAGAATATGAGAATATTGCAGGAAAGAGACTTAAGCACAGAGTGAAGAATATTGCTAGTCATTACCAAAAAAATAATTGCTTCCTATCACAAGAAAATGGGTAAGTTCCACTAAGCAAATCACTTAAGCGTCTATAACATAAAGTAACTCTTCCCAAGATTTTAGAACAAGACAGGGAACTGAAAACTGTAGGTTAGTGGAAACTTCCTGGGAGAACTTCGCACTAATTTTATTCTGAAAGTTACATGCTACCTTTTTTTGGAACTTACCACCTAAAATTAAATAACCATGGACCATTTTGAAAACTTGAACACATGGCAATTTGCTTTTGCTTTGTTACTAAGGATTAGTTAAAGCTGAACTGCTTTATCCTCAGATAATTCCCTTTCAAAAGGTGGGATAACCAGAATGGTAAGTGGCAGGCAATAACATAGAAAGCGCTTGGTAAGAACCTCAACTGCTTGCTTGAGTGTTCACCACAAAGCATGTGGGTATTCTAAAGTAATCTGGAAAGTCCTGCTAGCAGCATAAAATTTAAATTTTTTTACTTCGCTTCTGGCAAGGATGCAGGAGTTCCCCTTTGAATTCAGCATGCTGGATGGACATTGGTTGACAGCCAGCTGCCTGTGAGCCAGCAGTGTGCCCAGGTGGCCAAGGCGGCCGGCAGCACCCTGGCTCGTGTCCGGAACGGCGTGGCCCGCAGGGCCGGGGCAGGGACCGTCCCCCTGTGCCGGGCCCCGGTGCGGCCGCCCCTCGAGCCCTGGG
>JAVJGI010000064.1:4822516-4854054 GCA_035590275.1 Ibycter americanus
CCTGCAGCTGCCTGACAGGGGCTGTGGGCAGGGGGGGTCGGTCCCTTCTCCCAGGGAACAAGTGACAGGACAAGGGGAAACGGCCCCAGGTTGTGCCAGGGGAGGTTTAGATATTAAAAGAAGTTTCTTCACCAAAAGGGTTGTCAAGAACTAGAACAGACTGCCCAGGGGGGTGGTGGAGTCACCATCCCAGGAGGTATTTAAAAGACATGTAGCTGTGGTGCTTAGGGACATGGCTCAGTGGTGGATTTGGCAGTGCTGGGTTAATGGTTGGACTTGATGATCTTAAAGGTCTTTTCCAACCTAAATGATTCTACGACTATTCAGTCAGAGGTGGGTAGAAGAAAAGGGTTCATTCACTTCTATGTTTTTTGGAGGAGTAAATTTTTTTTGAGTGGGTTTCCTCTTCTGTGAACAAAAATAAAGGTAGGTGCCAGCTCACATCACACCACTCTCATTGCTCACTTGTCTACTGATTTTGCAAGAATGTGTGGCTCAACTTCCTCTAAAGATGGTTAGGTTTTGAGGGAGGGTTTGGTTGAATATTCATCCATTCCACCGATGACTGCAAAACACCCAAGGCTACTTGTCTTGTAAGAATGCTTTCTACTGACATTTTTAGAATTGATTATTAATTTCCACGTTTGAAATGTGTCACCTGAAGGTTAGCAAGAATTTCCTGCAGCAGAACAGTGATTTCTCTGATGGTCTTTACTTCTAGATCCTTTCTAATGTACTGGTATGTGTTATTTGGCAGTGAAATCTGGGGATACAGGACAGAAGGGGAAAACAGTTCATTTCTAGTAAAACTGCTGATTTTGACAGATTTTAAGTTCTCCTTTCTTGGGCAGGAAATATTTAATGAAAGAAAGACAAACAGCACTGAGGCATTTACTATCTAAAAAAAATGTTGTTTTGCCCTATTCTATCATCTTTGCTTACTTTGGACAGTTTTTTCTCACTGATTTGATTGCATAAACAAAAGAATTCCATAAACAAGACAGGACATGAGAATAACACAACTCCTTCTTCCCTTAGAAGTCTTCATCTCTTTTACTTGTTCTCTTTCACATCTACTTTGTTATCATGGAAGCCTTTTGGGGAGTGAGGGTTAGGAAACCAGTCTTTACTGGGTTGATTACACAGCTCTTCAGAGCTAAAAGATACCTCACATTGTCATAAGGACAAACTAATGGCTGTCCAGATGTTGCAGAACTCAAGGACATTTAGTTTGAAATTGTGTGGGATGATCAAAGAGATTTAAACCCCCAAAGACATGGGGCAATGCAAATAGGGGAGGGGCAGTATTCCACTGATCATACGCCTTATTTCTTCTAGGCTATCATTACCTTAATTTATTAAAGCATTACTACAGCAGCTAAGGTGACACAAACAGTGGGGAAAGATAGCATTAGAAACAGAAACCAGTGGAGAAGACTATGGTACCTGGAAAGGACTATTACTGCAAAAAGAAAAATCAAAATAAGGCTTAACTGCTTATGAAAAAATTCAGAGAACACCTGCAAGTGTGTTGCAAGGTAAGGACAGTGTTGTCACAGAAATACTGATCTTTTCCTATCTATTGATTCATTCCCATTAACTTATTTCCATTTATTCGGTAGTTCCAGGTAGCAGAATCTGCTCAAGCATGACACGGTAAATTTTTTTGTGTTGCTGCTCCCCTTCCCTGGAAGAAGGCCATCCTCTTACCCAGAAAAGCTTACCACAGTGTGAATACTGTGTTTTTTCCACACCTAAACACACTTGGATATTTTTCTTGAAGTGAAATATCGTCAGAAGATCAATACATTATTTCATATCCTGTAAATATTCTACATTAAAACCCAAACATATAGGATGTAAAATGGATCTCTGGATTTGCACACAAGAGGAAAGCATAACTGTGGAACATACTGCAGCATCAGTCAGAGAGAAAAATTCCATTTTCAGGCATAATAAAAACACTGAAGTAGTTAAACAATCAAGTATTGGTTATGTGGACCACTCATTCCTGTGAAATGAATGCACATAGACACCTGCCCCCCTGCTCCCCCCCGCCCCTTAGTGAAAACCTGAGACAGTTTAGCTGAAACATATATAGAATTAACTGCTGGTGGTACAATGAAACACATCCATGCCATAACTCTGCTTACTCTAAAAAGAAAATATACTGAACAAGATTTATCTACAGTTTAAAATCCATTAGTAAGCCAGATAAAAATATCTTTCTACCAGCTTGTTAAGGGTACAATGATTGCAGGCTTCTCCTATAATGAACCTTCTCTTATACACTGCAGAGAACATTCACACCACTTCCTTAAGGTGTTGCAATGTTATAATGCTCAGTATATTTTCACTATGGTGAGACTGGTTTAATATTGCACTTTAGTAAGAACAGACACTTGGCATCACCACTATTCTGACCATCCCAGACGTTTGTTCAGAGATGGTCAAAGTTTTGGCAGGGCAAGAATTTGATCTTCGGAAAAAGTTCAGCACTAAGCCTTCACTTGTTAAAAAGAAATAATAAAAAAAAAAAATTGGCTCCAGAAATATGTACTAAGTTTCCTGAGCTGCTGATTCATCTTGGTGGAGCTCCACACATGTGTTGTGAGTTCCAAAAACATCTTCCCTGTGTATACAAGCCCTGGCCAAAGGCATTACAGAATCCAAACTTCGGCTGACAGCATCCAGAAATGTTTTGCAAGCCTGAAGCATTGCACTGTAGAAACAGCATTGCAAACTCAACACAGACGATATGCTACACCCACAATGCAAAGAGTAGTCTGTGTTTTGAAAATGCAAGCGTGACTTTCCCTCAGTTTTTGTGCCACTTTGGGGCACCACAACCATCTTCTCTAATGAGGATTTCCTGGTGCTGCCTCTGGAAAATTCTTACAATATGCCAATGCCGTGCCACAATCCCTGGGACAAAGAAAGGCTTAGTATACTGCTTTCAGACTGTCTGAAAAAAACAGATGTTTTGGGGGGAACGTTCCCTGCTACACATGCTAGAGCCAACCCAAAGTTATATTAATGTATATGGAAGTAAGAGCAGAGCTCCGTTAGGCCCTGCTCTAGGAACTGGCAGTGACTCGAAGTTTCCTCTCCAATTTTCTCTAGAACAACCAAGTATTTGCTGCTGCCAAGATCCCAGCCCTCGTACTGCTTTTTCAGTTATGTAGGTGGAGAAGCAACCTCACTTGCACACATAACTGAACAAAACCCGGAGCATAGCAACCCTAAAACACTTGTGACACTAAAGAGCACTTATGAAGGTAAAAAAATGACATGATAGAATTGTTCCACCTGAGGACCTTGCACTGCTTAAAGTTACAGTACGGAAAAGATTAAGTTTGCATAACTGTACCTTGGTGATGGAAATAGCAGCTTAGAAATTTCACATATAGGAAACTAGCCATATAACATCCAGTTATGTATTTGGGACAAGGCTTAAGTCAGTATAGTATTTTAATGTTGTAAAAGTCTGAATTCAACCCACACTTTAATGACAGATGCAACAACACTTCTGCAGTGAAAATAATTAACCTGTGATTCAAATGAACACTTTTAAATAGCATAGATCATTATCTATAGGCCTTTTATAAAATGTCACACAGTTTTCAGAGCCTTTTTATTTGGTCAATAGATCTTTTGATGGTAAAAAAGTTTGCAACTGGAAAACAAGTTTGTCTCATTCTTGGAAGCAAAAATCACCTATTCTATTTTCCAGGCTACACACTCAGACCAGACCCAGAAGACAACGTTTGCATCTGAGTGACTGTACACATAAAAAGAGAGCTCCCAATGAGTCTGTCTGCCCAGTTCTCTTCCATAGCTAAGCCGTACATTGAGAACAGTTTTATAAGGGAAAACTAGGTACCAGTATTAAAACAAGCAACAATCAAACAGAAGAATGAAGTAAGGACCTCTTCCTTACATTTCTTCCTTAATCATCCTAGCACTAGGCTTTGGCATAGTGCCAGCTAAAGAGACCAACTATAAGCAGGGGTCAGAGGAGGGTGGCTTTAAGAAATTGGTAGTCAAGAGGAATCAAGAGATACCTACTAACTATTTATATTCGCATCTGATTCACTTTGGATTTTACCGTTGAATTTTTAAAATGGTATGTCTCTCTTCATATTCTCTCTTATCTGTCAAATAATAATTTTATTCTTTAGAATGGTTAAGTCAAATTACTCTGTGTTTCCAAGACACTAAATCACATTCATGTGGAGTACAGAATTATTTTGTTGTAAAATCTAAGTGTCATATGGTACCAGTCTGTCAGTAAAACCAAGAGCAGAGGAATTTATGCCGGGAAAATTGCACCACAGCAGAGATTTTCTTTACTTTTCCCAATTTAAAAACAACACTCCAAACCAAAAAACAAAGTGATGTGTAATACTACAAAGAGGTTGTATTTTGCCCCAGTTCTTATACTTCACAAAAAACCAAAAGCAGTAAACCCCATACTCCACACAACAAATGGCAAATTCTGGTAATTTACTGTTAGTCTCCCCCTTGTTTTCCTTCAATCTTTTGTCAGTCTCTCCCCAAAATGTCATATCAGACACCCAAATTATTTTCCTTATATTCCGATGATCTGAAGTTTCATGAATAAGTCAGCACTACAGCACCTTCTTTATCTAATAGTACAATTCTGACTTTGGTTCAGATATAATTTGACTTTTTTTGCATATGCAGTAACTCCCTGGCACACTGTCCTACTGAAATAAGAGATGCCATTCATGTTTACTGTTAACACACATGCATGATTAGGTCCAAAACAACCATTTCATTTCTAAGTCTAAAACATTACAGAAATTCATAGTATAAAGCAAAAACGTTTATGATTATAGTTAGGATCCATGTTTTACCAGCAACCAAAAATCAGACCCATCTACTCTAAATGCCACCCTTCTAACTAGTGAACTACAAGAGGACAACCATGCTGTTGAAGTAATTTTTGAACCTTACCTTTTAAAGATATGAAAATTGCATACCAGAATTTTGCCACAGATTATCTTCTGAAGTTTACAGCAATATCGCGTTAGGCATATTAAAAGAGAATTAGCATTTTTTTACTCCAGTTTCTCCAAGCGATATATGCAATCTGTGACTTAATTTTGGCATTCTCCTCTTTTTCATGCAACTAACTCAGCCAGAATGTTACGTGAACACAGTATTTTAAATTTAATTTCTCCTAACTAAAGAAACTATGTCTTTTTGTGCAAGCTCTTTTTTTTTTTTTTTTTTTTTTGGCTGCCTTATTCACCCTATACCTAAGAATACTTCATTACTTGGATTGCCTACATATAACCTTCTGTCCCTTGGCTGTTTTCCTTGCTTGGAAATACCTTGCTAAGACATCTGGGCTCACGGCAGTTGCTTTAGGCATCTCATCCATAAGGACAAATTCTGAATTTGTAACTTCTTAATGGCTGGAAATAACAGCCTTATCTTTTTTTTTCTCTTCATTGCAGCCGACCATTAGTGCAACCAGGAGACGGAAGAAATGCAGTTCCTAAAGATGTAAATGCAGAGTTGGTTTAAATGGAAAATAAGTCTTTTTTTCATTCCTCAGTATTTTCCATTGCTGCATTTCTGCAGCGTAGAAACTGGAAATCTTCCTTTGTAAAGCAGAACAGAGTAACACTCATAAAATTTACTATGCCAGCAAGACAGTTCTCGGTGTGATGCTTAACTGATGACTAAACACCAGCAGTCAAAAACACTTTTTGCAGCAGAGTTTACCATGAGTTGGATGTAACATATACCCTAGAGTGAGGTTTTCCCTTGCTAAAGAAACACAGGCAGAGCTAGAGTCATGGTATTGCTACACAGAGCATGTCTCCACCTTTGTTTAGCACAAATGCATGTCTGGAGTAAAATTTTGCTCAAAGTCACTTAAGAAATCACGTTGTGTCCCCCTCCCATACTTATTTAATTATTGCATGAAATAAATATAAATGGATAAGAGTATGTTTTTCATTAGCAGTATTGCAGTGTTAGTTTCTCAAGTGACAAAAGAAAGTTTTTCACTAAAAGGTGAACAACCAATGACTGTGCCTGTAAGGATGTTTATTAAATATGACCAATTCATAAAGAATTATGTAAACTAGACAGCACAGTACCGAAGAAAAAATGCAGTGTACTCGTATATCACTCATTATTGTACATAATAAAGAAGAGGGAGCTTTCATTTAAAAACGCAGATTATACTAGTGCTGCCAAACCTAAATAATTCACAGAAAATGGAAGTCTAATTTAGTACTTTGATAAAAGAATACTGCAGGAAAATAAATTCAGTGTCATCTACTGATATCAAGTTACCCAAACTCTTTGAATATTTAATGCAAGATAATTGATGCATTTGGGCCCATTCATACATTAATCTACTCTCCTCTGGCCTAGAAATTGAATTACCTCACTTCTCAGAGAGCCACAGCATGCTTGACGTCAAGGACAGTACAGGGTTTTCAACCTGGCTTGTTGCAAGGTTATGTAAAAGATTGACATTAGGTTTAGACTCAGTTGACAAATATATTTACCCAGGAAATTTTAGGTATAGGAAGAAACCCTGAAATACAGAACTGTCCATAACAGCAAGCTTTAAGTGCTGAAGAGGATCACCTAAACTGCCTTAAGGCTACAACAAAATCTTTATTTCAAAATATTGGTGCTTAAAATGAGACATTAATTTTATTTCATATAGCCTAACAGACAAAACCGGTTGGAAGCTAGCCTCACACTCTGTTTCAAAACTGTTCTGGGAAACAAATAAAGCAGTGCCACTTGCATCCTGTGTTAAACAACAGCTTGAGTTACAGGTAAAATTGGTCATTGCTCCTGCAGGTTGGTGTCACTGTTAGCGTAGGATGCAATGAGAAAAGGGGAACTTCCTAGGAATGAATTACCAGGTAAAGACCTTCCAAACTGTAATAGGGACTAGCAACTTGGCTGACTTGTAAAAAGCTAGCCATAGAAATCTCAAGCAAGAAGATTTTGCTGTGAAACTCTCTAAGGAAATCTGCATTTTGAACGCCACATACAACTCCATAAAGGCATCTTTGAAATGCTTCTTTCATGGACTTCACTTTTTCAAATTAGATTCACTGAATTTGTCCTATATTTGTTCAATTTAAAAATCAAACACACTAAACTTCTGCTCTCTGTTTGGGAGGGAGCTGCTGCAGCAGAGCGGTTTGTACGTAAGAGTGATAAATATCACTGTATGGTCAAACACTGCCATGAGGAGGACACAAACTAAAACTCTGGCTTCAAAGGCTTCTCTAAGTAGATGCAACCTGCAGTACATCCAGAATGTTAACAAGTCAGCCCTACAGCAGACCTGGGCGAGAAGCACATTCCTCTGTCAAGGACCCTTGGTGCAGAGTCCCATGAAAAGCCTGTTGACAGTCATCTGCTTTTGCACACGGGACACCTCCCTTTGAATGGGAGAGCAAAGAGCCCTGTGCAACAAAGAGAAGCCAGAACCAAATCATTTATGGCTGAAACATGAAAAATTAATTTAACTCCTTATTGCAAATACAGGAGACCATAGCGCAAAGGCGCTCAATTCTCCCAAAGAACATATGTCCAAATGACTCCCAAAACACATCAAAGATTTAAATCAGATCACTTCCAGCACACCACACGAGCCCCATGGCTGATGTGAGGAAGGAGAAATCCACTGAACAAAAATTTCTAGGAACATCCCATCTGTGTCCCCTCTCATTTACAGAATAATACTTTTCTAATGCTCAGCTATACAAGTTTATTCTCTCCAGGGGTTTCCAAAATTAAATAATGTATTTCTTTGAATCTGTGCTTCAAAGCATACTGATTCAGTGTGAAGGCAGCATGAATAGACCAGAAACAGGTAGGCTCTGGAGAAATACAGAAAAGCTTAAAGAAATATTTGCAAAGACTTGAAGCATAAGCTTTAACGTGAATATAGATTGCATAGACAGCATTCCCATGAAAACACACAGTTCAAGTGAGGCTCTTCCAGCTTGGGCTCACTGATTAAAAGCACGGTGTGAAACACTTCATGTTCTTGGACTTCCAAACTACCTCCTTCCTTCCCCACCCAAGCCTGTCAAATTTATCTGGTAAGCAGATATTTTTCAACAGCTAGCATCTTATGGAGAGAAAAAAAAAAAAAAAAAAGAAAAATAAAAGAAAAAGAAAATAATAATCAAAAAAAAGATCTCAGGTCTGGAGTAAATACGTATACCGTAAAGAGAATTTGGCAACCCTTCCACTGTCTGGGTCTTGTTAAACTTCTACTGACACTCACGCTTGCACTGTGCAAAGGAACAGAAAAGGTCAGGTGCATTCCTAGACTAAAGCTGTGCCAAAGTTTCTTTTAGATAAATTTATGGGCAGCCATTTACGCATATAATTAATTTATTGAGCTTTTCCTCAGAATTGTTGAAATTAAATGTCAGTTAAATAAATTATGCAAAAAAAATTTTGTATATACAACAAAGAATTCAGACAACTCTCAATGATACAGAGGCATTCCTCACACTCAGTACTCTTAGGATTTTAAGGACAAGATCATATCTGTTCTTGAGCCTGGTTTTTGGCAACAGAAGTCTACGAACTCAAATTAATGTTTTATTGTGAAAATTACCAGGTTATATGTTTAGACTTCTAGTATTCTTACTGGAAGGCTACTCCAGAAAGGTTTTAAAGCTTCTTTCTACACTCCAGATTAAAACAACTGTGATCCGATTGATACACATCTGTTCCTGTGCGAACCTCCACTGAGGGGAAAAAAGTCCAACTGCAGAGACCTTCAAAGCGAGCTTTGTAGCTGAAGGAAACCAAGGTCTTCTAGCCTCTCCCAGCCCCCCTGAACACCTCGGTAATAGCTTACTGCATTTACTTCACCTTTATTTTTCTCTAAGTTCTGCATCCAAATGGCATTAGGGCACCAATGTTCCGGGTCATTTCCAAAAGGCACTTTGTACAACACCACTTGCGCCCCTCCGTCAAGCCCCTGTGTTCTCACCTCATCATACGACTGCAGCAGCTGTGCCCACATGAACAGGAGGGGAAGGAGGAGGAAGCATGGCACCTCAGCTCCGCTTCGAGACAGAAGAGAAGCTTTAGCTGAGGAGGGAAAGTGCAACCTCCTCCTTCAGCCCTTGTTCTTCGCCCCTCAGTGAGCGTCCTGTGAAGTGCTGAGGCGAGCGGTGCTGGCAAGATCAGCAGCAGAGCACTCTGGCATGGTGCAGGGAGGAGTTCCCAAACCGGGGTCACCTCAGGGCAGTGAGAGAGACACTGGGAGCCCAGCACCTGTGCCACAGCAGCTGGTAGGGCTGGGACCAACAGCGGCCAAAGCTCCCCCCATATAGCAGCAGCCCCCGGGGAGCGCTGGCATCCAGGGCAGGCAAACAGGGCCTAGTGTCGCAGCTGGCGCAGGAAGGGCACTGAAGCTTTGCCAGCTTGACCGGGGAGAAATGGTACCCCCCCTTGGCAGAGAGCCACGGCCTCTCAAAGCTCTGCACCCACCGTGACTGACACTGCTGCCCAGGTAGGGCTCCAGTGGGAAGACTCAGCCACACCGGTGCCTGGCCGCTGGCCGTGCCCTGCTCCCACGCCAGCAGCGGCGGTGGCAGGGAGCACTCCTGAGGGAGCGCGCCGGGCAAGGGGCCGCCTCAGCTCAGTGGCAGAGCTGCGGCGGCAGCTGAACAGGTTGAGGGTCATCAGGGAGCCTGAGGGACAGAGAAAATGGGCACTGCACCCTGCCTCCCCGGGACAGGTCTGTCAGGTGCGCGCTGACTGGGGGGATGATAAACCCCCAGCAGACTCTGAACTTGGTTGAGACTTGCTGCTTCAGCTGGGTGCACATAAATCTATGGGGCCCAATGGGATCCATCCCAGGGTACTGAAGGAGCTGACCTTCTCTCCTCACAGGACGTCTCTCTGTTATTTTTTTAGTGGTCTTGAGAGTCTGGAAAGGTCCCAGTCGACTGGAAGCTGGCAAATATTGTCCCAGTTTTCAAGAAGGGTAAGAAGGAAGACCCCTGTAATTACAGGCCTGTCAGTCTCACTTCAGCGCCCAGTAAAATTACAGAGAAGGTTATTCTGGGAGTTATTGGAAAACACCTGAGACTCAACACAGTCATTGGACGTAGCATGGGTTCATGAGGGGAAGATCCTGTTTAACCGACTTGATTTCCTTTTATGACCAGGTCACCCATCTAGTGGGCCAAGGGAAGCCAGCAGATGTGGTGGGTTTGGGATTTTAGCCAAGCTGTTGGTACTGTCTCTCACAGTATGCTCTGGATGAACTCTCGCTCACAGCCAGACAAGTCCATAACACGCTGGGTGAGCCGTTGGTTGATGGGCCAGGCCTAAAGGGTTACAGTAAATGGGGTTACATCAGGCAGGCAGCCAGTCACGTGTGGGGTTCCCCAGGGCTCAATTTTAGCACCAGTGCTCTTCAGTGTTTTTATAAATGATCTGGATGCAGGAATCAAATATACATTGTTTGCCGATGATACTAAACTAGGAGCCGTGGACTCCCTTGAGGTTAGAGAGACTTTTCAAGAGGCATCTGGACAGACTAGGGAGCTAGGCCATCACCAACCAAAGTATGAAATTTAACAAGAGCAAATGCCGGATTCTCCACCTGGGATGGGGTAATCGTGCTTATATGTGCATACTGGGGGGCGAGAGGCTGGAGAGCAGTCCCATGAAAAGAGATCTGGGGGTTTAGGTTGATAGCAAGTTGAATAGGAGTCAACATCATGCCCTGGCAGCCAAAAGGGCCAAATGTGTCCTGGGGGGCATCAAGCACAGCATAGTGAGCCAGTCAAGGGAGGTGATTGTCCCACTCTGCACCGGTGCAGCCCCACATCAAGTACTGTGTGCAGTTTTGGGTGCTTCAATATAAAAAGGACATCAGACTATTACAGTGCATCCAGAGGAGGACAAACAAATTCTTAAGCACACTAGCTGATGTTTTTCAAAAGGAAGGCAGGGGTGGTAGTCCTAAATGAGTATATGCACCTTCTGTAAAGATGAAGGGGTGGGGTATTTTTGTTTTGTTTTCAAGAAAAAACTGTTGGTAAAACATTCCTGTAACGTCTGCTTAATCTTGTGTTATAGCTATAGAAGGACTATACTTTATGTGCAGATACTTTAGTATCAACTTCCTGCTTTCCAAGCAAGTGTCACTTGTACTAACCTTACGCTACTAATTACCTTTCCTATATATTCTAGATGAAAGGACATATGCACAGAGGATGATAAATGAAAGCAGTTGTTCCTTAAAACCACATTAATACTGCAACAACTGAGCTTTGAATCTTGGCGTTGAGTTCTGTACATATTGTCACAGCAGTTTCTCAAAGGGATAAACTAGACCTTTAAACTACCAACAAAGTACATCTGTGAAATCATATTTTCATTTCAGTTCAGTGGAAGTTTTATTACCGACTTCAGTAAGTCCAGAGACTGCATCTTTAACCATATATTTCATCTAAAAGTCTGCACTGAATCACATCACACTATAAAAAGGCTTTGAAATGGTGGACACTCCCTAGCACAAACATAACATGCTGTGGACTCTTCTAAATCACCATTACTAATGTCCTGTCTCTTACATTCACACCTTGCCCAAATAGGAGCACTTGCAAACTTCAGGTGAACTGCTAAGTGGTCAAAGTAAACAAATGTGGTTTAAATCTGTTCAATGCTACTGTTGAGACACTTGTTCAGAAGGTAGCAGACTTTAGTTTCTGTCAGCTGAAGAATGCTGAGGTACAGCAAATTTAAGTCAGCATATACTTTTGGTTATGGCCCATGTGTTTAGTTTAGAAGTTAAGGGGGGGAGGGGGAAAGTAAAAAAAAAAAAAAAAAAAAAAAAAAAAAAATTACTTATTTCCAAAAAAAAATCCATCTCTGGTGATGTCTGAATGGCCCTAATTCAGAACAGACTCTTGATTCAACAGATTACCCTAAACAACCTAGCAAGACATTCACTTCTCAAAAATAAAAATGTGTCAAATCCGTTCGTGTGAAGAACAAGATTTGGCTCTTTTTTTTTTTTCTTTCCAGAACTGAGATGTCTTGAATCAACTTTGAATCAACTGCTTTTCAGAACTGATATGCCAGCAGACAAAATGGGTTTCTAAAGGATTTTACAGCTCTCCTTTCGCTATAATTAAAACCACAATAAAATGCTGCAGAAAAGATAGTTAAAATTCAAAATAGAGCATTTTAGTGGGAAATTTCTTAAATTGTTACAAATTTTTTTTAACATGGTTATGAAGAAAAAGAATTCTTTATTGTCTATGTCAGGGTTTTTCTGCATTTGGCAGAACTGTTTAGTTAGAATTTTGTTGATGTTCTGACTCCGAGGCCAAAAGCAGAATTAAGCAGTATTCAAACATTTTTCTGTTTCCCAAACTAGTAAAAAAGTCAAAAAGCCCTCAAAAGTTTAAGCTTGTTCTTTCTCGGCAAATTGATGCCTCTCACTTCAAGTCTTGGACAGAAGACAACATCACAGGGGTGTTTTTGACACCTACCCGGTGGAAATCCAAGGTCAGGAAAAGTTTTAGGGACTTGAGTTGCAACAGAGGGCAGGGGTGTAGGACTCCACATGGGCAAAAAAACCTGACAGTAATGTCTTGCATTGCATAGAATTGTTTCCAGGAGGTATTTAAGAACAATGCTCCCTGTTTGCATGCTTCACTGTTCTCCAGAGGAGGGAGGCTCATTAAGGAGCCTGCTGTAGTTCTGATTTGTAGCATATGAGTATCTCTGATATTTAATTTCAACAGAGCTTGTTCAGACAAGAGAGGATGAATGAAAAGGCAGTATTTTCATAGGCTACAAACCCATATACACTAGTCCAAACATCCAGAAATTAAAGGAAATCAGATGCAAAATGTGAGTAGTGACTGGTCTACGCATTCTCAGACCATCTTGGTGACAACTTTTTGGAGAATGTTAATGGATGGCATGTTGGGTGATAATGGTCACAAGTTGCAAAGTTCAAAAAGAGAAAAGAGAAGCGCCAAAATAAATATCATGGATCTCTAAGATGCAGCCTTCAGTAAGCCCAGAGAACTGGCACGTGAGCTCTCACAGAAAGTAAATAAAAAACCAGAAAGAAACAGAAGAAACAGAATTGGATGTTTCTCAATGGCAAGGCAGATGAGAAAACAGGAGGTTGAAATAATTGAGAAGCCAAGTAACAAACTGGGATAAAACCTCCCAGGAGTCAGTTACAGGAAGACCATTCTAGCCTAGTCCAATGTTTCATCTCCCTCTGTCAATCTTCTCTTAAAAAAAAAAAAAAAAGGCACAAGAGCCAGCAGGTAGCTAAAAAAAAAAAACACAAACAAAAAAAAAATCAATCCTGGTGGTAAGAAGGTACTATTTTGAGCTAAGCAGGGAATTAACACTTTAAAGAGTACTTAGCTACAGTAAATATTTTTAAAATTGAAATCTCACATATTTAGAGAATTGGCTCTTGTTATCTCAAAGGCATTAAAAATTACCTTTGAGAACTGGTAGAAATTATAGAAGACTGGAAAAGGACAAATATGGTGCTAAACATTTAACATGATGCATGTGAGAACTCAGTTCCAGGAAAAATAGGGGACTCTCTTAAGCCTGTAAGGATAAAAGGATCTGAGTAATATCCAGTCTGGATTTGTTGAGAACAAGTGGGGTATAGCCAATCCAATATCTTTTCTGGACAGTATTATAAGCCTTGCAGATAATAGAGAAATCTCAAATTTAATAAGGCTTGCCCTTATTTCACATGACAGTCTGACAAACTGGAGAAAGAAGTCTTTGACAAAACTAGTAAGTGGTAGGTAGAAACCCCAGAGGTTTTATTATTGATCCTCTGACAAGATGAAAGTGGGGCTGTATGTAGAACACCAGGTTTTTCTGTCTGCTCTGGAGCCAGTGCTTCTCCCTATTTCAGTTAGCGATCTAGATGACAGAACTGAGACCACGCTTATCAAATTTTCAGGACAGTGCTGGAGGACAAGGTAAGAATTTAAAATTATCTGAGAAGCTGGAGATAAGGACTGGAAAAGCAGAATTCCATTCAACAGGAAGAACTACAGAAGTACTGCACCTAGAAAGTCATGCTTGTTCCAGTCATGTGTGAGCTCTGTCCCCTGAAGAGGGGACATATGGGTGTTACTTTGCATCACAATCAGAATGTGACTCATTGATGTCATACTATGAGGAAAAGACAAGCACTGCAGAGAAACAGAAAGCTGCATTAAAAAAAAAAAAACACAGCGGAGGAATTATTTCGCGCAAGACAGAGCATTATTTGAATTGTTGCCACTATACTTCAAAAAATTTGTAGATCATTGGAAAAAAAGTTCAAAGGGAAGCAGTATAAATGATTTAGAGATCAGATATAAGTAGATTTTTTAATCAACAGCTTAAGAACATCAGGACAGAAACTGGACTTCAAACTGTACTCTACAACTTAGAAAATAAAGCTGAAAGAAACCAAGATGTATAAAGGGGGGAAAATTTGTTTAAAGGGCAGAACATATAGAAACGATCCTCAAATACATGAAGACAAAGTAGAATATATTCTCCATGTTCACTGTGGACAGAGCAACCAACGGCAGACCTAAAGTAGAAAAGGGGTGAAGAAATTGGGCTAGACGACGTTTCCTAACAATAAAGATAGCAAAGCCATGGAACAGACTGTCTGGAAAGATGGTAAAGTCTTAACACCAGACGCCTTTGCAGAGAGGCTAGGAAAACCAAAACCAAAATCAAACCTGTCCAGAATGACACAGATATGCTTTGGCTCAGGAAAGTTAGGTGATCTGTGAAGTGTCTTTCATTTCTTTTTCTGGGATTCTAAGAAAGGTGTGTTAGGGACTACCTAATCACACTTCATAAATTAAGCTGGATGAGGACATAAACCTGTAATACCAACAGTACTTCAGAATTAAAAGTAATTTTCCTATTGGATTTATTTAGCTACTAAAACACAGCCAAGAAAAATATTGCAACAATGACCAAACCTCAGTGTATTAAAAGTACAGACATGCTAACAAACCTGCAAGGGTTTTCTTTTTCCCCTTTAAATGTATTGAAAAATATGTCAAATGCTAGTAAAGTGTAAGCAGATCCTAAAAGCACACCAGAAAGTAATTGGCAATAAATTGTATTCACTCAACATATAGACAGACTTCTACTCTAATTCCTTGGAGCTAGAGTCATCCAACCATAAACTGATTGGTCCTGCAGGATATCAAGAGCTAAATATTTTCTGTAGTCTCTTCAATACTGTTTGAAACTAGCCATGCCCTGGAGAAATGGACTGGAAAAAAATTTTTTTTAGTGAGGACTTGGGAACCTCCTTCCTGCTCTTGGACTCTTAGTTTAGCCAGTCTTCGAAATTATGCTGATACCTAAAAATATTCCACGGACAACACTGAATGTCAAAATGGAATTAGGTAGTGGGATTTGGCTTACACCAGGAAAGAGAATTACGTATCGCCAAGGGAGTTTAAGGGGATTATGGAAGAGTGGGAAAGTCTCATAGCACTCCTGCAAAACAGGCACTGTTTTTAAGTGTTGTGCAAGAAAAATACTGCTTTAGGATTAACAGAGGCTATAAGCAATTCCATGCATTTTTAAGAATGAAATCTAGAAGAAAAATCATGCTGACTTTTAAATTTGAAAGTCATTAGGTCTTTTGAAAACTATTAAATTATGGCTTCTAAACAAGCTATAGACACTGTATGTAAATGGCCATTTTGCTGTCATACCAGATGAGGGTTTCTTTAATATATTTTTAGGCTAACTCATATTTATTGGGTTTAGCTCTCCTATAAGTATGTCAAGACTTAATTTTACTGTAAATATCTGTGATGAGGACATAGAATTGCAAAGACTGTGTCCAAGAAAACAAAATGCTGAATTTCTAACCAGCAGGTCTGACACCAATCTGGAGCTACACATCATATGAATAGCAGAGACATTGACATTAAGCTGCTGTTTTTTCTTGAATCAGACATGCTCTTTGCTAAGCCCTAAAAGGAGGTAAAGCACAAAATTCACATCACACACCATCAGGAAAAATGGAAAACATGGATTAAAGGAATACATTTTGACCTAAAAATTAGGATTTTTAATGTAAAAAGTGCACGGTACCCATAAATTTTTAGTGCAAACCTATGTCTGACAAAGCTACCTATCTGTATTTCCCTTCCTTCTATTACAGTCTATCAGTCGTTTTTACCCTGATAATAGTGTTGAGAAAGAACTATTAGATTTTGCGACGCAAGTTACACTAGCAGCCCAACACAGGTGCAATCTTATGGGAGAGAGGTAAAAGAAGTCAATACCTCAAGGCTGCAGCTAATTTAAACCTCTGATGACTCAAATACCATTCTGGAATTTTATCTCCTTGCAGCAGAAAGTACTTTAGCCTGTAATATTAACCTCCCAGTGCTGCAACTCGTCCAAGTTAATTGGAGAATCAAATCCTTAAGCTGGTATCATAGAAAAACACAAAGTCTCAGGCTATTTCAATGTCAGCATTATACAACACTACTCTTTCATTATATTGGAAGAGCAAAATAGTTGATTTTACATCCATTTCAAACTCCACTATGTGTACTTTGGCTACAGTAATAAGCATATTAAGCAACGTTCAATTTTCTATTGTTCTCAGAAAGAGAAATTATTTGTTCTGTAATTCTTAACAGTGGACCCCAACATCATAACAGTGAGAGTGAAAGAAAATGCCACATTTTTACAGTTGACATACAATGACACAAAAGAAATGGGGTTTTTTTGTCCCCAGTTCATTTTTCTACTGGTGAAGTATTATGTAGACTAACTACATCATCTATCACCATAACCCCACAGGAATCGAGCAAAGAATTTCTATCTTTGTTCAAATTCAGGAAGTATTTTTTAAATCATATGACTGTACAAATAAATAATGAATTTCGCCTTTGAGAAAATCTCCTTAGCTACTAAGGCTGACTTCACTTTAGAAATCTCCCAGATCTGTAACAAAATATATTCTGCATTAGTTTAGTCCTTCCCTCAAATTTTGATCTCTGATCCTCTATTGATGAGAAAATGTCAGTTCACAGTTGGCTTTGAGTAAATCCTAATTCACACCAGGATAAGTTAGTGCCCACTGCACATTTTGAAGATGGTATATGCTTGCACTTTATAGTTACTGCAGAGTCAAAATCAACGTCAACATCAACTTCAACTTTCATGTATTCTCAAATATTTGTGATAAATAAGTCTCTGACACTAGACAAGGAATTAGCCTCCACATTACTTATTAATGAAGCAAATTGCCTTTCCCCTGCCCCACCCCATCAGTTCTTTAGACACATTGGGTTAGCAGTGTGAACTCAGTCCTCTATTTCCAGTCTCAGACTTTTACTGACACTATTGAGTGTACAGATAGAATGGTTGGGATAAAACCAGAAAATGTTTCTTCCACTGTCATAAAAAGCCATTCATTTTTAATTGACCAAGAAATCCAACCATTTTTAAAGCTCTTGTTATGCTTAGTGTTCTTTTCAATTTTGTGTGCAAATACCCTATCCATTAATTTTTTTCTCATTTTATGAGGGGTTGAAAGCTGTCAACTAAGTAGTACAATAAGTATCATATTCACTGTTTCTGGCTTAAAGCCTTATCTGACTTGATATCAGGAAAAAAAAAAAAAAGTAAAACCCCACAAAGCTCCTTTTCTTTTTTGTATATAGTAAGACAATTCAGAAAATATTAGAAAATTCATAACTCAAGGGAAATAGTCATACATGATTGATCCCAATACATTCTTATGAAAAAACAGAATGCCTGTTACTTTCCAGAGCTCAGAGCTTTAAGTGCAAAGTTCATTGTTTTGCTTTTGACTTCATTCCCTCAACACTGATTCTCACTAACGACTGTCCCAGTGTTATGCTCAACAGATGAATAGTCATCCCCATGCCAAAATATTCCACTGGGGATTGTGGTATATGCTTCAACACTAACTACTGCACTAACTTACTCCCATGCATAAACACTCCCAGAGTGCCTCTGTCTTGCGTGTAGCACTCTTGTGCTCTGGTTCAAATCACATCCCTCTGAGCATCAACACAGATACAAAAATCTACAGGGACCACAGTATTACAGGATTGCTGTATGGCAATAAGTAGGAATCATAAATATGATTTAACAGCTAGTTACTTTTTTTTTTTCCCCACATAGGAGGACATTGTGTAACCTGATACAATGCAAGGACTTGGTTGTGCATAGGGAAAACTTCCTAATTCCAAGGGATGAAGTGTTTGATGGAAGACTTAAAGAGCTCATTAGCTTACAGAATCCAGGCTATGCCAGAAACATCACACTAATGACTGGTGCATGCAATTCATACACAGAAAAGTTGTAGGAAAGAATCTGGATTCCACCTCTATCAAGCAACAATGCAGCAGAAGCCTGGAGTGAGAAGAGCTGGAGGAAGAAGTCACTTGTGCTTCTTCACCTCTGTGAAAGCTGTGATGCAGAATATGGTTAATTCAAGGCAAAAGTCATGATACTGTCTCATTTTATCTCACCAGAACATACACTGCTCTCCAGGGGAAAAGTCTTATTCCAGAATACATTAAGAGTAACAACACTGCCATACATGAATGACTGTTTTCATTTTGTTTTCACATGAAGATATTAAAAAGGAAGGAAAACTATGAAAAAATGAATACTCTGTAACAAGAATTTGACTCTTCATTCCAAGAAGACTGTAATTTCCAGCTTATATTTACCCTGATAGAGCAAAACTACTCTCCGCAGCTCTATTAGTGCAAATATCTACACTGGTGTCAAGACAGTTACACCTCCATTTCACTGAACAAAATTCCTTCTTTTTTTTTTTTCTCCTCAAGTTATCCAAAAGAAAACTATCCAATAGAAAAACTGAGTGAAACATGGGATCAAGACAGATTAGAAATACAGGCTCTGGCAATAAAGTAATTGAAAAAGAGGTGGCTTTGAATTACTTGTGAGGAAAAAAGTTATGTAACAAGCAGTTTATTTCTTTTAATTGAATTATCATAGTTACAGAGTAAACTTGCATTAGTAACTATTCAATATGTTTAAAGAACAATAAAAGAAGTATTAAAACTGCATAATATTTGGAGATGTTCCTTCAAAAGTAAACCCCACCTTTAACAAGATGAAAGACAGCAAATTAAAAAAATACAGTGTTTATTGTCTGAGTTTATCATGTTGTCAAGGTAGACCGCTTCACTAAAATCACAGCATAGTCGGATCTTTTGCCAACTTTTGCACAATTGCTTCTCTACATTATTAAGGACTGAGTTCCCATACCATGAGCACAGATGAGTTACGCATAGCCTATAAAGAAAAGTTTTAATTACAACTGTTTGTGAGAGCTATTGCTCAGACCTCACTCAGCACCTACAGCTTCTTGAAGCTGTTGAAGAACCAAGATCAAGAGTAACACCAAGGAGCCAGAATCCTACACAAGTATAAAAAAATACTGTATCCCGCCTATTGGAGCTTTGTCTACCTAAAATACATCAAGTGCTGTATATTGAACCCAGAGTGACATCACTGAAGACAACCGGTGCTGATATCTCACCCATTAAGTTGCTTGCCATAAAGAAAATCCCAACAATACTATCCCAGAATAGATCTGGGAAGCAAAAAAAAATATCCAAAAACCAAAACCAAACCAAAACAACCCACAGGAACAGCTCCTGCTAGCGAAACTAACTTGCTTGCTCTCATACAGAGGCAAAAAATCACCACGTTTTAAACCTTAACGACAGCAGATTGAAGCTACAAGGATTTAAACCTACATAATCCAAAGAAAAGCCTTAGCATTTACATGCTCATCTCCACTAAGGGTTAACCGACGACATTTCAAACATCTTGCAGTCCACACAGGCATCCTTAACCCCTGACTTCTAACTCAGAGTGGCCAGCCTTGCACTGACCTAGGCCAGCACTGAGCCTGGCAGGAGCCTGCACGCCACACAACATCACCCCATCACCCCACATAGCTCAGACAGCACTTTGCATCACAGCTTCTCCGGGCCATCTTCATGTTTGCTGTCACACAGGTAAATTTGAATCAAGACCGCAGCAAAAACACATTGCAAGTTATAAAACCAATTAAAAGAAAAACATTACCTCTAAGGGTGAGGAGCCCATTCGAAACCAGGGCCAAAGTAAACAGATTTAGCCTTACTTCATGCTTCCTGACCCACAGCCCTCTCTTCCTGGGATCAAAGCCATTGTCTTAGCCCCAGTTCCTTCTCTTCCCTTGGCAGTGGGCCCTGATTGCTTGATAGATCCCAGCTGCTTTGATCTCCTCTCTTCTTAACTCATTCCTCCCCAGTACTGCAGCAGTAACAATGCGAATGAGGAGGGGGTTGTTATTCATGCATTTGACAAAACTGGTTCCAAGTATCTTTTCAATAAGCAGAAGATAAATAAATGTCATAGCAAAAGAATACAGGAAAACTTTCAGAGTTTAATGTAATCGGACGCCTCTAAACTCTGAGAGGTCAAAACCCCTGAGAAGCTGCATTTTACTTAAATCTGGATAGAGGGAGCACATATTGGCTTAATCCAGCAGGCAGAAATTTCTAGAGCAGCTATTTTTCCTTCTTTTTTTCCCCAGCGTCCCCCCCAGCATTATTAGTAATAGCAGAGATGGCTTGTCTAGCCCACTCCTTACTTCACTGTCCCTCTAGAAATTCTGAGAGATACAGAGAGAGAGACAAAAGGCAGGGAAAGGATTTTCTTGTTTCTGTTTTCACAGCTTAACTGATAGTTTGAGATTCAGAGCAACATAAACAGGCAAAAAACCAAGAACAAATCACACATGTAAATTAACTCAGACTGGAATTTAGACAAGAGTTGCCACAGTATGTGTCATGTGGAGAGGCAGAAGGTGATGCAAGTTATCTTCTAGCTGATTTGGATATACCAGTGGGTTATTGTCCTTAGGGTGAATAAGTCTATATCACAACTAGCATTTCCTATTTACTGCAGAACTATGTTCTATACAGTCCTACTGGCTACAGTGGAGTTACACTGAGCTGAAGGACAGCAATTTGGGCACAAGCATGGTATTAATTACACCAGCTTTTGACAGCTCTGGTTCTGCCACTGCCTGAGAAGAATGATTTGAACAAGCCTCATTAGTACATAAATCACTGAGTAGGTGCTTGGTGCTGGACAATCCATGCAGAAATACATGATGGCTTTTCATCTTTCCAATTTTTCTTCTATGCTGCTTTTTTCCTTTGCAATTTGGAAGAATAGAAACTATTTTTGCAAATTCCTTTCCAAGTTGAAAGATCCAATAGCTCCATTATTATTATTTTTTTACCATGAGATTTAATTTCTTCTGAAAACCTGGATTAAAAGTGACAAGTGTACTGAATTCTTGGAAATCATTAACTCCTGTTGTGAAGTTATTAAAAAGCATGTGTCGTATTACCTCTTAAATCCAGAACTCAGGTCATGGGAACCAGATCCTCAGTAAGATTTGAAATGCGTATGACACATTCAATGCCCATCAGTAAGAAATTCTTCCGGTAGTCTGTTATGAGACTGGTATTACGCTAGTTTCTGGACCACTCAGGACAATGGAAAGTTTAGACCTGCCTGTGCACAAAAGCTATAGCATTTCTCTAAGATTTCTTCAATTATTTAAAAAGACCTTGGAATATCATGGGAAGGGGTTCCTGAAAGGACTAGGGGCCTGCTTAGAAGCATAGAAATGGAGAAAAAGATGCAGTTGGTGAAAACTGAGCTCACCTTGCACTTTGACTCTGTCATCAGTTCTGGCATAAGAAACTGCATATCTCATCTGATATCTAAGTCTGTATATACACAAGATTATCAATAGCATCAGCAGAATTCTCAGTAGGAACAGAGACAATACAGCAGTACATGCACTTCCATTCATACCAAGTGTTCATTTCTGGAGGCCGCTCCAGAGAGGTGAATATTTTCATTGTGAAGGGTAGTTATCAGGAAACTACAAGATTTTTAAAGATGATAAATTTTGTGTTTGAATGATCATGACATCTCGAAGCTCAGATGCTCAGTAGCATAATTCTAATGTTCCCTCAATATATGACATAAACATTTGCGCCTACAAATAAGCAATCTGGTAGATCAATTCTTCCCTCTAACATAGTATAATGTCGTTATGGACATTTATATACTTGCAACGGGACAGGTTTAGAAGTTCAACTGCCTACTACAAAACTGAATTTAATTATTTTTGGATCCTACTGGTTTTCATTTGTGGTTTGTTTCTTTGCTATTAGTATGTCTTCATATTATGTCATCTATTATTATAGAAGTTGGATTAAAATTATGCTTTTTTTCCCTCCGTTTTTCTTCTGGTAGCAAGTTATACAAGGATACGGAATCAAAATGTTTAATTTCACCCTTATCCAAGGCCAACAGATTTTTTTTCATTTAATAGAGATTGCAAATACATCATCTGACATCTTGGCCTACATACTGTAAGGCAAGGAAGTTTCAGAGCGGTCAGATCTATTGCAGCAGCTCTTATAACGTTATAGTATTATGAACTGCTTGTTACATAGCTTACTACAGTAAGCATCGGTGTCAGCTGAAAATTGACATCTTGAACCGTAAGGTTTCATTTGAAAGTAAGGAAATTTGTATGGCAATAAATTATTTCTTGCAGTAGGAATTCTCAGGAAAAAAATTCAGCTATCACCACAGAATATAAACAAGGAATGGGTGAAAAAAAAGACAGCCAACTTACTATACATGAAATAAACTAAAATGACCTTCACACTTTGCCAGTATACAAGTCTGCTGTTTAGAGAGCGTTTAACTCTCCCCTGGCTGAACTTGGGTGATGATGGCTGCAAGAGCCTGACCTCCCTGCAGCTTGAGGGTCCTGAACACTTTGGTATTTTCTCCTCTATTACACAGTAACTCTGCAGAATTCAGAAACACAAACTGAGATGAAGAAAGGTACATAAAAACAGGATTCACATCAGCATCCTGAGCAGGGAGTTATATAAAATTAAGCACAGGAAACACTAAAAGTCTTAAATCCTGCTCTTTTCAAAGTTCATCCTCTCACTAAAGATTCACAGATGAGAGGCCTCTCAAGGGTGACATCTAACATGAAATTAAGTATTTCTGTACTAAATGCTTGGATGTCTAGTCCCTCTCCCAAATGTGATTCTGCATTTCCTCCTTACTGAGTTAAATAAAACAGCAAATATCTCAACGGGTATATAAAGTATTTTAACAATATATGGCACTGGCTGCTGCTGAGTCTGGGAGAAAACATTGGGATGGGTGGGGTATTTTAAGGACAAATAGGTTTTGTGTTTTGTGAAACACACAAAATGGACATTTTTTTTTTTTTAAACCTTAAGATTGACACAAATATGAAATAACATTGTAGCAGTTAAAATCTTTATAGTCACATTACAGTTGCAATTGAAGTTTTCATTAACAATTACAAATGAATTTATATAGCCACACTAGGATTTCATTTATAATTTACCATAAAACCACAAATGACAACTCCCAACACAGAATCTTCAGTCTACAAAGACAGTGATGGATTACAGTTTACAGCCTAAACCAAGAAAAGTTGCTAATTAATCTGATATATAAACAAGTACGACTTGACATGGACTAACCTCTGTATTATTATGAAATTACTGGCTATAACTTTGTAAGCCAAGTGAAAGAATTATAGATAGGCAGATGGCTATCATAGTAACTTCTTTTATATAAGACAATACAGAGCCTATCCAAATATCGTGTTACTGGAAAAGTGCACCAGGGCAAACCCTAGAGATGAAGTAATAGGGTAAGCGAGCCAAGGTTTCTCTTTCCTAGCCTGCTTTAAGTGATGTTTTTGTCACAGATGTAACTAATGACACACACTGTTGAAGAGAATGTGGAAAAAACTTCGCACAAGAAATGTTATACTTTTATTTTCCTCGCCAGGCATAAATTGATTCCATATACTCTTACCACAAATCCTGTGAATGCTCTGTTCTGTGCAGAAACATATTTTGCTGGCACAGATATGCTGTGTTCTAGTTTTGCTGGTTCTACTCAATATTAAAACTGCTCTTTGTTGCTTGAATTTTTATTAGAGGCATACAGTTTATATGACTAAGATGAAGGCTTAGCTTGTACCCTATAAAAGCTTGAGAAAATCCACTGCAGCTCCCTTGTCATTTTTTGTCTGCGCAGTTTTTCTTTAGTTTGAAAAAGAAATGGGAACTGGGCTTTATGAACTGACCATCACTTTTGAAGAAACTCTTTCGAAGATACTGGTCATTTGAGGGTGTGTCCATTAATTTGGAAGAGATTCGAGGAATATTGAATAGAAAGAGAAAAATGCAACAAAATAACCAAACTTTTTGCCCCTTTCAGTGACGTTCTTACTGTTCAAAGCAGAGTTCAGCAGAAGTGCATGTCAGTGCTCAGCTTTAATACAAAGGGATTGATGAAATCAGGGTCAAAAATTTTTACATTGGGTTTTTGTTTTCATTTGTGACACTAAACAGCTAAAAGGCCTCCTTGGCTTCCTTATGTGCTCAAAGGGCACTGCAAAGCTCTGCTTTTCCCTTTCCCTTTGCTTCCAGGTCCCATACATACAACTGATTCTGACCAAGTGTTAGCAGTTACGTCCAACTCCCAGAAGTTTTTCCTGAACTATGGTTATTCCTGGTGATTCATATGTCTGAGAATCCTTCTGAAAAATAAACTATTGGAACCTTTAAAATAATTAACTTGGCTCTTTTAACGCACAGGATCTTTTGAAGAGATTGCAAGGAAGGGAGAAATGTAAGAGGAGTGGAGGGCTGGACTGTGTGCTTGTGGAATCCTGGCATTGGGAAAGCATTTGTCTTTATCTACTTACACTGGGGCCAGAAGCAGAAAGCCAAGGGCAACTTACCTCCCAGATGCAATGACTAATGATGTGTAAACATATCAAAGAGATCTCCTCTTTTCCAATAAAACTGAGTCCAACATCATTTTTGCTTCAAGGGAGTGAAGGGGAAATTTAAAAAAAACCCTAGACATACAGAAGGCTTGGACTCTTATCTAAACTGGTCACTACCTTTCCAATAAATCTTTTTATGCAACTTTCCCTTGCCCCATTTTATGTGAACATAGGTATTCAGTCCTGTCCACACAGAACAAGGTTTTAAGCAGGGTAATACTCAATAAAGATTCAAAACTCAAAAGGCCTGCTGCTAAGCTTGCTGCTGACTCATTCAGGGAGGTTAGCAAGCTGCTTAATCCATTCCTAGTTCTGTTTATTCACCTGGAAAATTAAGGGGCAAGTCATAATTAGTGTTTATAAAGCACTCTGAGAAAAACATATAATTACATCCTCATTAAAAAATGGTATGATTTGTTTGAGTCTGTATACCACCAGTACCCTTGTGCGTCCTCCTGACTCAAGGACTTACTTGTTAACATTTCTGGAAGACTTATACTGTTGCTTTACTGAACACTTTTAGTCCTCTGCTTTCTCTGAGGTTTGGTATTCTCCATGCTACTCCATGCTATGTTGTATACTGGCCCATAAAAACTGAAAAATAAAGGTAAGAACCTGCATTATTCCTTCAAATGCTGAAGTTTACATATCAGAGTGTTCAGAGGGGGGAAAAAAAAAAAGGTTGTGCACTTGAGTCATGTGCACAACAGCTATTTATCGAGGGGAAAAGAAACTTGGATTGAGTGACGAAGTAAAAACGCTGACAGCATGAGGTTTTCAGCTCCCTAAGAACTGCCTTGCATACCTCCAGGAAGGAACTGGCAACTGATTTAAAGTTTATTGACTTGAATCAATAGCTCTCAGGTTTCAGAAGAAGACAGGTTTGGTAAGAACAGAAAACGTTGAGTTGCAGTGAGTTCTTCACCAAGAATAACTCCTTATCTCCTAATACAAATGCTGTGCTCAACCTCAGTAGTTCCCACTGGCTGGACGTGTGAATCTGCTACGTATAGAAGCCAATACAACAGCCAAGTGCTTTCTTAGTAACAGCTTTCAGCTCCCACTTTTCCTTGTAGCATGCACTGAGCAAAACGAATTCCCTGTTCATCCCGGTCATTGGAACTGCATCCTGTGTCCTAGATTTGCATTACCCAGGCTAGTTCTCCCCATTCCCCAGAAGCTTGAGCAAATCTGCTCTCAGATCTCATTAGTGCAGTATTTATAGGAGTACAACACAAAAGGAAATTAGATACATGAGTTTTGTCATTAATTTTGTCCTTTTTTTTTTTTTTTTTTTAACTTGGAGAATGTCTGTGTGTGTGTGTGCGCATGTGCATCCAGATAGACAAATGTATTAAAACCAGACTAACATCTACTTCCCTGCTTCCTTTGCCTCAGTACTCCTGAGCCTTCTTTTGGCTGCAGTTGGGGACTTGAACTTTCTGCATGTACTCTGAACTGAGCTTCTTTTTCCCTCTATCTTTCTGACCTTTGGGGTCAGTGCTTTTCCGCACTCCCGGCCACTGTGCTCTCACCCTCTGAGACTTTATGTCCTAGCAATTAAACATCATGTCCTTGTTGCCCGAGTATGGAAATTCCATCGCTCCAAGTCATGGCTTTAGGGAGGATGGGGGAAGACTAAGACTTCATCTTTTGTCTTCTTTTTTCCCCCTTCTCCTTGTCTTAGGTACATTTATTCACTGTCAAGAACTGACTGGTTCAGGGATGTGTCTGTAGAACCCTCCCCTGCCCCTTAACTCCAAGGGCGTGCGAACACCAAAAGGCAGTAGGCATGTTCACATACGCTCAGAGAATCTTCCATGTTGCTTCTGTTTTGTTTCCATCTTAACAGAAAACTCAATTACAAACAGTGTCAACTAAACTAACCCAGCTCCTCTCACCCATGCAGTGAGTCACCAGGACTTTCCATAATAATAAAATGAACAAGCATATTTTTAGGCTTTTATACTCAACTATGCTTCACAGAAAAAGGGAACTTTGACACTACTTCTGGACCTACAGTCTGCTGCTTCTAGTAAAACAGGGGTTTACATCAAGCTTTTCACCCTGTGGATGATAAAGGAGTTATGCACTTATCAATCAAAACCGAATACTGTACATCTTGGTCTTATGAGTCAACACAGCTTTTTAACTAAGCTGCCCCGTAAGCAAGATAGCATCTGCAAGACGAAAATGAGAAACAGCTGTATGACAGAGCTCTGCAAAATAAAACCTTGTTTATGCTCTGTATGGATATGCACATGATGATCCAGGGATATTCCAAAAACTACACTAGCCTCCTGAAAATTAAAGGCTACCATCTCTTTCCTTAATTTTTATGTTGGTTTGAAACAAAATGTGGTACATGGTCCAATCGATCTGTCAATGGGACAGGCACAGCATACAGTGAAAGCCCACAGCACTGCAGAAATCCAGAAGTTCTGTCTTTGGCAGGACTTTACAGGGATTCCAGTGTACTATTTCATATCACTGGAAAAAATGACAAGTGGAAATGTTAAGTTTTCTTAAAGGAGGTTTTCTCAGTCTAACTGTAGAACTTAATATATCTCTGTTTTTCATAATACAGCACTTCCCACAAATTGTGAGAGGATCACGCTTAGTAACCCAGCTCAAGCACTTCAGACAAATGTAATCTCTGTGACAGTCAGAAGAAAGGAAATCCATCAGTTTCAGGACTTAAATCGTATATAACAAGGTTTTTTTAAACTCTATATCAACATTGTGTAAATTAACAAAGAATCAGTGAAATTAAAGTCCCAGTGCAACATACTCTTTACTACCAAGAGCAATGAGCAAAGAACTCTTTGAACATGGAGTCATTAAGAATACTGCAGTCATGAAGGGAAACACCATGTCACCGGGATACAGAAACTGGTATTTCATATGGATCTGAGAGCTAGGCTTTCAAACCTTTTCAGACTGGAAATCCAGCTTTGAGAAATTACAAAGGTCCATGAGACAGAGGCAGAGTCCCTGCTAGGAGTAATCAGTGATGCTGCTTGATTTCTAAGGGATCAAATTGTAACTAGACACCTTAGAAATATCTTATGACTGGTCATTTCATTAAATGTCACATTCAGAATGTGGTCATTTAAAAATGTATGTACCAGTGTGCCACATAGGGAGCTATCACAAATATCTGTTATTTTGTGCTCATATTCCTGTGTTTTACGTTTACAGTATGTCATCGTCTGGGGCACAGCAAATTTCTAAGTCAGTATCATTTTTGCACCTCGTTGTTAATATGCTGTGTACTTCCAGTTTCAGATAACTTATGAAGTTGTTAACGGAGACATAATATTAACTGCTTTGGTTTCTGAATATTCACTCTATTAACGCCTCACACACATTCTAGTTTAATCCTATTTTTTATTATGCCTTGTCCTTGTGATTTTTATAATCCAGACAATTTAGACTGGGAGTAGGATTTAAAAAGGTGCAATATCAAATAGTTTGCAAAATAATTAACTCTGTAATGTATTCCATAGAGCTATACTATGCCTATAATAAGCATACATAAATTAATTTTGATGTATCATGCTTGGCACAGAGGTAAGTGAGCATGTAATTAGCTCATTTATTTCATGTTTCTTCATCTAGTAATAACGTAATTTTTTTAAAAGCAATCAAGTTATTCCAGCACAATTTAATTTAAACCTAGCGTATGATTTACTGCACCAGATCCTGTGGTTCCGTGAAGGCATAGAAATTCCTCCTACCCATCCACCTCAGCCCGCTGCCCCACTTCAGCAGGTGGAAAGAAGCCACATGACAAAGTTGGAATGAGCAAAGCCCTGGAATGTGCAGATGCATGACTAACCCTTTGCTGTTATGAGGGTGTATTAGTTGATTTACAGGAGTCATTGTGCTTCCTTTTGGAAATCTCTGTTTAAACAGAGAAAGAAGCAGGAGCCTTCCACTAAGTTCATTGGGTTTTGGCTTAAATTTTGCAATGACACCAAAATACATATTCATGTGTAAGCTATCGTGCAGATTTGTTTTTCCAGGATGACCTATTCTCTTCTTCCACAAGGATTTGTTTCTTCACCTGTTCTTATTTCCTTTTACTCTGACATGCTATAGAACACCGCTGTTCTGTGAGCAACAGGGAATTATTTTCTCATTCAGGACCCAGAACCCTGACCTACTGGCAATGGTCCAGATATGGGTGGGGTTGGAAAACAATCCATTTCTGAGGCATTTGAAAATATGAAGTCTGTACAGGCAGAAATTACTTTTGCCCTTTGTTGCTCCTAATCACACACACACACACAAAAATTCCTTTTGCTCCATACCAAATCTGCTCCTGAGAGTTCAGTTTTTCATAGGTAGAGTTGGTATTTTGGCCAAGGACATCTTGGATATGTGTTGGATGTTAAAATGGAACATAAAGCCAAACTACGGAAGCTTGTGCTCCCAACAGATGTTTTAGCTGGATAGCTGTGTACATCTTAGGAAAAGCAGAATGACCAGTCTGCCTTGAAGACCAGGGATCCTTCAGGGTCATCTTGACTGCCTGCTTTTCCGTGCCCAAGGAACATGGCAGGCTGCAGAAAATCCTGTCATATATGATTCTCAGCATATGAATCGAGTACTTGCACTTTAGAAATCTATTGAAGCCATCATACCTGTACAGTTCAGGAAACTCTAGTATGTCTCCAGCAGTACAAAGTTGCCTGGAAGGACTCTTCCCTTACTGTGTGGCAGAGACCTTAGGTGCATATTCCCGAGGAGCTCAGCAGGAAGGCTTGAGAGAAAAGGACCAGTGAACACAAATCAGCTGGCAGAACTGAACTCTGACAAACACAAAAAACCAAACAGTAAAACCACCACTGCATGCATTTGCATTGTTTAAGAAAATGTGTCTCACACTGCAAATGCTATCTATCTGCCTCAGTCAAAAATGTCAGTGTTATTTTAGTTACTGCCTGCAGAAATTGGCTTAATTCACAATGCAGTGGAAGACAGGGCATCAAAACTGGTCTGTGTAATCAAGGATGTCATCTTCTTTTGTGTCTTTACAAAAATTCATGCCAAAAAAACCCTAAAAAAACTCTCTTTGTTCGTATGTAAAAAATATGTTGTGATGTTTCATATTCTACTCTGTTCCTGTAACAGACAGCGGCTCAAGAATCCGGTGAGGGGTACAAAGGCTGTCTTTCTTATTACAGTTTCAGAATCAAACTTCAAGAGGTTAGAAATCTCATAATTCATTTTGCTGGTGCTAGCCTACTTTTCATTCCTATATTGCAATACAAAATGTTATTCACAGGGCACACTCCCCACCCACCTCATCCACACACTCCCCCGCAAGGACTCTTGCATCATTCTGTCTTCTGCAAAATCCATGAGGAAAATGTGATTTGTTTGCTTGTGCTTGCCTCACCCCTGGCAGAGGCTGTATGGCATCTAGTGAATGAAGCATAAGATTACCTATCTCCTGGATAAAAACCAGAAGGGATGGTGTCAGTTAAGGCGGTACAATGCTGCCCTGAAAAATAATACAAATCTCACTATCACTGAATGTATGGCATGCGTGGCTGATCCCCTAGTCATCTCATGTCAGGTGTCCAGCTAGGGCATGAGTGTATCATAGAATCATTTAGGATGGAAAACACCTTTAAGATCATCGAGTCCAAAATCAACTGCACAGAACTGCAGGCAAGCCACAGCAGAACCTAGTGTTGCTGAAAGCCATGCTTTAAAAATGCAAAACTAATGTTTTAAAATAAGAATAATAATAATTAAAAATGCTTTTAAAAAAAAAAAAAAAACAACCAAAAAATGCTCTGAAAAAAACCTGCACCATCTGAGCCAATTAGGTGTTCTGATGTTAAACGGTTCAGTTCATTTGTGGAAGGCTGGGTAATACTTCTGCATTCCACGGCCTTCACAGGAGGCAGTCCACAAATAACTTAACTCTGTATTTTAGGTAGCATCTGACAAGATCACAGTAAAGAAAGTACAGGTCACACATGGGAAATTGCTTTTTAATGAGAAAGCTCAATCCTCCAAACAATGAAACAGAAATCAAGTATATGATGTTGTAATCGGAGACTATACTAAAGTGTATATGCAAAAAAGAACTAAATGACAGTTGGAAAGGCAACTACTTCACATGTAATTTAAACCCTTGACTTTGCCACCTCACAACCTCATTTCAATATACTTTTAACATACAGTGTGCAATTTTAAAATTACTTCTTTCCTATCTGATACATCATTATTCTCTTCTAAAGAATGGCTGCCTGTGCAAAGGGTAGATGATAAAAGCCAAAGAAACATCATGATCATGATGCTCCTTCATTATTTAGAAAACTAAAAAATTATTAGTTGTAATTAATCCATTAATTTATTAATGAGAAATTACTGTATTTTTTCCTTTTAAATGTGATAGCTTCCACGCGCCTACTAAATGCATTGGAATATACTAATGCTGCTCATTTGGACAATATTGAATATAGAAGTACATCAGTAC
>JAVJGI010000064.1:4854154-4907215 GCA_035590275.1 Ibycter americanus
CATTGGAATATACTAATGCTGCTCATTTGGAAAATATTGAATATAGAAGTACATCAGTACAAATTGATTCAGCAAATGAAGTCTTCTCCTGACAAAGACCATGTTTCAGAAACTGAAATCACTGGTGATAGGAATAGAAATTCAATCACAACCTGAGAATAGCTCTTCTCCCACTTTAAGCAAAGGGATGAGCACCGTAGCTGCCTGCTACATAGAACCATTCCTCTTTTCATATATCATTTTATAGTTACAAAAGTGATTTCTCTTTTAAATAGGGAAGAAAGATGACAGTGTGGTTGCCCAAATGACAGCATTTAGAGACATGAAAAGACACCAGGGTGTTTTGCTAGAAAGGTGTTTTGAAGGTTTGATTATTTCTTCAAGTCACACACATCCATGCATTAAAGCAGCAGGAAATGGAGCCTGTTTTGCTGGCCCCTCTGGGTTGTGACTACAGGCACAGTAGTAGACAGAACAGACCACAAGCTCCATATACCTGCATAAAAGAAGCTGACATTTTTCAGGTTGGCACTAGGTTCCTGTGTGTCAGCCAACAGATGTGGCCAGATTTATGATGGAGAGTGTGCTAAACTTACAAGAGAGCTGGAATAAATTACTCTGTTGTTCCAGCAACTGAGAAACAGCAAAAGAGAAGCACTCAAGTCACATTTTTCTCCTGGTGCTTCTCCCAAAATGATACAAGTTATAAATTCTCCATTACTAAGTTGATGAGTTTATCATTAATTCCACTGAAGCTCAAAGATATAAACTAAGTCCATGAATATTAACTTTTTAGGTGTGGAAGCCATGCACTAACTTATTTTTGTCTCTTCCATAAACCAGAAGCTTTTTTTATGTCAGGAACCTTACTTCTACCCCAGAACTGCTCTGATTCCTCTCTGCATCTGCCAGATTTCAGATTAAGCTAATACAGAGTTTTAGTGATGCAAAACAGTGACTTCCCAATAAAAAGGGACAATGCATAAACCCTTTCCTTTTCCTAAAATTATCATAAGTTATCGACAATATTTAATACTTGGCATAAAGGTTTTATTTTCTAGTGACTGGGATTAGTCAGGACTTATTAGGGTAGCTCAGCCTGGAATACCACATACAGATTTTAGCTTTATCAAGCAACAGAAATGGTTAATGAGATCTTTAAGCAGATTGCATGTCTCTTCTTCCTCTGCCAACAGAATCTTTCTCTATGGATCTCTTCACCTTCAGATTATTGAATTCTGGCATCTCTCCCTGGGATTTGGAAAGGGAAAGAATGTTTTCCTTGTGGAAATCTTGATGGTGCTATTACTAGTCTCTGGAGTTCACTGGACAGATTTCCAAACAATTAAACTCTTCTGCATCCAGTAATCAAAAAGACTCTTACTTCCAAAATGTGTTCACAGTTTTGGGAGTACCGTACTCACAAATTCACAGAAGGAAAGCATAATGTAGTACACTATAGTGGTCCCATTCTCACAATATTTTTGGCTTTTGTGACATAAACCCTTTATGTTCAGCAGTCACACATATTAGAACTTGGCCAGGCACTCAGTTGAATTATACCCATTTTGGTTTTGGTGATTTACTCGAGCAACACTCGTCTTCTTGATTGGCTCAGTGCAGGTTTGTGAGAAATTCTCTGTGTCTAATTTATTGGATGTCATGTTGTATTTTTTTCTGGGAGGAAAAAAACAGCATTCAGGCATAAAGATTCTATTCTATAGGATATGACATGCACAGATATATTTAGGACAAAGGTCATTTCATTTCTCTCAGTGTGAAGGCTTTGTCATTCTTCAGCCACAAAGTTAATCTTGTTTTCTAATTTTTCCTCTAAGTGAGCATTATCTTTTTGCTGGTTCTTTTAAGCTTGAATTCTGCTTTGAAATACCCTGTAGTAGCGTCTGGTTCTTAATCTTTCATTGTGTTTGAGTCAAGGCTTGGTCTTCTCCTTAGAGGATAAAAGTAACTGATTAATTCCTGAGTGGGAAGTCACAAAATGAGCCCAAGGACTGTTTTTATTGAGTGTCAAAAATTAACATATTCAGATGAAAAGAAGGGCAACCCTCCTGTCATCTCCCTCTGCTACCAAACTACGTGCCTGAATGAGGATAACTTTTCACTTGTGCCACAAGCCTCATCTTTAGAGCAGGAGCTAATCTGGTCTGATTATTCTATATGGACTCTCTTTCTAGAACAGATCTCTTAAAGGCTTGTTTTTCTAGTTATTCTAGTATTTTTCCACACTTTGCAAATAAGTTGTCAAGCTTTCTGTTCTTTACTTTTATCTCAACTGAACACTCCAACTGATTCCAAGTTTTCTTTGAAATTGAGTAAATTTTTTCATGAAATTTCTATCTTTCCATCAGATGTATAACTGTCATATGGTTTACAGCAAAAAAATAATAATGAGTTAGAGAGATAGCAATCACAGGCTGAACACCGACGTCTTCCTCAAAGTCAATAAAATATAAAATAAAATTTCTTTAGAGCAACTTGCATTACACATTCATTTGCCCTACCTTGTTTCTCTGAATTTAAGTCCCAAACTGTAGAATACCTCTTAGCTTCCAGACTACCCAAAATGTAACTTGTGTTCCTACTTCCGTGCTTCTTCTTCATTCAGTATCCACATGTGGATTCAGTGGGTTCCCCAAAACTAATTTACAGTAAACTACTCATTCAGGAAGCTCAAACCTGCAAATAATGTTCTATAGCTCTCCCCTCTGACTTCTTGATGTACATAAGTGTCAGCTGTAGGCAACAGAATGACCAGATTCATAGAATCATTTAGGTGGGAAAAGACCTTTAAGATCATCAAGTCCCACCATTAACCCTGCACTGCCAAGTTCACTGGGAAACTATGTCCCTAAATGCCACATCTACATGTCTTCTAAATACCTCCAGGGATGGTGACTCAACCATGCCTGTGGGCAGTGTGTTCCAGTGCTGGACCAACCTCTCGGTGAAGAAGTTTTTCCTAATATCCCATCTAAACCTCTCCTGACACAACTTGGGGCCGTTTCCTATTGTCCTAACATTTGTTACTTGGACAAGAGGAAATTAGTAATAATTCCATAGTAAGCAACTAGAATGAATAATTCCTTGACATGTCTAACAGACACATTCATGCTTCTCTCCCCTTTCCTCTTGTACACGATTGTGGGTTATTCAAACCCTAATCCAGGGCTGCCCACTCTCCAACTCAATGCAACGGAAATGATGCAAAATGCCGGCAGAAATTACGTGTAACAACTGTTGCGGTTTCCCTGCTTTGCATTTCAATATGCATCTGAATGAGCAAATTCAAATAAAATGGTGCTCACTGTCCGTCCAAGTATGCGTGACAAACTTACTATTTTTAAAATGACTTCATGGCTGGACAATCTTTGGATTCCTTCCAATTAGTCGAAGTTTTTGTGAATGCATGCCAATTATTTGTCATAAATCAGGTTTTGCCTCATTTTAGGTGAACAAGAAAGTCTGTCCTTTAGCAGCTGAGAACAAAGCTTTCAAGGACGTGCCAAAGAACTGCTTCCGATTTATAGAAGGAAGGAGGGCTTTATGGAAACTAACTTTGAGAGATACTTGACCATGTATAAAATCCACCAGTTTTAATTCATGTCAGCAATTTTTGACTGATACTTCAGAACAGTTATTTCAACATTTTTTTTTGACGTATTAGCTCAGCACATTCTGAAAAAAGACCATTTTAATTTGGCTTTTTTAGAAAGCCTGAACAAGAATAACAATAAAAAAAGATTGAATGTTGTTTTTATTTCAGTCACTGAATGGAAAATTATATGTAAACTAAAATTTTCCATAGACATGCTTTGAAATGTTTACACTTCTATCTGTGTTTTCAATAATTGAAAAGCTGACAGTTTAAACGTCATACACAGATTAACTCCAAATATTATCTATCAAAAAGTTTTAATTTAGGATTAGATAGGTAATTTGCTGTTAAATCAGTGATTATATATACACCATGTCTTAAATATGAAAAAGCAAATAAAATCTGATGGGCTTATTGTAGGCCAATAATGTTATATATATTCCAGGCATATTTCACAAATTTCTTGGGCCTAACAGGTCTTAAATGGATACTTTAAATATCACTAATTTTCATTCATCAAGATTTTTTTCATATCTGAGGGGTTTATACTAGCCTAACCATAAAGATGCAGCTTAAAGTAATAAAAATTAACTTCTACTTAAATTGAATATTAACATGCAGAGAAGTATTTTATGTCTAAATCAACACTGAGACTTACCTGATCATTCTGTTGAACAAATTCTGCTATGGATCAAGCTGCTAAAAATTCTGTGCTTCATTTGATTTTCTTGAAGTCTGATCCTGGGTATTTCCATTTTATGGAAAAATTGCAATCCATCCTGTAATAAAGAAAAAGAAAAAGGTAAGGAGTAAACATGGTGTTGACCTTTGATTTCCTATCACCCTGAGCACAACACTATGGTAGCATTAGAAACATTTCAGGGGAAAGAAAAGAACAGATACCAGTATTCTGTAAGGAAAAGGAACTATCTGTGTCAGGGTAGTTGTGTCAAGGGGAGAGAGGAAAAAAAAAAAAAAAAAAAGAGCAAGAATAAACCCAGAAATTTAATTATGAAGAAAACCTTGAACTTACAATTAAGATGGTTACCCTACAGAAACAGAAAATGGACCAAGCAAAGAAAACACTAATTCTAAAGAGTGTGCTACCTTTATAAAGTCCAGACAAAATTAAGTTTTAATATTGTGTTATTTATGGAGGGAGATGGCTAGCTGAAAAATCTTATAATGAAAGAAATTTGCTGTCATAACAGGATTAAAATTAAATACTATTTACTTTAGTGATAGAAATTCTTTAATATGATTAATTTAGTGATTAAATTCTTTCATAATTATGATTAATCATGCTTGATTTTCCTGATATTTATCAATAAAAAACCAAAAATTTCCTTTCCAGTATGCCAATAGTCATGTACGCTATCTCTTTAACTTGTTGAATATATCATCTTGGAATAAAAATGAAGTCGATTTAACAATGAAAATAAAGTTTATCTGTGTCACTTATAAAGGTTTTGATTTGACCGTATAATGAGACTGTCTTGTCAGTGACAGATTCATCCGTGTTAACAGTTCTTTGTCTTTCTGGAAACACTCTGATGTTGTTACAGAGAACTTTTTTTAACTTCAGTTATCCGCAGCCTACCTTCTTACCTTAAGAATCATGCACAAACTTTGTATCTTTTTCCCGTCGAGCACTTCAGAGGTATCCAGGGTCTGACCAATTTTTGAGACAACCGGTCAGAAATCTGCATGCGCCTGTTCAAATCTCTGTTTAATTGGGGGTAACTTTCAGGATAATGATGTCGTGGTGCAGAAACGCAATTCAATGCCTGATGCTGGACAGCATATGAATCATGATGGGAGAGGGGTCAGGCACAGAAGACTAAGCATAAGAATCAGGGATACTCTCTTAGAATTAGATCCCTACTGAGAGAATTCACAGGTCTTTAACACCAGCCAAAAGCAGCTAGTATCAGCCACGCAGCACAGCATGAACGCAGAGATACCCACGTAGGTTCCCAAATGTGGCTTCTTTCAGGAAAGGTGATGTCAAAACTGAAAACAGGTGCTTTTCAGCCAAGCTAATGAGTTTGCAAGCAGCATCACAACCATTTGTCTTGAACATTTTTAGTCATCTCCAACCTTGAGATCTCTGCCCAGCTGTCCCTTGTGAAGAGTGCCCGTGAACACACAGCACACGGATCCAACACGGAGCCTGGCTGTGGCAGGGGAGGGGGTTAGGCAGTAGCTAAAGCCAATCTTAAAATGTTCTTGTGTCCACCTAATTATGTCTGTCTCCCAACTGCAATGTAATTTAACAGTTCCGTATCCTGGGCCATGTTTCAGCGTGTGCAAGGAGATCCCAGTGCCACTCCAAACATCTGCACGGCGGTAATGCACAAGCTGTGCTCCTAGCATGTTCCTCCAGCCTTCAGCCTTGGCTCCGCTCTCCGTCGGTGGGCTGGAGCCTGGAAGGGGCTCTCCAGGGAGCGGTCTGCAGCTGTCTCACAGAGATCCTGTGCCAAGGCAGTTTTCTTTCAACAGGAAGCAGGCTTTGACAATACCTTCTGCATCTTCAACCTTCTACTTGGTAGAAAGATACCAGAACAGACTTGGGGATACTACCCAGGTACTCCAATAGCACTGTTTCACCTTAGTACTGGACTAAAGGGTAATGTTTTAGCACTGACTTGGAAAGGCGGTTGACATATATGTTGAACTGCCAATGCTATTTTCTCTGCAGTTTCCTCTCAAAATGTTCTTCCCAGGTTTTTCTGCTTGCTATAGATCAACAGATTGGAAGAGATTATAGTGTTGAGTATAGGGACCAAACAATATCCTATATGACTGACATCCTAGATGCAGTATAACTATTAAATTAGTCACTGGAAAGTGGGTGTTCTTTATTTCTGCTGCAAAATCATTACATACAGAGTAATAATCAAGAAAGGACATCGTATAAATCACGGATTACTTGAACAGATTCCCGAATATTTTTCTATTTTCTCTTTCATGTTAAGACAAAATACTGTTGAGTAAACCAGTTATCAAGAGGCTTGAGGCTCAAGTCAGTGATATGACTAGACTAGAGTGCAGAGTAATGGGTGTACCCATACCACACAGTGGAACATTGTTCAGAGACCCGTGAGTAGGGACAACCAAGCTAAAGTGACATTTCGTTACTTCACTAAAACAATAATCATCTTGCCTAATAGAATACCTTTACAAGTTCATGTTTCTTTTAAAAACAGACAGATTGTTCTTGGTTTTGTAGAAAAAGTGTGAAGTGATTGGCTTAGCCTTTCCCTCTCCTCCACAACTTTCATTCCCTAGCTTCTTAAGCTACTATAGTTGCTAAATTGAAGAGATTATAGGAAAGCATACACCATTTGTATATTCTTAACTGGATATGTTTAATGCTATTTAGGAAGTAATAAAAGCATGTTCACCTTTTTATAAAACAAATAAACAAAAAAATCAAAGTACTTCTTTCTAAAGCGATTAACACTGACTTACCCATTATGGATTCCTATGGAAGAACTATTGGAGATTGGACTTCAGCATGTTTTGCCACAGTAATATATCCCCCTTTTCACTGTGTTTCTCAAAGACTCCTGTTCTGGTGTACTCTTACTGAAAACAGAGTAAAATGTTTCCTCCAAATTGCAGGCTTTCCAACTACGTTTCTCCAGAGCCTTAAACCTCTTTTAGAAAACAATGTATCCACATACTTCCATCAAGCAGCAGTGGCAGGGCACAGAAGAAATGTCCGTATTTCAGCAGAGAAGCAAATTGCCCCCCACCCCTGAAGCCAGGTGTTTCCACTGATATCTGAGGCTTGTGATAAAAAAGCCACTAATTAATCTGATACAATAGTAACAATCTTGCTCCCTTTTAATCTAATGCTTGTGAAAAACCTTGTATTGTTCTAGTTTAGTACTAGTTTCAAGGAAAGATACTTTACTTGCTATTCACACTCTTCAAATGATACACTTGTGAGGGATTCCTCTGCATATCCCATGAATGAGGGCTAAGAATAACAGAAGCGTTTCAGTGTATATACTTTTGAAAGTAGTTTTCCACATTTTTCATGCTGATAATCCAAGCCAAATATCACATGGCTGTTAGGACTGATTTATTTTTTCCCTCCTTGCCACCATTGTGGGTACTGTTCCAGAAAATAAAAACAAAATTCTGCTATGCAGTTCGTCTTGCACCTATCCCCTTTCTATAGCTTTTCCTTCTGAGAGAGGAAGCATTAGGAGTGTATGGCTTTTGCTTTGAGTCCAGGAGGAAATGTCATGATGCAGCTTTTCTGGAAATCTATTCGGGGCAGACTGAACCAGCTGGGCTAAAAAATGTTAGGAAATATGTTTTTCCTTTCTTGAGAAAATGAATCAGACAGCTTTCTCCCAAATATTACATTTGGAGGCTGGAAGTAGAAGTGGTGTTTAACGGGATGCACCATGAGTACCAATATTTAGGCCTTCAGTCTATTTTTGGATATTGGTCACTGATAACAATAGACAGAGCTCAAACTGATGCTGCAGGTTGCCAAGTAGTACTCTGCAATGCCACTAGGCTGTGATGGTTTTTGCATTACTCTTCAAAGTGCTGCTGGGAGAGACACCACGCTGCTGGCTAGTAGTGTGATTTCTGGCAATGCTGGTTCAGAAATGGAGCAAGCTGCTAAATGCCTCCAAGCATGCCAGCACTATAAAGTATTTGGTTTCCCTGCCTCTTTGGCTCCCCCACTCCTCCCCGAAATCCTATTTCACCTTTAATAACAAGGCTATACACACTTCACATGTGAATTTCCAGCTGCTCCTAGCACATGCTTTCTGTGCAACAGTCCTGGATGCCAGGAGATTCTAGGGGCAGGGAAATAACCCTGCTCCTACCGTTCCCAGATCTCTTCCCCATTTTCCTCCCTGCAAATAAGCAAAAAAATAGCCACCTGTTTTCAGGGAAGATAGCTCCTGAACCTTTTGTGGAAAGCACTAAGAATAAAAACGCTTTGGCCACAGCAGCGAGAGAACAGCGCAGGAGCCGGTGGTGTGCTCCTGCACCACGGCGTGCTGCGGCTACCCAGATTTCTCCCTTTACTATCTTACCTCCTCTTACTCAGAATTTGTACTGGAATACCTCTGATGAGCACAGCGCTCTCAGCACTGTCTGGGGAGAATAAATGTTGACTCCCTTGTTTTGAAGTGCACCTCAAATGAGCCAGGCTTCTCACCAGCTTACCCAGATAAGAAAACTGTTGCTTACCCCCAGCACCCTGAGCTGCTTCTTGTAGGTTTATTCCACCGGTACCCTCTGACAGAGCATCCTCTTTAAGTTCTGTGGAGTTGCTCTGCAGCCTCAGAGCTGGGCAGGGGTTTGCAGCCTTCCTGGGCAGCTCCATATTTTGCTGGAAGAGCCTGGGAAAGCTGAGGGGCGGCAGTACAGCTGGCAGCCATGCCTCCCACCCAGCCCAGATATTGGATGCCAGGCAGCAGCCTCCATGCACAGGAGCAGCTTCCCACTCCGTGGTGGTCAGCATAAGGTGGCATGTCATTTTAGAACACTACATACTCATTTTTAAGACTTATTACCTAACTACCACTCATATCTACTGTTGTGGGGTTTCTTTTTTTCTTCGTCTGTTTTGGCCACATAATGACTCTATTTACACAGTTTTAAAACTCAGCTCAGTTGTCCTCAGTTATCCAGGTAATGAAACAGTGAGGTTCATTTGCAAGAAAAAAAGAGGATCCCATTCACCTCCCGTGGGCTGTGAGCAACCATTGAGCCAGGCGGCAACAACAACAAAGCTCAAATTAGAGGGCTCATTAACAAAATAACAGCATGAACACCACACTCAGAGGCTTGGGGCATCTCATCTCCTTCCAGCAGCAGTGATGCACACCGAGGAGGGCAGCTCATCATCAGCAAGGACCATGCTGCCTCTGGTCAGAGCACCGCTGCTGCCCCGCTGACAGCGCCTGGCAGAGCCCCTCTGTGGTAACTCGTACTGAAATCTTCGAAGATTCAGGCTTTACCCTCTTGTAGAGGACACGCTGGTGTGGGCGGTAGCATTTGCTTTCCAAGAACAGAAAAAAAACTTCAAAGGCCCTGGGAACATCCCACGTAAAACTGTGGTAAATAGTTGTTGGTTTGGGACTTCTTTTATGACACATCATAAAAGAAAACAGCATCAGTGAGAGATGCTGCAACTTTATACGACACAATGAAGAGCAATTTATTACTTTGCAAAACATAACGTTGCCTTTTTATCTGACAGCATGTTCATCACATCAATGGTGCGTCGTTTTATGGAGCATTTTATGGTGACTGTAGAGCTTGTGCTGCTTAGGACAGACACCATTCCTGCCCTGTTGTTGCCTTTCCAGTTTTTCCAACACTTTTATGAAGGAAGATAAAGGTATAGCAAAGAGTAGAAACACCATTTCTGCTCATCCTGTCAATTCAAGCCATGTTATTTTCAAAATCTTAATATTTCTACTGTGATAAATCTGCTTTTCCTTTTATTCCTGTTACAGTTTTTTCATAAATTCAGAGATATATTTTAAATATCTGTAATTCAGTTTGCATGTTTTCAACCCATGCAGTTCTGCATAGTTGAAATGCTAAATAAATAATAAAAGCTTCAAGCTGTGGCTTGTGTGAAAATTATCCCTCACTTGCATCTTAGTTTCTGAGGAATTTGGGATTCCTCCTTCAATAGTTTTTGATATCAAATGAGGGAGGGAAGGCACTGAGGATGAGAACGATGTATGTCTTCCAGGAAACATTCAGCATTTCAGATCAACACAGAGCTCTAAAACAAGTTCCGCAGATACTGGCACCAAAGCAGGAGTGTGGAGGAATGCCACTATCAGGAATTCATTCCTCTGGGCCTCCACAGTTGTGTAAAGCAGCAGTTTTGTGTGGCGATGCGGAAGACAAAGAAACCGGGCAGAGATAAACGTCAGAAAAAATGTCATGATAGAAGAAGAATGCAAAAAGTTTCTGCTGACCGAACCTGGGGCTCAAACTACCAGCATTTCTCCATTCTGGAATGTGTCTGCTGTCATGGGAAGAGATAGGGGAGGGAGTGGAAGCAGAGTTGTAAACGATCGCCAAAGCCTGGCGTGAAAGCTGCTGCAGTAAACAGAAAGATGAAGTGTCACTGCCTGAGCAGGTGTCTGCTCAAACCAGGACCCGAAATCCCGCATTGCTTTGGGTCAGATCCATGAGGTACAAATCCAGACAGTAAATGCAGCTTGAAACCACCTCATCCAAACTAACACAAGGGTCTAGATACATTATAAATGGTAGAGAAAATAGAAATGATACAAACAAAAGGACTGTTAGCCTCAATCATTTCTTCATTTTAGTCTGACTTGAGGGAACTGCATACAGTCCAAACCCAAACAAAATCTTGCATTTATTTTCTATTCCAGGTTTAGTAAAGCAGGAATAAAGCAGGACAAAGTAAATTCACTTTAATCACTGACCTTACATACAATAGAAGGGTATACATTCACTAATAAAGCCTGTCACAATTATAACCCCATTAAAAAAAAATTAATCAGAGAATAAAGCTTATAAGAGGTTTTCTAGCTGGGAATCTTAGAGCTCCTGGTTACACTGAGGTAACGTCCTGGAGTAAAGGTACGTGGTGCACATTCCTTGTGGTAAGCTCAGCTCTGCGAAAGACTGCCAGCCCGTTTTGGAAACAGTCTGGCAAATCCATTCTCCTCTTCTGGATCCAGAACAATTTACTGCACTTTCACTTTTTTTTTTTTAAATAATTGTTGTTCTGCATTGCATGAATGCCAGATATGACTGTCGTCTGAAAGGTTAATCTAATTTGATCCATGTTGTTCTTAAAGTTGCCTTCCTTTCCGTCCCTTTTGGACAGCTAGCAGACATGAGTAAGCAAATACTTCTGCTTATGGAAAAGTTACTTTTATGGCTATTTATAACTTACAGTCTCTGATACAGTGAGTCAAATATTCAAGACCTGGTAGCGCAATATAACCAATCTGGCGTGTGCTATTCTGGGATGAACATTCCTCATTTTCCCCGCTGTGTCCTGTCTCCTGTAGTGAAGAAGTCATTAAGATGGGCTGATAATGACTGAATACAGAGGTGGGCTATCTTTTGCATTTAGGAATTGAGTCCTGTTGAATTCTTGTCTTTTCTCTCACAAAATCCTTATTTATAAGCACAAGTACGGCATCAAAAGAAAGAAGACAGAATCTCCCAGATCACCCCCTATGGCCTGACATTAAGCTTCCCTATCCGGTAATAGGAAGCATCATTTCAAGTGCCCATATTGGGAGGAGAATTTATGAATAGCTTCATGAGATAGTTTCAAGATGAGAGAAAAATCTTTAGTTATTTAAACCAGACGAAATTCAAAAAAATTTGCTCAACTGTAGCTGCATACTTCATGCCACTTTTCTTACCCACACACACTAACTACGAAGGAGAAAATAAACGTCAGTTGTTATTCATTGCATGCCTCGGATAGTTCAGTACTTCTTTACTTGTAACTGCAGAGCTGATTGGGACGCATGTTTGCTCCGACAGGCAGGCTGCTCGCTCTCTTGGTCAGCAGAGCTACTAGAAATACCTTTTTTATTTTACCACCTATGCAAACCTTACCGCAGACGTAAAACAAAACTTACACAAGAACGTTTTTCGTGCTTTGTTAGGCCCACTGAGCCAAAAGGCGGATCTTGGTGTGAAACAGGGGCAAGTTCAGCAAGAGAAGCCCCCCTGGAGCTCAGAAGCATGCCTAAGGAGAACAGAGGAGAACTGATGTGTGGGATCAGGGCCCAAGTCTGCAGCGGCACACCGTATTTCATTTCAGTAATTGCTGCAAGGAGGACGACATGGACCAAGTGAATATCTACAGGACAACTTAATTCACTTCTGAGCTCTCTGAAAAACCTTAACTTGACTTGCATCCATTTACTTGCTTAATTTTGGAATATTGGGCCAGATCCAGCTGAGATCTTGGCACATCACATCATGCTGTTGGGATGTAATAAATAATGAGGATGCAAGTCCTGAGGAAAAACATTTCTCATCACGCTCTGTATATGCAAAAAAAGCAGAGCTTGGGGCCAAGCTTAGGGAAAAAATACATCTATCTTTTGCTTCCAAACCCCTGCTTCCTTCTTCTACCCTTACTAATGGCTCAAACTTTCAGAGAGGTCTGCTAATCTATGAAACCTTTTCCTATTTTCTAGGTTCTTGAACTTTTCTTTCTACATTTGCTCAGATTTGCTTCAGACAATGCCATGGGGGGCAGAGATGTTCAAAACAAACCTCAAGAAAGACAAGCCCATATTATGAGAAGTGCTGGCTTTCAAAGAACTATATGGCTTAAAATAAGTGGAAAGATCCTGAGCAGGACATGAGCCCAGTATGAATGCAAGAAACTGGATCATTTGACACTGATGACCTGTGACTTCACAAGTTCTAAGCATAGATCAGGCTGTTAAGCAGTGCCATAAAATGGTTACATGTGAAAGATTGCTATAAGTAATACAGCATTACAGAGTATAGTATTTAAAAAAATAATAATAAAAAAGTTTTCCAGACCAAAAAAGGAATAGCACGAAAAGTGGGATGTTGACAGTTAGCCATAAAGCTCTCAGAAGTAGTTGCATAAAGCCAATAAGAATGCAAAGAGAGTCAAATAGGAAATATTCTTCCTTTGTGGAGGAGACGTGCCAGCTAGCCACATACATTTTAATACTGAACATTTCAATCAGCTCCAAAACACTGTCCTCACTAAGAATTAACAATCTAGAGGGGCCTATGGAAAGAAGCATGGCAAATTTAGCATGTTAGAATATACACTTAGGAACTTTGTAACACAAACCTGCTGGCAAATCCTTTAAAAATATCAGCCACTTTGTTAAAAAAGAAAAAAAACCAACAAAAAACAACCACAAAAAACCCAAAAGAACCAATAAAAAAAAAAAAGGTGTAAAATCTCCTTGATGACTTGCAGCATGGGGCCCGATAACAAAGTATTGCATTCATAAAGATACTTGAGCCTTTAAAAAGACGCCTCAGAAGTGTTTCCATATCATGCAGCTAACTAACCTCCCTCAATTCTAGGGCAAACAGGCATTTACTATTACTAGATTTATTTATGGGATTTTGATTTGACAGCCCATAACAATATGAATTCCTTCCAAACCAAAATAATTTCATCTCCATTTCCGTCAAGACCCTTGGGTCCTTTCTAGAGGAAACATCTTTTTCTGTTTTGGCTTATCCATTGATAATTATTTATTATTTTAGGGCAGAGGTTTTGTTGGAGGCATTGGAGATGGAAAGGACTTACTTAGTCATTCAGGACCGACTTAGTCACAGGCATGGTCTTGCAGTCCAGCTCATTATCAAATCACCTCAGTTCTTGCTGTATTTGCCCACGTTGCTGTCTGCTGACACTCATAATAGGGAGCTTCCCCCAAGATTTACAACGGTCTCCCTTCTCATCTTTTTTCCTTCTGTCCTTTGACATTGACTGTTTGTCCCTTACCCTCTCCTGCATGTTTTCGTCTTTGTTATTTTACATATTCGACTTCACTTCTGCTTTTCCTGATGGATGTGTTAGCAGCGTAACACTTTCCCTCTATGGGCAGATCGCTGCCAGGGAAGCAACACCAAACAGTACCTGCTGGCGCTACAGTTCTCGTGTAGCCGCCTGAGACTCCACCACACAATGAGGCTACCGGTATCTTACAGGGAGCAGGAAAGGCTGAGGCCTTTGGTGTCATATTTGAGAAGCTTCCCTTTGTACAAACAGGTAAATTCAGAGGGAACAATTCCAAGACCTGAATGAGTTTTCTCTTTACTTCTCTTTAAGGAATGCAAAGTGCCATCGAGTCCTTAAAATTTGGGCATTAAAGTCTTATGATTGTATAACGGTCTGAAATTAGCAGTGTGGAAAGAGACTCGTTAACAGACGGTTTGCAAGCTATTGCTGACTGGTGCATGTTTTCCAAAATGTGGGCTACAACTGGAGCTTGACACTGCCTGAGTCATCGGGATAGCACTGACAGGCTAGCGCTAAAAATCAGCATGATGTACCAGCGAGCAGCAATGCAAAATCTGTCTCCACACTGGTGATGTTTAAAGACTTCAGAAGTTTTAAAGATAATTACTTACTGTGAACAGCAGGCAAGCCTTTCAGTCTGCCTCTTTTGCCTATTGTTTGCATAATTTGGCAATTTTCAAAGCCTTTATTATTGATAGATCTGAGAATCAAAGCCCAAAATTGGTCCGTTCAGAACTGAATTGACAGTGAGCACTAACCTATTCACCCAGTCAAGCAAACTGTTTGCCTTGTATTGTCTATATTTTCAGAAAAAGGCTATAGCTTTTTAAAGTGCAATTTGATTTTATCATGGCAGGCTTTGATGATTTTAAAATGTATATCAGACACCAAATAAATTGTCTATGCTAATAGCTTAATTGATCAGCTAACTTTCTCTTCAATGATCTTTTAACTAATTCCTAGTTTGTAACACGTTTGTTAATACCAACTTCCTTACTGCTCAGCAGAAATTAAAAAGTGGTATCCAAATTAAAGACAGCAGTTCCTACCTCTCACTTTGTTAGTGACCCTATATCGGATATAATTTGGATTTCAGACTGAAGTGAGGGTAAGATAATCGGTTCAGTTTTGTGTTTATCAATTAATTCTTTTCCACTAAGTTTTCAAGTATGGTATGAGTTCAATTTGTTCTTTCTTTTGCACGTATGTTTTAAAAATCCCTGCTATATTTCCCTTCCAAATGACATAATTACTTCAGGATGTCTTTACTTCTCTCTTGTTTTTTATGCTGGAAACAGTGAAAATATACTTAAACAGTTCCTTGGCAGCCATATACATCATACTGACCCAATTTATAGCATCTGCCTTGCAACAGTGTGTACCATCATTTGCCAAACGTTCTGTAACTACGAAATAATAAAATAATAGTGAAGTGTTCCTACCCTTTCATGCTCTCTATTCTGTATCCCACATGTCCCACAGAGCCTACATAATGAAATGTTTTGTTTGATAGGTTGTTGAGTCAGCATGGAGAAACGGAGTCAAACCCATGCTGGAAGTATTCATTGAGCAATGCTCGTGGCTCCCCAGGCCAAGGTTCCTGCATCAGCTGTTAAACATACACTGCTCTATCTGTTACTAAAGCGAGCTGCTGAAGAGTAGTGATTAACTAGCAAAGTTTAACGGCAGAACAGAATATCCCTCCGCAGACAGGAAAAATAAAAGAGCAATAGAAAACAAATGTATAAAATGGTACCTAAATTCTTCGAATTATGTTTTGCTTTGAGATATGTATCTGTCACTTTCCTCTGATTTTTAGCACACTGCAATTAACACTGGGGTTTTTTTTGGACTTCTGAACCTGTATTTGTGAACAGTAAGGGTACAATTCAATTTGGTATACTCAGATTACTACATAGATGGCAGCTATGCAGCCTTCTTCTAAAGCCTTACTGTGCATTTTGGAACATTAAAATAATAAATGGGTGAAGTATTCACTGAACTGTAAAATTACCCTTTTCTCTTCTTTTTAGCTCCAACTCTGGGAGATAAATGTAGAATGAATAAGTATGCTTCTTTCTGACAGCTGCAGATAGAAGACTTCCTTTTCTTCCTCCTCTGTTCCTCCTATATCTTCCCAGAGAGAGGCTGACAAGATTTTCTTCTGAGATCTGCAGAAGGGAATTGAAGAATTGCACCCTATTGGTTTCTGTAAGCTGACTCCATCTTCTCAGCTGTTAGAATTGTTTTGTGCCTTTTTTTTCCCCCTAGTATAGCTTCCTCCTCAATGAGTTTCTGTGATTTTTCCAGTACAAAATGTGTTAGCCAGATTCTCAAGATTTGCTTCATTTCCCTAGACATTCAGCAGCATTGCTATTTTTGCTGGGGCATGTTAAAAATAATGCTCTATATAGCCTCAAACAGGAATGATCTAGTTGGGCCTTCAAATTAATTCTTTGGAGGATACCACTTGTCCTTATTTTGAGTGATATTCTCATTGCATAATTTATGAGAACCAGCTATCTGGAAGAAATAGTGAGATGTAAAAACTGTAATAGGAAAAATTCAATAGCAGAAAGGGGCTTTTCAAATGAGCAAGCTGTGGGGTAGGCTAGCCTAATGGTACCTTAACTTTCTAATTCAATATATATCTATTTTTTAGAGACAGATCAGTTGCAAGAGGTGAGGCAAAGCACGATGGAAGCCCTAGGAGTCTGCTAGTAGGAAAATCCTTCAGTTCCAGTGCCACTCTCTTGCAGTTGTCCCACTAATAGCCAAATCATTGAAGAAGCTGCAGAAAACATTCTTGAGGCTGAAGCTGGTCCAAGGCGGCCCCTCTCACCGTGAAGGTGAGTGCCATCACCTTCTGTGATGTAGAAACAGATGTGGCTGTAGAAACATGGTTAGCCAACCTGGCTCTTTCCTCCCCCAGATCTTGCATTCCTTCTTGAAGTGGTGTCAGTGTGAAACAAGAGAGGCAAAAGAGCTTTAACCTCCCTGGCTTAGGAGGGTATTCAGCTGGTGTCTCCATCCTGTATCTGATTCCGCAGGCACCATGCTAAAGGCACATGGCTCCTTCACCACCGCTGACCAAGCTGCTCACAGCAGAAGGAATGGCTTTGGGCACAGTGCCTCATTTCCCAGATGGCCTGTGTCTGCCTGCCGTTTGCGTATGACCTAAATAAAATCTGTTTTCTTTTCAAGGGGACCTATATACACCATAGCTTATCCAACCACATATGCATGAATGTTCATCCTACAATTTTCAAATGGCTATATCAGATTCCTTACTATTTTATTTAATAGAAAATGCTTTGCCATCCAAACTGTATCAAATTTTCACAGCACATGTTTAGCAACTTAAACAGTCAAATAGGACATAAAATGCTCTTATAGTCTTAATGGTTTTGGTATCCCAAGTTAGCTGAGTCATAACAGGTGTGGAGAGGTCAGAGCAGTAGGGCCATTAAATCAACGTTAAATCATCAGGTTTCCCTGAATACACAGAAAACAACATTTTAAGTCATGGACCTGGGCCTAAATAAATGTACTTTTCTTTTTCTACATGAGTTGGATCTGCAGCTGACTAGCTTGCCACAGAAGCCAAGATAGGGTGGGAGAAGTTGGCGTCTTGCAGCTCTCCCACCCACGCTGCATCTCATCCTTGCCCTAAAATTGTCCTCCTAGAATAGTCTGGCACCTCACAATCAGGAATTGTGAAGTGAAGAAGGACATATATAATCCATTTTATTATCAGCATATTTTTAGCCTGTTCTTCAGACTTTGTTTCCATGCACAGCTGTGTCTTAGAAGTCCCGGCACTGTGCCGGATCAACTGCTTTCATGAGCGTTGCTTTGTGTCTCCTCAGTCTTTGGAGGAATGTAAGTACATCAGTCAAGAATAGGTGAGAGGAGGTAAATAGTAAGAGTTTCCCACACACAGGTACTTGGTCATGTCCATTCAAAGATGCAGCGTCTGATAACTACTGGGGAAATGCATTTGTCATGATATGACAGTCAGAACAGGGAAACTGATTCCTGCAGTGCTATGATCTTGAGGTATTTTGAAAGCAGTTTTATTCCATTAAAGCAATTAAGCATTTGAAGCTGTAACAGATGACTGAAACCACCCTTTAAAATCATGGCTTTAAAATCACTGCTTACTAAGTGGAACATAGTATAACTGCTTGGTAAGGATGGATAAAACATGCAGAACATGTTACATGCCTTCTTAAAAATAAAAACAGTTTAAAACTCCCACTTTCAATTAAGTAGAAAAATACTGGTTTAGTACTTAATTTGAAAAACTTTCTAATTAGTTAACCCATGGAAATGCTTCATACTGAGACTACAGAAATAATGTAACACTTCTGAGAATGAACAGAACACACAAATTGACATGAATATATCCTACAGCCTACAGTGAGTGTTACCAAAAAAACCAGTGAAAACTGCTATCAATGTTGAGTCACGTTCTGCTATAGTTTTGCTTTGGAGGCAATGAGCAACCATAGCTGTTAGTGCTCTTGCCTTTAAAGTTGAAGACTCACTACTCTCACATTATAGTTATTTCTGCTGTATACCTGTGAGGTTTGAGAGACTGTAAGAAACCCTCGGCTAACATATATCCTTTCATTCTACGGTGCACTGCAGTTGCATGTTGAGTCGGTATCAGTCCTCAAGCATTTAGACACTATACAAACAAAAAGCACATTTTTGGATGTATTTCTGTGAATACCTCACTGAGCTGTGAGAGTTTGTTTACAGAGTTGCTCAGCAGCTTCACTTTCCATTGACTTCAGTTGCTGGCTCTTCAGGTCCTTGGGTTACAAAGGGAGGAGTGATGGAAAAGAATGTACACTGTTTGAAAAGCTATACTGCTAGATTTTCGTAGTATTTAAATCCATTCAGAACAGCTGTTCCAGTTAATTTCTAAATATTTCACTTTAAAAGACTAGTATATTTATTTAGTAAAAACAAAGCAGAGTATAAGCCCTTTAGGATTTTCAAAGCAGCTGAGCCAGTTCTCTGTCCAGCATTCATGGAAATTTATTGGAATTTGACTGTCTTAATTCCCCTAAACTTTACTGAAAATACCAGCTTTGTATGCAGCTATGGAAAAACTGAAGTCATTACTATTAGGCATGCCATCATCTTAACACACAATTAAAATAAAAAAAGACAGGCCAAATGCCACAAAATTGCTCGGAAAAGAAGGAAGCTCTGCATGTGGGGAGCTTACATGGTTGGGAATAACGTAAGGGGAAAAAAAAGAAAGTCAGGTCCTAAGGAAGACAAGGGTATTTTAGCATCATCAGAACCATTTTGCACCAGAATGAAATACAGAAAAGTCTAAACAGTTTGATTTTGAGGAATTAGCCTGTAATAGGACCACTTTTGTAATGAACAGCTACATGAACTTTTGCAACATTACAATTAATGATCAGCTACACTGATACTTTATGACCACAATCTTACACGCATGAATAGTTGCACTATTGTCCACAGGAGCATTATTCACGCTTGTGTCTAAAAATCTTACCATTTACTTCTGCATTTCACTCTCAACTACTTTCATTTTTACCACAGTGTCACCAAAATGATAAAAGAGTTCATCCTAAATGAAACAGAATAAAATTATAACAGGTACACTAAAAAGTATTTTCCCCATCCTTTGAAATTTTCTAAACTCTGAAGCTACAGATACTTAGGAGTATTCTGGACATCCTTAGGGTTAGAAACTTCATTTTAGAAGTGAACCTTAGAGACTGATGGGTTATTTTTTTCTGAAATGAAAAGCCAGAGTTAGTCAAAGTTCAGTGAATGTTTTGAGGACATATAGGAACAAACACAATCAGAAATGCTACAGTGGAAATAGGAAACATGAAATACATATGAGTTTACAGGAGCTGAAGTTAATTATATTATTTTTTAACATTTTTTTCAGGCAGAGAGATCGTACCCAAACACCTGGGTCAAACTGGAATACTTTGGATTCCACTCTCTGTTTCATGAATTAACATTGCTTAGTTAATATCAACTTTGGGCTTCTTGGATAAATATGAAGATCTACCCCAGCCCCAGCACTGGAACTATCACGAACATGTTTTATATGAGCGAGAAAGAGGCATCAAATTATGCTGCAGCTAAAGATATTCACGTATTCTTTTAAACTGGGTGTTATAGTAGGGAATCTTTTGCTGCTATCAAAAGTGTGTGATAATGCAGTATTTTACTGTCAGAGGTGAAGATTAAATAAAATGGGTACAGTAAGGTAATGGTGAGATGTTCGGCAATATTTAAGAACCCCAAACTGTACAGTCCTGATCTCTCAGACCTTACTCAGCAGAAATTCTGAACTTGTGCTTTTCATCATGTGCTTCACAGGAATAATAGGTTTTGCACATGAAGCCACTTAGAGATTTATTTACCTACAAGAAAGCTTCCTACTTCCCACACTCATGCTGAATCACCTAGAATCTAAAGGATCTCCAGAATTACTCCTCATTTGGTACTTTAAAGCAAGGCATAGCAATTTATAGGGTTTCCCAGGGTATGTCAGCACAGGGAGGCAACAGCCTAACCCTGCCATAAAAGACTTCTAGGACCGGTTACAAACATCTGTCAGGGTAGTTTGGATGCACTGTTGCTCTGTGAAGTCCCTTGAGTCCATTTGATCAAGAACATGAATGATTTGGAGTCTTAAATGCCTACTATTTCTGTGTATTTGCACAAAATATATGTTTTGAGGAAAAGCAAAGACATAAAAAAATCCCAAGTAATTTATTTACAAAACATCTATGAATTTGCTTTCGCTGTTTTTTGGCCAATTCCACTTTTAAACTTAATGGCTATAAAATGTCAGTTTCTCAAGTGTGAAATCATAATAATTGCTTAAGAGTACCTGCAGCCTTCATCTAAACTTGACCCCTCCTCACAGGGCCAGTAGCAGAATTATGTGAAAATTTTCTGTGGTATAAGAGACTTATTATGACTTATAGTTTTGTTCACTTAAAGAGAGTCAGAAATGTATCATAGGAGAAAAGAACATCATTGTTATGGGGTACCATGAAGATTGCTTTCATTTGACATCTGCTTGCATTCACTTCTATTGAACCACGCAAACTTTACACCTGCCTGCTGTTCAGTAACAAAAGTGGGGCTCTCTGCAGGGATGGGACACTTAGGTACCTTTTTTGAAAGTTCTGTTTCAAAATTTGTTTTTAGGTCCAAACATGACACAGAACAAATGAAATGCTGTGGCTGTGATTCAACCAGAACCCATAAGATAACAACATAAGATAAAGTGGGTTTAGAGCTTACATGCTGGTTACCGAACCATTCATTTAAAGTAAGCACAGGCTGGTGTTTGTAGCAACTGGAAAAGCAGATTTTTTTGGCCTAATCTCATTACATCCATTTTTAAAAAGATAAAAAATATTCTGAATGCTAAGGCAGATTGCAAACTGCATCTGTTTTCACTAGTGGATTTGCAAGACTTGATCCATAGCTGGCTCCGATGCAGCCTACCGTCCATACTTCAGCGAGCACACTGCAAGAAAGGGCTGGCAGTAAAGAAATCATCTTTATCACCTTTCCCTCCTGACAGCTATTGTACTGATCAGAATGAAGCAGTGTCTGGGCTACGCTACTCCTGGATCCCTAATTGCCTCAGGGTCTTTTTCGATGGAGGCAACTGGGGCATACTATGGGGTTTTTACCAATAGAGATTCAGGCTGCAGGACAAGTACAAAGCACTTGGAGGTCACTGCCGCAGGTCTGATAATTTCTGCACTCTGGGTATTTTTCAGATAAATTTTAGGATGATTTTTAGACTGTGCAGGACTGCCTTGGGCATGTTCTTGTGGGAACTCACAGTCTGTTTATTGATGCAAATTCAGCTCATGAAACAAGATAACACTGTTTATTGTGAGAAGGGATTATGGTGAGAACTCTTCTGCTGCTGCTTTTTAAATTACGTCGGTTTTCTCTATTCTAGGAATAGAAAGAGGGTATACATCCAAACCTCTTTCTCAAGATTGCTTCCTGAGCCTGTGATTCTTCTCACATGGAAGCAAGAGTGTGCTCCATCACCTATCCGGCACAGTAACTCTTAACACAATCACATAGAGAAACACAGTACCCACACAGAGAATCTAGAAAAGAGAAACTTTTGTCCCATGTTAATGCTACACAGTGTAAACCTGCCTCTAATGCTCTGTGTTAATAGATAGCATCTACTCTCATAACGATTCAACTATGTAAAAGCTGTAATACTAAAAGTCATAAATAATTATTTAATACCACAGATATTTTTCACATAATTCTGCAACTGAACCTGTGAAGACCGGTTACATTTAGATCAAAACTAAAATCGCTGCTTTGTGAAGAGAAGAATTGAGTTAGTTGAGATAGACTTTACATATCCAAGATCAGTGTGAATCACAGAAACTCCTTCCTGCATGACATCCCCAGTGCTAGCTGCCCAGGATGCAACACTGATTCATAAACCCTTCTGAGCTACGTGCCAGCACCACCTCTAGCCTTGAGCTTAAGATCTTTGATCAGCCAGAAATGCCCGAAGAGAAAAGCCAAGGAGCTATGACTAAGCCTGCATTAGGAACATCTTTTTCACCCCTGCCTAACCCCATAGCATCAGCCCTTACTGATGCTGTGTGTCGACCCACATCCATTACCACATTAAGACTCACTAGCTACAACACAATATTGCTAATTCAAAACTTAATTCTTAGTTGGCTATCAAGTGAAATTTTGACCCATAGCTGTTGTCCTGCATTTATCCCTAAACCAGTTACTCTGTCTGTCATGAGACCCAGTTTCAGCACTGGCTCAAATCCACCCGCAGTGGCTCTCCGAGCCTTAAGTCGTGGCTGTCCCGAGTCTTTAACTGTTGCATTACATATAAATTAGAGAGACTGGATCCAGTCAAGAGGTCCTTGCCAGATTTATCTATGTAGATATCTTTTCTCCTTCATGGAATTACAGTACTGCAGCACTCAACATGTCTGAACCTTAATTTCAATCCAGCAATAAACTTATTTTCCTCTAATCTGAAATTCTTGGCAACTAAAAGAACCTAATCAGGGTGTTTCTGTTGGCCTTGATTCTTTTTCTGTGAGGGTGAAACATATTTCAATTGTATGTAGTTCAAGCTTCTTAAACACTGCCAGCTAAAACACAAATTTGAACCTAACTGAGCATCCTCTCTGAGCAATGGAACTAATTCTAAGTCCAACATTTTGATACTGTCAAAACTAGGCAAGCAGCTTCATATGGAGCTGCTTATTGGCTCTTGTCTGCATTAAACTTAACCCTAACACTAATCTTAGCCTTAACTCTTAACCACAGGCCAGCAACTGCTACCACTACAGACAGAATAAACTCATTGGGTCCCAAATTCAAGATATAATCCCATTCTAAACAAACAAACAAACAAACAAAACCACAAAACCCCAAAAACCAACCCAAAACCTAACTTCGAGCCCCCTGTCAGTTCAAGCACTGACCCTGATTTTACCCCTAGCCCTAACCTGAAGCTTTTTTCACTAGTCCTCTACAGCACATATGCTAGAACCAGCCCTAAAATTGTCTACTTCTAAACCTATACTATAAGTTTAGCTTATAACCTCCTGTCTTCTGAATCCAAAACCTCAGCAGAATCTCCCCGGCATTCATTGAACAACGTGTGTTAAACATCTTTAGTCTTGGCACTTTAATAAAGCAGCTGAATTGACTCAAATCAAAAGAATTACTTGTTTTGAAAAATCTGCCTTTCAGACACAAAATCATAAACAACCTAAGCAGAGGGAGCAAAAGAAGATTTGCATTTATCTTACTAGTTCCCCTCCTCCCAGCAAGTTTCCACCTCTGACAGAAAGACACAGGTTGTCCAGCTGGAATAAAGCTCTGCCTGTGCATCTCAGCCTGCTGAGACTTCGCCATCTGTCCGCTGACACAGGCTCTTTGCTTCCACCAACTAAGCCAGCACTGGGAAATGTTCAGATCTGCCTTGGAGCCTTAGGCAGCGCAGTTATACAAAGAACGAACGATTCCAGTCGGTTAGGGTCAAAGAAGTAACTACATGGCAATTGTGCTTGCTATGGTGACTTTCTGACTTCAGGTGATTTGTCACTGGAATTTTTCTCTCCCGCTCCTGGCAATTTGGCTAGTGCCAAAAAGACCAGCTGAGAGATACGTGGCTGTACTTCTTTTTTTTTTTTTTTTTGTAAATATAAATACGTCGTCTTCATTTTTTATACAAAGTAAAAATCCAAGTTAAAAATGGTCAAGTGAATCATTAAACAGGAAAACCACAAAATGTAATTAGCATTTCCAAAAGTACATATCCTTGCATATGCAGTGCCATTTTGCATATTTAACAGGAAGCTTTTAGGTATAAGATCTTGCAGGCAGCTGCACTCATTAAAGTAACACCAACTTCAGGCAAATATACAAGTACTTTGAACTGTAAGATCACCTGTGTTGAAGAAAGAAAAATAAATCGTATCAGGCAAGGCAAGTCAATGTGAAACATGGTGACTGGGGGAAGCAAAGCTGTATAGATTGGACTACTGTATTTGCCGGGAAGGGATAACGAGAGGCCTGGCAGAAACTACAATAGCATTTAAGTGTCCTTAACTACTGCCCAGCTCCCTGTAATCTGAAGGATCCCTTTAGACATCTCAAGGTACGGACACATTTTGCTCTTTCTCTGTTGTTCTAGGAACATTTCTGGTGATTGACCTGCAGCCTCCTGGAGAGTCACATTGTCGTGGGGGACCCCAGAACTGGTGGCATCACAGGTTTCAGTGATGCCAGAACAGCAATGTCTAGACAGCAAAGGTATCAGTACCCTATTTGTCAATACATGGGACCTATGACCTTTTCATAGGTGGGATTGTTGGTCTCTGCAGCCGATGACCAGCTGGTTGGGGTTTTTTTTGAGGTGTACCTTGGTTTCACTTATGGTAAGGTGGGCATTCATGCCATATTTCCTTTGCTGTAGTGCCTTTTCTTTCATTTGTAACTACTCCAGCCACTGACTCACAAAAATAATAAACAGGGTACAGAGATAGCGTTACACACACCAGGTTCAAAACTGTTCTAATAAAACGTGGCAAAATGGTTTATTATGATAGCAATGCTGAGTTTACTTTGACCTAGTATCATTATTGAAAAATGCATTAGGGAAAATTTCAATACTATTTATGATCATCCAACAGAAAGGTGGTAGGGACCACAAACCTGAAAATTAATTAAGACTTGGTAGAACTTTAGGTCATTATGGACAGCCAATCTATTTAATGGGGAGCGTCCTTTTTGGTACCTCTTTCATCTTGGCAGTAGAAACATTTCCCATTGCAGTCAAAAGGGAAATGTTACTGGCATTCAGTATACGTACCCAACATCAGCAGAACTTCAGGGTTTAATTAGGTGAAGAATTTTGTCCACATGAAAAGCAGCAGTCATCCAAACTATGATGCGTGACACAACTGTTTGAACTGTCTCAACGGTTTCCCAAATATTGCTGAGATCAGTAGCCAAAGCCAAACGCTGGGATGAATACCAGATGCCAGGTGCTTGGTGTCTCTGGACTTAATACAGTCCAACAATATTCACTCACACAGGGCCACTTTTCAGTTGTGGTTTCTACTCAAGAAGGTCACATTTTAGTTTGCGTTAGGCAACACACATGTGAGCTGCTCTTAATAAATAACTCCCATTCGGAAAACTACCATCATAAAGCTCAGTTACCTCAGTTTCTCTTTTCTAATGAAAACAAAACTTCTAGAACAGGATGATACTTATAGGGTGCCTAATAAGCCAAATTCCAAGCAACAGTTTCTCTCATTAAATAGTCCGTTCACAATAATTGTGACAGACCCCTTAGGCAGAAGAACGATCATCTCGTTGCATCGGAGCAGGCTCTGTACCATGAATGTCACATTCCAATTAAGAGGCGACAGACAAGCTAGGTCATATTGCATGCCCAAGAACACATTCATAACATTGCTCCTTTTCAAAACTCACGGAGTCACTTCTGACTTATTCCAATGTGTTAATGAATCCCCATTTTGTTAGTGAAGACCTCAAAAGAGATTTTGAGTATAATGAAAATTTTTTTTAGAGATTATACAAAAGCACTTATAAACTAACTAAACAATGAAGAGTGTGTGTGAGGAGGTAACATAGAACAGTAAAATAAAAAATTTGCAAAATATTAGAACAAATTTTGAAATTTCTTTCATTTCTTTTACTTCTCAGAAAGGAAACCTGAATAAAAAGCTCTGTGAGGAAAAGCAGACATGACAGGCCCAGATTAGAAGGAAGACAGGGAAGGAGTTACGGAAGAGCAATCAGAAAGGGGGGAAATCATTCTCCTAGGAGAAAGAGAGAGCTGCAATGAAAAGCAGTAATAAAAGACATGAAGGAGAATAAACAGCAAAAAACAGAAATCAGCAATCCTGACATATCCTGAAAATAAGACATGGCAAATTGGTAGAAAGGTGTCCAAAGTAAAAAAAATAAGGATCGACTACAACTCTGCTGAGAAGACTCAAAAAGACCTTTATGCTGTCAGTACTGCTACTGGCCCCAGAGTTTCTGACTCCTGCTAGCACCATGAAGGAGTGGGAGGAAAAGGCATCTGACTGCCCCTTGGTCTGGAAGCCAGCCAGCAGCATTGCAGAACTTCTAATCTTTTGTTGTGTTTTGTTTTTTCTTCCCTATTTGCTACTGATTAAAAACCTTTCTCGCCGTGTCTTTTCTCGGAGGAAGCCTGGCGTGAGCAACGCACTCTTTTTGCTCTGTAAATTCTTCCTCTCACACTGCTCACGTTTTGGCTTTTCCACTATCAAAAATGCCTTTGCTAATTGCGTCAGCCTCTGAGGCACAAATTATTCCATGTGACTACACTGGATTTTAGTTAGGAGTTTTGCATATAACAAACATTTAAAATTATTAATGTATTGCTTAAATCACCAGCTTCTACCTCCACGTTGCCTCGTTGTATCGAAGACTAGATTCTTTGCTCATTTCTGTGGGTGGATTTTCTTGTTCGGTTTATGACATAATTGTAAGTTGCAACTTTGTTTCTTCAACTAGCTTTTAAGAGGAGTAGATCTCCTAAACCAGTTAACTATCAGTCAATATTTTGCTTCTTCCTGAGGATTTCTAATAATTTTGTCAACCTCCAAAATTCTGCTAAAAACCTTACGTGACTTTCATGCTTTCCAGCACTCTGTAAACCACCCCTTTGAGGGCCGATGCCTAGCCAGAGTAATGAGTTTCTGTTTTCAAACACATCTTGCCCTGAAACTTCACGATAACTGTAGTTTTTCCTATTACTCAATTGCAACAACAAAGCAGCTCAGTAGGTCTGTGGGAAACTGAAACAAATTGGGACAGAGGCCGTGATGGGAATACTTCAATTGAAAATCTGCTCTCCAAAATGAAGGATGGGTTGTAACCAAGGTAGATCTGTCGGTTCGTTAGTTCAGTACGATACCTGTTACTGCAAAAATCACAAATGAGCAGGTGTTCCTTAACTGATAGACTAGGGTGGAGGTTTTTTTCCAAAATATCCTTCCATGACAGCACAAGGTCTGGGGAAATATCATTTTTTACTGGTTTTTATAGCATTCCCTCTGGCTACTCCTGCTCCAGTAAATGAACTTTGCCTGAGAACGTGTTTGGGCCCTGTGGCCAAGTGGACTGGGATGGCCTACGTCAATGCTAGACAACTGCTTCCAGTCTCCAAAGGGAGAGATTCCAGGAGGTCTGCCCACAGGGAACAGCTACTACTGTGGTTTAACAGCCAAAACACCAAAATGTGCCCAGGAATTGTTTGCGTAGACATTGTTCGGAAAAGGATGAATTCATGCCTGGTGAAGTCCTGTTCACTAGCACGGATGTTCACCGCCCAGCACTTGGAAATGTTCCCAGGCATGCTTGGATTTAGTCATATAGACATAGCCCATAGGTATAACGGCGTTTCAAGGGGGCCCATGCATCAGAGATGTGTTTTATGACCTGTATGTAACATAGATCTTCTCTTACTGGTGTCCCAGAATCTCCAAGGGAGTAATTAAAAATAGAACAGCAGTGTTCTGTCTTTGTGTAACATGGAAAGGAGGGAACAAACGGGGGGTGTTAGGGCTTTTTTCATAAATCACTAGTTTGCATGAAGTATGTTCTAGCTAAGCCATACAATGGGCACATTAGAAATTTGCAAAGAAAAAACCATGATTGACAGTGGATACCAAAGAGCTCTTTTCAATCATTCAAGTGATAAGATTCTTCCTGCTTACCTTCAAAACAGTTGTGAAATTTATCATCATATACATATAAAAGTTTCCGTTTGTGGATTCAGAAAATATTGCTAAGCCACCCACGCCACACACACACACTCACAGATTCCATAAAATATGGGGAAGCGCAAGTTCAGATCCATTCCAATTGCCAGAAACACATACCAAAACAAAAAAAAGAGCAGCAAATATAAACCAGAACAAAAATCTAAATAAAATACATCAGAAGGTTCCCTTATCCCTTGTATTCCAGTAAACTATGCATGCTTTCCTGTGTGTTTTGGCACTAGAAAAAATTACAAAGCTGCCTCTTAATTCCGCAAACATGAGGAATATACATGTCCTTTACAACAAGCTACTTCAGCTCTGCTATGGAAATTTTTAAGCAATTCCTGACATTCTGACATCCTGTCACTTCAAAGCAAGAATGTAACATTTCATCACAGGAAAACTGGTTTATTGAACTGGCCTTTACAACTCAACACAAGCAAAGTGCTGTACAGCATCTTTTGGGGTTCACTTTGATTTTTGTCTAAAAGTAGAAACACTTCAGAGGAATGCTTTGGCAAGTACCTCCTTTCTGCAAATCTCAGTATCTTCAAGAAGTCATGGAAACTTTCTAGTACGAATAAAGACATGTGCATCTATATGGTTTGTGCCTGAGTGTGGGACCTATGGGAAATGGCTGAGGAAGACACAGGATTTGCTTAGTTGACCATCACACTTAAACTCATTAGCAACAAGAAAGAAATTACTTTCTACCGGCAGTCTCGTCAATTTGAATGTTCTGCTAAATGCAATCGTCGGAACGATTGGCTAATTTCTGAAAAACACAGGCTGTAATCGGTCTGGCTGCCATTCAAATGTATATAATTGTTTCAGAATGAGCAAAGAGCACAATGAGGCCATGTGAGGCCAGCAAGAGGAGAGGAGGGAAAGTTTGGATTAGAGGCTTCCTGTATGGAAAACATCTGCACTGGAGCCGGAGATACTGCGTTTTCACTGTAGTGTAGCTCAGATATTTACAGCGTTACGTGGCCAGTGCAGCACCCATCGCTCACCCAGCCTGCCCAGGTACGTGGCTTTGGGTGATCCAGGGATGCAGGAGCACGTGCAGAAACATGTCCCCTTTCCCAAAGGCAGTTACCCTACTTAGTGGTGGTTACTCACAACAAACTTTGGAAACAGCTGTGGTTTGTCATCAGTTTGAATGTCAGCTTCCTCCTCAAAATAAAACCTTGTAAATTATTCGCTTTATATTTCATTCAGAATGGTTGGATGCTTGAGCCATGAGGGTCTGTGTTTTCACAAAATGTAATTATAAACTGAAAAGGAATTTTTTTGGCTACAGATTGTACCCTGTTAGTTCTAGTGACCTTCTGGGGAGAAAGGGGTAATAAACATTTTTAAGAACTTGTTGCAGATATATATCTCACACCTGGAGTGGATCAGGAAAAGTCAACTCACCTAACTAAAAAGAAACAACAGCAATAGAGGTCATGAGAACAGAAGAGACATACCAACCCAACGGTTTTCCCAAATTCTCTTAAGAAAGTGTTAACTTACTTTAAAAGATGATTGTCCTTATGTTTTCCATTTCATAGAGAACAGATTTTTTTAGTGGTATAAACACTATTTAGTGAGCATGCTTGGGAGGAACATCTTGAAAGAGCAAAGTGATTATACACGATACCTCATCCTGCTGACATCCTGCAGGAGTCTGTCCTCCCAAAGATCATTTTAGTATTTACCTCTGTATAAAGGCACTTCTCACTCCCTTTCACCCCAGCACCTCCTCCCCCCTACAGTCTATACGCAGGCGACCGAAGTAACAGGAACAGAAGGCAACTTGTTCAAAGTTATGCAGCACATAATTTCCAGAAGACTATTCTTCAGTGACATAATTAAGTATCAACAGGGCAGGCAAGACACTCCCATGCTTTAGGAATTACATTAGGAAAAACAGGACTCAGAAAGGCTTATGGTTACAAAATCAACAGGAACAGAGGCATAGAAGGAAATATAGAATATCAGGAGACGCTCTTGCTGTGGCTGGATATGATAGTTTTCCACTTGGATATTACCACTCTGCATGCAGTTTTGGTGTTTCTCCTACCAAAAGGGTCCATAAGAGAATTACAACAATGTTACAAGAACTGGAAAACCTACCACACAGGATGCTAATGGAGATCCACTGAGTTGATGTATCAAAAGTATGCTTAGCAGGAGATTGATCAAGGTCTGTAAGAAAGGAAGTGGCAAGGCATTCTTAATTTATCAGATAAACACAAAATAAGATCCAATAGGTGACTGTTAAAGCATAAAAAAATCAAAGTACAACAAAAATTGGTAATCAGAAATAGGTGTTAGAACTGCTTTTCATTTTATGAGAGATGTTTGGGTCCTTGGAGACTTTCCAGCAAGGTGTGATCTCTCAGAGATGATAAAGCTCTAGCACAGATCACAGACTTGCTGCTAAGCTCACTGAGAACAGATTGCCAGCCGGAGTTACCCCATTATTCACTTCTGACCTTATCTATGCACAGACAGGGAGTCCAACGCAAACAGCAAGATGCAGCCTGTCCGACAGATGGACCATACGAGCCAGAAGGAACACCACACACGTATGAAAGGATAAAGTCACACCACAGAGAACAGCACTAAGAGAGAGCAGGACAGGTATCGGCCATTCCTGCCCTTCTGTCTTCCCAAGGTATCAGGAGATGTGGTAAAGAACAGATGCTTACTGCTGGGGGGATAACCAAATGGTGAGAGGAAGCTAAAGAAAAGATGTAAACAAGGCATTTCCCCCAAAGCCACAGTGGAAGGATAGCTGGTTCCTCCTAGGCAAGCGAGGTACCAGACTGCTGCTGCTCTCTTTTTTTCCCACTGCAGTCAAGTGAGGCAGAAGCCCGTTCCGAGCCAGCTGCTTCTGGCCTCGTGTGACCCTAGCAGGAGAAGGCGATGAGAAGGAGCCTAGCTAGACATAGCTTGCCAGTGGGTGCAGTCACTGAGAAATTCCATGTCAGACTCAGTACCTTGACTGTCTGCCAGTGATCCAGCATGCCTGAACATTGCTTCAGACACGTATATTGGTGAGTGACTTCACTGTGTTAGGAAATAAGATTGATGCAGCAAGTGATGCTATAGCTCTCTATATCCAATTTAATTTGCATAGAACAAATATTCTTCTACTAACACCACTGCATTCTTTCTAGCTGAGACAAACTATTTACCTAAGTTGTATTGTTCTGGCATAATGCAGCTACCAAAACCTATTCTATTCTATTATGTATGACATTTACACACTATACAATTTCTGATTAGCAACATGAAAATAAAATCTGAGACTCACTTCTACTATTAATCTTTATTTCCATGTGCTATTTAGGGACCATCATTCTACAAAACTGATACACATGCTCTCAGGTTGGAAGCAATTTTGTTTATATGGCATGAATTGTAGTTCTGAATCATAAAATCCTATGAGGAAACCTCAACTTCTGCTATAATTGTTTCCACTTAAAAAACCAGGTCATTTCCAATGTATAAACACCCACTCTGAATTTGGTATTGCCTTGTAGGATGAAATAATGCCTTGTGTGTTTGGTAAGAAAAACACTTCAATTGCAAATAAAGGACAGAACATCATATATCCCCAAACACTGGATTACTGGAGACCAAACTGAAATTCCCACTTGAATTACCTTTGCATTTGAGTTCAAATTTATCTCCTTAGGAAGACACAGTCACAGAGAATGGAAACACAGCTTTGCCTCTAATTTTTACTTTACTGAGAATCAATAAATGTTAGTTTGCATTCAGGGTCTTACGACCTTTCTTTATATGCCTTAGCACATTGCTTCTACAAATCTAGGGACTTTTGATTGCTCTCCTTGTGCATCAATTATAACTCTTGTCTCGAGAAAGAAACAAGACCAGACATAACAGCGTTAGAGAACTGCCTGCTGGTTCGGTACAACTTTGATTTGCTCTACAGCTCCTCCACATGCAGCAAGTGTAACTGTATGGTTAGATTTCCTCTTCTGGCAGTCTCAGAAATTGCAACCAAAAAGGAGCGGAAAGCTCTTTGCTACCTGTACTCTGCAACATGCCAGATGCACTACACAGATTTGATTTGCTCCGACTCCTCCTGATCACACCTGCCCATCTTCTCCGGGGTAAAAAACATGATCCTGGAGAAAACAGATTGGTAAAACCGGAGTGGAATATCACATACGATATATAACTGTTTCTGAGTGTAATCGTGGTGGGATGAGAGTTGAAACTTCTCGACGCTAAGAGAGGACATTATTTCCTAGATCAGAAAGAGGAAGACTAAAGAAATAAGACTGGATAAATTTTAAGAAAAGCATATTCTTTAATTTACCTTAACTATAGAGAGATGCAAATACTCTTTGCTCGTTCTCTGAAAAAAAAAGAAGATAGCCAGCTTCATTTTGAAGCTGCTTTATTTACTGACATCTCTTTTTTCCATGACAGATGTTTCCCTGTCTATTTCTCATGGAAACACTTATTTTCTGTGGCTCGCTCTGTTCTAAATGAAAGGCTGAAGTGGAATTGTCAGTGACCAGCAGACAGCAGCAGGAGGAAGACCTCTACTTGCTCATTATCCCTCTGTAAATCAGACCTATTCATTACAGCTGCAGCCTGAGAGCAGGGAGCATGGGACTGAATTCCAGATTCAGAGTTAAAACAAAATATTGTGCAATGTGGTCTCAGTTCTTAAAGAAGCACAATCCTTAAAAACTGACATTTGTGATGGTAAAATTCTTGCAGAGATTATCTTTTAGGATTTATGCTACCAAATAAATCATTAAAATGCATTGTTATCTCGGTGGACCTTTGCTACCTGGAAAAAAAAAAAAAAAAAGCAAGCTGTTAAATAAGGCATACAGAGTAGTGAATAGCTGTGTAAACAAAAAAGATTTTGTAGTAGAAGTGTTCTAACCATACTGACAGAGCATATAAATCATTAGCAAGATGCTACAGGGCTAGCAATTAGTCTATATATGACTACATCACTTAAAGTCATCCTTAAATAAAAGTGGAGAATGAATTCTGGGACACAAAACACACAGCCAATGCTTTCCTCCTAATACAGATTGAGAAAGAGATCTTAGCCTTCTTACAGTAAATGTTTTAATAAAGGAAAGTAATGGGTTCTCCCTGTGCTAAGAAGAGCAGACAGTGAGTAAGAGAAAGCAAATGCAACAAATCAGCAAGTTGTCGAAATAACCTTTCCAACGAGGAAAGAATGTGACACAGAACAAGTTAATCTGAGTGAAGGTATCTGTTGCATTCTCATTCTTGGCAGTGGGCAGCTCAAGCTAAAAGGTTAAAAGCGTCCTTGACTCAAGAAGAACTCGGATCAGCAGCAAGCATAGGAGTGCGTAAAAGTTGCACAGCCCAGACAAAGCCAAGCCACGCGTCCCACCTGAAGCCCAGCACGAGGCATGAGCTCACAGCTTCTTGGGATTTAAGCCAGCACGTCCACCACTATTGCACGATACCTGTCCCAGCTCGGATCAGCGGCAGAGCAGCTTCATTCACGCCGTGCTGTGCCCTGACTCTGCCTTTTGGCTGCCTGAGGACAAAGCTGTACTTTGTCCTCCTGCACTTCATTTGCTTGTCTGGAACCACCAGGTGGGTCACTGCTTTCTCACCGAAGCTGCGCCCTCAGTCTCCGAAGACCTCTGAGAAACCCTCTCAGTGCAAACACACTGAGTGCTCAGGGACCAGGGTAGGTGTCTGTTGCATGATGATTATTGTGCTCAGAGCACTCAGAAATGTTCTTTGGCATTTGTTTGGGTTGAGGTGGAAGCTTTTAAACCCTATTACCACAAGAAGGCTTGGGAGGCAGGCAACAACATTTTTATTACAGAACTGGGCTCTTCTGCACCCCATTGCCTCACTTTCCTATTTTGCAGGCAAAGCACACCTTACGTACCAAAACCTATTAATGTCTTTTCCAATAGAAAAGAGATAGGAATAAGTGTCTCCACTACAGTGTCATCTGGTGCTGCCTGGGTAGCACAGCTGCAAAATGGAAGCAGAACATTTCCTTTAACTGTGTGCTTCGCTTTTTTTTTTCAGAAAACAGGGGCTATTGGAGCTCACATCGTCTGTAGGCTGTTGTGGAGAAAGATACCATTAGGTCCTACTTGCAGTACAAAGAGTTATTTTGTTTGTGTTCAGCACTTTTTTTGTTGATATGGGTGGTTGGATCACATTAGTTATTTAATAAGATAAAGATGAGTTGGAATTTGAAGTGTCTGGAGGGATTTCTGGTTTCCAGGAAGCATCAACCCTATTCACTCTTCAAAATTGGAAAAAGAATAATGACATTCATGATCCTATTAGGACCTGCCTTATTCAACACAACCCAGTACTTTTCTAATAGCGTTCCACCCCCTTTAGCTTGAATTCATTTATTCTCTACAGTGGTGCTTCATGCTCACTTGTCACTTTGAAGAGTCTAAGCGATGTTTTAAGGTCGGAGAAGGCAGGTGCACTACTTGTGTTTGGGATACTCCAGACCACAGAAGGTAACCATGCATGCTGACAGAGCAGTTGCTTGATCTGTTGAACATCACTGTGCGATCTCTCTTCACTGGAAACATCGAAGCACATTACGGCTGCCCAGGCACAAGGGCGTAATCCATCCAGACACTCCTGCTGTGTGGGTGGGTGGATGTAAGACACTTTTCCTGGGACTCAGCCATCTTACAGCTGCCACCTCTGCAGCAACCCTGTGGAGAAGATGCTGTCTGGTCTCTGTGGCTATCCTCCACTGCTTTGCTATTGCCAACAAAGGATGAACTGTACAGAGTACAGAAAAAAACAAGCCCACCTTCACAAAGTTACGAAAAAATCATAGAACCATAGCATGGTTTGGGCTGGAAGGGACCTTAAAGACCATCTAGTCCCAACTCCTTGCCATGGACAGGGACACATTCCACTAGACCAGGTTGCTCAAAGCCCCGTCCAACCTTAAACCCTTCCAGGGATGGGGTATCCACAGCTTCTCTAGACAACCTGTTCCAGTGCCTCACCACCCTCACAGTAAAGAATTTCTTCTTTAAATCTAATCTAAATCTACCGTCTTTTAGTTTAAAGCCATTCCCTCTTGTCCTGTCGCCACAGGCCCTACTAATGTGTAATCAGACCAGGGGAAACATGAAGGCACAGTAAAGACCCAAATGGCTGGAAACTTAATTTAACGAATTAATGATGATTATCAGTCCTGTGACTATCACTGATGGTTTCCAACAAATGCATGCCTTTTTTCCTTACTCAGTGAGGTACCTGCGATTAATTATAAAAGAACTAACAAAACTGGTATCATGACTGAACATCTTGCAAATTAGCATATGATTTTTCAGTCCCACATTGTTTCAATAAATACAAAAAATTAGTTAATAAAGTCCTTAGCATTCTTTCTGTAAGTTACATTAGATCAGTTTAACACTATCTTAAAGGCCTATGACATTTACCTAAACTAATCTACAAGTCATGGTATATATGTGTAGGTTGCACTGGGTTTGCATTCATAACCCACAAGTTCCATGTATTAGAGAAAATAGGACAACAGAGTAAAATTTTAAAAAGTATATTCCTGGAACATGATCCTGTTCCCTTTTTTCCTAAGTTCACCTCAACCAGTTGTCTCTACTCAATCTGTCCTTTTCGTTATAATCCTGGTAATATGTAGGAAGGACTTAACGTATTCCAAAATTCAGACATATGCTGCAGCATATTCTAGAGAGAAGGTGCTCCGTAATTCCCTGTTGCTCCCTGACAAATACACTCAAGCTGTATGTATATGCCCCGATTTCTGACACTGCCACGCATTGCAGTTTTTTCTCCTTTAAAGGACATTTCAGCTAACAAATTGACGTGTTAGGTAAGTATTTAGTGCCATCTTGTAAACATGAGACTGCCAAATAAGTGATAAAAATAATAAAAAAACCATGGAACAATACTTTTTTTATCTAAAGATCATGTTTTTCTGAAATAAAGTAAATTTCATGTAACTGGATTTTCTGTTTGAGAAAATTGAAGCACAAGGATGCTTATGATTTCTCAGTGTTGAAAATAGACAGACACGGATGTGGATGGTTCCCACTTTCACACCCTTGTTATTTTTCTGGCTTGCACATCTAATGGCTATATCTAATTTCGTCTGACAGTCTACTTTCTCTGCTCTCAGAAATGGAGATGATGGTGCTGACCTTTTGATAAAGGAGCTGGAAGGAACTAGCTATCATTCTTTTTTATCGGTAAGTTTTGTAATTTTCAGGATATATTATCCAGTCCTTTTGCTGTAGCTGCCTACAAATGGCAAAATACGTTCAATGTGTGATTTCATGGAAATAAGTGAAAAAAAGAAAAATACTTCCTCATTTGCATGATTTTGGGAGTCAGATATACAGTGGCATTCCTAATACGCACTCTCAACTTTTACAAACAGATTCAATTGCATGATAATATTACCTGCTAGGTACGGAATTCATTATCATGAGCAGCTGATTGTGTAAATGTGTTTTGGAAAGGTGCTGGAAGCTTCATGAACTGTCATTCAGCCAGGAAACCAATCTCTAATTTTACAGTACAAATAGGTAATTCACGTTACTCTTTTGTGCACAGGTGTTTGGTATCTTGCTGACATTTGGCCATCTATTGTACGCAGTATACTCACACCATCCACATTAGTTTATTCACTTGTCATACTAACAGCTCATTCGGTACATCTGTAATAATGGAAAAATTGTTTGATTTTATTTTTTAAGTTTCTCTGTGTGCGCAAGGACTAACATTAATAGGTGAAGTGTTTTGTTCTATCTGCCTCGGGTGTGCTTGTACTCAGCACATTGTATAAGAGAGTCAGAGTTAATGAGGGGCACTTTTACACGAGTGCAGAGAGCATTTTGCCTTTTAAAAAAGATACAAAAATACTAAGCAATTAAAGATACTACTGTAGTATTTTAAATATTGTAACACAGACCTGAAATAGTTGAATAGTGCCGACATGAGTTGCACATCCCCCACATTTCTTTTGTATTTTTATTTTGTTAGCCTGATGCTATGTCCCCTGGGAAAGCCTGTTTTATTATATTAATCAGGGACTGGTTGCCTTAGTCCAATAGAGGTGTGTGGAATGAGTCTGTCATATTTTTCTTTTTTGTGGGGAGGAAAAAACCCAAGCAGACACAAGTATGAAGCATGCTTTGATTTTTTCTGACCCTCTTTCTGCTAGTTAAGAGGTTTTGTTTGTATGTATGCATAAGGCAAGAGATAAGAGAATTAAAGTCCTGGACCCTGCAGCTACTCTTGACTACAAGAGTTGGCGGAAAATATATTAGACAAAAAAAAGCTTGCGGTTGCAGGATAACTCAAATCCTTTATAAGAAATTTCAGAACGGGGAAATAAATGAAGGACTAGGGAACAAAATAAGACATAGCTGATAATAAAACATGAATATTTGAATTTATGATCTTTCAATGCATCACTCAAAAACTGTAGCAAGAATGACAAAATCTGTGCCACATGATTCATGGTGTCCAGAATTAGTAATTATTTCATCTTTTAAAAAAGTGCTCTTTGACTTTACTTTTAAAGAGTGCTGGGAAATGCACTTCAGCCATGGACCACTTTATTGGATTAAATTAATTTACAATGTACGTCTTCAAGGAATTTTTCTTAATTCAGAAGGGGAAGTGATTTATGAAGTATTTATATATTTTTATGTAATTAACTGAAGTAGTTCTCACTGAAAGGTTCATGCAAGGGAATTTTACCTATTTGTGTTTTAACGGAGGCAGCCTGGTTAATATGTAGAAAGAGACATTTTCAGTAAAGCTGAGACACAAGGGGAGCAGTACATATCCAGCACTGAAATATATTTTATATACCATATATAATGCACTTCAGATTGTAATTTCTGAATTTGGCAATTACTTTTCAGTTCTTTACGCATGTACTTCTCTTTTGAATTGGTGTGGAAAGCCTGCTTTACCCTTATTGCTCACTTTTTACTCTCTAAGCTTTCACTTTTTTATTCTACTGTCTGAAAACGTAAAGGTAAGGATCCCCTTCCAGGCTTTTTCTTCATCACTTACTTATATAAGGATTCACCCTGCTCAAAAGCATGCAGTCTGGGATCTCACTTATCTGCACCAGAGCATATAGCTCCAGTGCCCCTACAGCAACCCCCGTACATGACTTCTCATATAGGTTATTTGTGTTGGACCCGTATGAATGTAGGTTCCCACCTCCAGCAGTCAGAGCTGACAGCCCTGAGGTTCTTGGGGCTGAAGCAGTTGTGTCTCTTTGGAGTAATTCGCTTGCTAAAAGCTATCCAGACTGAAAAGTGGTTTTTCCCTTGTTTTCATGACTAAAACTTCCTGGTGAGTTGGAAGCTCCTGTGCTATATATAGCCTGTGAAGGGACTTCAACCATGTGCATGGTCTTGCATCAAGAAAACCAAAACCAACAAACCAGCCCCCCAAAACCAGATCATATCTATCTTCCCTATATATATCCTCTTGGATGGCTTTGATAGACTGTCGTGGCTGCCTGGCTACGGTCATGCTACTGTGTCATAAGTGTTTATGGGAAGTCACATAGGTGCCCAGGGAAAGGATTCATTTCTTTCAGCATTTATATTCACATCACATTTTTCTAATTCAAAATATAGATGTATCTAAACCCATGAGGCTGAGTTACGTGTTTCTTTGCCAAATCCCTGCTTCTCTGAAGCTTGCCAGACAATCAAGTAAATGAGAACAGCCACACCAAAACAACTTAAATTCTTCTTTTCCTGTGTGGAGGGCTACCACACTGCCAGAAGCTCGGCTCAGTGCAAGCCCAGAGGTGTTTGTCCTAGCCAGAAAGATCCCCAGGGCCTGGAAGCACACGCAGGGATGTTAAGGCTAAAGGGAAGCTTATCTGATGAACTGTTTGGATTGTCCAAGAACTATTATTTATCTCACAAAGTTGTGAGATAAATAAAATTGTCCATAAAAGGTAAAAATGAAGACTAGCTTTAACTCAGATGACAGAACAGAAGAAGAACCGATGTAAGCCAAGTGCCATGAATTCTGTTTTGGTACTATCACTGCTTCAAACTGTTGAACAACGTGAGTAAAAGAAATTCATAGCATAATTACTTTTTTTATATACAGGTATAATTGAGATCTCTGAGATCTCTGTTCATTTTGAGAGGAAATTATAGGCTGGAGAACCCAATCATCTACTGCTAAAGAGCTTTGTGAAACAATTTTCTACCGTGGTGGCAGAACAAAGGAGAGAGCAAGCATTCCCCTAACTGGGAAGAGTCCACAGGGGACAAATAGATCTCACAATCCACAGCTCACAGACTGAAACTGTTTATTCTTTAATAAGTACACAGTTTGCAAGATTAGCGCTAGTATAGAACTGTCAACAAATAGTATCGCTGGCACTATTAGATAATCGGTTTGACTGTCTCACTCTTATTAGGAAAGAATTGCATGTTAATTAAATAAGCACTCACTAGCAACTGGGAGATGTCTGCAGAAACTAAAACTGCAATGAAAAACTACTTAAAGAGGAATCTGCAAGAGTGAGCTAACCGACTGCACATAAAAATGTAACATTTTGGCCCTTCAAATTCTCTGGAAATAGGCAGATACGTTCTGTGCTGATTACAGCGTTACAGATTATAACACGATACTGACAAAACAATTACAGATTTACACCAGGGAGCGGAATGAAGCAATTTTGCTCATCTAATTAGGCAAGCAATAGCAAGATGTACTCGGCAATATGACTGTTGGTCGCTGTGATGGGTGCTCCTGCAGAGCGTGATGGTGTTCCTAGGAGGAGGAGTTCCCCAACAGAAGCTGCCTTGCGGTTACCTCTAGCACTGCCGAGAGGATGCTGTGTTAGAGGTACGGGGAAGTGGGTAGCACATTTGTGTCCAAAAGAGAAAACCCAAGAACAATCTGCGACCGATACAACTCTCACTATCTATCACGTCTAATTAGCACTCTGCAGATGAACAGAGAAGATTCCCATCCTAAGCACTTCTCTGCCATCTGCCTGTAGCTCCTGTCCCTGTATCCAGTGGATAACTTAGCCATCGCTCTGAGCAGTCTGGCACAGAACTGTTTGCCAGATGCTTTCACACCTACCTGTGTGAGGTTTTGTTGGCTGATTTAAATCAAGAAATTCAGGATGATGAAACTGCCTTCCAGGTGATCATCTTGTATTAGGGAAATCGAGAAACTCCCAGCTCCAGGACCTATTCAGTTAAATGAGGCAACAGCGTGTGCTGATCCACAGTCGTCCTCTTGGCCGCCAGACCTCTGATAGAAACACAACTGCTGTGAAAAATTCAAGGATCATGCAGAATTTAGCTGTCCTGTGCATGTCTTTGAGCAAAATATCGCCCAAATGAATAATGGATTACCTTTGCAGCTAGCAGCCTTGCCACGCACGATGTTGAAGACCTCCGATGAAATGTTGCTTTACCGAGGTGGCTCTGGAATGGGATTTATAACAGTTTAATGCTGTTAAATGTTGCTGGCAACAATTCAGTATGCAGTGGCCAGAATGAAAAAGTATCATACAGAACAAACTCGGTATCAATGCAGTGCTCAGTCCATCCCATGGGACCCCAGAGGTGGCAGGGATGATACATGAGGCTAAACGGGCAATTTTAAAGCTTCAATTCAAGCAGGAAAACATGCAAAAGTTTCACAGGTGAAAGCATGACATCCACCCGCTACAAACACAAGGAACTTAAACGTGTCCTCAAATTAGCAGTCACTCTGCTGCAATCCAGAAAATTCAAGTGCCCCATTGAGTGACTAGGTGACTAAGCCCAAACCATCTCTGTGGGGACGACAGACCTCTAGCAGTGGGGCACCGACAGCTCTGCTAGTCCGTGCTCCATCTCTCATGCTGGCCAAAGCCAGCATCTCCATGGGGCTTCCAATGTGCACCTTTAAGGGAATTGCACTTTTAAGCCTTGTATTTGTAGCCCAAAAATGCAAAATCTCTGTCACACACAGCAGGATTAGAAGTAGCAATAAGCCAAATTTCCTCTAAATATGCCAGCTATTGTTCTTTTCTTACACTATTATTCATTGGGGTTGGTACAGATTATCCAGGGAAGTGGATGACTTTATCACACATTATTTGTTACACATTCAGCACTCAGCAAGCTGCTCACTGATGCAGTCACTCAATCCCATATTCAGCAATTCCAGGAAAGAAAACTCCCTTGGGTCAGCATGTAATTCTGGCTATGAAAACTTTGCCTTTCCAGATCCCCTTTTCTCCTAAAAGCTTTGGACTAGATACAAGCTATGGGAGAGTTCCTGAAAGGTGGGCCATCACAAGCCACAGATGGTCCACAGCTCCACCTTTTATAATACTTCTTTCTCTCTAAAAGTTTTTTTGCATTTTGCTGCTGCACCTCACTCATTTGTGACAGGATTTGGTCTGAGATGGAGGAGGAAAATTTACCTGTTGTCTCACTGCAGTGCTTGAGCAGGTCCCTCAAGTGCCCCCGGTGATCCTGTGTGCGGTGCTTCGTCACCTCTTCTCTCTGTGTGCGGAGGCCGGTGAGCGTATCTGTGTGCATCAGCGGTGTTTCGCAGTGTGATTTAATCACTAATAATGCACAGGATTAATGAAATGTTATTTTTCATGACCAAAAGCAAACAAATGCTGATGTCCTGCTCTACCACGATAGAAGCAATGGCTGGATTATCCATTCTACATCTTCATAGTTTTCTTTGCGCTTTTAACAAAACAACAAACAGGAGATGTACATGTGGATTTTGTCATGAATGGAACATGAGCATGTAAATATTTTTCATCACTACTGAAATCCTCTATACATAAGTGAAGCTAACTAAAGGAGATTCTAATTCAGAGGTTTTAGTGTGTAGCCAAGACTTCTCTCAGCTTGAGGACAGGATTTAAACAAAAGAAGACTCTAATTGGCTCTTACTGCACTAAACTACTTAGATTTTATAAACAACAATAATCATGTCCCAGATGGCAGGTTGTTTTTTGGGTTTTTTTGTTAAAGAATAAAGCTGACGTTTTCAATTTATTAGTAAAAACACAGTTAAAAGAGTAGGTTTATATCTATCAAATTCAATGCATTCACTTAAAATGTGAATTAAGAAAAGCATAAAAATGAGTATAGATGGGAAAGAAAAAGATGGGATTCTTTCAGAACAAAACTGCTTCAGGTTGTTTTGTTAAAAGGGATCCACACATATCCTGAGCTTTCAACAGGGGTGTTTTGTGGAAGGCTGGCTGCAGTGAATTGTGACCCTTAAAGTCATGTTAGTAGTAGCTGCAATATATGCAGCGTTCTGGTGACAAGGAGGGTTTTCTGCTTATCAGATGTTGCACTTGGTGCCATCAGTCCCAGCTGGCACCAAGTAACTTGTGTTTCCCATCACCGGGTCTGGCCTTCTACTCATTGAAGAGACTTACGGGGTTTATTGGTTCAAATTCTTGCCCATTTTCCATAGGACCTGACCTTCTTCCACGGAATGTTTAGGGAGGAACTCCATCAGGAGAAACTTCTTGGATGTTTATGCATATCTACTCATAACAAGGTTTAGTTGCCAAAAAAGCATTTTGTATTTACTCCATTTGCCAGTTTTCTATAAAAACCAAAAGGATTTGGAATTAAATAATCTGCATTCAGTACAAGCCGTCAAAGTATTCAAGCACTGTTGGACGTTGAAGCAGAAAATAATAGATTTGTTTGATAATTATGTCTTTCAAAAAATAGACACCACATTTTACTTAGCTGTGGTTGATGGAAATAATTGCTATTGTGAATATATTCAACCTCTCATTAAAACATTTCCTATTATCAACTTGTTTACTTTTATCAAATTTTGAGGAAAAAATTTTCCTGACCAACAGTGCTTTCTACCTCTAAGTCCTCATGTATCTTAATAAAGGTAATTGAAGGTTTTAACAAAGTTTAATTAAAGCTACAGATTTAAGACCATGGAATCACTATGTTCAGCACAAGGGTAAAATCCACAGTTCCTTTTTGGTCACATAATTCAGATTTACCAAAGAGAAACCTTTTAGAATCCTTTACTCGCATGAGTAGTGTGTATGCAAGTGAGCAGACCTTTTGCTTATTCTAGTCTCCACTGCAGAACCCTCGAAACGTCAAGAACGTGTTTCCAAACTGACCCCTAAACCTAAAACCTTTGCCTCAATCCTCCAAACGGTGTTGAAGTGAGTTGTGTCAGTAATAAAGGTTTGGACTAAGGAGGAGACAAAACTGGAAGTAGTTACAGTTCACAACGTAGAATCATAGAATTATGTAGGTTGGAAAAGACCTTTGAGATCATCAAGTCCAACTGTTAACCCAGGACTTCCAAGTCCACCACTGAAGACAATAAATACTAGTCTGTTTTAGCAACAGGAACATATACGTTTAAAAGCTTTTCTGTTCCATTAACAAAGAATGGAAATAAAATGAGCTGAACAACTACTTTAGCTCACGAAATGAGAAAAAACAAAACATAGGAAAGGAAATCAGTTTTTAAACAAAACACAACTAAAGAATAAGACACCAAGCCAGGCTGTCGGCAAAGCACTGCAGAGCTCAAAAACCTTTTTGAACCAGCCTGGCAGTGATACCTGTGTCCTTCAAAGCCCGTACACTGGGTCTATAAACTTGCAACTATGCATGCGTTCTCGAGGTGCCCATGTCAGCTAAGGTTAAACAAGAGCACTCAAAACATAAGTCTCATGAGTATTTTCCAGAAAGAAGTATTGTTGAGGGAGAAAATAATTAATTAGTTAATTGAATAAATAGCCCAAATAAAACCTGACTGAGAAACAAAATGGAAGAGGGTCATTACAGATTCTTCTTGATTTGTTTCCTTAAAAAAAAATAAATCTAGATATAGAGCCACAAATTATGAACACACAATATCTAATACTCTTATCTGTCTTTTTTTAGTAAACAATAAACTAAATACCAATGAAATAGCTGAATACATTTGTGGCTAGCATTCTTTGGACGCATTAGAAATTGTCTACAGACAATTTCTACATCTGCATTTGTGTCCACAGTAGAGCCAAGGTCCTCTTTCCTCTTCAGGCTTTCCATCAGCAAAGACAGAGATACTGCAACAAGCAGCCCGCAGAACAAATACTCAGGTTATATGAATATTATGAACTTGACAATTTTTTTTTTCTTTCATTTTTGCCAAACTAGAGCTGGTGACCCTCCCCTCAAAGCTGCCTGATCCCCATTTGAAACATAACCCGAAACAGAACCAGGTGGCATTTAACTTTGTGAGTTGAAGATAAGGGTGTTTTATTTCTGGTCTTGAAGTGTAAAAATATGGTCACGACTGACTTACCAATAAATATTTCAAGTTTCTAAGTGCTATGTTCCTCGTGCCTCCTTTCTGAACCCAGGACAAATGCAAACCTCACCCCACCTGCTGAGACACGCATCCCCTTAGATACCACGTGTAGTAAGGCTCGCTCCCCATTTGCACACTGGGGAGTACGGTACAAGCTAAGTGTTTAGTGAATGCTCTGTTTCACTGGACTCCGTGACTTTCTCTACTGAGTATTTCTTGGTTGGTACCTTTCGTTGCTTTCCATATGGTGCACATCAGAACCAGAATAATTCAGGCTGGGAGGTGGCCTGGAGGCCACACGGTGCTGTCAGGTGCTCAGGGCACAGATAACTTCAAAGTCAGGCCAGGCTGCTCAGGACCTTGTCTAATGCAGCACCACATGCCTACAAGGATGGAGAGCCCACAGACTCTCTGGGCTACCTGCTACAGTGCTTAATCACTGCAGCTGTGGGTTCGTACCCAGCAGAGTTTCCCTAGCTGCAGCCTGTGACTTTCATGTCTCATCCTTTTGCTCTGCACCTCTGAGAACAGTCTGGCTCTGACCTCCCTGTAACATTCACCTCCAAGGGAGCTGAAAGCAGCAATGAGATGCTCTCTGCCTTCTGCTCTCCATGCTGGACAAACCCAGCTCCCTCAGCCCCTCCCTGCGTGACACAGTCCATCCCCACCGTCTTGGTGGACCTCTGCTGGACCCCCACCATTTGTGAACATCCCTCTTGGCCGGGACTGCAGAAAACAGGACACATTACTCCAGATGTGACTCCACAAGTGCCACATAGAAAGGAATAACCGTTTCCCTCAACCTGCTGGCTATGTCTATGCTCCAAGTGTTGCCTGTTTATTTTAGGGCCCCTTGAGGATCTGGGAGTCAGCCTGGGCTAATGTCCAGCTTCTGTGCTCTCAGTCTTTCTTTCAGACTGTCTTCCAGTATTTTGAAAAAAAAAAACAAAAAAAAAACCCCAAAACCAAACAAGCTTCTCCGTATCTGCCTCCTGCCTTGGGGTTCCTGCAGACATTTTTTCTTCCTCCAGCCAGATCTCTAGCCTGTCCTTTCTGGAGTCACTCCCCAACTACATCCATTTTCATCTTTCATCTATCTGACAGGGTCCAGGCCCCATCACACACTTTGTAGTAGTGCCGTGTAGCCCAGAAACTATAAATTACCAATGTGCTTTTTTTATGCCCCCAGACACATCCTTGTGCTAAAGCGTGGAAGAACTTAGTTCAAAATCCAGACATAATACAGGGGTTTCCAGTACAAAAAGACTGTTCGTCAACAGCTACCACACAGTCCCCCCGCATTAGGAACAGGAAATGCTGCGGTATCTCAAGTATTGCCATATGAAAGGCTTTTCTAAGCTCTTAATTTTTAATACTCTTGGACAGCCAGCAAGTTACTATATTCATCCTGGCAGCAAACCACAGAAATTGCCTTAGTCTGGGACATCTGTTTTCTCGTCAATATGGAGGACCCTAGGAAAGACTGACAGACAAAATGTACTGTGCTCATATGTGGTGATGTTGCTTCAGAAGAGTCTTGCAACAGAAATAGGTTAAATGTATTCACGTATTACTACACATAACGTACATCTCGGTTGTGCAGTAACTGCAAAGAAATGCAATCTTTTTGTAACGCATCCTTGCTGCTGATACTGAGCTCTGAACAAACCCCTCCCCTGCTCCACCAGAAAGGCATGTTTCTTTATGAGCTAAAACATGCTGCTTCTAGATGCAGAAGCACAGCTATACGAGATAATTGCAGTTTTATTGTTAGCATTAATGTAACAAAAGCAATACCGACACATTCGCCCCCGGGCTATGGACAGAAAGGTTAGCCCAGTCCCTGGTGAAGCTTCATTTTGTCCTGCATGGGATGGACATGTTAATCATGGTTATATGTCGTTCCTTTAGCAGGTTTGGCAGTTATTTTGATACAATGCCGGCACTGTAAAGTGCTGCTGATGGCATCTTAAGCCACGAGGTTTATTTAGCAAACAGGCATGCTTATTTATAACTATGCTGTTGGGGTAAACCCTGGCACGGACAGTCATGCTGGCTTCCTCCACAAGATTTGGCATATTAAAACTACTTTTGTCTGTCAAGTATATCTAATGCCTATGCTCTAGTTGGCAAACTGTGAATATTCTCCTTTGTACTACATGCTTTCATGCTGTGTAGAAACATAGATGTTCACACTTCTTATTAAATACCCTTTGTTCACAGACGTATGTGTGCCGTCATGCGGGTCCACACAAACTGAAGGAGAAGCCACTCGTTCCTGTTCGGGTATTTGAGAACTGCCTCCCTTGCTCACGTTTGCCTGCTGTTTTCTAAAAGCAGCCGGTGAGCGAGAGGGACCTAGGCAATTTACTTCTCGGTAATTAAGCCCCAAGAGGTCACACGACTCACGCCCTCCGCTTTCCCGCAGATAATTTCCATCAGCGGTCAGCAGGGATCTGCCTTTAGGAAGGCTCCCAAACAGATGCTCCGTGCAGACTGTTTCTGCTTCTCTGTCACGTATTTGCCTGGAAGGGTGCTTTGGGCTACACACGCCTGAAAGGAAAGAAGGGGGCAGGGGAGAGAGAGCTCGGGAATATATCAAAGCCCCAGTAAACTACTTCTTTAACTTAACAGTTAGCAGATCTTACACGGAAGGGAGAGGAAATCGCAGGTTGGCTTGGAGGGACTGTCGGGCTGCTGGTTAGAGTCAAAACTCCAGGGATATGAAGGCTGTCATGAGAAAACTGGAGGATAATGAAAGATTTCTTCATTGCATTAGTCAGAGTCGGAATGCCTGTACTGCAAATTTTGCTGTCGCTAATGCCAGGTTTGGTTTTGGCTCAGTTAGAAAAAATCTCCACTCATTACATATTTGAGGCATGATTTTATATATATATATCTCAAAATGTTTTTGAAACGTTTTTTGTTGGAGCTTTGCTATAAAATGAAACTATAAAATGTCAGTACCGTACCTCAAGGTGCATGTTTTGGAACAACCTGAACAGTACAAAAGCAGATTAGTGCAAGCTGCAGCTCCTCCTAGAAAAGCTTCTACTTCTATTTTTTAAAAGTTAGACTTCTTGCTTCGTTTTAACTTGCAGCATTTACAAGGGAAGCATTTTGTAACAGTTTTATAATTAGAATAGGATGCTTCACTAATGGAATAAATAAACCTAAAGCTGAAAATACAGATAATGTGAATAACTGCATCTCTGTATTTTATTTCACATTACACTATAGGCTAAGATTGCTAATTAAATTCCAATAGTAATAACATTTTCAAAAAATAGGCTACATAATTTAAACACCTATTGAAAGGAAATAATAATGTCAATATGACATTAGCTTTTATGTTCCCATGTACTGATGTTAATTTTTCCCCTATTTTAAGTAACATTGACAACTTAAATAGTGCAATAGCAAATATTTGCCTACACAAGTTTTTTCTATTAAGCAAGACCATTACGCTTGGGTTTTTTTCCCCTTGATGAGTTCTTCTAGATTATGTTTTTAAGTTATGATGGATTGTTTCAGCTTTAACTGTCGGAAAGCAAAGACTGCTGCATCTAAATATGAGGTCATAAAGTCAACAGAAAAAGTGTCGTTGGTATTGAATGATTTAGGATGGGTGTCGTTCATACCTTCTTGTAGACATTTGACAGCCTTGAATTTCACCGATCTTGAGCAAGACTACTTACAAGATTTGTTATCTGCATGCAATGTTTTCATCAAGGAGTCAAGAACTGAATTATTTGAAGGCACTTACTTGCTGCATGTGATTTTGATTCCCCTCTCTGCCTCGCAAAGACCATCAGAAACTTGCTCACGCCTAATGGCCTGACGTGAGGCCAGCTTACAGCCAGTTGCTATCTGCATGACACCACCGTCATAATTCAGTTTATTTGGCAATGCTGGTTTGGACAAGCCCCAGATGAACTAGTCCTTTTGATGTAAAGCCACTACTTTCTCCTAAGGGTTAAAGTTGAAAGATAGGCCAGTATGGTCCAGACAATCTCTGCGCTATCACGCATGTCATTAATTATGCCTCGTCCTTTATCTCATATGTGAGACTTTCATTAGGATGAAGCATGTATTGCCTAATGAGACATTTGACTTTATTATTGTTTCCCAACTGTTCAGGGAAATTTATATTTGTAAGTTTAAAGCACAGCCCAATTGACAGTGATAGACGGTTTGGCATTAGCCACTTTTTTCCAAGATTTAGTCCAACAGTGTCTTATTGAATACAGCTGCAAAATTCAGATCTTACAGATGGTCACCACAATTCTCGGAGAATAAAAAGCCAAGACATTGGTGCCAGCTTATGTAATGACCCTTAAAGTACTGACATGTACAAGAAAATCCACGTGTCTTTACTGTGACTTTTTTCATAAGTAGGCATGTTTGGAAAAGGGACCTTAACTGTATGATGTTCACTAAGAGGCTGGTATTACCAAAGATGAATGTGAGGGTATAGGCTTTGATTCCGCGATTGGCAAGTTAACAAAACCAGATCGTTAATGATGGCTTTCCCATGGTGGTGGGAAAGAAGGAGAGCAGACAATCTTTGCTAGCTTAGTTTCTTTCCAGGGCATGTTGACTTTCTCATGGCAAATAATGATAAATTTTTTGCATCAGAACAGATAAACACTGCTTTTATTTTGTGTGGGCTGTTCTGCAGGGGAAAATAAAAATTAAAAAACCAAGCTGCAGTTAGGATTTTTTTTCCCCTTCTCTTTCTGCATGCCTAGTTCCTATGGCTCATATTCCATGGAAGACACAACTTAGCCTGTTATAGTTTGTAACAACGAATAAGAGGAATAGTTGTTCCAAGGCTTCTTGTTTTTGTTCACAAGTGTTTGGAATCCATCTTCTGGGTTTTAAGGAATTGTCTAAAGCTAGTAATGGTTTCTAAAAACATTACATAAAGAGACCTCTGTCCGTATTGTTTAGATACTTGCCTTCCAGTCCTAGTGGTCCCGCTTCTTACTCAGCAACTGACATCTTCACATGCAGTTGAATCCTGATTGTCAAGTCACAAAGGGACAGTTATGAACTGAAATAGAAAATAAGAATTGAAAATCCATAAACTTCAGTTGCAAAAAAGCAGATCCTATTCTTACACAAAAATAAGGCTTCCTGAGCATTTGAAAGGAACAGAATTGCCTCTTGACAAAATGTAAGGGTATAATTTTGTCCAATACTTCTCTGAGGCATCAGCACCTCCCTGAGAAGGAGGAGGAAACTGCATGATATTTTGAGGTTTAGATGATACAGCAGGCAGTCGCATTAATGGCACAATCCTTTCCTACAACCCTGTATAACACTTTATCTAGATTTTGGCTAAGCAAATTGCATGAGTGCAGAATTTATTTCACCATGATAAATTATAGTGCTTTTGTTGCCCAGTTGCAGAGATCACTCATTACAAAATTCTAAGAACTGAGTTTCTTGAAGTGTTTTGCATTAATTAATTACATGTGCTTTAAATATGATTATTAAATACGATTGGAGATATTCTTAACATGTTATGTTTTGTTTTAATAACTAACAATAAAATAAACAATAAAATGACAGAATTAAAAATCACATGGTTGCTTTAATCTTAATCTTATTTGGTCTATTAATCAGAAAATATACAATTACATACATCTATATTTTCACAGATTAATGTTTTGATAGCAGGAAGCAGGATGGAGAGGTACTAAGCTCTAGATGCATAGCTAGACCCTGTTGAAAACTCAGTCAAATAAAATAAATCCATGCCAATTTAAATCAGCTGCAAATCTGGCCTGTGACTATGTTGTTTTCCATTTGGACAGAGGGATGTGCAATGCATCAACTGGTCATATCCAAAAAATATGATCCAAGAGTTACTCAGCCAGAGAAATCATTAAGCTGTTTGATTTTGCACTGTGTCCATGAACTTTACACACCATTGTGGGTGAACGTACAATTTTTCTTCCCAGAAAGAAAAGAAGAAAATTGGCCTAAATGTTATATCCTTCTCCTCTGTCCTATTTACAAGAGGTTAGTAGCATTAAAAAGTCACAACCACGGTGCAAAGCTGAAGGCTCTGGGGGAATGACCAGTGCCTGGAGGAGTGGAGATATTTGGGAGGGGAGAAGAAAGGGAGGTGGAACATCATCATCTGGGACGAGGGTAACCCAGGACATCAAGGCACTAAAAGACATGAAGGAAGGGAAGGAGGCTAGATGCAGAAACAACACACTTTGTAAATAACAAAAATTAGAGCTTGGAAGAATGTGCGTTCAAGGAATGTTATAACACTCGTATACTGACAACATTTTTGTTGGGTTTTTTTTTGTCTGGAGAAAATTTTCCAGAAGTTTGCCAGAACCCTCAGTGCTGTCTATTCTCATCACTCTTCCACTCTCCTCCCCTTTCATCACCTCTAAGCTCTCTGGTTCCACTGGCAGACACCTGCACAGGGAAGCCTGCAGCACTCTGTCACGCATCCCATCACCCTGCATCACCTCACAGAAGCTGCTGAAAAATAGGGGATGCTTCCACCTGGTTCTTCCCAACACTGTTCAAAAGGCCCTGATCTCACATGTCCTGGTCCTTGCCAAACATCACCACAAATATCTAGGTTACCAGCGTAATCATAGTTACCACAGTAAACAACCAAAATACTCATACACAGACTATTAATTAGGCATACTCCATAGCGTGAAGTACTACCCAATGCATTTCCCACAAGACCTCCAAACCATCGCTGACAGGCGGCGAGGAGCTCCTTAGCTCCTTGAGGGCCACGTGCTGTGGTCCCACCACACCACAGCGCCCAGCCCCAGGAGACCTTCAGATGCATCACCTTGGGGGGGGGGGGGGGCTCTCCGGCGGCCAGCCCCACAGCTGGCAGCCCCACAGCTGGCAGCCCAGCCCTGAGGGCAAAGCACAACCACCTCCCACCGGGCTAATGCAGAGGCAACCTCCACAAGACAGAAGCAGCTCCTGGATCTCAGCCTCTTGTGCTTTCTTCTGCCTGATCTCTCTCTCGTTGCTGCAATCCCTGGGGATCCTACAGGATTTTTTTAAATAGTGCTGGCACCGTGACACAGTACTAACCAAAATATCCACATCACTCTGCCATCTGTTTTTTGGTAAACAATTCTTTCCATACCTTTTTCTTACCAACCTGCTAGACTGAAGATAAAAATGCTACACAGAAAACAGTGGAGGTGTTCACTAAACTATTGCCATCTGCCAAACACCCATTTAAGATACACTACATCTAGCAAAAGTGGATTTGATTAAATGATATCTCACAAATGTATTTTTACTGTCTGAGATTAAGCCAAATTATTATTTTTTTCTCCCCCTAGCCTAAGTTTATCTGTACTTATTCCAAGAAGCTGATTTTTCTATTTTACTAACATGGTCTCCTTTGAGATATTTTATAATCTTTGGCACAAGTAAAAGCCTATTTCCTTGATGTTTGCTGTTTATTTAGGACCAATGTAAACCATCTATTATATATCCCAATTCTTAAATAAACCTTAAATGTCAATTTAAACACATTCTTCTCAGAATCAATACTGTCGATGGCAAATAAAAATCCATCTTGGATTGCTAAGGACTAATATTGTGCTGTAATGACCATGCTACTCGAATAAATTCAATCAATTTTACTGGGTCTTATCCTTCACAGGAGTTCCAGAACTTTTTTGGAGTCTAGACAGGTTTATACTTTTTGTATAAAGTCAAAATATGTAGTTTCTCACTCTTCACATCAATGCATTTTTGCTATAAACCTGGAACAGCGTTTCTTTGGGCATCAGATCTCTCATGTCTTTGTATTCAACTTGAAATTTTCACAGTTGTTGCTAAAAAGCAATCTTTTGAGTTGTTTGCCAGGTGCCCATTGCTCACCTGGCCCAGCTTAAAGTCCTCAGTCCTTCTGTTCCACTGTTGCAACCCCCCCACTTATCTGATTATTTTCTGATTTTTGTTGTTGTCCTCTTGCTTTTCACTGTTTGTGTCCGGAACGGCGTGGCCAGCAGGGCCGGGGCAGGGACCGTCCCCCTGTGCCGGGCACCGGTGCGGCCGCCCCTCGAGCCCTGGGTGCAGCTTCGGGCCCCTCACGTCAGGGGGACGCGGAGGGGCTGGAGCCTGTCCGGAGC
>JAVJGI010000064.1:4907315-4947075 GCA_035590275.1 Ibycter americanus
GCCCGGGGCGGGGGGCCGGGGGGGGCGGTCCCTTCTCCCAGGGAACAAGCGACAGGACAAGGGGAAACGGCCCCAGGTAGCGCCAGGGGAGGTTCAGGTTGGGTGTGAGGGAACACGTCTTCACCGAAAGGGCGGTGAAGCTCTGGGACAGGCTGCCCAGGGAGGCGGTGGAGTCACCATCCCTGGGGGTGTTGAAAAAATATGTAGGTGCGGTGCTTAGGGACGTGGTTTAGTGATGGACTTGTCGTGCTGGCTTAATGGTTGGACGTGATGATCTCAAAGGTCTTCTCCAACCTAAATGATTCTATGAGTCTATGATTGTTCCCTGCAGCAATGACATCACTTTGGGTTGCAAGCCTCTGTTCAGGGAAACTTTCCATTTTTTTTCTGGAATGACAACTCTACCATGCTCTGGAGCTCTTGTGTCCATTGATCCCTGCAGATACTCCTGTTCCAGCAATCCTGGTCCCTCCGGAGGTGTGGAAGTGGGTGCAGCCTGCTCACCGCTTGCCACCGGCCGTGGGTAAGCCCTAGAGCCATGAGGAATCATCTGAGAACAGGCTGGACGAGAGGGAGCCCAATGCTGGGGCAAGTCAGGAGACACATAGCAAAGGCAGCGCGCTGATCCATGGCAAGGTCTCACTGGGGATAAAAAGAAGCTTTTTCCCCAAAGGGATTATGTAAAATTTGCTGCAAAGTAGAAAGCAATAGAAAGTTTCTTGACTGAGAGCAGGAAAAGAGAGCGCATCCTCTCAAAGATAAAGAGGGCCGGCAAAGATTATGTTCAGATGGTTTTATTTTCATCTCCTTGCTTTCTTTTGAGTTTTCTCTGTTTCATAAGTTACCTTGTTCCAGATATTATGCAAAAAACCCCTTTTTGTTTGGCGGGTGTGTGTGTGTGTGTGTGTATATTTGTTTTGAACAAGGGTGCAGACAGATCTCAAAATCTTGGCTGACTTGGGATCCTCCCATCCTTCCTAAACTAATAGTGCTCTTGTCACCCTATCCGCCAATGCACCGATCACTCTTCTGGCACTTTCGAATCAACGCGTGCTTCCTACAGAGGCTGACCACTGTTCTGGTTTGTATATGCTGTGACAAACACAGCGAGACGATATGCTTTTTGTTGTGTACCCAACTCTTCAACTGAACTGTTTTGGACTCTCTATGATCTCCTGGATGTGAAAAGCTAATCTGCTTTCTACACCACCTATCTCAATTGCACCGAGTGGCCAACCTCTAATTATTTTATCAGGGTTTTGTTCTGGTCCAGCAGTAGTCTCCAATAAAATTTTGTCCTGGATCCCAGTTCCTGTCTTTTATTAGATTTTCAGCACCCTCTTTTCACACGGCATTCAGAAATCTCTGACTATATTTCATAACTTCCCTCTTCTTCTTTCCCACCCCTGATCCACATCATTTAATTCTTGCACAACACACAAAGAAACAGTACCAGCACACTTAGGAGAGAGTCTCTAAAAGTACAGTTATTCAAAAAGAAAAATGGGCCAGATTAATTTGTTAAGTAAGGAGCTCCCACTTCTGGAAGAAGATCATTGCTTTCATATGGAATGAGCTTGATGATTTTCATGAACATAATTTTTTAAGAGACAAGAGAAAACTGGAAATGAAGTTATTTAAATTGAACCATGAGAACCAAAACAGAGAAACCATGACCCAGAAACTGCTGATTTTCTTTATAGCTGTATAAAACTATAAAAGTATTCAAACTCCAAATGGAGATCTGGATGATGATGAAAGATTATATAGGATAGCTATTATTATCTGGAGATATTTACAGTGCTGTGGAGTTTTTCTGGAATTGATCCCCTATGGGAACTTTCTGCAGTTTTATTAAAAAAAAAAAAAAGGTTCAGCAGAAATGTTATAAGAGACTACAGAATTTAGTTTAGATAGTCCTAGAGGATTTCATTTTTGCATATTTTTTCTGACATATTTGAATATACAATTATGTAAATTTCCTGTTTTAGTTATATTACCCCATAAAATAGCATCACAAGCACAGAATACTTTTGTGTAATGTATTATGTGAAAGGTAAAGGTCCTTGGAATATATTTATTATTTCTTATTTGCGATTGTATTTAGTTACTGTATTTATTTACATTACTTAGAGTCACATCTGCTTTCAACTTAAGACCGCAATCATTATATTTACTTAACTACTTTTACATCATCTCTTTTTTGATACTTTCTAGATAGTGCTCATCATTGCACATTGTTGTGGTTCAATCCCAGCTGGCAACTAAGTCCCACGCAGCCTCCCTCCCTCACTCCATCTCCGCCCCGCCCCCGCGGTATGGGGAGGGGAATCGGTAAAAAGGTAAAACTCAAGGGTTAAGGACAATTTAATAATTTGAATCAAATAAAATAATAGTAGTAGTAGTAATGATAATAATAATAGCAACAACAACAATAACAATAATAATAATGAGAGAGAGAGAAGGGAAGAGGAATAAAACCCAAAGGGAAGGGAAAAACCCAAGTGATGCACAATGCAACTGCTCACCCCCCGCTGACCGATGCCCAGCCAGCCCCTGAGCAGTGATCAGCCCCTTCCAGCCACCTCCCCCCTGGTTTATACACGGAACATGACACTTTATGGTATTGGAACATCCCTTTGGCCAGTTCAGGTCAGCTGTCCTGGCTGTGTCCCCTCCCAATTTCTCGTGCCCCTCCAGCCTTCCTGCTGGCAGGGCCTGAAAACCTGAAGTTCCCTTGACTTAATATAAACATTACTTAGCAACAATTAAAACCATCAGCGTGTTATCAACATTATTCTCATACTAAATCCAAAACACAGCACTGTACCCAGCTACTGAGCAGAAATTAATTCTACCCCAGCCAAAACCAGGACACACATCTTTTCTGTTCATGTTTCCCCAGTAGGTATAGTCTGGCCTTTGGAGTCAATCACGATATTGCAGTGGCAGGAACTTTAAAGTGAATTAGTGGGACATCAAGTCACATTACTTACAGTTTTCAGTGGGTTTCGGACTGTAAGATATGGTCATGCAGCAGAAATCTTTAAACACAACAGTTCATGAGAACAGACTGGGTCACAAAGTGACTGCTAGATGGGAATGGAAAAGAAGAATCAAAGCCCCCACACAACCTGATTCTTATTACCCTTTAAAAAGAAAAGTCAGCTGCACTGCCCCAGCCCCTGCCTCATCTGTACCTTTATTCTTGCAAGGGCTTTTATGTAGGTACGTCCTCACAAATAACAAAGCAAGCTTTGCATTTGAACTGTTGGGCTTACAGTACTGACTGAGCCCTGAGAGGGGAGGGAGCCCAGTGCTGCAGATAACCAGTAATGTCTGGCACAAAGTCCAAGAGCTGGGAAGAAAAAAGGATATTCATAACAAATTCAAAGAAGGTTCAGAGAAAAATTAAGATGAAGAGCTGGACACTTCAGGTGATGTATACTGATTCAAGCTATATGGGAAACAACATGTATGGAAGACAATGAGAGAAGCTTTGAATCTTAGTGCCTGAGCAGAATTATTATTGAATGGCTACGCCAGGTACTGCTACAACCATGCGATTGATATATTGATATAAAATGGTACAACAAGTTCATTAATGCGATAGTTTACACTGTGAGATTCACAATATATGGGGAAGACACAATTGCTTGAAGCCTCTGAATAATGATTAATTGAGAAAAGAAATGGGGAATTATGATGGTGGATTTTTCTCGTACAGATCTCCAAACCAAGAAAAACCTGGTTAGGTCTCTCCCAGCATAAGTATTTTAGTATTACACTTTCTCTCTCTCTCTCTCTCTCTCTTTTTTTTTTTTTAAACTCCATGAGCTGTTGCCTTTGAAAAAGATTTTTAAATCTCTTGTTTAATAGCAAGGTGGTTTAAATTATCTTGTTTACAGTTCTAGTGAGAGGTATAGACGAGTTGAAATGCTGCTTTTTCAATTACACTTCAGTAATTTGATTTGTGGCATAAAACTCCATCTCTGCCTCATGACAGAGGGAAAATCAACTATTTTCCACAACAGATGGAAAAAGACCCTTGGCTCATCATGGATTAAAAGCAAATAAATAAATAAATAAATAGTCCCTCTTTTGGTACCATCAGGAAAACTCAACACTTGGCACAATGACTCCCAGCAAACCTGGCCCACAAACACATCTCAGAAGGGCCCTTATTGCAGATGCCTATATTTTCTGAAGTTCTCACTCAAACCCAAAAATCTAAGTGTCCAGTTTCATCTGCTCTCAGTTGTATTCTTTACATGGGAACTAATGTGGTTTTTTTTCCGGTGAGAAAGCATGCACTGGAGACAGGAGAGTTTACATCACCTCCAGCAGTTTTCAGGGAGTCTACAGATCCTGGATCTTATAGAGTGACCCTCAAAGCTTTCGTACAAATCAAGGGACAATTCCCTCCGTTCAGGCATGGAGCAAGATGGCCAAAAAGCTTCACAGCAAGCATTCCATCGGAAGACCTGGCACTGCACTTGCAGTCAGCACTGGCGAAGAGGACGGCGGTTAGACTCCGGGGAAAAGCCTGAGCACAACAGGAGGCTGCACAAGGCGGAATTTGAGTCAGTTAAATTAAACCCAGGGATCAGGCAAGGACTAATAGGGTTCAAGTGGCTCAAAGTACCCAGGAGTGCTCAGTTCCTTCTTGGCAGACCTCTGAATTGCACCTCTGCCTGTCCACTGCTGCTGTCTAAACTTAGCAAGCTGCATCAGCTAGCATTTTCCACTGAATTTCTGTGGAATTTGGCTACCAATTTCCCCTTGATCCCAGAGAAAAAACACTTTAAAAACCGTTGGAAAATCAATCTGCATGTAAGTGAAGGTATCTAAGCGAGATTACACCTACACAGGGTATCTTTTAATGCAGTTTTGCTGGTGTTCAATTTTCAAATGTCTCAGGTTTGTAAAGCAAGGAGTCTTGCAAACAGAAAATTTTCGAAGTGAACCACATAATGTCAATCATCAAGAAGAAAAGCGTGTAGTTGCACTTTCTCCTAACAGATGGAAACAGCAGATGAGCCCAGATAATTTAATAATCTCTGGCAATATTAGTTTTAGATCCAAAACATTTTGAGAAGAAAACACATTGGATTTTTCCCCAAGGACATCAACAAACCCAAAATCAACTAACTCCCAAATAAAACAGTCTAATAAGCACACCGCTAATTTTTTTGCTAATTCTTGCTGTAACTCGGTACAGTGTCACCTTGACACAGAAGGCTGTTGCAGCACAGCAAACCACACAAAGAGAGCCATCTGCATGTAATAGAAATTAAATCGACTACACTGTGGTCAGCATTTCACCAGGCAATCATTTAGAAAGGCTGTTATGAAACATTGCAGGCTCCTGCTGGGATTGGGTTTCTATAAATACGTGGCCCATGTAATTGTTTAAAATCATATCTGTGTGATATGCTTTATTGAAGAGAAGCACAGCAATGGAATTAAATGGGCAGTATATCCAAAATAATAAACTGGAACAACTGAAATGGAGATCCTTGTTCTGTTTAGGATTTAGCAAGCCATACTGCCAGCAGTCAGTTAACCACTCCTTCCACTTCTTTCCCTGCTATCATCCACAACCGTATAGCCTGTTACTGAGCCTGCAATAGAGTTTCAGTGTGAAAATAAGCTGCACTCAGCTCACATATTGCATGGATTTTATACCCACAGTTTAGAGGAGTGGCCTATATATATATATAGTCTGTGTGTTGAAAAAAACCACAAAAATATACTGAACTCTTCTTACAAGAGGTATTTCTTACTAATTCCTGTTCAGTCTCTAGTAAGATAATGACAGGAAGCACAAGTACTTTAAAATCACATAAAATAATAAAATATTTTATTAAGACATATTTTTTTCTTTTTTCTTTTTTTTTTTTTAACTCCACAGGCTGTTGTCTTTAGAACGATTTAAAGTCTCTTGTTTAATAGCACTGTGGTTTAAATTACCTTGTTTAGAGTTCTAGTGAGAGGCACAGCTGAGTGGCAATGCTGTTTTTTCCAGAGCTCTCTCTTAGCTATCTTCTCCAACACTCATCTTTCATCATTTCTGTCCTCCCTCCCTGTAAAGGAAACATTCCTGCCTGACCATCCTCCCTTCGGGCTGCTTTACTCCTCATCCCATGGGAAGTACTTCTTCCTCATCTGTTGAAACAAACAAAAACCCCCAAACCAAGTGGAACCAAAACCCCCTGCAGCATTAGCAAACCGGAATGACATGCACCATCGCTGCTTCCCAAGATCCCACGAGGCACTCGTGCACTGACCCACGGCACCTCGAAGCCCCTTCCCAGCTGACACACTTGATACCAGCCTGCAAGGGCTGGAAGCCACTACAGCTAACATCTTTACTCATCCCCCTTCGCTTCCCCTACATTCCCCAGTGGCTTTGACCACCATTGCTGTCTCTGGACTAACACAAGGCTGCCCAGGGTTTACATACGTGCCACAGTCAGGTCCTGGGAGGTCTTCTACCCTGTCTCAGCCTGTGATTGCCACGTGAAGGTGAGATGAAGCCCCTCTGGCTTGGCTCAAGCAAGGTTATTTCTGTCTTGCAAACATTAGCAGGCACAGACGCTGCGGCACCTATGTGGTTTGGAAGGGTTTCTGCGGGCTGCTCTCAGCCGTAGGCACCTCAGCCCTCGTTAGCCTCTTGCCGTATGCATAGATAGGGTGGGACATCCTGAACAATAATGACTCACTGCTGTTATGGTATGGCTGTACAGTAAATGATTGCCAACTCAGTATGAGTTTCCCTCTCTGCCAAGCTGCTAAAAGAGGACAAAAATGGGACAGGCCTGATTTGACCCCCCTGTTCTGCCAAGAGCAGCGAAGCTAGGCCAGTCACTAAAATTAATCTAAGATTTGGGTAATTAAAATGAAGCAGATGGTTGTCAAGGTTTCCCTAGCAGAGCAGCCCGAGATTTGCAAACTGCATGTTGAGACTTAGATCAAAACCACACAGCGTGTTGGAGTTTAGCGTGGAGCTGAGCTTTTCCAGAAACAACGGAAACTTGGTATCACTTCAGATCAGGGACAAAGCGAAGTAAAATCTTCACTGCAGAGTTCAGCCTGTGGTCATGTCATGTGAAAGAAGGTCAGGTTAACTAGCAACCGTCCTAAAAGCTTTACTCATAGATGAGTTAAGATACCATGAGAAGCAAAAAAAGCTCACTAATATTTGATCTAAAAACCTTGCAGCCTAGTAGTATTAATGAAACTAACTTTAAAGTATGCTAAATAGACAGCTAAAGATGGCTAAAACATTAACTCAGAGAGCACAGTAATTCAGCTCGACAGACAAAGCACCAAGAAACTCTTCCATCACTTTTCACGGTTTGGGCTTATTTTGCCTTGGAAATATTGGCTACGTATTCACCTACATAATTCTATTCTATTGTTCTAAGTGTGGTATTTTCTGGCTTAAAGAAACACAGTATTTGCGAAGAAGAATATAATTTCTTAATAAACCTTTAAAATTATTTTTCCTGATGAAATAAACAGGAACTTCTACCTCCACTTCAATGCATGCTACTGTGGCGTTTGCTAAATGCATAAAAAACTTGCTTTAGAATCTGTTCAGTTTGATAATAAGCTAATAAGGATAGAAAAATGGCTAAAGGCTGCACCAAGGCTTGCGGAGTATCCGTCCTCAGAAGCATGGCACATTCCTTCACGAGCCTGCAGGAATTCCTGTGACATTTGATTGAGGATCTAAGATAAAATCTGCCTGAGTTATCATGGCCCAACGTCTGAGCTAGCGACAGTTTTATCTACTACATAATGGACAACCACAGACCGAGTCAAAACTTCACATATTACAAACGTAGTAATATCAGAATGGCTCAATCTATGTGTCATCCTTCTTTCCTTTCTCGTTAGAAGCAAAGCTCTGGGCTTTCTGGATAGATCAAATGTACTGGTAAGCACAAAAAGGTTAAAATAAAAGTTATGTTAATGTCCTTGGAATAAAAAAACCCAAATACAACACCTTTCTGAACCATTTTTAACCCTTTGTATGGTGGCTTTGGATGATGCTGTTCTGCATATGTTTGAAGAAAGAACAGCATATTAATCATCTCATTTCCCGGGTTTCATTCCACTTCCCAGAAACACCCCTTCCACTCTTTTCCACCCCAAAGTTTGCTCTGTAATCTTGTCCTTTCGGTGGCAGCCCTGCGTGAATGAGAAAGAACAGCCTTAGTGAAGAAGCGTGACTGCTTACAATGTGGTACCTTTAGAAGCTGGTTCTGGCAAATTCAAAAGTCAGCCAGTGAAAGCCACGCTGAGCAAAAGTCTTCCCTAGAGAAGAGGGTCTTGATCTATGGAGGATCAGCAGATGTGGGGAAAAAATAAGCCCGGACTCCTGAGGAGTGTTCTCACTTCTCTGCTGCAGCCCATGGCTCTCCCACGATATAGGGTAGTTGGAGCATTCAACCCACAGGGTGATTTCAGTGAGAGAGAAAATCGAGCAGGTAACTCTTCATAACGCGAACAATTCATTTAATAGAAAGCAGGTACCAGGATGTATATATCTGAAAACACAGACATAAAGGGAGAACACATCCTGCACATCACTATAGCTATCTTTGCTTAAGTTGTGAAATGTGCTGATTTTTCTTGTGACAAAACCTTTTCACAATGTGGTGTTTGACAAAATTGCACTTGCGCTTTAACTCTCTGACACGTTGCAATATTTCTTTGTTGCTACATGAGACTGCCTTGGCCATTTTAGAATAACAGCATATGTCACACATACCCAGTATCATGACACGTCTCAAACTGCAGCAAGCCAACATCTTTTTAGTTTAGCAAGGACTTTATATTCTTGATGACTTTTTTGAAATTCCCCTTTATTCTTCACTGAATATGCTGGAGTAAATAAAAATATTCCAATTTTCTCCTCCATTTTTTCAGCTCCCCAAAGCAAAGTTGGCACAAACTATGTATCCTACAAATTAAGAGTTGTTAGAATATGTAAGCTTGTAGGCTGCAGGGAAAGTCTGGGTGGACAACAGCATTTCACAAGATTCCTAACAGCATTAATCTGGCAGTGATGAAGACCACAGCTCTTACACCGAATCCATCTGGTTACTCACTGTGCTACTGCGGGCTCTTCTAGAAGATCTTTTGGGTTTTTTTGTTTGAAGGTGTATATACACGCCTATATATAAGCATTTGCATTTAGACACACACATATATGAATATTTGCACAATTAAAGCCAAGTGCTGGAATTTAATGTGTTCGTTGATAACCCATTCTTGCCATATTCTTAAAAAGGCAAAAGGCTCATATTCTTTTCCAAACTGCAGGCTGACTTCATATAAATATACATGGCTTCAGATAAATATATTATTATGAACTTTATACTTAAGCATTTTTCCTTACTCCTGAGGGGGAAACCAAGAATTAACTAGATTCCCTAGAGATAGGATTAGAAATATGTTATGCTAGTTATTCCAGGGGAGGAACAGCGTCTGCCAGCCCTGGGGGGGACAAGTGCCTATGTTACCTGGCAAGTAGCTAAACATACCTATGGGACAACCACGGGGAGAACCCCTGTCAGCTTGAAACAATTTATTACACTCTGCCAATAAAGGCTATTATGAAACAATACCAATTAAATTAAATGCATACCAATCCATGAGGGGATCGCATAAAAATGTACTCCTGCGCACCAACATAAACATATATCCCTCTGACCAAGGAATTCCTTGCTGCTAGCGGTTAATAAATTCCATGGGTTTGAAACACGCATTGACTGGAGGAGGACTGCTTTCTCCACGCATTGCCATGGGTTCTGCACGCATCGACCACTGGATGTGAAGTCAGGCAGCAAGTACCTGGGAAGCCCAAGAGGATGCCTGAAGTGTCACAGAAGGTCTAACGTAAACGCGCTATGCACATATATACTGACAAGGTGGGTTCGTTGCTGCTCCGGCAGCTGCTAAAAATGCTGACACAAGATAGAAGGAGTGATTGAACAACAGGATTGCACAGCTTTCTCTCTTGCCTGCCCCTGCACTGTCCTCAGCTGCAAGTCTTTCCTGCGCCTCTCCCTTTTTAATTACACTAACAAGCTGCTAATGTGAAAGCTCGTCGTTTTTGTCCCCAGCCCAAACCTCCTCTCCCACCGACCTTTGTGCTTATGCTTGTTTGCCCTGTCAGACCGCCCAGTTGCCAGCTCCGGCCACGGCTTCCAAAGGAAGCTGATAGAGCCCTCCCAACCTGGGCTGGCCACGCCAGCGGCTTGGCAGTCCCTGCACGGACGGACTCCATCCCGCAGCTCCCGCGGGCTGCGCTCCAGCACACACCGCCCTTCCCACCACAACCATCTCCCACTGAACAGTGTTCCACCCGCCGCAGGAGTCGGGAAAGCCCCAGGCCACGCTGGCAAAGTCTCAGAAGAAAAGCTACTACTATCTAACGCAGCTGAAGAAGTTTGTGGGAAGACTTTGACCACCAGAACCTTCTACGAGCTTGCCTTTTCGTCGCTGCTTGACATGTTTCCTCCGATGGTGGAGGAAACCCCTCGCACTGGACCCTGACGGTGCCCTGGAGTTCCCAGGACTCGAGACGGCTAACTGTGACAGCCAGAGCCAGTGGCCTATTTGGGAATGAATCCATCAGTCAGTAGTGGAGATGAAGCTGGAAGCTTTACAGCTTGCTTGGATGTGTGGTCTTACCCTGAGGTAACGCACAATTTAGGAGGATGTGCTGCCTTTGGTCCCTTTTTTGGAATTCCTTACAAATAGCACACAAGCCTTCAGCAATACAGAGGAGGATGAAAATACTAACGGGGATATTGGTCTTGGAGAATCGTGTGGGTGGCAGAGTCTGGACAGTGGAGGCAGCCAGGCCTGTGGGGCAGCAGTTCACTTTTCTGTGGGGATTTGATCCGCCATAGCCGCAGGCCGGCCCTGCGAGAGCGTGGTGGGAATCACGAGTACGCTTGGCTCGGCCTCAGCCCACATCTCCTCACCAAATGAACTGCCGAGGACCACGATGGCAGCCGCACAAAGAAAGTAGTTCCAGACAGACTTTAACGGGGAGCTGGGACTGATTCGTAAGAAGTATCTAGTCTGCCTTTCATGAGGTTTAAATACCCTTCAGGCAAGTCCTCCAGCCGTGGTGCTCGGAAGCCTGGCTTCTCTCTCGGCAGACACTCTGCAGGAAGCAATTAAAGCTTGTGGGGAAGAATCAATTAAGGCCTACCCAGTGAGGTCCAATGCCGGGTTTTCTTTTCAAGAGCAGAAAGGGAAGTCGTGTATAAACTAGTCTGGAGATGAGATTAATGGATGTGGCTGTGCCTGTGCAAGCACGATCCTGGTGCCCGCAGAGGGACTGCCGGGGTGAGGGACGGGGGAGCTGGGAGGAGGAATCCAGGGCTGAAACATCAAAGGCTCATTTAAGTTCAGGATGATGGGGTACAGACACTCGTCAGCGCACGCAAGACGTCCTAGCACATAAGGTATTTCAGAGTCAGCGAGGGCAGCCCGGGCTGGGATTCCTGGGCTGCCTTGTCCTCCTGTTCCCACTCGAACTGGAACGGCTCCTCGTTGTCCCCAACAGCCTCACCTATACCGGCCACCATCTCTGTGGAGCTAGCACAAGGAGGGCCACACACACCCCTGCCTATTCGGGTCTGATGAACCTCTACAGCAACAGAGACCTCCACCTCGCGTCACCTTGCAGGAGGTGACCTTCTCCACCCGCCTGCCTTGCTCAGGGTACAGCAGAGGACAGATGGCTTTGCACAGCAGCGCACAGTTGATGGCTGCAACGGACTCGTTTGTCCCACGGCATATATGCACATCTCTGAGTAACGGGACTGGCATATGCCAGCTTGGCTGGCCAGCTCCTGGGCACCGAGGTGCTTAGCACCAGAGGGTCACCCGAACAGACAAGTCAGGAGGTGACCCCCATAGCTGCCCTCAAGGTGCAGAGAGACAGTCGTGGTGCCAGAAGCCCGGGGTGAATCTCCTTGACCATGTGGCCTCCTGGAATGTGGCTCCACTGCAAAGGGCCTTTAATGCCCTTATCCTGGACTTCTGACCCTCTTTTAGTTTAAAGGAATAAGTATCACAGCGGTGGAACAATATAAAAAGATACAGTTTATACACATAATCTTATTTAGGTCTACATCTTGATATGCAGGCACATATGAAGAAAAAGGAGGGCCCTGCCATCCCATGACACTAAGAGACAGAAACAGAGGCAGGCGTATTTTTCTGAATTTATCCCACCACACCAACAGTAAAGAAACTGGGAAACATCGGATAGAGCAGTGCAGCTGGAAGGTACACACACACTTGCCCTAACAAATCCGCTTTGCAAAGCTAGCATGTAAAAGGCAATCCCAGAGGACCACATAAGAATTTTGGTCAGAAGTGATTTTTATAAAGCAGAGGTATGTTCTCTTTTCTTGCTTTATAAATTTGGCAATGTTTTTCTAGCATACATTCATTAATGCATTGTTCGGACATAAACCATAACACCAGAATAAAACTTAGTCAACGGCTGGCTGGATAAAAAAGATAAGACTACAGGGTGGTAGCAACATTGCCCTAAGAAGCTGCTCTAGAAAGAGAGTAGAGACAGTGCTTGGACTGCAGAAAAGAGAGAAGGGGTTGGGGGCAAAAAAAAAAAGAGGTCTTAGCATCTTGTGCAGAATCCAAAAATTAGTATAGAAATAGTATCAGAGGTGGCTGCATCAAGTTGTGGGTTTGCAGCGACACCATCTGCCAGTTTTTACTGTCCTGTCCCAGTCTCCCACCTGGAACCGCAGCTGTAGTCAACCTGCACAGGTGGTTTTGGCACTAGAAGTTATTGCTTCTGGTATCTTTGGTCAGAAAAAGTGGAGCAGTTTAAAAAACTTCCAAAACCTTGAATGGTCCCTGCCTTTTGGCAGGCCTCAGTATGTGCAGAATTTGCTTCTCCGTATGCTCACACCCAAACAGGTACTAAATCCCCATTAGCTTGTGCTTAAAACAGCGTTCTGCTGGAAAGCATCCACAAGTGCTACTCTCCAAGCATATAACACTGGATCATTTGCAGTCAATGCTCAAGCTGCGTGATGCTGTTGCATAAGGTATGGAAAAAAACCCCCACAACCATAAGGAGATGCGGAGCTATAGATTGCAAATTAATCCAGCATTCCTGGAAGACACCATGCTTCTCGGGGCCAACCGCAATATTTTTTCCGTATTTCCTTGGTAGGCTTGTTTACCCTTTGAAACATCAACATGCAATTTGTGATTCCTAGGAAGACTGGGTTTTAGCTTTTAAGAAAGGAAGGTGTCTTGCTATTATTTCTAGGCAGAAGCATCTGAACATTGAGATATATGTAGCCTGCTCACATAATTCACACTTTTGCAAAGAGTCCTCTAGGAAAATTAAAACAGTGACAATAATGAATTCATAAAATCTAAGCAATTATAAGAAAAATCAGTAGCATTCAAACAAACAGAAGCTAGAACGCTCTATGTACAAACAACTACTCCAAGTTTCAAAAGCTTGCACTTATAAAGCTTCAGGGGTAATGCATTTTTTATAGATACCATTAAACTCTCTTGCTTACTGTTGTTTTGCTTTTTAATTAAATCTGGGGAGTCAGAATGTGTCCGTATTGAATCTAAACTCTGCCAGAATGTATCTGAAGGTACCTTTTCCCATGGGTTTACACGCAGGTTGAGAAAAAGAAAGTTTTAAATGTTCTCTGCTTTATAATAGCTGAGAGAGGGGCCAGTATCTGGAACGCCTTCAACATCTGTCTGCACTTATTTGCATTGCACTCGAAATCCCAATGGAAATCAGCTTGCCATTTCCACAGACCCTGTCAACCCTGGCAGTCTGCACTCTCATCCCGAAACTGCAGCGTATGAAGCACCTCCCCATTTAACCACCCTAAAGTCCCGTCCCAACTCCAGAGCTGCATCCCGAAGCCTCCGGCTCCGCGGCAGCTGCATTCCGCACGCCCGTTTGCAGGCTAGGGGCTGCGCACCGCGCAGTGCCGGGGGTGCAGCACCAGGTCTCAGCTTTCCTGTTCTAATGCGAGTAGATCAACAAGCAAATGTCACTTTAGATATTATAAACAGTTTGTCCTGGGTTTTTTTTTTCTGAAAAATGAAACTGATCAGTAGCACAGTGATACCGTAGTTTTTAGACACTTGATAAGATATTGCTGAGTAGCATTTTCCGAATCAGTTAAAAGTTCACAGATGCTCAAAAATTTATCTTTTCAGAGCAGCTAAAAACCACCCGAGTGTTTTCTCTTGTTTGTGTTGTGATGCAAACTCAGGTTTTTCCTGCTGATAATCTCACTTAAGTTAGCTTTCTCATTTTACACCACCTTTCTCACTGCTGCCTGGTGCCCTTTGTGACCATGAAGTTTGCTTATGAACACACCAAGAATCAGGATGATCCTTCCATGCATATTCTAAAATAAGACTGTTAAAATCATAATCATCTCTTACACTTTTTCAGCGGCAAATGCCTTTTTTACAAGTAATGCTATTTTTTCTAAATGGTTGAACTCTCACAATATGCACTCTGCATTGCTGCTTGTGATGATCATGTTTCTAGTTCAACCTGGATGTAAACTTCTCTACAGCAATCCATTGGATCAGAGTCAAATATTGTTTAGAATATCGTGTGGGACTTTATATTTTTTTTCCCTTTGGCATTCAACTTCTTAACTGGGGAGGTCTGTGAGAGCCTGAATCTGCGGTCCTGAGAAAACAAAATCCCTGTTTTCCTAAGTTTCAAGTAAATTCATTACGGCTCCATGACTCATGTGGCTTTAGCGGTCTTACTGTTTTATTTATTAGCATGCCAAGACGCAATTTATCTTGTTTACTTAGGTCTCTAGTCACATATTTCTGACTTCTAAATAACACTCGGTTCTTTTAAAATACCTATGCTTTTAAGGACTATTAAATAATGGAAACTTCTATGACACTGTATTACCTCTGTTCCATACATCAATCCATCGCGACGTTAGGACCACATCTCATTGCGAAGACACAGGTCACAGCCTTGTCTAATCTTTTTACAACAAACATTACATATTATGGCAATCTACAGGTACTGTAAAAGTACACACAGTGAATGCTAACAGTCCTTAGACACCCTGAGGGACAGATTTTAGTGTAGGCTCGCAACCGTAAAGATGAGAAAACAGACGCACAACTTGTAAAGTCAAAATTAAAACTTTTGATCATTAAGACACTTCTATGGATATTCTGGAAATCGCACCAAGAGTTTTAATTATTTACTTTCTTGCTTCTCAGCAGCAGTATGTCAGAGTATCAGTTAAAAACCGCATAAGTATGGCCTCACTGGGGAACAGGGCATGGCTAAGGCCAGTCAGACAAGCAACCCCACAGAGCATTTCCATGCTCATGCAAAACTTCTCACCGTCACTTCTCTCAAAAATTCTCTTACCTTTCTTTCTAAATGTAGTTGCTCATTTTGCGTCCCACGTTTATCTGCCAAAAATTACACATGATCATGTCATCAATTTACACGGTTGAAGTGTCTCAGAAATTCAGATCTGTTCTGGCTCCTTCATAGTATTCTAATACCTATAAGGTTGCAAAAAAGTAGGGAATCCATTCCTGCATTATTCAAACTGTAGGTGACTTTAATCTGCCATTATAGTAGCTCTCTTCCACTACAAAAATTTAGCAAAGTATGTATGTGAATGATAACATTGTCCTAACGTGCCCTGAAAAATTAACGACGAATGTGAGAAAATAGATTTTTACAGCCTGTCAAAGTCCTTCAGAAAGGTTTTGTTGCTCCCCTCCAAGCACTGTACCTTCTTTAGAATCTTACCCCAAAGCAGCACACAGGCTATCTTCTCAGTCTTTCCACAGTGTCAAGGATTACTTTATTTGAAAACAGTGAAGTTCCTTTAAAACAAACCCAAGAACATCTAAATATTTAAAATGCACAAGAGGTTTCAAAAGCCAGGCAGTAGTTTCCTAGAGAACTCATTCAGTTATTTTCAGTCAAACACACTCAAAACATTCCAATTCTAATTTCTGTGCAGATGCTTCGAATAGCATCTTGTTTTTACTGAACAAAATGCTTACAGAATACAATCGTACAAGAAATAAAACTTGTAACAATTTAAATGCCACACATGGTAGAGCCGCAAGTAGCTTTTACTAACGCTCAGCTGAATAGATTTTCTGAGCTGCTTTTTAATCAGAAAAGTTTGTGTGTAGGATGAAGCAGCAAAGGAAATGGGATTGATGAAAAGTCTTAAGGGTCTATTCCAAGACTCCTGTTTTGGGAAAGCTCTTATCATAAGGAGATTAATTTATATAAACAATTTATGAATAAGCATTCAGCAAATACCATCATTATTCTTATTGTCACACTTTCCAATCAATGTGGGAATAAGGACTATTAGCTACAGTGTTTTTGTCATGGTTTAGTCCAGAAGACAGTCCTGGAAGCCTTCATCAGACAAACAGCTTAGCTAGGTCTTTTATGTGGTACCAACTACCATAAATTAGAATAAGTGGATGGAAACCGGAGCTTGCAGCAAGCAGGCATCTTGGAAGAGGCTCATTGTGAGTTACCTACTCTGTGGAAGGAGGCTACAGGGGGTAGGAAAAACATTCCTTGTTTCTGGCTAGTTCAAACAGCTCCAATAGCAGTTCTGGTGGACTGCAGATATGGCAGATCTGCTTCCTGGCAGCCCTCATGCAATCCCACAATAGGCATTAAAAGTGATGGGGAAGAACATGAAAAGTTCTTAAATCAGTTAATTTTCACAAAAAAAATGCAATGGCCCTAAATCATGTGATGTTGGCACAAGATGACATTTTCTCCCCCTTAAATTTTCTTCTGTACTCCCTACCTAACCTATTTCTGCTCCTTCTTACTCCTTATTGCAAGGCATAAGCTTTGCTGAAATAAATAGAAGGAAAGGAAAGGGAAAAGGAAAGGGAAAAGGAAAGGGAAAAGGAAAGGGAAAAGGAAAGGGAAAAGGAAAGGGAAAAAGGAAGGAAGTCCACAGGCTCAAATATACTGATTTTGGTTGCTGTCATTTGTATGAGCCTCAAAATAGGTTCAACCCATTCCAGAATGCACTGCAGGAGATTAAGCTTGCAGGGTTGATTACCCCAAGTGATACAAAAATTTGACTCTCATGAAATTTCTTAAACACAAAAGGTAAATTGCATCTTCCTGTGTTTGGAAACCTTTACCCCATCACACACAAATATTACGTATGCAGTCCATGAAATCCATGGAGAGAGTCTTGTAGTTCCAAGAAGTGTTTTGGTCTGATGAATAAATAAATGTGCAGTTTCTTTAATCTATGCACTGACACTCGCTCAGTGCTGAAGCACCTCGAGGCGGCTGCATATATCACAAACATTAGACTTTCATTTTGACAAAAGGCTGCCTACCGTTCCGCAATAACTGAACGACGTGATGTGCTTGAAATCCTGTTCTCTGCTTTTTTGATGAGAACCGCTATGTTCCTTTCACCAGCTGACAATGCAACATGTGTCTCAGTCTCTCATTGAGAATGTATCTTAAAAGGGGGCTGAAAAAACGCAGGCTAATTGCGTACCAAAGCTTACCTGCTGCTTCTTCACTGAACCTTATGGAACACGTACTAGCAGGCACTCTTGGTTGCCTTTTAAAACATACAGCCAGCTATTCAGAGGGTTTTTTTTCTTTTTTAAAGCGTGACTTCTGCATCCTCTAGTTTGAAAAGCAACAACAAACCCCCAAAGCATCAAGTCAAGAAAGTTGAGAGCTCGCCTGCAATTATTAACAAACTTCTTGTCTTAAGAATGTGTCCAAAGGGTGACAATCTCTCGTGATGGACAGGATACAATGAAAATAGGAGCTCTGGATGTTTAACCAGAGACTTCTCTGGCAGTGGCACTCTCCCCCCTTGCAGAAGGGACTCTTTTTGTGAAGTGAGAATGAGACCATGCTTAGGTCCACAAATTGAAAAATAATCATTGTAATGAAGTCTCAGAGCCAGCCCCATTCCTTGGCACATTCCATCACCTCTGGGATTACACAACTACGCTTACTTCTGCAAGTGTGAGAATTTTCTTCTTCCTTTCTGCCTTTCCCTATGTGAAGCCAAAATGAAATATAATTCCTTTCGCCATATGAAGGATTGGATCTTTGCCAATTTGAGCAATTTTATCAATTATATGTTGAGCGCAAATCACACTCGGCACGCAGAAGGATGAAAGAGAGCCACTCGCAAACCCACCTGAAGTAAAGACCATGGGTGAAGCCAAGAACATCCTGCAACGATGCTCAGTGATTTATCAAAGGTTAAAAGAGAAAACACACAAGCTCACCATATATCAGCTTATTTGACTTAAGAAGAGTTCTAACCTAAGCACCTCAATCACTCAGGTATGGTGTAATAGGCAGGTAGCAAGAGAAAAAGAGTTCATGCCATACACAAAAAAAAAAAAAGGAATAGAAAGAGAGGAATCTTGTTTCTAGGTGTTAATGTAGCTTGGTATGACACGCCAGCACAGTAGCTGGGCAGCTGACAAGTGGAACCAAAATCTAGTATGACACATCCACAAAGAGATACAGCCCCAGTTAGCATGATCAGCACTGTGATCACAGAGTAAAGAAGTTTAAGGTAAAAAAGAAAAAAAAAAGGAGGAAAGAAAAGATATCCAAAAGAAAGGAAAAAGTATGGACAAACTGGGTAGCACCCAGTTGCACCAGTATTTTCTTTGATTTTTGTTGGAGGACATATTTACAAGTCCAAAAAAAGCCTCGTTCACAACCATCTCTCTAACCTAGTAGGTGACCTTACTCTCTTTTTACGGGTTTCTGTCACACGCAATGCCTATGGTCACACAATCAGCAGAATCTCTTCACATTCTCAGTCCAAAGTAGCTGTCAATGTTTGCGTTGGTTTTTGTGTTGGTTTTTTTTTAAAAATTTGTTTGGTTTTTAAATAACACAGCTTAGCGACTATGCTTTTAATAGATAAGTGAAAGAGTAGGAATTTGTAACAAGGCAGCTTCCACAGACAAAATTCTGTTCCCAGCAACAGCAGCATTCCCATTTAGAGCAAGAGCAATCACCTAGGCTCCTGGTACTGCTCTCAAATACGTGTATTTACATTAAGTCTGAAGATTTAGCACACAAAGTTGTTGCACTGTCTGTAAAAGGACACCGATACTAGTGGGAACGTGGAGACATGTTCTGAGAAAGAACAGCACATGTTTATAACTCGCAGGAGCTTACACGTACCCCTTACTCGCTAGCCCTGACAGCATCCCTTCCCATAAACTGTTCAAGTCCCGTTTCCACCAACGGAAGAGGCTGGATGGGTTTTGAGTATTAGCTTGGAAAGAAATTTTGCAGTGGAAGTTATTACCAGCTGGTTTAGGATTAGTTTTCTCAACCACATCACCACCACACGCAGCAGCCTGCCCCGATAACACACCTGGTTTACAGAGGTTGCTTTCCAGAACTCAGAAAGGCTTCAATTACATCCTGTAGTCCTTAAATAGCCATTAGGGTCATTTAGTAGCCAAGTATATTGAATAGCTAAGTATTAGATAAATAAATAATTCAAAAAAAAGCAATTAAAAGAGTTCATTAAATCCATGAAGCACTGTGGAGAGAGTTACTCTCCAGTTGTTAGTACTAGCTAGTTGCATACGGAACAAGATTTTTCTCTGCTGATTTCAGATTAGACCAAACTCAACAATAAAGGTCAAACACCGGAGTTATTCTGCGCTGGCTGAGGTCAGATGCTTTGCAGCGCATAAGGTGACTTTGACACATTTCAGCACTCTCTGTGGCAGGCCCTGCTCAACATCTAGGCACCTCCCCACCCCCCCTCCCACTGGGTGTTTTACTGAATGAACATTGTGTTCTGCGATGCAATTTATTTAAAAACATTTATTTTAGGCAAAATTAAACAGACATTTGAGATTACATAGAAATACAGTTTCCAACCGGATCACATAACCTTTTCATTAAAAATGCGCCATTGTGTCGATTGACGTGTTTTTGTATGGATCGGACAGGTACGTAAGATTTAACCATGCCATCTGCAGTCAGCTATCATAAAAATCAGTAACGAAAAAGGCTTCTTAAAATGTGCAAATATTATCTTAGTGTTACCATTGATAATAAATGACCACTAAATAGATGCTTATCATGTAAAGCTTTTTAAAGTACAATAAAAATACAAATTCTATTTGTTAAAAAAGGCCATTGCTATGGCTACTAAACATCCTCATTATACAAATTCCAAAATACTATATGACAAACAAAATTATAAAGACTTTTCTTTATGAAACATATACTATTCTATTTGTTAGTGATTTCATATATTTTTAATATATATATATTTATACATAATACTCTATATGAATGTTGAACACAGAGTAAAAGAGAGGAAGACTAATGTAATGTGGGACATTAAGGTCCCCATTCAGCAAGGTACTTGAGCATATGTCAAACTCAGCAAAGGAACAAGCCCATTCACTTCACTGGACTTCAAAGGTATATGCAGAAGTACTTTGTTGAACAAGGCATAAAGATAGACATGTGATGAAAAATCTGCAAAATGCATTTTTGGTGTAAACTGTAACCATTAAGGACAAAACCATGAAGTATCACAAAAAACCTCTCATGAAAAGGGAACATTAAAAAAAAAAAAATCTGAAAATTTGGGGTTTTCCACATCTGTATGTTTTGAGGGGAAAATATTAGAGCTTTTAAAGTTTTTGAATTTAACTAATGTGGAGTTTGGGCATCAAAACACTAATAATAATTGTCTGACATCAGTTTAAAATAGTACTTTATTGCTTATGCTAAAGATTAATGAAGAGTATGCATAGACAGGTCAGCGTTCAACTCACTAGCAGCTGAAAATTTTGGTGCACAGTTATTTCTGTAACATGAACCACCAGTGGGTATGAAGGACTTACTAACTTATATTGAATTCTTGCAGCAAGCTTCAAAATTATATTAAGACATATAACATTTAAGCAGACAGGGAAAAAAATCCTCAACCGAGCCTGACTGTAAACACTCAGGTGTTGAAAGTAACTTACAGAATTGAGCCCAGTAAATGGAGCGCCTGCTTATACACAAAATTATGCAAATTCCTACGTAAATGCAAGACCAAAATCTTCTTTTTAAGTTTATGGTTATCATGTAATGAATTCCAAATTACATACATTACAGTTCAGCTACAAAATATCAAAACCAGGGCAGTTACTTTGTCCATTCTGCAATTTAGCCACTCTTCTATGCTCGTTAAACACTAATTAGCATACTAACAATTTGTTAGTTTCTAAAACATGAATTAAGGACCTAAAAATCTTCTGGATTTTATAAACTAATAACAACTTATATACAGCATAGTAACCATACACAGTAATGGAACTCAATTACGCGGCATCCAGATTTACCTTTTAAGCACATATTAATGGTTAGTATTTTCTGCTTTTTCACTGCCATTTGAAATTTTTGTACTAGATATTAATCATTTTACTGCTTGAATATTAAATAATGGCTTAAAAGCATAATTTCAAAATGCTGCCAGGTAAAGTATTATGTAAAAATCATGCTTGCACGTCTGCAAACAGAGAGAGGTATGTAGGAGCTTTCTGAAGAACTTTGCCAGGCTAATAGTCATAAAGCGTAGTAAACTCGGGCCAAAATGTGAGAGAAAGAAACACAACAGCGTAATTTAATTCATATTTCATAAACAAATACAACTTTTTTTACATTTGTACAGGGAAAGACTGGAACTAAGGTGGATTTTTACAGAAGCAAACCTCACACGAGTTTACATGTTGAAAAAAGCAGTTTTTGGCACGTGGGCAATATCTGTGAATACGTGTTCAGAATTTAAAAAAACCAACCAAACCATCGTGCAGGAATATCACATTTAGTTTCTTGGCATCAGCACCTGCTGTCTAGTGGGTCAAGACAAAATACTGTGCCTTCAAGGGTTAATCCCATTTTGAACCCCTCCTGCAATGAAACAAGACATAGTTAATAAAAAGGAAAGTGATTGCTGGAAGATTAAGCTCTCTTTCTAAAAACATCTAAATTTGAGCTTATCTTTAAGCAGATAAACCATGAGGATACTTCAGAGCGAACTCACAGACATTTACAGTATTTGGTCAGCTCATTTTTAATAAGTCTCAGCGGTTAACCGATAAAAGGATGTATGTCATACAACAAAAGAAACACAGTATGTCTGTAAAATGAAGAAAATATTATAGAACAAAAGTATTGAATGTTCACATACACAGGCTGATAGAACAGCAAACAAGCTTGACTTGGGCCATGTCGTTCCCGAGTAAAATCCAATGTGATTTATAAGCAGGAAAGATTAGGGCTATATGAGCAACGAGCTTATTATACTTACACTTTAAAGATTCAGGTAAGCCACCGACACCGTTACTAATACCAGGTGTCTCCTACACTCAGTAATCCCTTTTCTTAGCAGCAGTCAAACTAAAAGTATAGTACTCAATCACGTCAGAGGTTTGCTGTGCATCATTCCCTGTGCAGTTACACTGCCAGGCATATGCTGTACAGCCTACCGCCACCTGAGCCTCACTAAAAAGACAAATAAAATCATCCTTGCTCTACTGCAAATGAACAAGCTGTACATTTCAAAGGCAAGGAACTCAGTGCAATAAAATACAATGGTCTTTAGAAAGTGCAAAGAATTTCTTTAAAAGCTCGGACCAAAATACCTTTTTCTTTTTTTTTTTTTAAACTCATGTTAGTTTTATGAGTAGAAACACAAAAATGGTTGTAAACTAGATGCTACCACCACCCCCCACTAGTGAAAATAAATTCCTTCTACAAATGCTTTTGGTTTACAAAATGTACTTAGCTTGCGCCAGTTCTAAAATAACAACAGAACTTCTAATCCAGGGGAAGTGCCCTTCCTTTCATTTATCTTTTTGCTTTACAAGAAGTTGAATAATTGTGGCTTGACCTTCAAGAGAAAAGTCACCTTTGAGTCAAGAAAATTTCAGTCTGTTAGGTGAAAGTACTGTAAAGCTCTGAGCAACTGGAAGCAAGGGCTCTAAATAGAAATGCCATGAGAACATCGGCTCCGGTGGCAGCTGCCACAACGCTCAGCTCAGCCCTGTCTCAACATACAGTTCACCTAGAGAAAGCTGATTGTACGCTATGAGATCAATAAGATGCACCTTCATGAAGCAAACAACTTGTGAACAAGTCTTTTTTGTAAACCGATCTGTACTGGGATTAGGCATAACTCAAGCCTTTTCTCATAACGCACAGGGGTACCAAGAGCATACCTTTTGGTTTTAAGATAAATCCAAAGTCCAACCACTTTCAAACAAAATTAAACCACAGGCTAGAATTTTAAAAGTATATAATATTTAATAACCCCACCAGCTGCGGCCATCAGAAGAGTAAAGCTGAGAAATAGAATAAACTTTCTGGCAATAGTTACCAAATGATCCGAGATTTTCCAAGTAAAATTTAATTTTTTTCTAGAGGCAGATCCATACTGTGAGATGCTGAGCGATAGCAGTACCGTGGTGTAAGCCTTCTCCAGCTGCGCTACCCAGTTTGCCCGACCTGGGTGATGACGTGCTGCCAGAGCTCACTGGTGTATTTGACTTTTTTTTTCCCCCTGCACTCTGTATTTCTCCAAGGGCCAACAGGAAGAGCCCTCAATGCAAAAGATATTCCAAGGAAACAGTATCTGAGGTTTCCAAGTCAAACACATCCTTTTATAAACAGACAATTGTTCGTTTACCCAAAGGATACTATTAATTGATGTAACTGCAGTCAAAAGAACTGTGCTTACACAGAAGGGAAATTCAGAGAACTAGCCCTACAGTCTGTTCTGTTAAATTGTAAACCCCACAGTTAGTGTGTCTGAAATGCTAATCTTTTGAAGTATTTAAAGGCTGCTTCCAGTTCTGAGGTTGTAAAAGGGAGAGTTTGTGCTTCAACCTGAGGATGCTTGATACAGCTGCAACAGCAGAACAGCTACAGCACCTGGTTTAACAAGGACAGCCAGCTTCATTCTCAGCAACTCAGAGGGCCCTTCACCGAACACTCATCCCACTCATGTCCTGCACGCTCTTATCTTTCTTCTAAACATTTAAGCACTGCTTGCTGGTGTCTTACGTAGCTGCACTTCCAGTGCCCTTTTTCTGGCTAGCTAAGAGCACATCAGATTATGCATTTTGGAAGCGCATGTATCTCACCGCTGTTATGTTGATTATATGGGGGGGTTTAGTTTTTGTTTTATTCCATACGAAGTGATATTTTATCACTTATCACTTAACTTGTGTTTGCCATGACTTTACTTTGAACTATTTCTACTTTCTTGAAGAACAGTGGTCTCCTTGACCTTTCCTTCTGCAACTTCACTCCAGACCACTTTCCCCTCCATTTACTCCTCCTCCTCCTCTGTTAAGCTGTGATATTTTGTGTTTAAAACAATCACATTTTCACATATTTGCAACGTGATCAACGTTAATCCATTCAGAGATTGCTGCGCTACATGTATCATAATTACTTTAAAAAGCCTGTTAACTTTATTACCACAATGAATTTTGTCTGTTCTAAAAGAAAACAGCGATGTGGTTGCCAGGTGCTATTACCTGTCGCATACCTGAGTTGATAAGGAAGTAAAACCTACTACTAGGAGTGCCAGGAACAGCAGTGTTAACACATGCATACTTAAAAATGGCTCATGCACATAGCTGTCTATGACAGGAACGTGGTATTTCAATCTTCACCTGTTCAATCACACAAAACCCACTATCATCAAGTGTCAGATACTACAGTTAGTAGTAAGCTTAAACTTCCATGCCAACCACAGCATCAAAAGAGCAGAACAACATAAAGAGAACATCCAGGCAATCTAGGAGGTCATCTGGGCATTTCTCAGACTTTAAACGAATGTAAAATCCAGATTTTTTTCTTCATGAATATTTAAGTGGAGGCCAAGAAGTGCCTACGAGTATAAACTAAAGAAAACCGTATTGTCTCGACCAATATTCCCAGTCAATTAAATGCAGCCCTCAAAAGGTGGGGGGGAAAAAAAGTATCAGAACCACCTCGTCCAGCAGATTCTCTTTGGCAAAGTGACTGCAATCAAATTTCCAAAGATCAGAAAAGCATGGACTTCAAATCTCCCACAGCCATCTCCCTTCCTCATCCCTCGAGTTTTACAAAATAACTCCAAATTCTTAAATAATTTTTGGAATCTCCAAAACTATGCTTTGACAAATATACAACATAATTAAAAATAATTTCCATCAGCTGTAGTCAAGCAAGCCATAAGAAGACAAGGTTTTAAGAAAAGCTTCTCCTTTATGTCCAGACGCAGTTGTACTGTGATTAATGCAGATAATAGAGTAAGTATCCTATGCTGTCATCACAGCAATGCAGAACACTTTGAGCTTTATGTGCGTGTTCAGGAATACAGTTTATATACAAACCTGAACTGCATATGTCTCTCAAGTCTTATGGCTCCTGTTTGAAGCTGCTGTGAAATTCTTAAGAGTATTCATCATACAGCATATACCTACTTTTCACTCTCCATTCCAAAACCCAGTGTTTGCAGCTGCAATAATAATGAAGTCAGTTGGAATGACGGAGCAGATTATAAATTATGATTTGCTTTTATCTTTTTTCTAATAAACTCAATGTGTTAGGCAGAATATTTTTTTCTTTAAAAATGACATATAGTCAGCACTTGGCATACATTACATACTATATATATAAAAAATGCATCATTAATTTTAATACACAGCATTTTAAATATTTTGCCTTGTGGAATTCAGACATTTCAGCTTCTAATAACATGTGTTCTTAGCATCGCACATTGACTGTTCATTAAAAAACATGTGTGCTATCGCTTCCCGTATTCTATAAAGGTTCAGGAAACGGTAACTCCTCAGGTGGTCAGAAAATCTCTCAAACCTGCTGATTTTCAGGGAATGCAGAAAAAAGCCATCCCCTGGTACTGGACAGGAGCGGGAACAGGAAGGGCTATGAAGTATGCATCTATATGGTGTCTTGCTTCTGTGTTCACATCCCCATGATGACACTGTCAAGTAACTTTTTTACCTTCAAGGTGATTTAACACAAAGTGATTAACATCGAACATCTTAGTAACCCAGAAAAACAGGGGTATTGTACTAAAGGGCATGACTGGTTTCTTAAAGATAGGAGCAAAGCTTGTTTCCCGTAGAAAAAGTAACCCCAAAACAATCCCTCTTCCAGAACTTCCACTTTTTTGCGTCTACGATAATAAGACGTGAGCTACACTGGTTAAAAACAGTAAACAGGAAAAGACAAAGAAGTTCAATTTTATCAGAAGATGAATTTGCCAAAGTCAACCTGACGGCTCTGAGGTTATCTCACTGATCACTTCACAGCGACTTCAGTCAATGAGTGTAAGCCAGCACAAACCCAAGGACCCAATGACAAATGTACACGTCTCTGAGCAGATAGTTTAGAGGGCTGAGCGTAACTTATTTCAGATGGAAGGATGTCAAACCTACTGGCTGGTTCAGGGCATGCATGGAGAATGGCTCGCAGCTCCTGGAAGCTTTGTGTTATTAACTACCTTGAGATTTTAATAAATTATAGCAGCTGTTCCTGGCATGATTCATGATCCAGGGAAACTCCCCCTCACTGCAAGATTTCTGAGAAAATAGATGAGATTCATTTTATTAATGCCTGGATACAGTCAAAATAGAGAAGATGAAAATATTTTTCACCGTAAGGGTGGGGGGAAACAGGAGGTTGGACAGCCATCAGAGAGAGGCCTAAGCTATAAAAGTCACATCTCAGCACATGTGTGAGTTTCGAGCTCTCCAAAAACATCAGCAGAGATTGGACTGAGAAATGGAATACAAAGAGCTTAAGAGTGAAATCCGGATCCTTGCTAAAGTTCAAACATAGAAGCATTCCCCCCCAGAGGTCAGGGCACTTTATCTGATCTCATCGAGTTCAGAACATCGGCTGCAAAGGGAAAGCACCCACTGCTGAAGAGTTTATCCTCCAGCGCCTCTTCTGTGCTTCTCTTCTCCTCTCCCGCTTCGCTGCCCCGTCACCTTCCCCCACGGGGCACAGGCCAAGGCAGCCTGGCTGCAGCGGGCACGGCTCGACGCGAGAAAGGCACAGGGCAAGCGAGTCTGGGCTGAGCTGCTCCCATCAGGCTGGCGCCAGGCAGCTGGCTTGCCGCTCCGGGCGCCGGATAAGCTGTATTTAATACCCTCTCAGAGTAAGTTTGTATTTTGAACTATTAGACGGGTTTGTAAACAACTTTCCCTATGTAATGCAATACATATTTACTGAAACTCAGGCTGCACTTTCATAACGTGAAGATAACGGATTCCTGCACTTTGCATCCAGAAAGAAGCCTGCATTTTTCTTTCATCTTTCTTAGCGTTACAGTTCCAAAAGCATGTTACATTTCTGCTCTTTCACCTCCTGCAGCCTCCATTTCACCTTCCTTCCTAAAGGCTGTGTATCTAACAACCGCTCACTCCTAGCACAGCGAGCCTCTGCTCGTTGCAAGTTTTTAAATAATTATTTCCAAATACAAACGCGTTCACAAATGTGACTGTACTAACTTAAAAATCTACGTGTCAAAGGTTTTGCTTGAACCATTTCACTAATGACAAGCCATTAATGAAAACTGGAGATTTCGCTAGTACACAAGGAAAACAAACAGCAATGAAAATGCTTAGTATTAGCAGCTAAGGCAGAGTAAAAACCCCTAAAATCCTCTGTCCCTACCTTAAAAATTGTAGACCCTGAAAAATTAAAATGGTCCTGACTTGCAGAGTTGTACACACAAAATATGAATTTTAGAAGTTTATATATGTGCACACATATACATAAAAGTAAAAACACCAGACACGAACACATGCACACTTCAACTGTAAATGCTTTAAATACAGTTAGGAAAATATGATATACTAACCATCGCTGACGCTAGGCACCCAGGAAAGCACAAGAAGATAAAAAAAAAGATATTAGGAAAAACATGTTTCAATCTGTATTTTGCACCAACCACCTAGTAAAATCACTGCATGTAGCTTTTGCTTTGGCCAGAGTTAGAATATCTTCTTTTTCTTTTTTTTTTCCCCACACCCTGTCAGCTTTACACTTGTTCTCAGTGTGATAATACATGAACAAGTTTTATGCCTACATAAAGACCCACTAGTTAACTTCCTGTGGAAATGCCAGAGTATGCTCAGGCCGATATGCTGGACTCTCTAATTGTGAGACTAGTCTACAAAGCATAACCAAAAAGTTGGAAAAAACCAAACCCTGGATGTGCAGGGGGGGAATACCCCGCCAAAGCAATATTCTTTGCAATAGGACACAGTAACGCCCGAAGGTTTATGGGTTTTGTTACCGGTAATTTGGCTGCCGCCTTAGGTCAAGAGAGTACGAACAATGATACAGGTTTTTCATTTTTATGACTTCAAAAATCTTTGCTAAAGATTCCTACTGCTCCTTTTACTGATGTTTATGACATGATAGCACTTGCAGCCTTATACACTAACAATGCAAAATTTTGTCAAAATATTACCTGTAATAAGAACTCTTAGTGCCTGGCATTTAGGTATTTTCACAGACTTCTTCTTAGCAGCCCCTGACACCACACTATAATTTTTCCTAAAATAGGCTACAGACAGTGGAAACATCGATATGTATCAATGTGAGGTGCTAAAAGGTTTGCTTTTTGTGCTAAAGGGCTTGCTAATAACGTTATAGCATTTGCAAAACTCAAGCATTTTTACCAGAACTGTAAGGAAGCCAGTTCTGGCTTTTAGCTGCTATCTGAAATTGTATGGGCCAGAGCACAGGTAACCCAAAATCTAAATTTCTCACTTCACAGTGAGTGGAGTTGGCCAGTGGCACCGTCCTAAACTGACATGGAAAAGAATATTTCACCGTGAACAGCGATTAAAACATTTAAGAAAATTAAATGGTATTTAAATCTTATTTCAGCCATTTTGAAATGTTTCTGCTGCTCCCCAGGCAGGAGAAGGGGATGAAGGAGCCCGAGAGCCAGCTCTCTTGGACTTGTGGGCTCCTGAGATTCAAGAGGGCTGGAAGCCCTGGAAAGACTTTCTGCTGAGGAGCCAGGATCCTAGAAATTCAAGTTCCCAGTATTTTCAGCCTCCTGTTTTGCTGGCAGGCTGCTGAAAAAAGAAACCAGATAAGGAAGCTGGCAAGGAACTAGCATTTCGGAAAGTCTGACCGAAGAGAGCGTTTTCTTCCAAAACTTGAAGGCTTTCTCCTAGAATTGCTTCAGAATTGGGTCAATAACTGAACTGATACCCATTGAGTGTTTCAGAATCAACAAACATTTTCTGATAAAAACACATCAGTTCAGAATTCTTGAACAAATTCTCAACAGCCTAATTGTCCCAGAGTGCCACAGCCACATACAGCTGGTTTTAAAGGCAGCGGACAATTGCCGTGGCCCCTTCAGCATGGCCTTTGCCTCTGCAAGTGCTATGAAAAAACCAGACTGATGTCACAGAGGGAAAGATGAGGGTGTACTGGGATGGTGGTGATTGCTGGAAGTGAAGAGTAACCAGATCGGTGTATCTGCAAGGGCTCCCGCCTCAGCTCTCTGTTTAGCTCGCTCAGTCCCTTCCCAGGCAGGAGTAGCAGTATCCCTTTCGGTTACACTGCTGAGAAACCCTACGGTAGTACAGGTGCCCCTATAACACCACGTGTAAGGATCTGCAGGCAAATTCAAACTCCAACTCGAAGACCATGAGATATACTTACAAAAGGAATAGTCAGAAACAGGTTTCTTTCTGTGTATTTGCTTGTGCAGTCTGGAATACATTTTCAGAATACCATAAACGTGTATTTCAAGGATAGTCATATAGCCATCGATAACTGCTTAATTGATAACTCAGTATTTACCTGCATCTCATCTAGTTTGGACTGAATGTCTGGAGGGAAATCTCCTGCTCCACAGCTAAAAGGGTCAAAAGGTTCTGCTCCAAAAAGGTCTCTCTCTGGAACAACAGAAAAGTGAGTCACTGAGAGCAAAGGTATGGGCCATGACATTAGCGCTTCGAGAAAGGCAGCTTACATCTCCTTACAAGTTGAGTAACAGCACCTCTAGATATGCAACTGATTAACCACTTTTAACATCCAAATTTGAAAGCCAGGTCTTGATTCGTTTTCCAAAGTTTAATACTCAAATATCTTTTCCAAGAACACCATCAACTTCTGTTTAAGCCTCTATTCAGTTTGCATTAATGCCTGCGCCTTCTAGAGGAATTTTAGGGATCTGACGAAATGATGCAATTTGTAGAGGGCATCTCCTACTGAAGTGCGCTCCAGAATCCATGTGTACAAGGAGTTTCATAAATGAGTAGGGACCACCTGGACATCAGTTGTCAAATTTCTTCTTAACAGTATGTCAGAAACATATTCTTGCCAATAAACGAGCCTTCATGTCCCCCTGTCTGCCACTCCTCACCATCAGGGTAAGAACATCTTCATATGGACAAGCAACTACTCTTACTCATGGAAGGTTGGGCCTTCGTTTGACAGGGGTCCTCAACGCACAGCTGGTAGTAACTAAAACTAATTGTCAGGGGTTTAAAATCTTGTATACGATCAAGTCAAGAAAGAATGAAAAAAGCACTGGACCATGAAAGGTCACTTACCCTAAAATTCCACTAAATCTGTGTCCATAAATAGAACAATTGCAAATTTCTCTCTATGAATGTCACACAGTTTCTCACTTTTTCTTAACTGCAGTATGCTTTCTAATGGTCAGGGGTTGTTTTTCTTTGTTTCTTTTTTGTGTCTGGATAAGAAGAAACACCTCCAAAACATTTATTTTCCTTATTAGAACAGTGTAATGGTAGCTCTTCACATCTGACAGAAGAAATTTTTTGGGTTGGTTTTTTTTCGGGTTGGCGCTTTTTTTTTCTCTCTCCTACTTGGCAATGGAAATTTTTTTCCCCCTCTCCATGTAACACTGCCATCCATATAGACTTTTTCTATCCCACATTGTGTTGAACTAACACAGTAAGAAAATCATTGTGCTAATCCAACCCCACCACGCTGACAGCAAAATTTACAGAACCAAGTTAATACAGTCTTGTCACTGGTGGAGAGAAAATTAAAACTATATCTGACCTCCTAACTTTCATGGCTGTCCAGCAAGAAACTTGGTAAGCATACTACCTACCTTAAAACAACATTAGTTTAGGAGCGTGAGAGTAAAAGGGGCCATTAGTAACTTTGAAATGACTAGCTAGATTTCTGGTTAAGCACAAAATTTTACACTTAACATCCAAGATATGGAAGCTGACAGCTGACTACCTGACACAAAATCCGTGTTGCAGTGTTACCAGTCGTGTTATCAGTGCTGAAGCACGTGCTTATAGCTAAACAGATGTCTTCTTTATTTTGGCATCCTTGGAGTCACAATTTTAGACATGTACTTGTCTAGGCTCTTCAACATTTATTGTGCGGGTCAGTCGCTGTGGGTTTTGACCTAGTCAATTAGGTGTTATCAGGCTGCACAACAGGCGTTTTAAATAATTAGCAGCTACCAGCATTCACTCCCGTAATAAAAGTACAGAAACAAGCAGGAACTTGATTAATTACATATTGCAAAAAGTGTGACTAAACAGCTACACTGTCACATGGGACCAGGAGATGGCCCAGATCAGAAAGCCTTATTCCAAAACCCTACTTCAGCCAAATAAAAGAAAATAAATTTTAAAAAAATCTAGTCTTTCCTGGCAAAGGCAGACCACCTGCATGTAAAAGACACTATAACTAGGATAATCTAATGTAAAAATTAGGATCGACTCATCCCTTGCCTCTTGCACAGCCAAAATGGGTCTGCTCCAGTATAACCAGTGTCCTCACATGCTCCGATGCTCTTACAAAGTAACCTTCAGATGCGTAGCAGCTTTGACTTTCCATCTAACCTCTACTGAGCAAAAAGTGATTATGCTTTATTATGTAGGTCCATTTTCTTTCTTTTTCTTTTTCCCTTCCTCCAGAGGTTCTTTTTACCCTTAAAAGGAGCTGACAGTTTTCTGTGTGGTCAGACAGCTAAAAGCAGACAGCTTCAACACCAAGCCTCAGCAAACATTCAAGGAATGTGTTTAGGAAAAAAAAAAAAACAGTAAAGAACACAACTCTTGCACTTCTTAGTACTGGAATACAACTTATCACTATTTTTGAAAGCAAGTATTTTGTACACTATTATGGATATTATCTCATTCATGCCTTATTATTGGGTTTTTATTAATGACAGCACTGCTGAGCTCATTAGCAGAATGGCAGAAGCTTTAGCTCCTTCAATGTCACCAATCTTCAGGTGAAGGATTATTTCATTTATATTGTTATTCAAGGCAGACTTTAAAATTAACCAGAATGTAATTTATTCTTGTGACAGAATGAAATTCCAAACAGAGAAATATTTCCTAGCTGAGTTTCTATGAAAAATTATTATTTTGGGAACTGTCTCTATTATAACTTGCTAACCATTTCAGTAAACCAGCTCAAAAAGTCCATAGTACAAGTGCGTTTCTGTGTTTAAAATTTCTGTGTTATATGAGAGACTGCACTGCTAAGAGTCAGGAAGGGATAAAGTTCCATGAAACACTTTCAATAGCATCATCAGTATTTCTTTTTTGAACAGAAGCTGAAGAACATGTGGAAACTGGATGAATACTAAAATTTAGTCACTGCAGAGCTGCACTATTGCATGGGATCTCCATATGCTTATCTGCTAGTGTTCACGCCACTGTTCACAGGGGGGACTCCTTTTTAGCAGAGATGGCGTAAATCAGTGCTTTTTTATTTCAGGGTAGAGTATTTGCATGAAGATTAACTATAACTAAAGAATATCTTGCCTGGCAGACTCCCCAAAATAATTGTAGCATAGACAGGCATTTCTTTCTCCAATACACAGCAACCAGTAAGCCTTTGAAAATGAGCCTTTCAAGCAGCACATATAATTTCCTTTGCTTTTCCTTTCTGGATGGAAATAAATTCACAGCTTGGGAAATCGACCAACAAATTCAAAACCCATGAAACGCTGATGTATTACATCCGCAACTCAAACCACAGAAAGACACGAACAGGTAATAAATTTGTGTTTCTGTGACCCAGCTGACATTCAGGACAAGAAACACCTAGCGCTGGAGGGTAGCAACCTGCACTCTGTAATAAACTCAAAGCTAGCAATTACTAAACAAAACTACAAATATTTGGCTTTTCTACTGCTTTTTGCATCTTCTTTACCTTAGCTATCCTCCAGGCACAGTGTTATGCTGATATATGCTTTCCCCAGATGTCCTGGAGCAGCTGTGATGACAAATACAAATTAATCACACTGAAGGCAAGAAAATATTTGGAATAAGCTGAGGTAGTAAAGTCCAGGAAGCCTTTCCCTTAGCTGCAGGGTACTCAATATTTTTTTCTTTTGGAATTATTACAGCATAAAAAATGGTTCCACCATTATTCTGGTAACATACTCTTAAGTATCTCTGGAAAGATAGCATCTGGGAGCAGATTTCTACATTTGCCAGTGGTGACCTTGGATTGTTCAAGATGCATTTGAGTGAAATATGTGTTGAACAATTCCATAGAGAATGTTCCTCTCCAGTTCTTTTCGGAGATATGACAATAACGCTGTGCCAAAAAGAAACATACAAATTAATTCCTCCTTTACTTAGTTAAAATCAAGAAATTAAATCTGTCCTTTAAGTTAACTCACAGGAAAGTTTGCAATCTCTGATTCTACGAGGAAGAAGTGGCAGCACAGCTTTTAACATTGCATTTTGGGTTGCACTGGCTGTGCATTGGTCAATTGTTCAATTAAGCAATTATTACACTCGGCTGCAATGTTTGTGTTTAGCCTGCAAGCTGGTCACTGCAAACCTAGTGTTAAAAGAAACATTTCCCAGCAGCATTTTGAGAGGAAATACAATTCTGGCAAGCGCTTTTGTTTCTGAAAGCATCATTTTTTTTGCAATTATTACCTAAAGAGACACCATTAACTTGTCCAATCTGCAACTTTCTGCTCCAAAATCACAACATTTTCTCCTTTAAAAAAGGTAAAAATAATCTATTTGCTATCACTGGTATACCTAGAAGTGAGCAGACATTTACTGAGTAGCCATACTGGTATATCACTGAATAAGAACTCAAAATGTCAAGAATCTTCTTCCTTTTTTAAAGCTTAAATACTTTGCAGATAACTGCCTTTCCAAGAAGAGGTTAGCGTTGCACCCTTCCAGTGCTGGGTTTCTTGAACTCTGTACTGTGAGCTAGTCAAAGAAAAAGGTATCATTTATAGCCCTCCAATTTTTGCTGAGGAAACTACCCAAAGGAGAGCTGGCAAGTAAAATTCTAACTCTAGGCATTTCTCTTTATGAAAAGCTGAACTGTCATCCTAGTGTCAGTTATCACCTATGAAGCTCTTGGTCTCGAAGGAATCCAGTGTTTGGTATTGTTACTGGTTTCCTGCAAATGCAACTTGTCCATCTAGTGAGGTGTTATTCTGGGGTGGTTTGTCAAACTGGCCAGCTGATGAGGAAGATGAACTTTGGCTTTTAAAAGCACGTTTTGCTTGAGCAGCCCAAGCGCCATCCCTAGGTAACAGGCAGATGAACCTCACTGAGAAATGGAGCGACTGAGGTTGACACTAGCAAACAGATGGCGCATCCCTCTCTTTCTACTTCTTTACTACTGAACGGGATAAAGGCAAAAGTTATAAAAATCATAAAATCCAATAAAATAACTCTGCAATTTAATCAAGTGATGGAAAAAAAAATCGCTCAAGTGCAGCGGCAAAGGAAGTAGGGATGAGAACATGAAAAGACCTCAGAAAATGGGAGACTCCAAACATCAGCTCCTCTTGGTTGCCACCTACCTAACTTGTATTCGAGAAAGAAACACCAGCTTGCATGTACTGGCAGCAATAACACCACATAATACAATGTATTATTGTACATTATTATAGTAATGTAACATTACACAGCTTGAATGAGGTTCTTATGGGATCTGAACTTTTTCATCTAAGACAGTAAGTCCTTGTTTGAATATAAAATATTCCTCTTATTTCAGATTACACTTCTGAAATATGCCACAGTGTGTTAATAGCTGATGAATCCAACAATTTTCAACATATAAAGTGCCATGACGTAGACTGAAAGAGCAGAGATCAAAAGTATAAAGACTGTGATGTACTTCTGTAACCTCCCTCTGAAGCACGGCACACGGAGGAGCACAGAGAACGAGCAAACACTGACTGGCATGCCTCTCAACTACATCATCTTCTTGTAATGCACATGAATGAAGGGCAGAAGAAACAACTGTTTTCAACAGTACATATCGCTGAATAAGCAACTTATGGTATCTTCTATATTATAAAACCCACTGAGTAAACGATTCCAGCACATCCATAGCTGGAATTCTCAAGACCACTCAGCATTAAGTGCTGACTGACTCCCACAAGATTTCTAGCCACAATTTCAACAGAACTGAAGTAGGAGAATAGCTAAAATATAATAATAATAATAATAATAATAATACATCTCACCCTGTAATTCAAGTTATGATTTTTAAAGCTGGATATGCACATTGAAATCGATTTTATGGCACTGTCTGTATTTTCAGAGGAACAAATTTGAAAACACAGTAGGAGTTCTTGGAGAGGGTGCCTTTGAATTATTTTTTGTTGTTCTTTGCAAAGCCATAAAAGTTCTCTTAATACAACTGTTCTAATATTCTATTAGATTATTCTAATATTCTTTTAAGTTATTTAAGAATAGTTAATATTAACTATTCTTAAAAGAACAGTTTTAAATTTTGTTAATATACCCTTTGAGAAACCCATAGAAATTCATTTAAATTAATTTAAAATCTTCTCTGAAAAAAGAATAGATTATTTAACTGAATCAACAGCCTTGACATTTACTTTCTCTGTAGAAGGCAACAGTCATTCTAAGCAATGGAACCAAAAGGGGCATAGGATATGGTCTTGGGGAAGACATTCACTGACTTAAGTCTTACCATGCCTTTTTATAATTGTGCACAGCTATCATTCATACCTGAAAATTCTACATACTAGCAGCATTCCCCAAGACATGCAGAAACTTTTCAAATGTGGTTTTATACGGTGGCAGGCAGTAACATTACTGTTCCTTATCCAAACTCAAAGAGGCACCAGAAAGAGAAGGTACCATGCGCAGTCTGTTATTTCCGTGACCTCTAACACTGCTTGTGTACGTTCCGCACTCCTCTCCCCCAAAGGATTTCCAAAGCTTTTAAAAATACTTTGTCAGCTCCTAAAAGATTTCCAGTGAAGCCAAGAACCTTACCCCTAGCTGCTTTGGAGCCTCTGGAAAAGAAAATTGCTATTGCTAATCATCTCTTGAAGATCTTCTAGGAGTGGTTTCAGTCATATGAAAAGTAGTATTCAAAATAGCATTCCAAGACAGTTTACATCTTGAGGGATTTTCTTCAGCTCTCCCTTCTGCATCACCATCATCATACTTACTCCACCTGCTGCCTTCCCCAGAAATGTAGGCTTTAGATGCTACAACTGTGGCTTGGTGAGGAAAGAACTAAACAAGAAGTATTTCTTGAAGTACAAAAAACAATACTGTAAAAGAAAAGCCAAGTTAAAATCCCCAACCAAATTCCTTCAAACTGTTTATATAACCGTTTCAGCAAGTAAATAACTTCGTTTATAATGTAACTTGGCAGCAACATCAATGACTTTGGGAAGATGGTATAAAAATGAAATGGCATTATTGAATGTGATTTACAAAAACTGCATTTGGCTTTTCATGCAAAATGTACGTAAATCTTTAAAGATGCTTTATTTTAAAAAAAATATAAGGTAAGCAAAAATTAGGTCAGTTGTTACAAAACTTACTGATCTCTGTAGATCTACTGGGTACTGGAGGAGGCTGTGTACCATTGCGAGTAGGTGTTGATGACTGAGGGGATATGGGAGAAAAGGGAACCATATCAAAGATGTCAGTGGAGGGTGATTTGGGTGTCACACTGCCTGCCTACAATAAGGACAATAAATATTAGGGCAATATTTCACATGAAAAAGATCACAATACTGAATTCTTCAGCATGCAGATAAGAGCCACTTTAAAAAAAAAAAAAAAGTTAAAAATAACCATCAGCATGCAAAAACCAGCTCCTGACACCAAGCAAATGGCATTTGCAGTTCAGAGTCTGAGACATGCTAAAACTCTCCAATACCTAACCAGCATTGTAATTTTTCCATTTTTGGTCCATCTGGTACAGCCAGAAATGTATCACCGTTAAACCTGAAAAAGCTGGTGACAAGCAGTTTTCTATTGCAGACACACAAACACAGAGACGTTCACAAGACTCATTTAAGGTAACACTGCAGCAACAATACGCTGTGCTCTGGGGTGCACAGAACGAGTAGCTCGAGTTGAGAGATACAATCCCAATATTTCTTGTTTACTAATTCTTCCTTACGCGAGCACTTATTTGACAACCTAAAAAAACTGGTGTCATCAAAGCTTCAAATGTATTTTTTCATCAGTAACAACCTAGACATGCGATACACTGAATATTAATATCCAAAATAAAACCCTCATCATTGAATGTGAAACAGAAAAGATTTCATTAGTAAGGCCCAGGAATTTGGAAGAGTTAAAATAAAATACTGGATAAGCAAAGAAACTCCCAGCCCAACAACTACTATGGTTCTACAGCCATATTTATTTTTTAATAATTCATTCCTCCTGCCACCAGTCCACTACTTCAGGACACAAACGAGGCACAGTCAAGTCAGAATAAACTGAACACTAAAGACAGATGTCAAAATAGGTTAAAACTGAGACTGACAAGCCAAAGGCAAAATATATACAGGCAAAACTAGTTTGCATGTTAATGTTATTCTTAGACAACACAAAAACCGCTGCATTCTGCGTATTAGATAGATTATACAGCTAGGCACAGGGAAAGCCTGCTACTGTTAAATAAGACTCAATTGGACCAAAATATTCACATGAAAATTTTTAAGCATGAGTCAAGTTAGTCGCATGGATACTTTTAGTCAGAATACATGAATACGACAACCTGGCCAGCAGGCAGTTTTTAGCACTATTGGTCCATGAGAGTTTCATGGACCTCCACCTTATTTTGGAATGCTAATTTCTTTAGTGCCTCTGCTGCAGCCACGGAAGCTGCCCTCTGACAGCACACGCCACAGATTTCTAAAGCAAGTCTATAGGTAGCCCTGATCTACCTCTATTCCCCTCTGGAGGCTGCTGTGGCTGCTGAGAAGGAAGAGGTATTGATCCACAGTCTTCCACTGAATACACTACTTAAGGAGAAAACTAGATGCTGAAATCCTACCTTTCCTATTTCTTAGGAGTTTTGAATTCATATTTTAAATTTGGATTAAGAGAGAGCTAGAACTGTTCAATATCTCAAAAAACCTGGAATGTTTCTGCCTAGGTATACTGATGTATATCAAGGGGAAAAAAGAAAAAAAAAAAATCCACATTTAACATGCTACACTTTTTTTTTCCTATTTTTTTTTTAAAAATATTCTCTCAGTCATGTTATTCTCCGGCAAGACCACAATTGAATTAACTTCATAAAATAACTAATTTTTAAGATTTTTACACAGAGAGAACTCTTATTGACCTCAACGTGATTTAGCTTCGCAATTTCAAAGATCATCTGTTGTGAAAAGATTTCAGTGCGTAGCGTTTAGACACAATAGGCTCTCATCACTATGTTCACGGACCTTGCATTAACCTCCCGGCACCTTCGTGCATAGTCAGAGCACCAGTATAATTCAAGTCCGGGAGGCTGCTGGATGTCATCTGCTCCCACTCAAAGCAGGGTAATGGATGTCCTTGACCCAAAGTAAACGTAATGAATCTCATATCTCTTTCTTCATGCAAACACAACTCTCTCTGATTGTAGATAGGTTTTTGTCTGCATCGGGAAAGTGGCATCAGGTTTAACACATATGTACGTGTCATATATTAACCTACGTTTCCCATCAACACTGATGGATAATCTTAGGATATCTTGGAGACGGTAAATGCTAATGCAGATTCTCCTTATTTGCTACATGTTCATGGCTACCTCGAGAAGCTAGATAAACAACTGGTATTTATGTTTAGACTTCAATGAGTCTTTTAGGCAAAAAAAGCAACCCCCAACTTACAGTGCCATTTCCTTTCTCTATGCCATTTTGTTGAAGTTGCTGGCCATTTTGATACCACTGATACAGCCAGTTTAAATAAAACTATAATTCAGTTATTTTAAGAAATGTATATTTTGAATACATATGAGCAGAAGAAGCATTTATATTTAGTGAATGCATGCAGAAAGCTAGGATGTATGTCAAATACAGCCAAATGTTACTTGCAAATGGAAGAAAAGCTGAAAGTATAAGCATATCGATATGAAAAAGCAGGCAATATGCCCATTTCGTATTTAAGAATAATTTTCAACCTTCATTTTGCACAGAGTTTTTACAAAGCATGCTAAAAGGTATTTAACGGCTGACTGCTTTTCTATTAATTCATGGGGGGCGGGGGGGGCTAGGAAAGCCCTTAAAGTTGGACCTTTAGAATTGTTTGTTTTGAATAACTATTCTTAATATAAAGATTTTTAACAAAAGATTGACAGATAACACAG
>JAVJGI010000064.1:4947175-4993517 GCA_035590275.1 Ibycter americanus
GGACCTTTAGAATTGTTTGTTTTGAATAACTATTCTTAATATAAAGATTTTTAACAAAAGATTGACAGATAACACAGAGGTAATTAATGGACTAATTTAAAATGTTGGGGAAAAAAAGAATTTATGTTTTGGGGGTGGGAGAGAAAAAGCTATGTAGAGATAAGAGTAAATCTTCATAAATTCTGTATTTTAAGAGTATCCCTACAGAATCTAAGATACATCTGCTCTGTCCTTTAACCACTGTACAAAATGTGCATTTTTAATACAAGTTAATACACAACAGAGAACAAAAGAAAGCCAAAAAAAAAAAAAAATGGAAAAGCTTTTGCACAGCAGGATTACACGAGGTCTTGGGCAGCTGTATTCACTGGCTGGCTTTGGAAGACCACTTTTTGAAGGTGGTGGTATTAACAATCCAGGTGGTAGTCTAGAGTCAGGAGAACTCCTAGGAGTAAGCGTAATGGAAGAGATATCTAAACAAGGAGGTGAATCCTCATTGTTACACCAGAAAAAAGTAGAGGGTCTTTGAAACATATGTTCATCATTATCACACTTTATGTGCAGCAGCTGAAAAGGAATCACAGAAAAGAGAAAACATTCTGAGGAACAGAGCGTGGTAATGTCAGGGAAAGAAGAAAAAGAAAAACACATTTCATAATTCAAAAAAGTTAGTCAGCAACTTGCTGTTCAGTGCTATAGTTACAAGGTACAGAACTTGAAAATATTTTAAAACAAAATCTAAAAACATACCACAATAAGTAGTAACCCAGCATTAACTGGAATGAACATGACTTGTCCTTGATAATTACACCAAATAAAATGATGACAGACATCTTTTAGAAAGCAGGTATGTCAGATGGACTGACTAATGTCTAAATCCACCAATGTATCAGCAGGATCTCGTATCTGCACATGTAAATTAGCAGCTAAGAGCACATCTGGGGAGAAGAATTACTCTGGGGTTAAGGTACAGGTCAGAATTTTCTTTCTCCGAACCAGGAAACACCTACCATTTATACCCCACCAATATTTAAGGAACATTTAATTATTTCACTAAAATCTTCTTACAATAGAAGCTCACAGTGAACACATTTTAATGTTTACATTAATACTAGAGTTTGTTTTATTTCCCTATCTACAGAATTTGAGAACGTAAACATTTAATCACAATAATACCCTTCTGCCATCTTTTTTCTGTGAATGAGTAACTAATTGAACTTCGTATTTTCAGCAGGTATCTTAAAAGCTGAGCCTTGTTGCAAAGCAAAGGAATCCTTGTGTCCCTACAACAGCAGCACAGGATGCAGGATGGGATAAAACTTTGCTGCTAAGGAAATAAAAATGTTGAGGATTGTAAGATTCTCCGGGTCTCTTAACAAATCCACAAGACAGCTTTGACCAGAGGCAAATGAGTAATATCCAGACCAGAATACAGATGGTAAGAGCATTCACCGAAGATGACAAAGTGGTAACTGCAAGGCTCTGGTCTGAATTAGGCAGACAAGAACCTGAAGTTCACTGTCCCGTATGACTGGGGAGTATTTGACTGTATATTCCAGCAAGATTCATTGTGTACCAAAAGCAAAGCTGAAAGCTTTGTCCACTTTGATAAAAACCAAAACCCCTTAATTTTTTGTCCAAATGAGAAATATCTGCAACCCTGAAAGGTTTCAAAAGAAACGGATCCTGTCTAGGTGAAATTAGAAACAAAGAGCCTTTGGGGCTGATCCTGGAAAGAAAAGCAAAAAGGAAATGTCTTTAAATATTTGATTTAAGAAACATGTCCAACCAATCTTTTTGTTGGGGCCAAGCTGTAATTCCTACCTCAAAATCTGAGGAAAACAGCTTTAGACAGTTAAAACAAGGCTTTAGAGGACAGATTCATCTTTGAATCTTAACAGAAGAGATTGAACACTTGTGCAGACGGTTCTTCTTGGCCAGAACCAAGAGTTTATATACTGAGAAGGCAGGAATTGGATTTGTGCTGTAGGTATTTTGCCTCAAAAACCCTCACGCTTGCCCAGGCTGAAGCAGTGGTAGATACATGCAGCAAAAATTTTCAAGTCTGCTTTTACTCTTTTCATACAGTGTTACACAATCAATATGACATGATTATTTCATTAGAATTTTATATAACTCCAGTAGTGCAGGATTTAATCAATTATTTTAAACCATTTTTTCAGAGTTATGTAGAAAACAAAACATTTCAAATCCTTTTAAAACAGGGTCTTAGTTCCTTTCTTCACTTTCTTTACAGACAAGCCAGGTTAAGGGTACAGGTATCAAAATGTAGCAGCAAAGTCATACTTATGAGAACACCAACAAACACCACAAAACTCTATTTGGAATTTGCAATTCATAAGGAAAAAAATAAAAAAAGGTGTTATCATAATTGCAAAGAATTAATCTGTTGCTCAGCTGGAATTGTGAAACAGAGGGTTTGGAATGGTAACCAATAAAAGTGACAGCAAAAAACTACAAGACATAGAATTTTCATTACTATTTCAAGAGTATGACTGGACTACAGGTAGAAAACTTAAAATGCTACCGTGTATTTACTATCACGTAAGATTTGCTGTTACACATATATATATGGAAAAACAAGATGTCATAACAGTAAACACTGGCAGGTACTAAATACAAATGGTCAAATTAAGGAAGTAAAATATCTCCCTGAAATGCAAAACAGCAAAGAATGAGTAGTTTTCAAAAGAAACCATGTATGTCACATGAAAAATGATAAACTAAAATGCATATAGGATGCAAAGCAGCAAAACTATAAGTGTGAAGAACATACATCAAATCAAGACAATGAAAGGGTTCAACACAAAACCAGAGTAAACAATATTTGTATCATTCAAGCCCTGAACATGGAGCACTGATGTAACTGGTAAGTGATAACCTTGGGCTATTTCTCACCATACAGAGTGTTGGGCTTCATATGACAGTTTGGGGAATATCTTGTCAATAATAAATTTTCACTAGTAGTTCTTCATTTGCTTCACCGCCCTTTCGGTGGAGGAATGTTCCCTCACACCCAACCTGAACCTCCCCTGGCGCTACCTGGGGCCGTTGCCCCTTGTCCTGTCACTTGTTCCCTGGGAGAAGGGACCGACCCCCCCTGCCCACAGCCCCTGTCAGGCAGCTGCAGGGAGCGATCAGGGCCCCCCTGAGCCGCCTCCTCTCCAGGCTGAACCCCCCAGTGCCCCCAGCCCCCCCATCAGCCTTGTGCCCCAGCCCCTTCCCGGCTCCGGACACGCTCCAGCCCCTCCGTGTCCCCCTGACGTGAGGGGCCCGAGGCTGCACCCAGGGCTGGGGGCTGGGGGTTGCACAGGGGGCTCTCCAAACGCAGGAAACATCACCGGATTCAGAAAATGCAGGAGAAGAAGGGAACAGACTCTTACTTTAAAGAATACAACCTAAAAAGGGTGTAACTTCTGAAATCTAATATCCTTACACCAAATACAATTATAAAGGAAGAAAATATAGTACAAATGTATTAAACGTATAAAATTCAATTTTATACGGCAATTGTAGTTTGTCTGAGCTTCCCATTCGGTGTAACACTCACTGAACATGCAGTACTGGTTAGGCTGATACATTACTTTCTAATTTGGGCTCCATTTCATCACCACAAGAAACCAACATGAAATCATTCTTAACGAAATTAACATACTAGTTTAGTGGACCTGGTCTCTGTTATGTTTAGATGTTGTAATGTGCCTGTCAAAGGATTTATTTTTGGCTCATTCTACCCAGCGTGATGCTGAAGATGCACTGTTTGGCTGTTTCACACTAGAAAACGTAGCATGATCGAGCGTTTGCTAATCAAGAAATCATTTCAAACTTGTTTGGTTTTACTATATGTCTCAAGACATTGACTGCAATCTGTGTCATACTCCCAAAGGAATCACCTAAGTGTATTAATGAATTAGAAAATGTTTTTCTTCCTTGGAACAGTCAAGTTGGTAATATACAGAATGGTCACAGTGGGAAACTGCAGTGAAAGGTACAGGGAACTGTGAGTGACCTCGAATTGGAAATCGTGTGGTTAGTTACAAACCCACCGATTACCTGAGATTTGGGACTACTAAGGAGATACTAATTTACTAATTCCTGAAATACTGTATAAGCATTAGCAGTTTCATTAATAAACTGCCACATCTTTGGTTCTTTTACTGCTTTTTCAGTACCATGAAATACGACCTAGGGAATTTCAATATTTTCTTTAATATCACAAACATAATAGAATTTTAAACCCTCATGAAGAAGTGCTCACTGAACTGCGCACAGGATAGTATAAAATTGAAGGAGCAGAAGACGGGAGAAGAAAAAACACGTGCATTTTCCCACTGGCACTCTTAATGGAAACATGAATCAAGTGATATGCCTAAACACATTCCAAAACTGTTTTTTGAAATATGTATATGGTTCCAATGTCTATCTTGGGGTTTTCTCATGAGCGTATTAAAGCTTTTTGATGAGGGTAATAGATGCAGGTGGCCTATGCTTCTAACTCATAATTAAAGAACTTTAAAAAAAGGTCTAATCAGTCAGGATCTTTAATGCTCCACTTAAAAATGGAGATTTTTTGCAACACTGCCATGACAGGAATATGTATTACATACTGCTACTTTGACAATAGTTACAGTGAAGGGAAGAACACTGTTCCTTTTGGGGCTGTTTCTCCCAATACCTTTTCCCACTGCCTTTCAATTCTGCTTCTCTCTCAAGTTATTTTCCTGACTATTCCTTTTTCTTCTAACTTCAGAGTCATGACGTTGTCACAACTTCTTTCACTGCCTTCAACACGTGGCTCAAAGAGAAAACCTTAAAACCATGCTGCTGAACTCCAGACAAGCCCAAAACAAATTAAAAATCTCTCTTATCTCATCAGAGGATCCTTAGTGACCTACAAGGTTTTACTCTTCAGTCGACTATAAAAACTGAGGGTGCTAATTTTATCTAAGTGCTAACCCACACAAAGGCTGCTTTAGGCAACACTAGCAACATAAACAGCAAAACAAGATGCCACGTGAAACAGCGCTTCCAAGGATGCACTGATCTTTGGAGGCTGGATTTATACATAGCAGCAGCAGCCGGAGTCTTAATTGTGATAGATACTTGCGCAGCAGCATCACAAGCAAACAACAAAATGAAAATCAGATTGTCCTCCTATAACCAAGACCAAATGCAAAAAAGACCAGTGACTAATGCACTGCCAAGCCACTAAAACAGATGAAAAGTAAACAGCACAGATATAAAAGTAATGGAAACTTCAGCTGTACGTGCAAGGGAGCGAGAGACAAAAGAAACATCTCATGCCAACATTGCCCACGGTACATGTACGCGCAGCTATGAAGGCAAACTCCTCTAAGGAATCTCCTGGTGTGGCAGAGTATGTCCTTGACAGGTCCCTTCAGGAAATGAAAAAAAAAGTGACAGTTTCTATTGCACCACACTTCTGCATTGGCAAATACAGACATTCTAGGGACTAACTTTTTAAAGTTTTAGCAAGACTAGCCTACTTAAAAAAATCAACCCAAAAGAAGAAAAAATGATCGCTAAGCAGTTTATTATTTACTGAATGTGCTGAACAAACTTAAATCTAAATAGTTACAACACCCTGAGAGAAAAAGTGTGCAGAAGATGGCTAATCTGACATTCAACTTTCACAATGCATTTTATGTGAAAGTATTGAACTACACAACCTAGTTTTCTGTTTCTCATTTCCAACTATGATCTCATGGCTTTTAATGGCTTCTTTTATGGGTTCAGAAAGAAATTTTATTTTTCCCATACAGTTTATGAACTGATAGAAAAAGCACCTAAATTAGATTGATGTTGATTTGGCCATATGGCTAGATGTATAACAGCCACAGAAAAAATTTCATACCGATACTAATAACCAAGCAACAGGATAATTTTGACAGCTAATGTATCCCTCAAAAGCAGAAGCCTGCTGCTGTCAGTGCTTTGCACCTCCTTACACAATGCAAAAATATGAAGGGTATGTAATTGCATTATTCATGCATATAGTTTGCACCCATTTCAGTCTGCCAGTATTTTAAAATAAGTCCTCAAATAAACCCTTACATGGCTTGCAAAAAAATCTGCAATACAAGCAAGAATCAGGAAAGCAGTTTTAGATTAGATTCCACTTTGTAGTTCCCAAACAAACCTATAACTTGCACTATTTATAAACTGGAGAGAGAAAAGTCATCCCTATTTTTTTTTATTATTATCCTTTTCAATTTTCATGTGAATGATTTTTTTTTAATAGAGCAATTGAGGGCTCACAATAAACACCCTAATACCCCAATTCATTACTACTGCCTAAAAAAGAATGTAATTAAAAGAATTCGTAACTGATGTTTCAGCTGGAAAAATATTCCCTCAATATGTGAAATTATCGATCATCCAAACTATTTTTCATTCTGTGCTTTAAATGAACCTTCAGCTTCCAATTCACTGCTTGTGTTTTCTTCTCTTAGTTAGACCACTGATGGATTTTGGATAAGTCATCACGTTCTTTGTACACATTTTGATGTCAGAGATCAGAAAATTAAGATGCTTTAGCACTATGTTTTGCAAATAAAGTGTTCTACATTATTACCCAGGAGTTCAATATGTGAACACATGATCGACTCCTTTTAGAGAAGTAAATCTGTCAGTAAAGTCACACATGGCAGTCCAGCTTGATATGTCTAATTTGTTCTTGAGCATCACATATATGAAGTACCATCTTTGATAAACTACAGGTAAAATATTTTTTAAACTTTTTGAAAGTAAAAGAGGATCTGGATTTTAAGTCTTGATAGTATCACATGTGATCCTGAGTATGAATTCCAGTAAAGGGCTTTATGTCTATCTTCATATTTAGTTAGCAAGCCTATTTCAAATGACAACAAGAAGTTAGAGAAGTTTATTTTAAAGGACACTGTGGATGTATCCACTTAGAAATGAAGCATGCTAAGACTAGACTTTTTTTAAAACGTGCAATGAGCTAAACATTTAAAACTATATACATATTAAGTTATCCATCCACAGTTTAAAGATGCTCTCAGATTCTATTGTCTTCCTGATACTGAAGTGAGAACAAGAGATGCAGTCTGGTCCTGTTCATGGGAAAATGGTCTAGGAGTCAGAAGACCTGAGCTTTAGGTTCACTGTCAGAAAAAGCAGAAATGGCTTTTTAAAAAAACCCACACAAATAAAAAACCCCAACAACAAAAAACCACAACAGCATCAAGAGTCAGTGAAATAATACAAACAGAACTGAACTTCAAATTTCTGAAGGTATTTTCTACCAACTTCATTACATTAAAAATGAATGGGAAGACTAATGTGCCTAGAATAATTAAAGACACAAAAATCAATCAACTTCAGAAGGAAGAAGCAGGAGTAAAGAAACGATAGACTGGCACTGCATACAAATGCTGCCATCGCTTCTCAGTTACTGACAAGTGGGAAAGACGTTCTGTCCTAGATCAGCATTTTAACAAATAAAGCATGACGGTAAGATTACTTGATGTCTGTAACAGCACTGTGTCACACTGACGGTGCAATAAATACTAAAACCCCTAAGTCTTCTCTCATAGGGAAGGAAAATACACACCCATTGCCAGCCTGAAATTAAGCCTGCTTGGACCGCACGGCTTGCGGTCCCCCTTCCATAGGGATGGGGACTGAAGAAGAGGAGGATGTAGCACACAACACGATTTCAATGTTTATGTTTGCCATGTACTGTCAACTGTCATCACAGGCCCTCGCAACATCTGCTTCTTTAAGCGTATAGATGTTTAACCAAGTTGCTAGTGTTGACTTCGGATGTGCTAAATCAATTGCTGATTGCCAAGTGTTGCTGTGACCATGCATTACTCGCTAAAGGAAGAGCACAGCCAACAACCTATAAGACAGGAAAGCCATTCCAGCGTATCTGGCAAATGCTGAGAAAGCACAAGCGGCATGCAAACAACCAAATGCAAAAAGGAAAGCGAAGATACAAAACTCCAAGGTACTATCTAAGCATAAACAGAAGTAACTTTAGAACCATCTGTAGCTGGGCTCCTGAAACTGAACATTTCCTTACAAAATTATTGTGATACCAGTTAACAGCACATGTACTCTTGTCATATCAGGTATCAAGCATCAGGGCTTAAACGTTCCATCGTTCATTAAATGACCCCTCCCTAGACCTCAGCACACAGAATAACATCAAACTGGACCGACAGATATGGAGTCACAGCTGTATCAAATTAACTCAATACAAATACATCAAATCACTTGTTATGTCTAAAAAAGCTTCAGAAAGCTCTCGCACAGCACTGGCATCTCTTCATAATTCAATAGCATGGATATGAGAGCTGTGAGAAGACCTAAAATTTATAGTTTAATAAATCTGTTTTACATCATGACAATGATTATGTTATGTTCATAGCACGTAACACGAAGGATATCTGCAGGGAAGCAAGTTTTCCCCCATCAGACCAGAAGGGCTTAGAAAGTGACTCAAATGAGATCCTGTTCCCCATGCTGGATATCCTGCTTTACTTGTGTCAGCTATTTCATTTCAGTATTTAACAAATACCATCAGCAGATTTGAAAATTTTACTCTGACAAAATGATCACAAGATAAAACTGTTATTTTTCTTTTCTAATTTGGAAGGCATAGAGCAGTAGTAGTACAGACATTTTTAACAATATGGGACTTTAGTGTTATAAATTTAAATTCAGCAAAAAAAAACCCCAAACACCTAATAATTTTTTTAAAACTAAAGTGATATTTTTCTTCACAAATTATGTGGAAATAGAGGAAAATATTCTTTGCACCACTTCTGCTTTTTTCTATTAGGAGTTGAGGCTTTGCAAAGCCGTGCTTGAAATGATCGTTGATTTGAATTAAAAGCATATAAAGTGATTTGCAAACTACAACAGGCAATCGATTGTCTTATGAATTGTTTGTAACTTCCTTTGTTCATACATATTTGTTGCTCATGTAGTAAAAGAAGAGATAGGTATCATCAAATCACATCTGCTGCTGTTTGAGGCACTTTGACGTAGGATCCCTTTATTGGACTCCAACTGTCTTAAAAATATCTATGCTTCCTTTTCCCTACACAGAATTCACTTTGTAACCTCACTATTCCACTCCTTAATTTATTTTCAGTCTAATTGTTGCATTTATATGTACCTACTCCTACGCGAGCCCAGTTAAGAGCTCCGATTTACAATGCCCACAGTCTAGTTTAAAACAGACCTACCTGAATGGTGTCTCTTGGTAAGGTACAAAAGTTATGTTCCTAGACTTGAGAAAGACACTTCCCTAAAAATGTGTTTGTGTTTGTTTTATTTGTTGGCTGCTCAACTGATCAAAGAATCACCCAAGAGGAAAGTGGCTTAATCCCAACTCCTGCTTGAAGCAGGTTCCAATCAGCCGAAGCTGCTGAGAACTATGTCCAGGGAAGTTCTGAATATCTCCAAAAACACAAATAGCTCCAACCTCTCCGGGCAGCCTGTTCCAGTATTCATTCACTTACATAAATCTATTTGGTGGCAGAATCGATTTAGATATTAAATAGGCTGTCAGGTGGCAAGCATTTGTGAAATGCTTGGAAACTGTGAAATGCAGGAAATGCTTGGGGGGGTTCTTTTTAAAGATTAAGCAATAAAATTATATGTGAAAACTAATAGCTGGTAGTGATTTATTAAAATTAATTAATATTTAATATGAATAATTACCAATAGTATCTAATTTTGTTGTCACAGAAGTGCTGTTTAAGCAATATACATATTCATGGTACCAATAGTAATCAGCAACAAAACATCATCTAGGGAGAGAATTTACAAACGCTGGCAAATTTACAAATGTAGGTCTTAACTCTTTAACAAGGAACGAGACACCATTGTCTTAAAAAAGCCAAATAAACCACAAACTACAGAATTCAAAGATACATTTAGATATTGTATTCATAAATAAAAACAAACTAGCTGCCACCCCAATCAAGGAAAACAAAAGATTAAAGAATTGACGAAATTGATTTTAAATCTAGCATTAAAGTTGATTACCTATCACTGAATGCCTCCTAAGTGAGAAGACATACATAATTTACAATTTTCCCTGTGGCAGCTACACAGTATTTATAATTTATGGAGCTCTCTCCTCTAAATAGATTTTAGTAAAATGAAATGACAGTTCCTGATGGGAACAACCATCTAATCAGTATCAAGGGAGTGTACAGACACTACTGAAAAATTGTCACCACCATTATAACCATACACTTATATTGCCCAAACTTCTAAATATCCATTTAAGCTTAGAAGCAGTCCATCTTTTTCTAAGATTTTGCTGTATGTACATTAAGAAATTTTATTTATTTTCACAGTTACCTAATGCTGTATAGCTACAATACACTTGTAAGAAGCGGGGAGTCATTAGGATCAATCAGCAAGACAGCCCACATTTTTAGAGGTCCTGCCTAGATAGAAGTAACTGTCAGTCAGCCATTGAAACATACTTTTGTCGTGATCATCTATAGGAACTGCAGAAAGCATCAGAAATTTCCTACGAGGAGGAACCCGCTCCTTTTTACCTACCCACCCACTGTTAGTTCCTGAGACCTACTGATTCCTTTGAAAGACAGACAAAATTTTTTAAATCATTCAGAAAATGTCAGTTGTAAGTGACAATATGCTTGTGACACAAGGTTCCTAGAAATATCCCAAGTCGCATTCATGAACCAGATCCTCTAGGTGCAGAAGAGAGTTTTTCATTAGCTGGCACGCTTGGATGTCGATTAGAATGAGCTGTCTTCAGGCAGCAACAAATCGGTATGACAAGGGGATTAAAGAATCACGATTTGAGAGATTGCAATTTGCACTTTGGTCGGCTTGTCACAATCTTACTGTTACTTCAATGCTGCATTTCAACCGATGTGTTACATGATCACTGTATGTTAACCACAATCACTGGAAACACCAAGGATGCTAATAATTATCATAACACAATGATTACAAATTTAGAGTAACTTCAGATAAAAGAGTTACGTTCGAGTACTTACTGGAGATGCATGTACTTGTGTTATTCTTAACTGGTTTTCCAAATCTTGAACTTTATTTTTCAGTTGTGTGTTTTCAGTTTCTAATTCTTGAATCTACAAAGCAAGTGGTTATTGCAACAGCTGTTGGAATATTCATTCATTTCAACAACAGTGTCCATTGAGAGTAAGTTTTATCTGAGATCTGGTGATTTAGAAGCCATGTTTAACTAGTTATCCGATTGCAAAAGATAATTAAATTTCAGTATCTTCTATATTACAACATTGCTTTTCTCTTGAATGACCTTGCAAGATAGCAAAACATAAAACACTGTTTCACAGTTATCAGGTCTTTTTTCAGCTTTCTTTTTTTAGAATCTGCTGCAATTCTTAGGAATCTGAGAATAATACTGGGAATTATGCTGTCATAGCAAGCAGATAACACAAATATAGTAGCATGTTCTTTAATCTCTTAAAAAAACATAGTTCAGAACTTACTCTTTTCTGTAAACCTGCAATTTGTTTCCTTGTTTCAACATCTTTTCCTCCGGATTCCAGAAATTTCCTGTAAGCTAAGTCAAACGCTTGACCAATTGTTAAAGTTATCTCTTCTGCCTTTACATAAAACATAAGATTGAAATTAGTATGTTAAGAATGTTTTATACAATGACTTTCATTTCAGATGATCACAAAATACTTTATACCATGTATCACGTTCAAAGGGTTGGCTTCATCCAGCATGAAGTCCACACTGCAAAGGGGCACGGCAAACACCCTTCGGCAAAATACTTTGACAGAAAATGCTATGCAAGCGACTCTAAAAATACTTCAGATAAAGAAGGGAGGCTGAACAGGCAGAACACACCTAGCTAATTTTTAGTATAAATTATGCCTCTAATTTCTGTAAATACAGATAACACGCTGCTGTATGTCTTTGATGACATCTAAAGCAAATACAGGCTTTTCAATCATTAAACAAATTGGTTTAGTTTTAACGGATTAACGTTTTCATATTAATGGCTGTTTTGACCCCCATTGCTTTTAAATATGTATTTCAACACTTATTTTTACAAGTCCTATAAAATCTCAATCAGCATACTGTAGATAAATGTATTTATCTGCACAAGTATTTCCAATTACAAAAATCCAAACACACACAATTCGCATTTGTACGTCCAAAATATAATAATTCAGTGGCTCTATGCTGATTTGCATCATATGTTAACGATGTGTATACACAGTGGGTACAGAAAATCTACTTTAAAAATAACGGGGTTAAAAATAAGTGTACAAGTTGATAGAGCACACCAAGATTTCAGGAAAAAATGTTGACTTACAAGAGGCATCAATAAAAGGTGAACACACGGATATGCCACTTGCCTTAGAACTTCAGTACAGAAAGTGAACACAGTTCAACAATGACTTTTTTATTTTTTTAAACAATTTGGCAGGGGGAAAAAAATCGGAAAAAACATTAATCTGGCTAAAGCTAAACTAGAATTTTTCTCTTCTTTATTGAATGAAAACCTGAAATTGGTTGTTTCTCATGAAAGTAGAGCACTGCGCTCAATGCCAAGAATATTTTTCCTTCACTACCTATAAGAACATGAAGGGCTGGATACACAAAAATGGTACGGAATGTGATGCTCCCAGTCTTTTAACCATCGGCACAACAGTAAAGTCATTCAGTAGAGGTGTGTAAAGACCTAAGTTCTACAGGAATGGGGAATTTACCTCTCTATCTTTCCACTGTGGAAAAAAAAATAATACAACTACCTTTATTAAAAAAAAAAAATCACAGGAAATTATTTTAACCAAATTAGACTGAATTAGACCAGAAAAGCTGAACTAGGACTGCATTAAGAATAACTGTTTATATTAGTAATAGGAAAGTGTAATGGATGCTGGGCACATGCGGTCATATCTTCTTGGAAGGATGAAGGTTGGCTGAAATGAAAAGTACCGACTGAGGTGGGATCCTTTGAAATCTGAGAGCGCTAATGAACAAAGAGTGAAACAGAGGAAAATAGTAAAGTAAGTGAAATAACAGGTTAGAGAGAAGAAGAAACGGTGCACTGGTCTGGAATAAAAATGGTACTAGTGTGCAGAGACTGCAAAAGCAATTTAAAATCATGGGAATGTGTGAAAAAGAGGTGCAGGAGAGAAATTTGAAGAGAAATGAACAGATGTGTACAGCAGTTGTGAACAATACCTACTGAAGGCACTGGAGCAACGCAGGTGAACAACAAAATAATCAGAAATACTGTGAAGTACCACATAATGCTACATAATTGCATATAAATAGAAGTGAATATACATCTTTTTCTAAAAAATATTGTTTCCTTACTACTTCCTTTGTATGATAGCTCAGCTACTTCAGAATAAAACAAAAAGAGGGGCTCCAGATTATAAAAAAACCCTAAACATCCACTTTTGGTGTTGGTTCCAGTGTTTTTACATGTTAATTACTTTCTGCCAGGGTAACCACATGGCCCTGTTTCAGCTAGACACCATTTTATTCATTTCCCATCCTAAAGTATTACTGTTTTTTCTGCTATTGCACATTTTTGAACAGTTGCCCTGTTCTATCTCAGACACAAGAGAATGTCAGTGGTTGGTGCAATGAATTCTCTAGTGGTGCATCACAGCATTAGCAAACTTGAGAGACATGGCATGGGGGTGGGTAGAGAAGGGAGAACTTTGCTGAAAAAAAAAAAAAAACAAACCCCCAAAAATTAAAAAAAAAATTTAAAAGCCCAAAATCTGAGGCAGACACGTCAGCAGAAGAGCCAGTGAGGGTATCTCTCAGCCACAGGGTTGCAGCAATCTCTGCAAAACAGCTGTGCAAACATTTCAAGCTTGGTGGGATGCATGCAGTCTGTTCTCTGAGAGTATTGCCGATGCTCAGCCTAGGGTATCGAGCTGGGTAGTAAGAAGAATTGTCCCAGAAAACCACCTTAGATCCATAAAGAAAAAGGCTCTCTTTTAAATTAATGCACCTAACTTACAAGACACTATATTGGCATAAAAGATTATAGCAAAGTGACTTCAATTAAAAGGCAGGCTATCTGCCTTTATTAACCATTCCTGGTTTATTGCAAAGTACACCAGTCAAAGTCCGTAACAGCCACCCCAATTCTTTTAAAGCATCTTGCATACTTACACACTTTTCACTGTCAAATACATAGCACAGATGCTTATTTGATTCTGAGTCTTTGCATATGAAAGTAAATATCCTCTTGTCAGTTTTATCATCGGCACAAAATGATATCCTATGGAGCTGACAGTTGTGTTGGACTTCCTGCAAATAAAAAGAAAGTTTCTTTTCAAGAAATTCCTTTACTTGCTTAGGATAAAGATGCACAAAGGAAATCTCTGGATTTCCTCACGTACATAAAAGCAGGCAAGTTACAGCAACATTTTTGAATGTCTCTCATTGTACATGAGAGGGCCCAAAAATGGACTTGAAGTATAACAGTAGTTAGCAAACTCATCTCCTAACAAATGTTCCCATTTTTAGTGAATGTAAGCAGGAAATTTTCATTTGGACAGGATTAATCTGGAAGTGTTTATTCGGACGGTAATTTCTGTTCCAGAGGACTGATTTTACTGTTGCTTTGTGTCCCTGTGCAATTTATTTAGGGACTGACTATGTAAAATATTCTGTTCTTTTTCCAGGTGCACATCATCTTCAGATTGCATCATCTCCCAGAGTTTGTTAAAATGGTTTTAGTCAAGTAAGTCCTTGCCTTTCTATCTTAAACATAGAAAAGAGCAATAAAATGACTTTGTTATCCCAATACAGGGGCACAGAGAGATAAATTAAACATCTAAAGAATTGCTTAGGTGCAACATAAACAGCTTTTAAACGTTATTATTTGCATATGCTCAATACTATATTTCACTTATCATTAAAAAGCACATTCCAGCTATTAAGAAAGTTGCAATGGCAATGCTCTTCAGCTCAGCTTCACAAGACTGAAAGCAACTATCTCAACTATTATTTTTTTTGTTGTTTTTCTTCAGCAAGTCTCTTCTTGGTATTTTATTTTATTTGGCTTATTACATGGGAAAGCAGTATTTGCTTTAAAGGAAAATATGCAGTTTAGATGTGAACTATTATCTATTAAAAAAAAAGGAAAGTTTCTGTGCCGCACTGGGATTCCCAGATTGCTATAAGGACATAAATAAGGGCATGCCCTCTCCGCACACAACCCTTTACCAAAAAAAAAGTACCATATGGGCAATTTTTCCTCCTTGCCCCAACTGGGTCCCTTTTCTCAGTCTTTACAGCTGTTCTTCTGTGTACCCTATTTCTCCCATGTCCCCAGCTCTCCCTCACATTTAATCTCTTTTTGTTGTAGCTCTTTAACAGCCACACGTGACAACACGTGCTTGCTCTGGTTCTTTTAGATTTATGTATCCATATAACTTTATATCAGTTAAGGACAGAACCGCTTTTCTGTAATTCTCCTTTGAGTGCCAAGTACGGAATCAAGTCCTGATACAGCAGCAGGCCTCCTAATAGTCATCAACAAAACAACTAATAGTCATCACATGAATACAAGCCAATATTACTCTGTAACAATATCAAAGTGATTTGTTTCAAAAACACAAGGAAACAAAATATTGTAAGCAGCGATGGTAACGCGGAATTTAAGTCATTTCCTCAAGCACCTATAAGGTGTGCAAAAAGAAGGAAAACCTGATTCAAATTTACTTTTACCTGTAGCTTTAAAAAATGAAGTGGGGGAGATGAAAAGACTACTCATAGCTGACTACTACTTGAGTTAGAACAACATTGCTGAGAGATTAGAATGTTCCTATTCCCCCAAGAACTTCCGTCCCACAGCCTTCTGCTCATCTCCGCGGGAAAAGTTAAGGCGACTAACATATTTTGGCATTTAAAACTGTTATTTTAAGACAGTTTTTGCCAGGATATGGGGTTTAGTCCCCCCTTCTGCCCTATGACATAAGGAAGATGCAATTAAAGTTGACATGGATATTTCTTGCCCCCTCTGCTTACGGACTGTTGAGTCGTGGTTGTATCAAGAGTCCGAAGTGAAAATGGGTTGCAAGTAGACAGAGCCTTGAACTAAAGCTACCTTTACTCAAAAAGCAGTGTCACTGTCTGAATCATAGGAATTTCTCCAGAATTAAGCAGCAGTAATAAACAGTTCATTCAAATCCAACATTAAACATACGTAGGAAAGATTTAAGAGCACTCAGATGTTAAGAATTGCTGACAAGTGAATAAATACTGTTTAGCTTGATGATATTTATCTCATTACTCCTCTTTGAAGTCTGTGAGGAGAATGTTCTGCTTACTTTGTAACCCCTTCCAAAATACCAGAGCAAACAAAGGAACACAAACCCCATCCACGGGATGACTCAATGGACTTAGCGGCTGAAAGGACAGGAATTGTCATGCTGTGCCAGACGAAAAGCCAACAACAGTGCTGACGGCCCGCTACGTTAAGTTTACAGAGAAATGGGTAATACACCTGAGAAACTTAAGCATTCTAGGGAGAGGGGATAGAATAAAAAAATTAAAAACACAAGAAAAGGACGGGGAAAACCCCCACAGGTTAAGGAAAGAGAGGTGCAATTCCAAAAGGAGCAGCATGAAGAATGAGTCATTGCAAACAGCATCCTCATTCATCTGCACACACCTACCTGTGGGCATCTACACAACGGTGACCATTTGGAAAGGTGTTTATCATACACGGTGTCAACATTTATTTACCACAGCATTTTCACCTGTCTCAGAGTTTAGAAGTTCTGGTGTGAAAGGATTAAAAAAATTAAATCCCACATTAGCTACAGTGTGTATTGTGCAGTATCATGTACCTTCCCCGGGAGATGCCACCCACGTGTTGTAACACAAAATGGTAGTTTGGAAGAATTTTTCATCAACAGAACAGCATTCATCATAACACTTTTTTTAAAAATATAAAACAACAAAAACATTAAAACCAGTTAAAACAATGTTTAATTACTGGTTTAGCACTATAAACACACAAGTCTCTTACCTTTGTTTTTGGATCTAGAATTTTTACACCATAGATTGAGATTTGTAATTCAACTTTAGGTGTCTTCTGGCCTTCAGATTTCTTGATATGTCTTGCAAACTATAAGATGAAAAATACAACAGCAATCACATTAATAGTAAGTTTCCTTTTTTTTTTCCCCCTCTCAACTCCTTCCACCTGAAGTTGTTTCCTTCTTCAAAATGCTCTTATAAACACCACCAACTGTTCCCAAAGTCGCAGGTGGGCAGAGAACAGCATTTCTGACTGCACCCTATACCTATAATTCAAGAAAAAATGTTTTATTACTTAGCTGGTTCTCTTGAAACTTTTATCTGCTGTTTATGCACTTAATTTAAGCTTTTGCATGAGATTTCTGGGAGAACAGTAGAAACACAAACGCTTTCAGACAGTTTGTTAACTGCTTGGCTGTTGAGCAGTGAACATCGTTAGGTTTCCCACATCCCACTGTTTCTACACTCCCTCCCGTACACATGCACGGAGGGTACTTCCCATATGTTTCTCTAAGGAAATCAGTTCTTTCAAACAGGTTCAGTTTGAAAGCACTACAGCTGTCAACACCTAAGAAACACTTGATCTCTTCTACCATATTCTCAGGATTTATTTGCTAACAGTTCACTAGATGATGGCTAGACAACACTTTATATGACTGGGTTGGGCAATGTGTCCTATTCAATACATTTTCCATCCTTTTATATCTCCTTTCCTAGTTGCTAGATCTGACCTGTCCTTCTCTCATCAGCACTGCATATAAAATAAGCAGAGAATCTAAAATTTGCTACTGCATGGCAGCTAGGAAGGGTCAGGAGTTTGGGTAACATACTTAGCAGAGACACGGAATTGCTCTACATCTGCTCTGTTATAAGCCCTTCTCCTTTCAAGTCTCCGACAGCCTGGCACTGTATTTTCAGATGCGTAAATGATGATAACTCAGCGAAGGCCAGGGGAGCTGGAGTCTCTTCTTCACAGCTACATGTCTGAAGACACCATCCCCAAACCTGCTCCCACTCAAGTATAACTGAGGGTGTAATTCACCATCAGTACAAATACACTGTATAAAAAGTCCATGAGAACAATGACTTTTAGTGGCATAAAGAGTCTAGGATGTCAGCAACGGTGCTAACCTATCTTAAGAAAGGTTAGACCTGGAAGAAAGAAGCATGAATTGCCTTGTGATTGGGAAGTACTTGGCTGTGATCAACTGATAACTCCCCCCAGAACACCGACACCCCTGATTTCAATGAATTATTGAAGTGATAGTTGAGGGTTTGGGTTTTTGCTCTGTTCCCATTCCTATGCCAATGAGTACTTGGGAAATCCTTCCACAAACTCAACTGCTTTACACAGTATAACTGTCTCCATCTGTTTTATTTCATTTTTCTTGTAGGCGGTTCTGTTCATGGCAAATTATTGACTAGTTTTAAGAATCACCCTAAAAGCACATAAATAACCTGTTTTTCCCATCCTTCAAATTTTATTCCACATTATGATACCACACTTACTGAAAAATTTAGTAACAAAACACTAATTTATAATTGATCCCAATTACTTCATACAGTAATGTGACCTATCCTGTTTATTACTGGTTAATGTATCATCAGATTAGCTGATAGGTATCACACACTTCACAAGTTAGTTTAAATAAAAAAAACCCCCACCCAAAAACCAAATTAAAAAAAAAATCTACACCACTCTATGCCATACTCAAAACCAACTCTTAAATCTAAATACCCATTTTACATTTCAGCAGCTAGGATTGCTAGAGCCACGGTCCAAATATTTTATGAAGGTTTGTACATGATGACTTACTACTGAAAACCAACAAGTCAAAAGTCAAGCAAACCTAACGTAACTTCTAGTTCTGCCTTTTTTCAGTATCGTGTGTATGGCTCTTGCAACGTACATATGCTTTTCCTGTCCTCCTACGTATCTTCATGCCCATTTCTCACACAGAGTATACTTTTAATACAGTTTAACAATCACGCCAATCCCTTTATTAAGGTGGGTCATCTCATATGCATATTAAAAAAGTAGTTTTATAGAAAATAAATTTTAAAAAACCTAATCACTGGTTTAAAGGCATTCTGGCCAACAGCATTTCTTGACTTTCTAGAACAAATCATATTTGCTACAGGAAAAAAAAAAAAAAAAAATAAAATCACTAATTAAATCCCCCAAGAATCTGACTTAGATTTCACACTGTCAGTTTAACCTGTTTGATTCTTAAGTCTCTGTTTTAAAAAATAGGAAAATGATAGGCCAATCAATGGTTTAGTAACGCAGATCTTTTTTTCCCCCAAGATGAATATAAAACTTAAAATTGTCTTTCAGATCATTTTCATACATTTATTTAATATCCCCACTCTTCCAGCTTTCCTTTCTGATTGCTCATTTGCTTATGTCCTTTTATTGGATAAACCTTTGAGGACACATGTGGTCCCTCTCCATAGCACAGCAGGGCTCTGCGCCTGGCTCAGTGCCACGTGTTACATGGAATGACCGCAACACCCCCAGGTCACCCGGCCACTTTGGGCATCTCAGTTTCCCACGTACTTCACAGTGCACAGAAACACACCAATGCAATAGATAATCCTGGGGCACACCTCGATTTGGAACAGCCTTGAACTTGAGTGAACCCTGGCTTTTTTGGAAGGTCTCTTTACAAACAAGATGCACACAATTATGTATCTACAGTAACGAAAAGGAGGTATAAACCGTATTTGATTTTACCGAGTCACAGCCATAGTATATGTTGAGAATGATGATGAAATGTTTGGTTTTCCAAGTATGATCATCTTATCAGAATCTCAAACAATATCTACATGAAAACTTTTCAGAATAACTAGATTTTAATAACTTGCACAAGTTTTAGAACAGCTGGCCAAAGCTTGCTCCAAGTAGTCAAGAAGTCTTACAACACTGAGGAAGTTCCAGAAGATAATTCTGTGCCAATATTAAAAAAAATAATTAGGGTAAACAAAATGACCCTACCACATCTCCGCTCTCAAAAGGCACAAATCAAGTTCAAGAACTAGGGAATTCAAGTGAGATGAAGTTAATGATTATCAATATGGATTTTACAAAAAAACGCGGCCTGTCAAAACACACAAAGCATTTGACTGAGTTTTGCATGCCGTTAGATTTAGGAAATGAAGCAATACAAAGAAAGTATTAGTTAAGTTAGTTACATTAGTCTCCAGATGCAGTTATAAACAGGAAATTGTCATTGGGAAGATATGTTTCTAATGTATTCCAGCAGGGCTTGTTTCTGAAGCATGACATTATTGAACAGTGACCAGGAGGAAAATAATTACTGATAAAATCCACAGGCAGAAAAAATGAGAGGGGAAAAAACCAAAGAGAAAAGTAATTAACGAGCTGAAATCTAAAAGCGTTCCATGGGAAGCTCACTGGTCACAAGGGCTGATGGAGGGGCAAACAACGCAGAGAACACCTCGCCAGCCAGACCACCACAGGTTGCCTGTGTCCAAACCAACCCCCTCCGTTGCAATACCAGCGTCACAAATCATACATACGGGAATAAACTTTCTTTCTTGGGAGACTACCTTGTGAAGATGGAATTAAGAACGTCTTGATGTCACGTTAGGCCTTCTGCTAACTGTGGACCTTCTCATGAAACTACCGCTGGGAAGATGAATGTGATCCCTGGATATTTCAGAAAGATACCTAAGGAGACAATGGCTGCACCATTTCAGCTGCTTGCGAGGAACGACTCAAATTGTATGTTCTGAGGTTTGCAAATGCAAAAAGCTGCTGACAAAATGGAGAAAGGTCGCAGGATATTTGCACAAGCCAGCAGAGGACTGGACACCCGCTTTAGAAGAAACTCCATCAAATCAAAAACAAAGGGTGAAAGAGAAACACAAAAGCATCTCTTTAACACAGACTTCCAGAGACACAAATGAGCTTCTTAATCAAAGGTTTACTGGGATACAGTGCCTGAAAAGTACACATAGACAAATTCAGAAAGTCTGGTGCAGTTACTTTAACGGTTTTCCTGCCTGCTCCCTCTTCCGTGTCACAACAGGCAACATCCACCCATCAGTAATTCCTTTCGTACCTGACCTCTTCCAGAATGCCAAGTTCAGCCACCTCCCAAACCTGTGCAGGGTTTGAACAGCAGATCCTAACACTTAGGCAGGTATCAGCCAACTTGCCTTTTTTTTTTTTTCTTCTATTTTTTATTCTACTTGTTCCTTCTACCTAAAGAGAACCCTGGGGGACTTCCTGACAGGGCAGATCTCCAAGCATTATTTTCCCCTTTCAGCACACATCTGAAACAAAGCAATAGTTGCAGCTCACACTGTAACAAGATTATTTAAAAGGGTAAAAATCTGTAGCCTCCCATTGGCATCGAAACACACAACGATATAAAATTATAATGAATCACAGCATGGCTTGAGAAGAGATATAATGGGCCAAATTCTTAAGCTGTTAGTTTATACATACATAGTTCTCAGGCAGAACAGCCAGGTTTGGCCCAGTATCAGTATCAGCAGGTCAGTGGGATGGGCTAGCTTTTATTTCACTGCTTTGCAATTAACATCCTTTTTTTCTTGAATCTTTTTACAGAAAGCAACAGATACAAATAAATCTATTTTCTATGGTTTAATTTAATTTTTAAAATAAAAAACCTTCCATATATCTTGTCTATTATTACAGTAGCAGGGAAAATGGCATACTTTGAGACTTACTAAAATTACCTTTGAAAAGCTTATGCATCAAGTCTCAGCAAACCACAATCAGAGGATTAATCAGCAAAAAAAACATGGTGAAAAAAAAAAATCACATTTTAAAAACAGCCAGGAGGTTTTAGTTGAAGAAATAATGGTTAAAAAAAATTTCCCATCTTAATCAATTTAAGCTATGCAAATTTAAACTATGTGCTTTTATTTAATATTAACACCTCACTGCACAATTCAGGAGTTTATTATAAAAACTCAAAACATCAAAAGGTAGACACTTCTGTGATTTGGGCGCTAATTTTCAGCCCAAGAAACAGAGGTTCAAGTCCTTCATTTTACGCAGGCTTCCAGTGAGACAGCAGACATTGTACTTCATGTGGACACCTTAAAAGATACCTGTTTGAGGGCAATGTAGGTGTCTAAGCTGAGACACCTGGCATTGAGAAGATGCTTCTCGTCTTTTTTTCATAACAACACTCATTATAAGGAAAGTTGTCTGGTAAAAAAAAAAAAAAAAAAAAAAAAAAGGCCCTATTCTTTTGCAGCAACTGCATACCATCTTTTTTTGGTCATATTATGGTCCAAACTCTCATGCATGTTTTATTTGGGTATAATAAAATTATGACCTCTGAAAAATAGCTGTCTAGAAGATTAAAAGGATGAAAAGGCCACAGATCTGCGAACTTGAACGTCTCAATCATCAGCTGGCTAGGGAAAAAGCTGTCTTAGAAATCCATTTCTATGGAATATGATGTATTTTATTTTCCAGACACACACTGGACTGAGAGGAAGGCTATTAATCTATTAACTACAGTGCAGAATACAACGCAGTACAATCTTTTTTCTGTCTCTCACTCTTTGAAGGTTTTTCTGGTTAGTTGGTTGGGTTTTTTGGGGGTGGGTGGTGGGGTTGTTTTGTTTTGTGTTGTTTCGGTTCCGGGGGGGTGGGGTTGTTATTTTGTTTGGTGGTGTGGGGCTTTGGGGGTTTGTTGGCTTTTTGGTCTTTGGGTTTTGGTTGTGGTTGTTTTTTTGTTGGTTTGGAGTTTTTGGGGGTGTTTTGGTGGTGGGTTTTTTTTGAGAGGGTGTAAACAAGTATTCTCTTCTTCAGCTCTTCTCATCTGGTCTGCTTTGGTGTTCAGGCTGTCCCTGGCTGGTCTGGGGCCACACATTCTGCTTTCCCCAGTACTTCAAAGAGAGCAGTCATGGGTGTAAGGCTTGACTGGCAACCTCTTTATCCCAATATTAAAAGATTTCCTGTACTCTCCTCTCCTCGGTCCTTTCAACAAGAAATGAAACCCAGCTTTAACAGAAAAGAGAGCTCAGAACAATATCCACTGATGGTCCAGTAAGGGCAACAGCAGGACAGCCCCACAGCATGTGTGGAGGTGTGTGGAAGAGCACTCTTCACTTTGTGTGTCCTTACCGGCCAAAGAGCTGGTGAAGAATATTGCAAGCGGCTTCAAAGTGATTAATTCTATGTACATTATCTCTAGTCATCTCCATTTACAGAAGAAAAGAGGAGGAGAAAAGGAGACTGAGCTGGAAGACGGGTAAGTAGGAACAGCCTTAAGTGTGGTCCTTACAAAAACATCCCTTCGAAGACTGTAAAAGGAACAGCCCTAAACTCAGATGTTTACTTCTGGTTTCTCCCTGACACCGCTCCACACCGTTTTCTTACCCATGGTCTGGTTGTGCTGCCCTTCCCATCCGTTATGCTGATTCTTCCACCCGTTCTCACCTCTGGCAACCCTTCAAGCACTTTTTGAGAAAGACCAAATTCGTTCCTATGGTCTGATTTAGAAGTTACATCCTTAATTAATTAAGAACAGTAATCATTTCACTTTATTCAAAGGTGTAAATGTTGTCAAATCACACTTAGTAACGTAGGCATGTGCTGACACAACATCTTGGTACCATTTTCCTTAGCTTTTATTTCATTCTAGAAATTAGTTTGACTAGCAAACTGGAAGGAAAAAATTGTTTGTAATAAATTATGAGAACAGTTCACCTTCTCTTAGAAATAAAAATACACATTTTAAAACATTAGTGTCCAACTTTCTTCTTTCTTCTGCAGTACAGCTCGAAGAAATTTGAAAGCACAAGAGGGAAATCCCACCTAGATAAAACCAAAACCTCTGGACAAACCTCTAGAAAAATTAAATATAGATGCTTGAAAAACCTGTATATTCAAACTGCAACTGATCCAGCAAAATTGTCAAGTAGAAAATGCAGTAGTAGTATTTGGGATAAAACAAGTACAATGAAGCATCAAGAAAAATTTCCTCCAATTTATTGTGTTTTACTGTAGAACATCGGCTCCACCTGCTGGTCCAAGCAAGCTCATGGAATGGCGTGACGGAGTTTTGCACAAACCTGTTTTGTAAAGCTATGAGACTTTGTGCTGTATGAGTTAAAAGCTTTTGATTTTAGGAAGTAAAGAGTTGTATATCAAACGTCTACTCTGACACAGTTCGATGACATGATGGCTTAAAAGAAATAGTCGATAGGTGACAATATTTCATGGCCTAGATATCACTGTAAGCACGTGACTTCAAAAGGTTATTAATGCGATGCACACCGGCTGTAAAAATAGCTCCAAATAAAGTCAGCTGGTTTTCTGCTAGCTATTAATTTTCATTAAAAACAAATTATGCTTAAAAACATTGTGATTAAAACCATATTCCTATAATAAAAATATAAATATACCATCACAAGCTACACATCTTTTTAAAATTCTTCTAATCCCCGAAACACTATAGACGTTTTCTTTCAATATAAGATATTAGTTTTCAAGCTGTTTTCACTGGTTTAAAATTTTTAATTAACATCTTAAAACAAGATAGAGATGTGTGGTCTATAATAAAATCCAGTATCGCTAGGCATCTCTTCAAAGAATTCAGATGCACAACATAAGTCAATATTGAAATGAGCCTTCAGTTAATTGAGGATTGTTTCAAATATAAAACTTCTTCATTGCTCTCTGAATTCTGTTCCAAGATATTTCAAGTCTTTCCAAAAATTGCCTTTAATTACTTTGTGAGTTTTCTAATAAACTTGCGATTATATAAGATCCCATGTAATACTTGACTTCTAAGCTCCAAACTTCCAAGCTTGAAGAAAATCCTGTAATTCTGGCAGCAACAATTCAGACACGTATCTCCAAGGCAGTTTATTTAGGGAACACGTGTAAAAAGTTAGAACAGATACCGACACATTCCAATGACACCACAAGCATATACAAAAAAATTCTACTTCTAAATTTTAGTGCTAGGCTGACACGTTTTTTCCCAAGAAAGGAAAATAGTGCTGGCTCTTTCTACACTTCAGAGAACAGGTATTTGAAATCCTTTGTGGACCTGCTGTCAGAGCACACTATTTCAAGGGACCAAATGCTATAATCCAGCCCACCAAGAGCATCTGGTGAGGAGCGAGAGCCCAGGTCAGCCTGGAGTTCCACCACTGAGACAGAGACACCTAGCAGCAGCTTTATGTAGGAGGGGTCTGATAGAACACCATTAGACTAGAATCAAAAATTCTCCATAGCAGGATATTATCTTGACCGATTTCTGCACAGAATTAGCATTGCAGCAGGTAACAGGATTTTATAAACAAAACACCTAACACAACATGCTTCACTCCAGTATCAGCCGTAAGCTGTGCAAGGTGCACACAAACCCATACGTTTTGTTTCCACTGGTAGCGTGCTGCAATGATTAAAAAAGGGTCATACTTACATTAGCCTAAAAGACTTGAAAAAAACTAGGCAATAAGGTCTCTGATGAAATGCAGCAGAGTAAATCTTTTTGGCATGAAACAGTCTAAGAATTGACTAAGCGAATTTTTAAAGGCAGCTGTACTATTCTGGTAGCGTGAAAATAAAGGCCAAGAACGTCTGGTTCAATACCTCAACACAATTACTAATTAATCTTGTAAAGATATTTCTTTTCAAGGGAAATCTCAGTCTTAAAAGCTGAGCTACACGAAGTGTTGCATGCCTTCTTTCTTTTATTTTTTATTATAGTAATAACACAGAATCAAATTTTTCAGCATTGATTCCCAAAATTTTCTGTTTCCAAGGAACTTCTGTTTAAATGAAAACTGAAAACCCTACAAAAAGTTATGGAAAATACAATAGTAGGCAGAACAATTTTTACATCTAAATAAACTGATGCCCCAATAGCTCTTTGGAGATAAACATGAAACAGTGCAATTCCACAGTAACATGCGTTAGCAGACAAATGAAATCGGCATTCCTGCTACAACTCATGGCATTTGAAGAGCTTTAAGCATATCAGCTGTCACTCAGTCAAGTCAAAGCCGTGTTATCAGTTAGCAACCCTCAACAAGTCATTCCCCTAGGACACCTCCTAACTGTCTACTGAGTCCCTTAGTGCCCAAGGACGTACAACCAAGAAGATACTGTAAACATCTGATTTTCTCAGCCATGTGCTGGTGCACATAGATGGTGTTTGTGTGCACAGAACTTTTCCAACGAATCATGAAGACCTGGAGGACAAGGCAGGAATGCCCTTTGTCCTAAACAGGCTGGGTTTGTAAACGCTGTTCTCTCACTACAGCTCTATTTCCAGGTGTATCACCAGTTATCACAGCTGGAGGGTGAACAACATTCATGCCCGTGTCGCAAACCCTCACCTCCACTCTAACAGTCAGTTTACGGGGATCAGACACGTTAGCTTTAGATGAAGAGCAGTCAGCGACAGCCAGTACCCACAGAGCTGGTGTAGCCCATTACGGCGCGGTTTGGTGTTCCTACTCCTGCTCTCTGGCACCAGCACTTACCTTAAGCGGGTGAGCACTCTATGTTTTGCGACAGGAGGCAACTCACCTAACCGGAGCTCATAGGAAAGCAACACATAGCCCAGAGAAATGCAGGACAGACATTACTGAAATCACTGTTTTTTCAGTCAAAGAAGCATTCATTTTCTTAAATTCTCCGGCAACATGTTTGGAATGCCAAATGAGAGGCATTCAATAGCCGTAAAGTGAGGATGGCAGCTAAAACAAATTGTTGCTACCGAAGTTTGTATTAACGAAGCCCCGCAGTTTCCAAAGAACAAGCATTACACATTAAGGTACATAAACTTTATACTATAAATAATTGTATAAGCTAGGATACAACTAAATATTTGTACAGCAGAACATCTGATAATGCGGACATAATAGGAAGGGCCCTGTGAAGAGATTAGGAAAAGCAACTGCTTCCAGAACCAGTGAATTTACCTAGAAACACTTCCAAAGCGTTATGTTGTTATGTTACAAAATATACATTCTATTTATATTTCATTAAGAACTCTTTCTTACCTTCAATTTTCTAACAGCATCTCTTACAACTTCTGTGCCTTTGGGCTGCTCCACCTCCGTACTGCCAAGAAACTGAAAAGATTGCAATTTGTGAGAAATGAGTTATGCATTGAAAGGTCTAATTTACTCAGGTAATCTTATTTTCCAATTATTTCCACGTAACACTTTGGAAACAGAATCATTTCAATAGTTGATAAATAACAAATCTTCATACAACTATTTCTATTCAGGAAAATAACAACAATTAAATTCTAATTCAACAAATATAAGAGTTATCAAAAGCAGCTTTTAAAAAACATTTTATTTATCTCAATCCTATACAAGTCTGTAAATTAGAAGTTGAGTACCTTTTTCCACTGGGAAACTGTCACTTTGGTAATAACATTTCTTTCGGGACAAAAATGAAAAAATGCAAAATAAAATACTGACATAAGATACTTCCCATGAATCAACAAGAGCCAATGGTTTGGTCTATGTTACTAAAACTTTCATAGTGATGCAACGTAAATTAAAAAGACTGATTTTGCGCTCACAGCTGCTTGGTACAGTAATTTCATGGACTTAAAGGAACTAGGCTCCAACTTACATAAAACCAAGTCTTGTATTCAAAGAGATGCTACTAGAGATCATAGTTTTGCGAAGTAAGGTTTTAACGACAACCAAACATATATCTGTTAAGATACAAAGCATAATATTTCAAAGGGATCTTACCGTTTCTTCTGCACAGTTATGCTTGCCTTCTACTCTACTGTTACGAAAGGTACAATAATCCTGCCCAAACTGCATCTGTGTCATAATTAATTTTGAATTGCCTGATTTTCTCATTGAGGTGCAGTTGGTCTGAGTCACACCAGGTACCTGTATATGCCAAAATAAGGCTAGCAAGCAGGAACAAACCCTTTTTTCTCTCTAAAGTACACAATTGCCTGCATAACACGACACACAGAGACATAATTTTTGACTCTTAGCAGTTTCAAAAAGAACTTAAATTTGCCACACGACAGATGCTTTCAACGTAGTTCCTCTGCAGTTTTACATTTTATTAAAACTTCAAAATGTGATTACTGCAGTCAGTGTGCTCAAGCTGTACTCCTGCAAAGAAACTCTGCAGCTTCACCAACAATCCATCGCATCAGGAATTTGCTACTAACTCTGAAATACGATGTGCCACCTTGAATATAACAGTGTGTAAATCAAAACACTATGCACATCTGCTGTCAATATTGCCTACTATTACAATTCTCCAGCTAGGAGAGCAAGGTTTTATAATAACAAAGCAGAAACCTTTATTATTGATTTGATGTCTTTCATGCAACGTCTCCAATGACTTTAAATAGAAGGTGTGTTCTTCCCTGGAAAAGTGACAGTTGCAGAGAACGCATATAAAGAAGAATGATCCTTGGACATTATGGATACTACATGTGACAGAAAGCTAAATAAATGTATGTGAGCAAATGTACGTGAGTGGGGAAAAAAAAAAAAAAAAGCTAACCACAAGCTTAAATGCGCAAGAAAGGTTCTTACCTGACCTTATCTACTCTTTAAGAGGAATGCTGATAATACCAGATACCTGGACACATACATATCTATACACCACCCACTTGGCACAACACAAGAGGTAGAATTGCTGTAAAGTTTGCGAGTAGGCGAGGGTACGTGACATAGAGCACAGGAATCCTGCAGAAGCACGGGAAATCAGAGCCGCAAGCGCGGGCAAGGCTCAGCGCACAGAGGTCCCTGCTGCCCGCGGTGCCGGGGAAGATGCCTGAGCGTACTCCACACGCGCTTCCCAAGACCTGTGCTGTTTGGAAACTGGCAGCTCCAGAGGCGTTATCAGCGTAAGTCGCCTGGTACTCCTTGATACAGATTTAGTGGCCAGGCCTTGGGTGGAATTGTGTCGAGTACAATTGTAGATGCCCTGGGTAATGCTGCCTCGCCCGCAGCTGCTTCTCCAGAAGGGCACAGGGCTGCCCGATGTTTCTCGGTTGCTTACTGCCATCCAGATGGCTGAGTTAGCAAAAGATATCTCATAAGCAAGAGAGTCATTTCCCCTCCACTTTCCTCTGTTACCTCTGTTACCTCGCTCTGATTCACAAAGTCCAAGAAAGATGAAGGTATCTTTGCTGCATTCAATAAACCCCAGCAGCAGACTAATCTTTCCACGAACAATAACTTCCATAAATACTGGTTTCCCGGGGGGGGGGGAAACTTAGCTCGTACCTCACGCTAATTCACATTACTGCCTTAGAAAGTGTAAGCACCAAATTAAGCTTCTGCCACAGCTGGGGAATCTGTTAAATGTCACAGAGTCGTTAAGCCCATAGCAATATTCCCCAAATCAGAAATTACCATTTCTAATGACGGAGGGGAGGGAGAAGTAGACATCTAAAAACAAACTGCTGAAAGCACAGGCTGAAATGACTGACAAAACCTGAAGAAACACATACTAGATTGGGTTTGCTCCTCAAGTTACCAAAGAAATAAACAACCAAGACCCGAAGTATATGGAAACATTATAAGCATTATATCAATATTTATGGAACATAACCAGAATTCCAGCAGTCATTCATAATGAGCTGTCTTCCCAATGAGTATCGGGATTGACATTAAGCATCACTACTGAAATTTTTATTGCTCTCAGCAGTTTTGAACTGGATGTAGAATTAGAGCTTATGCTTAATGAAGTATTCAGCGTAGGAAAATATAGTAAAACTGCTTTTTTTTTGTATTTTATTATTTTTTTGCATATTATTAAAAAACAAAGAAGATTTGTAGCTTAAGTGTTAATATCAGAAATTCGGAGACCACGCCATGGGTTGCATTGCTCATATCCAATATGCATTTGTATCTCCGTTAACTGCAGTTGCATTATTTTTATTCAGATATGCTCAAATTTTAGTTATAACTGCTTACACATTTTATGTCTCACCTCCACAAGTTTTCTCATTTATTTTATTTATTTTCCATAAGACAGTAATAAAAGCAGCCATTGAGAGCAAATATTTTGAATATTTGTATTAATTAGAGTCATCTATGTGGGGGCAAAATATTAGCAGAATTTCAAATCAAGACAAGTTATTTTCTAATTATAACAAAAGAATAACTATGCAATACAGGTTTAACATGTAGCTAACATATTAACCAGAGGCTTTTTATTGCTTGCTTTTTCAGCTGCTCTGTACCTTTTCTGTGTGATCTGCCTTATCATTGTATTTTGTTTAATATTAGGTACCAATTACCGTGGCATTACTCCTGATAGTTAAGCTAAGCAAACACATCTATATTTGCAAAGCTGAGACTTTAGATGACAAGCTCAACATGAGAAAGGCCCCTGTGTTTGTACAATCCCTACCACAGCGGCTGCGCTGCCACCTCAGGGATCTTTAAAGTAAATAACTAACAACCAATTCACCATCCTCATGAAATGGGGAGATGGACCACTTCATTATGGTCTTTTCAGCAGATTTTTCTCACCAAATCTCGCACAAACACAAAGAACAAGTATTTGTTATATCAGGAGTTTGGTACAGCTGTGGCATCAATAGTATAAATACTCATCATGTTTCTGCAAGAAAAATTCCAAAGCAAAATTAGTAAATATGAAAGTTCCCTTTTTGAGATCAGGCTCCTTTAGAAAGCAATACTGATGCAAAATTCTAGATAGGAACTTTAAAAGTCAGTGATTGCTTTGATCACTACGTGTCCCCTTCCACTGCTACGGCCCTTCTGCAGACCTGGCTGATGAGGAACGACAACAACATGAAATGTAACTGCTCCCGAGAGCCAAGCTCATGCAACACCTACGCTTCATTGGAGAAAAGAGAAACAGAAAATAATATAGTTGTTCCCCTTCAGATCATTCACTATTAATCCTATATGCAAATTAATAAGTGCATTAAATTCTGAAGTGTTCATTAATGTCAAATACATAATACAGAGGAAAAATGTTTACATACGGTCGTTACATCTATTCACTGTTTGGAGCTAGTAAAAGGGTTAGTCTTTTAGCTGGCGTACTTCACACGTAAGCCAACTCAAAGAAGAATGATCAATAAGTTAGGCTTGCCACTAGACTCACCTTTTAAAATATTTATGTATTGTTGAGTTTAATGCTAATGGGAAGTTCACCATAATCATACTGAGTTTCAGTTGGATACTTCAAGAAATTCCAAGACGATGAAATTTACTCTTTTGTATAACATCAAGCAAGCTAAGGCAATGTCCTCCCCATATAGATTACTACACGCTTCTTCCTGCAGTCCGCCGTTCTTCCAAATGTATTCTCTACAAAACTGATGAAAGGTTATTTTCCTAATATATTACTTATTCTGATCTTACCTGCGGCTGTCCATAAACCGAAATAGCTTTTATGAGGTCAACAGATCTTATCAGTCAAAACAGGTTAACTGTTCCTGTAAAGCACAGTAAGGCTCGTTCTCCCCTCGCTGATGTTTGCCATTAAGAAAGCGAGCTCCTGACCAGCCGTACGCAGGACAAACACCTCAGATCAAACCGTTTATCATTTATTATTAGCAGACAACCAGATGTGCTTGCTCCGCATGCAAAGATTTGCAAGATCCTGCAGCTGCAGAGAATTAACAGACACTATTTCATCACATTAGGATCAACAGAAGTTTTATCATTGACAGCAACTGGGAGAGTCATTCAGCCCTGTGTCGGCCAGGAGGGCTGTCCTACACAGCAAACTAGAACACAGACCCTCTGTGGGGCATCTCTCTTCCTCCAGAATGTGGTTGAAATGAAAATTGTCCTACGCATTTAACTTGAGCAAGACATGTTTTGGTCCAATTCCATTGTGAAATTATTTAAAATGCTTTTATAGTTGTACACTGGCTGGAGAAACTATCACAAGAAAAGGTTATTTCACTTTTATTTACCTGGCTCAATTACAAGTCAATTTAAACATAGGGCAAACTTCAGGCATTCAGAATCCTTTACAGTTCTGACAAGCCTACTGCTGTTATCACATGCCCAGCAGCTATTAGTATGGTCAGATGAACTGCTAAGGTTAACAAACAGCTCACTTTTTTGCTATGCCATTCACAAGACACTCAAATAATTCTTCCCCCGTCAGCTTACATTTTGACCAGCAACATTCTACATTTTTTACATGCCAAGTATATCCAGGTGCTTTTCTTCAAAACTTAGGGGGGGATACAAAAAACTCTACCCATCCTTCACAAAAGTTACTTTTACAAGGGTTACAAAAATAAAAAATAATAAAAAAAAAATCATTAAACCTAAAACTTGACTAAGAAATAGCTTTAGGTGCACTTTTGAATATTTAAGGTAGACTTCCACTCTTCCAGTAGAGAGCAGTGTAGGATATTTTAATAATAGAACAACATCTGTTTTCTTTTGTCATAACATTTCAATCTTTTAAAAAAAACAGTCTTTCAGTGTGTCACATTCCTTTATTACTCTGAAATCCCTGAACATTAGAAGTTCTCTTTTATGCAGATTTAAATGCAATTACATGAAAAAAAAGTACTTAAACTCATACAATAAAGAAAGGAGAAAAAGCAATGCAAAATTACTGGATACCTGCTGCCAAAATTTGACAAATTAGCTCCTTCTACAGCAGGAGTTGAAGGGATGTTGATTTACTGATGAAAGGAAGACAAATGTATCTACGTTCTGATAACATCAGAATGACAGTGTATAATACAAAACAAGAATGAAAGAGAAGTGGGAGCAGTTTTGAAGCTATGCAGAAAACAGATGAACAAATATCTCAGCTGTTACTCACTCCCTAAGACACCGACAGTGTTTGCTCAGCCTTGCACACGTGAGTCTTCTCCGTCAGTTAAACAGCAGAAGTACAATGTGGGCTATAAAATACACACCTCTTTCTATTTTGGGTTCCTTCTTTCTCCCCACCCCACAGTCCGGTCCCCCACCCGAAATCGCTTCCTTGGCCCTCTGGCAACACATGTTTTTGCCAGAGCACGTAAATGTTTGGATTTTTCCCTTTTGGAGAGTGCTTCTCCAGCGACACCTTTAAAACAACTGCCTCTCGCAGGCATGACTGCTGCTCAAATGAGAGCAGAAATCAAACTCACCCCCTGGGAGTACGAGAGAGAACAGTGCCACAGACATCAGCACATTCCCTGAACACCCCCTGCTCGTCTGGTCTGGCATGTAACGTTCCGCACAAATGGTGACTCTGACACAGGAAAAAAATTCTACGAGTTTTTCTGAGGGATGGTTTGAGTACTATTTGCAAAAAATAAAATAAAAAAAAAAGGTGGCAGGCACAATTAAAAACATAAAGGAAAAAAAAGGGGTCTTCTAATGGAAGTCAAATATTACCAGGTATTTCATCCGTCAGTAGAATTAAGCCAAATGCATGTGAGAAAATACAGAAGTGAAAATATTTACAGTAATCAAGTTAGAAAGAAAGAAAAATCTATTTGATACGCTATTGAAACAATGGGGGGAACAAAAAAGAAAGCATTAAAGAAAGGACCGCAAAAGAATTAGGTAACAGTTACCAAAAACAATCTTCCAGATGCAGTGATGTAAAAAAAAAATATAATTGTGCTTAATTTTAAGGAATCTCTCAACAAGCCATGCTGGTTTAATTTGTACCTTCTTCTCTCCTCTAGAAATGCAGTAACTAGGAAATAAGTCTTCATTATCAAATATGTAAGCAATCATCCCAGTCGTTAAATTTGGTGCTGTGGCTAATAAAGGATGTAATGTGATAACTAAAGCTTAACACATCTTTGAACAGTTGATGGCCATAGACAATACTGACCATTTTCCTTGGAGCAGCACACCTCCCCAGCTCTGGATATGGTTCTTGCCAGGAACCCAAATGTCTGGAAGCAGGAATATCTACACATATTCTGGTAAATATGCCTGAGAAACTGAGGACGTATGGTAGTCCTAATCCTGCCTACACCTATCTTCTAATCCATGTTTAGATTTGATGAGAAGAGAAATTATATAGCTGCTCACTGGGAAGAAACCTGAAGCCTGGTCCAAGTGCGTTGCATCCAGCTTGGCGTATTTAAAGGCAAAAGAATGAGAATAATTACACCATGTCACCTTCTTCCTCAAGTCCCACTGAGTTTTAATCCACAGCCAGATAGGAAAAACTAAGGACACACAAAAAGAAAAACACAGTAAGAGTGTACATTTACACTGAACATAACCAGTTTGTTTGTAAGCAGAACTTCAGGAGGATTTAGGACACACTTTGTAAATAGTCAAAACTTAAACCTTCTCCAGAGAGATCATATGCTAAAGGGGTTATCAACAAGGATATATTTAAAACCAAATCAGATTGCAACACAACTATCAAAGCTGTCCTCTGCATGAAAGCATCTAATCCTAAAGGTAAAATAATGGTAAGAAATAGAGCTGGTACCACCACAAGGAAGATAAGAGCAGGCTGGAATGCAGAAAGACAGCAGAAAAGTTTAAAAGCTTATCTTGTCAAGACTGTGACTATAGAAAATACCAGCTGCACAAGAAAAAAAAACATTCCGTTTTTCTTCAGTCCATCAATCTACACAGCACTTCAGAAGCACATCTCAAACATGCCCTGAAGAGCTATCAGGCTGAATCCAAAGATTGTAACGGAGCCGGGGTGGTGGTGGGCTGTACGCTGCCCTCCCATGGCATACACCGTTAGCAGCCACCTTACAGCTACCCAGAATTCAGCCACAGATGGAGATTAAACACAGCTATGTGCAGACTGACTTCCACCTCAATCAGATGAGGAAAAAGCAGTTCTTCGGCTCTGCAGGCTTGTTAGCTGGAGCCAACAGCTCAGCGCTGGTCTAAGTGAGCTCTACATTCCCATCCAGTGCGGGCACGGAGGCAGCAGCAGAAGGGTAACAGGAATACCCTTTAGGGTATTTACTCCAGGTATTCTTTAGGGTATTCTTTGCTCCAGCTTGGAGCAAAGAAGCCAGCAAGCTCAAGCACATTTTAGAAGATTCCTTAAAAACTTGTGGTGTTTGGGAAAAGGGCTTAAAAGGGAAGATTTTAACACTGCACAAATGACAGTGATGCTAATAATAGTAGTATATCATACCAAAGGTCTGCTTTTCTTTTAAGCCCAGGTGCATTCCCCATAGCTCATAAATAAAGAAAAAAATTACAGATAATATTTGGCATGAAAGAAACAAGGGCAGGGGAAGATGGTTGTGAGAACAAATTTATCACTGGAGAAAAAGAATTTCCTATTATACATGCCCTGGTTGTGACTGAGACACACGCGTTCTTTTGACAGCATCCTTTCTTCACAAGTGCTGCAATGTTCATTAGCGTTCACAAGAGCCCTGTGCTCAGATACTGGATAAAATGAGTAAGTAAATTAAAGAACAACATGCTTCCAAATGTTATCCTCTGGGTTTCAGCTTGGCCATACTCAGTGTTTCCAGTTTTGGCTTTTACACATGGGAACTTTTTTTCTTTTTTTTTTTTCTGGCAGAAACATCTGTCAGCTCCTTCTACTGCAACAGGAGATGTCTGGGTAATCCAAAGGCACCATCTTCAAGTTATAGCTCTTTTGCTTCAACACAGATACTACTAACACTTAACACAGAGATTTATCTAACATCAAACAATGCATCAACTTACTGTCTTCTGTTTCTCCACTGCTATTCATCAGCTCTGCAAAGCCTCCCCTGTAGTGTATCACTGTTACTGCTTGGGTGTTTTGGGATAACTAACAAGAGAGAACTCACCAAATGAGCATTCTGTTAACGAATGTGATGTAGCTTCACCATACTCGTGGTCTTTCTAAGTTGTTTCTGACTTACCTAGAAAATGACTGAACCATCCAGCTACAGATGCTGAATAACATCCTTGTCAGCTCCTACAACCCTCTGTCGTTACTCCTGCATTAGTTCAGGTTTTATTTAGTCTCTGACCTCCAAGAACTAAGAACTGGCAACTCTACATTCAATGTTGAATCTTAAAATATGGTACCTCTTTATTTCTGTAAGAGTTACCATTATGGAAACAACGTTCAGTGAAGGTGATTATTCAAATAGATTATACGTCTGATAATGTGGGTGCACAGGGAAGGCTACCTGCACATTCACAAGAACCTTTCTGTATCCAGACAGGGAAAACAGAACTAACATTAGAAAGGTATGTTCCAAACATGAAGCGCCTCTGATACTCACTTGCTGAAGACGTATCACACTGCTTGAATGCCTCAATTCAGAAAATTTGTATTCCTGACTGCATTGTTCCCAATAAAAAAATAATTACTTTGCCTTAACTAAGAGAGTCCGCCTAAAAATAATTCCTATACACTATTTTAAATATCAATTTTTCAGCTTTAGAAATGCATAATAAAAGAGTGGACAGATTTTTCAGCTTTACAAGCCCATAATTAGAAAGGAGACTTAGTTCTGCACCACAGAAACTGGATTCAACTCAAGCATCATTTCTTTATGGAAATAGTAAAGTCAGACTAAGCCCACAAATTTACTGAAATACCATTTTTCACCAAGTCCTAAATATTTTCATATATCTTAATGTAAGATTGATATCATTTGACTTTTTTTTTTCCATAAACCAGATGCCAAGATGGTATTTAGTTTCTATTAACCATAAGACACAACTTCCCCAATTCCTATACTCCACTCAAATGTACTGACTGAAGTAGTACAAAGAGCTCTACATCTACAGTCTCTTGCAAAGACGTCAAATGCACTGTTTGAAACTTCAGACACAGAGACCCCCTTTGCTTTAATTCCCACTTAATCCCTGTAGATGCTAGCTAGCAACACTGGCAAGTCTAGAGGGAACTTCACCACACTGCAGCGTGGAAAAATGTTTTCATTGTTACTACTTGCACAAACCCACTAGTATATGCAAACTGAGGTTACAGTTCATTTTCTTTAGCACACCCCTAAAGCTAAAGGACTGATCCCCCCCCACACCCCAACCCACCCCCTCAAAAAAGCCCAATCTAGTGCAATGCTACAATTAAAGGAACAGTAAGATCAAGATCCCAAGTGCTGGTATTCTCACAGTGACTTTCTTAAGAGTTAACACCATAACACCCTACATAGGACATGCAAAACTGTTGTCCTAGTTTTTGGCTCTGTTTTGCCCCGCTATATCAACCCACTAGGTTTTCATAACGCTGCTATTCCTTTAACTGTAGCACATACCAGCCTGCTCTGTATGAGCGTTCTGCAGGCTATCTAGCTCTCTTCGCAAAATAGAGCAAATTAAAGCTCAAGCTCAGTGTTCCCAAGCATCATCTGTCCTGCTGACTTTTTTTCCTGTTGCAAAAAATCAACTTATCAAACAAAACAAGAACAATGAAAACTGAACCAAGATGACAACGAACCCTTACGCAGAAACAAGCTATGCTGTCAAGTATTTGACAACAGCAAAACCAACCGCAGTTCATAAGCCTGGCAAAGATACTCTGCTTCACCAATAAGACGAAGCTTTAAAAGATTTGGAGCATTTTGATTAACTCGGAACTTCTTTAAGTGATGCAGCTGAATTCGGGGTGCAGCTCAGAGCCCCATGAGTACACAGGCCATGACGTCTTTCCAAAAGCGGCTGCTCCTTCAAAGAGATATTTCCCAGATGACTTCACTGCTGGGCATGAATCTGAGTGCAGGCTTCAGATTCCTTCTTTCCTAACAACATGTAAAAGAACAGCCAGGAGTTTCCATGTGCCGTTTCAAGGTGGGATTGTGCAATTCTGAGCGTTCAGCTTGCAATAACTTCTTCAGACCAAAGCTGGACACAAACATCATTAGACCCTTCCTCTGGTCAGTGCAAATAAACTCTACACATTATGGAAGAAATTGCAATGGATTTATATATATATAAATACAATATATATTAATAAAGAAGTTGTAAATTGCTGAAGTTACTCTTTTGTACTGGAAAATATTAACAGTATCTTATAAAAGCAGAGATAAAATTCCACAGATGTTTTCAACTTTGTGAAGAATGTTTATTTTGCTCTGAACTAATTGCTACCTCCTTTGTCCTTGACTAACATGATAATGCTGAACTTGTAGTATCACAGTCTTTTGCCGTGGCAACATGCAATGACATTATAAACACAGACACAGGAATTCCCTGTGGGGCAAAAAAAAAAAGAGAGTAGCTGTCACAGTTGGGAACAAAATCCTCATTCAAACACAAATAGCCTTAGTAATAGGAACAAGTAACTATTGTCCATTACTCTCAGTTTATCAAAGCCCTTTTCTAGTTTAATGTGAAATATGAAATTGCCTATTTTAAGGACACTGCATCTCTTCTGAATCAGGACTTTTAATACTGTGAGCCTTATTACACCATAGATTAGAATAAATGACTCCTGTTTTAATTCTTGATTCATAGAAACACGTGGCTGTCAAACAGAGGACAAGCAGCACACCAGAAAATAGTTATTCAGCAGAAAGAATCATGAACATGGAAGAGTTTTCATGGAACACCAATTCTGAACATAATCTGAACATTTTCTTTTAAACTATCATTACCACAGAAGATCATCTGCTGTTTAAATTCTAGTATTAGAACTACTTTAGTATGTAGCAAATAATTTACATACGTTCTGTGGGGGAGATAATAGACACCACAGGACAGATACATGTACCGAGGTGTATTAAAGGACTGAAAGATGAAGTGTGAACTACCTTTGTTGGGGTTTTGGGTTGGGTTGTTGTTTTTTGGGGTTTTTTTTGTAGTTCTTTCTTTTTTGTTTCCTAAACTACATTTGTGAAGAAAAAATGAGCCTAACATTTTCTTAGTAAAGCAGCGTCAGTGGGGAAATATGCTGAGTCAGTATGTAAAGTGTAATCCATAATTCACATGGATGATCTACAAGAATGTGCTAAAATAAATGCCATATTCACGTTATTAACGGCAATATTTTGATATAAGTGGCCAAGTAAATGTCTGTGTTGTCTAAGTTAAAATGTCACCTTTTTTTCCTTGCTCTTAAAAACTACTTCCTAAGCTCCATCTGCTACTTTAAATGTATTGTTAATTTTACACAAATGACACCTGAAGACATCTTTCTGAGTTACTGTATTCAAAGAAAACCCTCAGAAATTTTCAGAGAATATTTGGCTGGGGTAGCCAGGTGAAAATCAGATTGGCTGTCTATCTGTAGAAGTTAAAGACAGAGAAACTCCATGCAGCAGAGAAAAAAAATCCACAAAGGACAAAGCAGAGTGGTAACTGTGACCCCAGAATTGCATCATTTTTGAAGTTCAGAGAAAATATCTTCAAATAAAGTGGATGTCTTGTGGGAAGAGAAAAATGACAGGGAAAGCAGCGCTGGTCCTGAGCGATTTGATTATTTGAGCTGAAAAGGGGTAATAACCTAAAGAAAGCACACCTAGGAGGCATGCTGAAAGAGCAAATGACGAACCGAGGCTGGAGTGTACCACAACATATGGAAGTTTAAGATTAAATGCGTGGCACTTAAACACAGTAGTTAGACGGCATTTTCATCTACCACAGGTTCGTGACCAGCGTACAAGATAACTTGGTAAAGAATCTTCAGGGATCACAAATAAAATTTTTAGGGAACAACATAAACATACTGGAACTCTTTCTTTTGAAGACTGGGAACGTCCCCTTAACATAGCTCTGCTTTGTTATCTGTGAATGTCCTGCCTGCATAAAAGTCAAATCCTACTCCGAATCCTTCAATTCCATCACAGATTCTGGAAGCAAGTACAACATAGGCAGTGAGCCTTACCAAGAAAAGCACTTCTCACATTTGTCTAGCTGTACTGGATCTTGCACTTTTCCTACATGTAACTGGAAGCATCTTCTCTGTGATGATTATTGTTTCATGAACCTGTTCATATTCTCTCTTGTTAATCTGTTTTTTAGAAGAAACTGTCTTTTCTCCTCATAATTTCACATGAAAGCCAGCTATGAAACATATGTGGATCACCAGAGTTCAACACTCAGCCTTCAGGCAGCCCCAGAATATCAGTAACAGAGTTTTTCCAAAGGCTACCTAGGGTGAGAGTCATTTATTTTAAAATAATACTTGGAACAGAAAGAACTGCCTCTTTAAGCTACCATTCTGTCGATATTTAAAACAAATTCGCAGAGCACTACCTAAACACGGGAAATATTTTTCCTCCTAAACAATACAAATTAGGGAACCGGATTTTTTGTTAGAAAGATTATTTTAGCAAACTGCAAAAATGTTTAATAGTGACCACTTCCACCTGACAACATCAGATACGAAATTAAACCACTATTATCGTGGCCTTAAGCTCTATCAGCAGATGAGATGGACATCTCTGATGAACTGTTCTAAGAGAATATAACTGAGCTGGAAATTAATTTATAAATCATTTTACAATGGCAATTAATCCAACACTAATGTTGGCTGCCACTTCCTCATAAAAAATATTATGCTTCTCAATAAAAGACCTATATACTGGTATAAAGTAGTAAAATTCATCTAGTTTAGAACACTATAGTGATACTCGCATTGATAGGTGAACATAAAGTAAGAAGACAGTGTATTTTAAAATCCTTCACGTAAGGTTTTAGCGTCTTCTCTAAATAGCAACATAATCCTTTTTACTAAGAGAGCAGGTGTTGAGCATAGATTTCATCTTGAGCTCAAGGCACTGAAGTAGAATTCAAAATTTGGGATCTGATTAGAGAACAGAGATTTGGGGCAGATTTGCAGAAAACCTCCAGTATTACCACAGTTCCCTATCTTTAAACTACAGATAATAATTCACCCATTTCTTGTCTGCACTATCATTTCATTATTCCAACTGAGAAGAAAGCTCATGAGAGTCAAGTCCAAGGTCTTCTGTTGCTCTACTTATTCTGAACTTTGATCTATGACTATTTCCATCAGGGGAGCACCTAGAGCCTGCGTCTCATTATTCTAGAGGCTGTACAAGCATCAAAAAATAGCTCTTAGCTTCAAAGAATTTATGATCTAATGAACTGTGATAAATTACACTAACCTCTTGAAAATGCTTGGCACAATTTCAGTCAGTACCTCTGAGTGTTACTGATAAAAATCAATATAAAACATTGAACCCCATTCTTGTACGCACCATTCTAGCAGCAAATGCTAATACAAGCAAAAAGCTACTAGTACAAAATGCACAGAGTGCTCTCTGATTCTGAAAATAAAAGACACCTGAAGAGGTCCAACTTTCCCACCTCCCTCTCTTCCAGTTACCCAAAAGCAAGAGGGAGAAGATGGCAAGCCTCTGAAATACATCACTACAGGACTAAGGAGCATTCACTTGACCACACACCAAAGAAAGACCATTTGTACTGTCACTTAGACATCTGTTAAGGAAAAAAAAAACCCAAACCTAAAACCAAATCCACAACAAAAATTAAACCCAAACTCTGTACCTAGTTTTAAAGCTTTTAAAATTCCTTTGAACATTAAGTATGCACATGCAATTTTGGTGAATGCTTTTTCATTTTGAGAACGTGCTCGCTTTTAATAGTTGTAGTTCCTGAAAGCCTCATAAACTGCAAGTTGAGATATGGCCTCCAAACTGGCTCAGGAAGACCTACACACTCCTGACTTCAATAGATTTTCAGCAATAATCCTATATTCATGAGCAGACAAGACTTCCCTCCCACCTAATCTTATTAACGGAATGATTTGCTGAGTGAGTTACCTCTGTCTCCCTAGTATCTCCCACTTCAGAAGCACGTGCAGTGCTACAGGAATAGTAAGAGATATGGCTTAGGGAGATTTTTAGTCCATGCTTCAAATGAGCTATTCTTTCAAATGCAGCCCTTGGTTCCACACATATCATTAAGATTTGATATACATCCTCATTTCCGCATTTTTCCATCTTTTCACTAAATCAACAAACTGATCAAATCTGAATTGACTAGATTTCATTTCCTTTAAGGATTCAGAATGAGGAAAATATTACTTATGCAAAAGCATACAGTGGGGGGAAAAAATTAAAGTTTAGAGCAATGTAGCCCATCACTCTCTCACTTATAGCGGCCAATGATAAGTTCTAGTGAAAATGCAAAATATTTTAACAATGCTTTACAAGTGAGTTCATGCAAATATTTTTCCTTTGCTATGTCCCTGATCAGAAATGGTAAGCTCTTCTAGGAAGTTAAACTTCAAATTCTCAGGTTCAAAGTTCAAAACACTTTTTAAATAGGCCAAAGTTGGCTCTACAGTTTCTGAATCAGAATAATCTGAAGGAGGCATTTTTGAAAGAAATATTCATTACAGTTCCGGATCCACACCTGACTAGTGTATGCTATTATTTTATTAAAGTTAATAAAGTCAGAGACTGCAGCTGGTGACTTGTCCAATGGTTTCCGGAGGATGAATCCTCTTGGAGATCAGCATATGTGAAACTTTTGCAAGTGGCAAACAGCCTGGCTGTTGGACAGATCCCTGTAGGCTTGTTTTTGTTGGTAAAATTGTATGACCTCAAAGAAGCTTCTGTTCAAAAGGTTGTGCCATTCTCTTGTTTTCTAGAATCCAGTTCCATTTTATTTTATTTATTTATTTTTAGTTTATTTTGGGAGAGTTTCCTAATTATTTTTGGCGAATAGCAGCTGTAAGAAGGTGGCAGTAGCTCCATAGACATAGCAAAGGCGGAGCAAACAGAAACACCCAGCTTTATTGAAAGTAAAAATGGGAGAGGAGGAGTTAAGTCATCTGCAGGCCTGATTCTAATTTAAAGCAAGAACAATCTATAAACCACTGTGGGCCACCTAGCCTACGAGTACAATAATCCAGATGTTTGAGCTCTACAGCCTATTAGTTCCAGCGTCAGACACGCAACTCACTTGACACTTGACAGGCCAGAGGCTAAAAAGCCTACTTAAAGAAACCTCACATCCTCACAGCTGACAGATCACATAGAAATAAAACTATGCAGAAAGAATCCCTGGAGGGCATGCTAATGAGGCTAATTGGTAGTTTCAAGCAGACTTAAGGAGAGGCAAGGGAATAAATATCAGCAACAGAGAAGGAACAGAAAGGGAAGTGGAGAGCTGAGTAAGTCTCTGTCGACCCTAAGGTCTTTGGAGCTTCCATCTTTCTTCTTTGTCACTTTTTTTTTGTTTTCTTAATTCCGTTTGGACAAACCTCTGAGTTTTTTTTCAGTTGTCTTGAACAGATGTTGATATCACACACTGCCTGTTAGTCAGTTGGTGCCCGCTCTTGCCTGGTGCTGAGGAACTCACAACTCCGATTATCTTTCACAGTAAAATGAAGGTTTATACTTAGATACAAATTTGTTCTTTTTCTGAAGAATGAGAAAATGTTATTATAAAAGTTGTTACAAAGCTTCTAATGATTTTGAGTCTTTTGCCTCAAGAGCCTCATTGCTCAGTTCTTCTGAGACAGATACGGGGGATGGGCAGTGATGCGTTGGCCTAAAACTTATTTTAAAATTTGTAATTTATACAGTATCTTTAGATGCTGTGTTCAGTACTAAATGCCATATTATAAAGAATTGCTGTCAGAAGAGAGTTGCTATTACTACTACAGAAAAACTTCTACTTGCCTTTTTTGTATATCACATATGTACAAATATATTCTTGTACTTTCAGAACTTGTTGGATTAACACTTCAACCAACGTATGGCTGTCCTACATTCCAAAAAAAGCCAGCTCTTCTACACCAAGACTACTGGAAGGAATCATAATTTACACAACAAAACTAATCTAAAGAACGTACCTGGCACAGATGTGTCTCAGATACCGTGTTGCTAACCAGTGTACTCTGTTAATTCTGCCACCAACAGAAGTCTTACTGCAGACCATGACAGATAAATAAATACTACAGAGTCCACTGCTGCAGATTTTCAAACTTAACCAACATAATGCACATACCTAGGAGATCAAATCTTACGGGAAAAGGCTTCAAAAAGCCTTGAGCCAAAACAAAGTTTCCCATACAGATATAAACTATGTGCCTCATAATCCAGAATCATATGAATTCCAGGAGTTTCACATTCCAGCCCTTCTGCACCTCTGATTCCAAGATGAAATACAGCAACAATATCCCACTCTTGAAGTAAAACAAAAGGTTTAAAATTACATCTAGGCTTGCTGCCTCCCCGTATCTAAAGAAGCAGAAATCTAGCAACAACCTGTGCCTCAGAAACTTTAGAAACCCAGTTCCTAACATTAACCACAGCCCTCTACAACCAAGGGACCAGCCCTGTAGTAAGCAGCAACATACAGAATTTTCTTGTATGGGCACACCAGCGAGGCTAAGGCTTCAGGCCATGCAGAATAAATTAGCCCCTTGTAGTTTTATCATTTCCCTTAAGCTGCATTTGTACTTTGAAGCTTAAACTAAACTGAACTTGGCTGTGGAAGGCAGCTAGCCCTAACTGCTATAGGAGTAGAAGCCTTTTCGTAAGGCGGTAACATCAACTTTCCTCTTAAAGCTATGGGCCACGCAGCAATAACTGCGGAGAGCATCCCTGCATCCCTGAACTGCTGACTGAGCCACCAGCTGGGCTGCACAATTCCTGGCACTACTCTGATACAAAAGCGGGTGTATGGAAGGTGGACATGGGGACAGAATACTTTGGAGGAATACAGAAACATTTTCCAGACATGCAGGAACGAACTTAGGAAAGCCAGATCTTAGCTGAAGTTGAAACTGGTGAGGGATGTGACAGGCAACGAGATGGTTAGGAAGATGGACCGCAGTGTACAGCTAAGGGAGCTCCATCCCTTCAGCCTGGAGATGACGAGGCTCGCATATGTGTGCACACACATGTGTAAGGCTGAGTCACAAGTCACAGCAACAGAAATTACAACTAGGAATGAGAAAAAAATGCACAATTACAGGGATTAAGTAGTGGACCAGGCTGCCCAGAGGCTGCAAATCTCTACCCTTGTAGGTATTCAAAGCTCATTCATATGAGGCTCTGTTGTGTCTCACCTGGTTTTTAAGTCAGTCCTGTTTTCAGACAGAAATCAACTGCATCACCTCCAGAGGACCCTTCCAAACTAAATTATTCTAGATTCTTACATTTCAATTCCTAAAGCTAATCCTAATACAAACTTAACATGGCCAAAGGACAACTCTAATATTCAAAGAATTATAAGGCATTCCATCTTCTTAAAACCAGGGGTGTTTAAGAGTCCAACAAGCAGCTAAAGCTCTTGCAGTTATCTCTTGCAGTTCTGTATTTTCAATCCAGATTATAGTTGTTAGATACTATATCTACAGTGCCAAATAACAGATTCTAGAACTTTCTACCAAAAAAACCCTGTCTACAGCTGTTAGCTGTTTAAAAATAACTTTTCCTTGATGAAAGAGCTGAAACTTAGACTCCTCAAAGTCAGAGTTGAGGAAAAAGACTGTAATTAAGCTGCCAGGGTGGTAAAGAGAATGGATGTGAAGGCAATCTGTGCAAGAGCGACAAACTGCTTGGGTACAAAGGAAACTGGCTCAGAAGAGGGAACGCTCCAAGGCTGTGGTGGGTTACTGATCAGCTTCAAAGCTGACTTGGGGCTCCGACCCAATCCTGCTTCACTACATCCTTCTAATATATTACTTAATTCATTACTGAGAAGGGGACTTACAATACTTCTCAGACCCCATGCTGCATACCCTACCATTTATTGGTGTGATCCGTTTTTTCTTCTTGCCATGAAATTATAGCTTCCGTCTCTCACTTGCATTGCAAATCCGTTTCATCGTTGTAACTGAAGCCGTGTCATGCAGCACTTGGCCATTTCAAGCAAAATGGAGCTTATGAAGAGACCAAGGGTTCATAAGCAGAATCTGAGAGAGCTCTGGAGAATAGATCAAAAGCTACTGTTTCGTCTTTCAGCTGTAGTTCATAATGTATTGGAAAACACTACCAATATTTTTTTATCTGACTCCCCCAATTAAATTCACTGAGCTACCGTTTTTACTAGACTTTACCAAAAATATTTCACTAAAACACGTGCTCTATTGATTGCTTTTCCTGAGAGAGGAAAAGAAAGATATATTATACATTATATGAAACTGTCTTGCATTATCTCAGAAATTTTGAAACCCTGTTTGGTTTTTCTTCGCCCTGAGTGGTCAAACGATGATGCCACGCTAGGTAGGGATGTAGGTGCATAGATGGGCTGGTTTCTGTGCTAGCAGCCATGCTATTGCACAGGCTCCCCATGTACCTGGGGACGGCTTCGCAATAGCACACCACAATTGTGCCAGGTGGACAAAACCAGAAAGGGTATCAGCCCTTACACC
>JAVJGI010000064.1:4993617-5055625 GCA_035590275.1 Ibycter americanus
CCTGGGGACGGCTTCGCAATAGCACACCACAATTGTGCCAGGTGGACAAAACCAGAAAGGGTATCAGCCCTTACACCAACTGAAGTTCATGTTTGCCTCAAATAAGCTGTAATACTTGTAAACTAAAAGTTAGGCATTAGGTGAAGTATCTTTACTAACCCTGTCTCTGCTTTCAGTACATATATGTATTCATCCTCATACTCATCTACTATGGTGCAGAATTAGCAGTGTGTGTACCTGCAGCATTCCGATATAAAACACTTCCCACCCCTATCCCACCACTCTACAAGTGTTTATCACCTTGTTAAATTTTAATTACTTAGATCTAAGCACTCTGTCTCATGCATACACCTCAAAATAATACACTTTTTGGCATTTATGCATGATGCTGGGAGCTTCAGTCAAACCTAAGGCTGTGTGCAAGCTATGCACAAATGGACCTTAAGAAAGAAAAACTGGAACTGCTCATAAACTTCATTCCTTTCTTGAAGCAGCTCATCCTTCTGGAGAGTAGGAGTGATCTGCAGAGCCTAAAGTGAAGCTGGGTACATTACACACAACTGCCAGAGGGCTATAGACACCCGGTAAGAGGCCATACACATGTCAAAACTACACTGTTGCTACTCCACAGATTTTTCTAAACTTCTCAGCCAGCGTTCAGTCATAAAAGATACCAGTACTCCAATTATAAACAAGTCACATTTTTCAAAGCTTTCAGGTAAGCAACAGTAAATGGACGTGAAAGACAGAGCTGTCAATGCAGATGCACGCACATACCATAAGCCACACAGTAATTCTTGCAAAACGATCTTGACGTGCTGACGTGTAGGGGACACTGTGGGCTACTCCAGTGTACGCAACATGCATTCATATGCAGATGAGATATACCATTGTCTGCAAATGCTATTCAACTTCCATTACTGTACAGTGACACACTGTTGATGGAAAGCAAAGGGGTGGGCTTGTGCTCAAAACACCGGACCGAGGCTCAGGAGGTGCCGACTTAGCTCTTGCCCCTTCACATACCAGCTATGCAGCCTCAGGCAAGAGACTGACAGCTTTTCAAAAGCATTCAGTACCCCACTGAGCTTTCTGAGGAACTAACAAATGTTCAGATTTTAAGGAAACTGAAATATTCACCTGTTTTCAGAGAAAAAACCCAACAACAACAGAAACTACTTAGTGCTGAACAGTTAAAATGCAGCTCCCCTCCTCCAGCTACTTATAGGAGATGGTGTTTGCTGCTGTTCAAAGTTTAGATACAACCCTTCTCCATCACAGGCATTTATTTTGTAGGATATTGCGGATACAATGCTATCCTCTCCTACCCTTCTCCCATTTTAATCACGTAATCTTGTAAGAGGGAATAGGCAGGTCTATCTCCCCAAAGCAGAGAAGTCAGTTGACAGTACTCCTTTCAGGGTCTAAATATTTTGTGTTTTATTCACATGATTACTCATCTTCGGTATAATGAGCCCCAAGTTTAATGACTGTAATGCATCAGAAACAGCTAGAAATTCAGATTTGCATTTCCTTGTAAAATTATAATTTTCTGCTTTCATATTTCATTTGGATATTTTCACAATACTCATTTTTCTTGTGCTTAAACACTAAATTAATTATGATTACATCCAAGACATTTTGATGCTCTAATGAAATTTAATTGGAATTAAGTTATTAATTCTAATTATAATAAATTAAATGTAGGAAAATTAATTATTTCTTGTAACGCCCTCTTCTATTTCATTAGTTTCTAATTTTCAACATTTTCATGCTCTGTTTGGAATATCTTGCTTTATCTAAATTCACCACATAAATTTAAGTATACTTTTTAATAGCATGCCTTATATCTCTGTTTACATGGAAAGATCTGTATACAATTTTCCCTTTGATATTCTTTCATGAATTATTTTTACTGACACAAAACCATGATCATTCTGTAGTATGATGACTGGACAGGAAAAGAGAAATCGGTAGTATCGTTGTAGCAACAAAAAAGTTAGTAGTAGAAGGGCAGTTTATGCCATGAAAACATGGCTTTGATAATACCGTACACTCCTGACAGTGACAGGCAGATATTCAAAAGACTTAATTGCACCTAGAGCCCTGCCATGGTAGTTACATCAATTAGAAGCAATGTGGTATTTTCGACCGAAAAGTCCAGTTCAACATGCCTGCTCCACAAAAGTATTATCTGCCATTCCTCAACGATAAAAAAAGTTGAAGGAATAAGAAATTACATAATATGGAAAACCTAACGTAACTCTCTTTATTGTACTATAGTGAAGAATAAGACTACTAGGTTCTGCCAAGCAAGGTCTTTTTGCAGGTTATTTATTACTAATACCTTTTGGGTTTCTGCCTTTCCTACAGTTGCGATACAGGTCCAAGATGTATGTTGAATAATTAAGAGGAAAGATCATCCATGAAACTGCACAACAACTCACAATTAATTGTCACCAAAACCCCAAAATAATACAAAGTAAGAGATGTTTAACAGTCTTTCTGGGGAAAGCTTTGCTCATTTATCTTCAAAGTTTCAAATTTAAACTTCATCAAGAATCATAATTATGTACAAGACTATATGCAAAGTTTTAAAATAAGTCTGAAGTAAACATTAGGACAGTAGCTGTCTCAGCACTAGAAAGCCATCACATCTCTTGGTAAAACAGACTCCCAAGAGTTTAACATGCCCTCACGTTACTATGTAAAACAGCCACTCTTCAGCCTGGTGTAAGGTCAGAGCTACTGACTCCGTAGTACATCAGTACCCAACATAAATATCAGGCTTGTGAAGCAGAACCTCTGATCTGCAAAATGGAAACATATGCATTTTATATATATATACATATATGTGTGTGTGTGTGTATAAATTTTACTACAAACAGACATAGTAAACACTGTTGTTTTGGGCAGTGGCAACTTCTTATTAGCAGAAAGACACCCCTCAGGGTAGCATCAGTTTTGCAATGACAATTATCAGTCCATTTTTAAAGGTTGCAGCCAGATGCCACTATAAAGTCATGCTTTCATCACTTTTGTTTTGGAGAAAGGGAACTGGCCTAAACTCGAGAGAACTAACTCAAGGGCAAAAGGGAACTTTTTTCCCCCTACACTATGGAAAATAACATACTGTATTCTTAGTTATGGAACATTACAGAAAAACAATGACACTAAAAAGAAATTTTGGTTTGCCTCAGCCTTTTACATGGTGGTAACATGGAAATTGCCATCCTACATCTAAATGAGTCCTGTATCCCTGTATTTGATAATATACTCTCAAGATCCTAAATTATCTTTTTTTCGGGGGGAAAAAAAAAAATTACGTGACCAATATGTTTTCATTTGAAGTGATATATTCAAGAATAATATAGGATCACAAACTGATCGCAGAATTCTGACTTCAGCAGGCCCAGATTTCACCTCCAGAGCACACTGAAATGTGTGCAGTCTTGTTATCAGTGCCTTCAGCAAGACCAAGACTGGGGACATCAGTAAGATTTTAAAAATAAATAAATTTTTAAAAGCCAAGTCCAAAACAACAACAACAAAAGCAAACAAAAAAACAACACAACCCCCTCCCCCCCAAAAAACCCCCAAATCCCCAGACACCCATCAACTTATGCCATACACCAAACCATGCCAAAACCCAGCAAATTTCAGAATAGCAAGTATCATGGGTACTGGGTATACTGGAAAGGAGAGAATCAAGATGGTTCTGTATTTTAGGGCAGCCTTACGAGACTTGTGGCTCCTGGATTTTACTTCCAGGAGAAACAACTCTGCTCATGCTTTCCTGCAAAGAGGATTATTGCCTTAAATCATCCTGAGGATGTATGTCCTGAGAGATAACAAGACATTACTAATTCTCTATCAAAAAGTCCTCTCTGATGTAGCAAACAGGCCAGTTGTCTATATTGCAGGGTTATTTTAATTTCCAGTTAACTTTGCTAGGATTTTTTTTAATAAGATAACAGTCATGAACTGCATTTTATCAACAAGCTTTCTTTAATCCTTAAAGTTGTCTTAGGAAAAAAGTAAACAAACAAAATCCCACCTTTTCCAGCTCTTTTTAGTAAGCTCTCCTTTTTCTGATGATCTTGAGATTAATGTCAGAGAAACTATTTGTGTGCCTTACAAAGAAGACAAAACACTGGTTTTCATCCACAGGAATTTGCATTCAAAAAACTACATAGCAGAATACAGCTCACTTGCCCATGGAAAAAGAACATCTCTTGTATTGCTTTCCATCAAATTGATTTGATTTTCTGAACATGTCATTCCTCACTCACGTAATTACCTTTTGAAATAAATCAGATAAAGTGTTGTCTTTTCCTGCCAACAAATCCAAAAGTTGTATGAATAGAATGTCACAGAATTGGAAGTGGAACAATATGAACATTTGGGGAAAAAAAAAAAAATAAAAAAAAAAATCAATGATTCTTTTTCAATACCTGCTTTATAAATGTTTTCTGAGTTTTTAATCATTATTTCACAATGTAGTTACAAGATATGAAATCAATGGGTTATTTTAGTTAAAAATCAAAACATTACAAAAGCCAAATGAGGTACTAACAGATACATGCTTTCGTCTTAAAAAGAAAAATATTGCAAAACTTAATGAAAGTGGTACTTGAGAACGGAGGTGGAAACATCATCTAGATTTAATAATAATAATGTTATGTCTGCATATGCCAGCTAACCTCATAAAAGCTGCGCAAATTCATGCCAGGTCTCAACAGAAAAAAAGGAGCAATGTGGAAATCTCATACCTTTTTCACTCCAGTTACAGAGCAGAACAATTTTTTGCTTACTTTGGAATAACAAATCAAATAACTGACAGTTCTAAATAATAATTTTCTGCTGTGATCCAAATGAAAAAATGGGTAAACTTTTTTTTTTTTTTTTTTTAAAAAAAAAAAGCATATGCTTTTATTCTGAGAGACCTTAGAGCCCAACAGCACAGAGGTTGAGGAGTGCTGTTGCCCCATAAAATCAGAACCCACATTAAACAGGAACAGAACTGGAGAGGACACTTGGGCACAGAGCAGCCTAAATAAAAGGAAAAATTTTTTTTGCACCAATAGTCTTTCTAACAAGGCTGAGAACACACTTCCTTTGCATAGGAATTCCCCATCCCTTTTTTCCACTCCAGTTATTGATGCTGTTGTTTCTACTGTTATCACCACCCTATCACCGTTTTCTTTATTCTAAAAATTTTTTCTGCATAGCTGTGCTGACACCTATTCATGAGATACGGTCTTGAGAAAGACAAGACACGAAAGATGAGGGACGTTTCTTTTTTCTCGTGAAGTAGAGACCAGAAACAAACAGACATTGTTCAGAGCTTCAGCTTGCCCTTAAAACAGATGGCACCATCACCCCAGCAAGTATTCCTTCCTCTCAAAACCTGTAATATAAAATCCCAGGTGTCTGGCAAGGCTATACAGTTAAATGGTAATACATCCTTTGGTCCAAAATTCAGTTTGAGAGCACACAGAATAAAACCATGTTCACCTGGCAATTAGCAGAACATGACTCAGATTTCCACTACAAACACTTGCTCACTGTGTGGCAATACTAAGCAAAAGAAAACGGCAAACACAACAGCAGGGAATACCAGTATAGGAAACGGAGTCCCAACCTGTGAAACAGTTTTTATTTTTACATTAAAAAATATGCCAATCATGCAAGAACTGTATCCAGAACAGACCATGGTGGAATCTTACTGAATCATCCTCCCAGTTTAGCAAATAATAGCCGATTACTCAGTTTACTCTGAGTTGCACTGATTACTGCATATTCCCTCATCCTTTAAGCAAACCATTTTCTAAGTTGTTATTTTGGGAAGATGCAATTCCTGTGAACACATGTCATTAGACTAATTGAAATACTATTGCAGAACTACTTTGCAACTGGGATAAGACAGCATGAGTAAGACTTCTGGGTTTACTGTGCAAAAATTCCATTATTATTCTACCATATTTCCACAGTATTTGACATTTCAATATATCCAGCAGATAGGATCGTTACTCATTGCCTTTGCTATTGTTCAAAAGAAGCTTGTGCTATTAATTTTAATTTTTATAGTACTGTAAGCATGCAGCCTGATGTTAAATTCCTTTGCACTCAAAATTTCCATCCATTTATCATCCATTAAAAGGCAACAAGAGCATCAAGTAGCAGAGGAATGCTGGTTTGCTTCCTAGAACACCATCAAATAACAGAACAAGAATCAATTGGCCATTATTTAAGAAATTAGAAGTTTTTCATCAGCAAAACAGACATTTATTAAGTTTTTCTTTGCCATATCATTTGGCCAATTGTCTTCGGTTTTCAAATGAAAAGCAAGATAGAAAGCGCTGTGTTCTAAAGGTAAGAGGACAAAATAACTTCATAATTTCTTACCTTTGCATTATAGGGAATATAATGCTTTGATAAGGCTTCAGGAGTGTGCATCCATGTTTTGTCTATAGAAAAGCAAAATAAAAGAAGCACTGAATAGGTTATTCAACTGTTAGTTAAACTACTATAGTCTCTACCAGGGAAATATCAACAACCCTCCTTTTACTCAGTTAAGTATCTGTCCAAAGTAGTTATTGGGGCTGGAGGGAAGTGCAGCATATCTCACAACTCCCCAAATATTTACATCAAAGAACCTGGTTAATTCTCTGGCATGCTTCCCCTTTTAACCACCTTGATTTACCACTTGATTTACCTTGATAACTCCAACTCCTCCCCCCAAACAGATTTATTGGTCTAAGGTTGTTTGCTGTTTCTGCCTCAGATCAGATTTTTCTACATCCTGCTGTTGTTTAAAGCACTGACTGCATGTTGCATTTCTAGTGATGTGTTTTTGAATAATTATGTGCTTTTTTTGATGAGTTGTCAAGACATCGAAGGGACAACGGAAATTATTTTGGAAAAATTATCAGAGGGCAACTGATAGAAAAAAGCTCCAAACCTTCTATGAGAAAACAGAAGCAAGTCAGCTTGTAGTAGCTGATTCAGAACTTTAGATCTTCTTTAATCTTTCCTTACATACCCACGAATTTGCATATTTTTCTTTAATGACTTTCACATCAGAAGACTGTGCTATTGTCTTAGTTTTCCCACTGCATATTTCATATGGTGACATGATTCTATGATTATTTTTGAAATACATCTTGTCTCCTTCTTTTTAATTGCCATTTAGAATGTTCTACATAATTTAAGGTGGCATTCTAAACATTAGAAAAACTTCTAATAAAAAGAAGCTTAGAAACCACTTTAAAAGTTTTCTCATTTGAAAATATTTAAGAAGGAAAAAAAAAAAAAAAAGGATGCTCCAAAACACTAAATTGTACTACCAACAACATGAGAGATTCTGTAACAGTGAGCAGTATTTCATACTTACCACATTCAATATTTAGTAGTATTTTCTAACATGAGACTACTCCTGTGTTAACTAGCATGAACTGAAGTCACCAATCTGGAACCTTATTGAATTAAGTAACAGAATAATGCCTTAAAGCAACATTCTACCCTTGGATATTCATAGGCAATTCCCTTCGCCCTTAACGGCAGTTGCAGTTATAGCAATCATTGACTTTTTTGTTATTACACAGAGCAACGATAAAATCCTGTTCGCTTCAAGATGTTCAAGAGCAAAAGCTGTGACATTTATTGACACTAAACCAAGAACTAAATATTTTTTAATATACAGAAACAAGAAAACTGTTAAGATATTCACCACAGTCACCACAGCAACAGGATCAAAATTGCAAAGCTGGAGGAAATATTTTGGTTTTTCCTTGAAGCAAATTTCATTCTAGGTGACGGTAATGTTCAGCTCCATTACTGAAGAGTGATATTATAACTTCTTAATTAAGGAAGCATGATTAGTCCATTCAGTGGCACCCAGGAGTACAATTATGCACTGAAGTGGCCCATCCTTTCAATTGTAGCCTCTGCTTGGAACACCGGAGCCAAGAACCACACTCGTTCCCCAGAATATTTTAAGACCTGAAACCTGATCTCTATTTTGAGTACAATATCAAAAGCTAATGTTATCCCCAAGTAAAAAAAATAACAACCAGTGTGAATGAGCAACGTTAGAATAAAGCCTGACAACCCAAAAGATAACCGTAAGCGTTGTATTTTAAGTCAAGGCACCGCCGAGGGCCACTCAAGCAGCCTGGTGCCTGGGCTTGATGGCAAGTCCCAGGCGCGGAGGATGCTGGCACGCAAGGCAGGGCTGCTCTCTGCCCCATCACACCTGCCGCAGCGGAACTGAGAGTTGCACAGTGCAGATTTTGACTCCAAAACGTGCATTCACGTTGCTAAAGTCAAGGTTTTGTTTACCCATTTTGGGCACATCAACTGTTTGCTAGCTTCAGCAAAGATATTCTCACATTTATAAATTCATAAAGGGAAGTCCAGTAAAAATAAAACATTGAACTTCTTAAAAAAATAACAACAGCAGCCCTCCATTCATGTTATGCCTAGTACTAGCACAAACAAGCAACGGGGCTGTAGCTTCTAAAGCAATTTTACAGGCAGACAATTGACTACAGAGGTACCAGTAAAAATATTCCTTGCAAATGTTTCCTCCTCCCTTCTTCCCATCCCCAGGCAGGGCAAGATCAAATCTGAGAAACAGTGATTAAATTTGGGAATCAGGTTTGAAATGCTGGTCTTAATTAAGCAGCTGGTAATCTTTCCAATATTATTCTTCTTAGGTACAAAACATTACCAACCACTTGCCTACCAACATCAAACTGTAACGCTATAGGGATTCCAGCAAGCAATAACACTGCTAGGCAAGTGTTTCCTTAACTGCTGGTACCGCTGGTTAGGGGGAAGATTAGGAAATACGGACGAGTACTCTCAGTGCAAAAGTAACATAGCAGGGTACCAAAAAGATGCCTGGATTCTACGAGTCTTGTGCCATTGATTAAAACAGCGAGTCAGCACGCAGCATTTCCAGCATCCAGGTGTAGATCCATGGACACTGTGACATAGGTATCAAAGTCTTCCATTGACACCGTGAGCCCATTTCCTAAACGCAGGTAATAATTACAGAGTGGTGACACTTTTGAAAGTACTCCTAGTGCTAAACAAAATCAATAGGAGGCTAATTCACATTGATAGCAAAGACATGCAAAAAGTCATGCAAGCTATTACGTGGAAATTTGTGACCGGCATTTCCTTCTGAATTGTAAGCTCTGGTTTTGGACTGACACCACTCTCAGCAGCTGTTTGAAATACTGCTTAGAGTTAAGAGTTCACTACAGTTGAGAAATACCAAATTTCAGGCATTTTGCATCCAATAAACCAGAAAAATATGAAAAAAGAAAAACTATAAAACAGGTATGAATTCACGTAACTGATGTAGAGGTGGCTTGTCGTTCGCGTGATCCCTCACTTTTAATACTAATTTTCAACAGGTTTTCACAGCTTAGTACTTCATTATTCATTCTGAATCAACAAGCAAAATATGAAACTCTACAATGAAAATCACAGTTCGTATTATTATTTTATTAGTTATATCGCAGCAAGAGTTCTAGACACTTTATAGATAAATAAAACAATAAGTCCTAAAGAAAGGACCAAAAGCCTAGACAAAACCCAAACTGACAACTGCATGCATCTAACCTAACAGGAGTAGAAAGCAAAAAGAGACTCGTGCTATCACACCAGCTGAAAACTAAAGTTATTTTAGGTCTTGTCTGAAGCTCTTAATCTAGGTTGCCTTAGCATTTACATTAAAGTTTAACTAAGTGCCTGGTGGTTTTTTGAGAATTACGCCTTTGAACCATCCAGAGTCCATTAAAAACTAAGCAGAGATTAGCTTGAATGAGGTATGAGAGATTCTAAGAGGTAAAAGCCTAAGTATGTGGTGGTTTTGCCAAACATCTGGGCACTGCATAGGCGAAAAGATGGGGAAAAGGATCACCATTCGGCACTGAAGGGCACAGGGTGAGGCACAGCCCTGCTTGAAGAGAGTGAGTAATGCCGTAGCCTCTCCACGTGCTAGCTGTGGGCACAGGCTTTTAGAGAGCCCCTGCAGCAGCAGCACAGCATCCCATCTAGTTTTCAAGATAATTTTATTTGGGTGAGAGCTTCTCTGGTTTTTGTCCCTGCCAGCATGCACTAGTCTGCTAAGGGCAGTGGGAAAACTGCACAAAATGAACATTTGGAAAAGCTGGGGTTTGCCAGAATTGCAAGGGTAGAGGTGGGGGCTTGGGCACTTTCACGGTCAGAGGATTCACTGTGCTCAGAACTGAGACTTCACGCCTTTCTAGTCCCCCTTGAGTCACACCAGCCCCTTTCCATTACAAAGGAAAGATGCCTTTACAATTTGCATTTCACAGCAAATGCTTGGTCATCACGCGATCTGGGAGCACCAGTGTGAGCCATTTCCAAGGCCCCGGCAGCGCTGGGAGAGCCAGGGACGAGGAACATGATGACAAATCACACGCTGAAGTCAATAGACTTGGGGACTTCATAAAGTATCCAGGACTGTGCTGCACTTAGAGGATGACACTGCGTTAGATAACGGCGCAGCTGACCATTTATCTACACAAAAGGAAAGCAATAACAGCGCCAGGAAATTGTTCTCCCTTTGAGATTAATTTCTCCACACGTTACTGCCCACAGATATTACAGAATGGATTTCGTAGAGAGGCATTGATCAACTCTTTTCTAAATGGCTAAACAGGCTCAACCGTGCATGTTTAGTTAACTGTTTCCCTAAACCCCATCTCATGATTAATTCATGCATGCTAAAAGTGGCTGTACTTAACTATGTTTCCAAAGCACTTGCCAAAGCATATGAGACCTAGTGGCCACACCATTTCATAAGATGAACAGGGAAAGACTCTGATTTTAATTTTATGTTTAGTGCCACAGTGAAAATACAGTCATTTCTAGATGACAGAAACTAAAGCCTTTATTCTTTACTGTATCAAAATATCTTTGACATCAGTGGATGCTTTCCTTGATAACAGAAGAGAAGAAATCTTGGAACTGTCTTTTCCTCGTCCTTTACAAAACTTGCTATGGAAAGAAAGATCTTAAGTGACCATTAGCCTAATAACAACACTCTCCTGAAGAAGAGAGCATCCCATGAGATCAGTGCTACATCTAGGTAATAACGCCTCAGGGAACAAATAGCCTATTTGTTTCAGTGTGTGCCTACGCGTACCTGTATCTTTCATTTTTCCTAGATTATCTATTTTTGTATAAAGAAAACCTTCACGATGGGACACGCAAGAATTGTCACCCTATTAAATCATTTCCTTTATCTTGCACTGCAACAGAAGCAGGCAGGTTCTCACAAACTCACTTAACGCTAGTCAGACCACAGGGTCTTCTTGATTACTGCAGGCAACAAATGAACTGATATGCTGAGCCGTGAGACTTGATGCTTGTTACCAGAGCTTTCATTTGAATGCAATACCTAAACGCTATTAACAAATATAAACCTACCCATATTCTTCTATAATTCAGCCATACTACTTGTTCCAGCCACCTCCTAGAGGAATGACTGAGTACAACCTGTGTCAAATGGTAATTTATAAAAGTTATTACCAGGTTACTATGATTAAGCAATTGAAATTATGAGTCAGATTCTGATCTAAGCATGCATAGGCAAATACCTATCAATGTACATAATCAAAAGATAATTACTTTTGCTATTTTTCTTTTATTTTTGCAAACATAAAGTGTTCTTTGCCACGATAACAGAGCAGCATTTCTCAGAGCTCTGCAGAATGCTTTGCCTTTCTGTGTCCTTCTCTCATAATATTTAGGACCTTATGAATGACTTTAAACAGCTGATTATTAAAATAGCAAAATGATATCATAGAATGCTGGACTGGCATAGCTATGAAATGAAAAAGAAGTCTAGTACTTGCATTTTCTCCAGTTATAACACTCACTGCATAACCTAGGCATTTTATACTATATATTTTTAAGATATTGGATGTTAGTATGTAGGTTTTGACAAGAAAGGAAAATAGGATCAAAATAATATATTAGTGCAACTAACCAGTGATTATCAAATCTTTGCTTCTGCACTTCTAATTTGTTGATGTTAAGAACTTTTAACAAGTTCAGCTTCCTACAACAAAGGGAAAAACCAGGGAAAAAAAATTCTGAGCTATTTAGCCTGTACCTTTTTCCACAAGTCTTCTTGCCACAGGAAGAGCTACACTATGTCTTTAATAAAAGCTTCTAGCTGAAGCTGAAAGAGAGATTACTGGTATAGCATCATTTCAGTGATCACTTTTTCACAAGTCTTCACTAAGAAGTATGTACAGATCAAACCTCCAACTCCCCCTTTCACTTCTGGAGTCAGAGTTCAGTCAACTAATCCCGTATAAGTATAAATTACTTTGGAAAAGTATCAATTAAGCTTGGAAAAAATTGTTAAAAGGCAAGGTTTTGAAGAAATTCATACTGTTAAAGAACATTACATAGGTAGGGCAAAACAAAGGAAAAGGAACAGAAGTGGAATCTCAATACAGTTAAAAAAGGAATTTTAATCTTCTAATTCAGGAAGATTAAAATAATATAATAGAAAAATTTAAACGGAAATTTTCTTTAAAATGCCAATAAATTGGAAAGAGAAGAAGGGAGTGGCAGCAACCATTCAGAACAACTACAATATGTATGTCTGTAGCTTCCTCTTGCTTACGTACCTAAGGTACGTCCATCCCTCCATGTACCTACATGATTTGATTTCACAAAACAGTGTTTTCCTCAGTGACCTATTTTGGATGTTCTTTGCAATTTTTCAACACCTAAGACAAAAGTCCTATAAAATGGAAGTAGTCATTGTGATTCCTGTGAAGGTATGGTTGGTACACATCTAAATGTATTTCATGCAGAATAATACATCTTGTCTTTCGTTAGCCATTCATGCAGTTAACTTGCAGTGTACCTGTGCAACTCAAACATCTAGGCTGCAGCTTGGGGAAGTTACTTACAATAGTACACTTGGACAAGAACTAGTCGTACATGAGTAACAACTTACATCAAGAATTTATTAGCCTGTAGATCTCAAAAGATAATGCTTGCCAAACCGTCATGCAAATCATTTAACATTCTGTGAATTAGGCTGTATAAATTGTAATGGGGTTGAAACCAAAAGGCTTATGACTCCTTCAGTGCTGTTCCCATTCTAAAGTCAGTATTTTGTGCTTTATGGTTAAGCAGTACACATACGTTCTTGAAACAAGATCCTTAGGTTTTGCAGAAGCAACAAGTAGTTATTGTGGTAAATATCATTGTTAACTTGCCTAGAATATTCTTTAAAGCAGGTGATAGACAAAATTACTTTTGCAATACCTTTCTGAAGACAATGCAGATAAAATCACCAACAGGAAATTATCCTCCTATTCTCATGTTAACAGAAAGGAAAGAAAAATCAGGCTTATCTGTGCAGACCCAGCACGAATCCTATGGAGAATGCTTCCAAAGCATACTCCTTATTTGTAGCAATGCATCCTCTAAAGACATGCAGTAATCGTTTCTTTCCTAAACAATTACAGCTGTTCCTTCTGCTTTCAGATTATAAATACATAGTTTCATACAAGTGCATGCAAACACTCACATGCTGCTGGACCAGCCCCCTTCCTTTCCCCACCAACAGAAGATGATTTGGTCCTTGCCAAATTAAGGTACTAACCCTTCAAATCTCCTTGTTGGCATGCTTGAAAGTAAGTACAAACAATATTTTAAAAAAACATATTCAGTTACCAATCCAAAAAAGGGACTTGGTCACTGAATATTGGTTTTCTACATGACCCCGTATTTTGAAACCCAAGGAGCAGTATTTGGAACACACAAAACCTCTTTGTGGAGGTATTACAAAAGTATTAAGATAACAGATTTTTTGTGTCAAGCGAGACTAACTGAATAAAAAAAACAGTTGGTGTACAAAAAAGCACCCTTTTTCCTCCCAACCTTTGCTCTTGAAAAAATTCTTATTTAAAAGAAAGAAAGAAAGAAAAAAAAGAAAAAAAAAAAAAAAAGGGAAAAAAACCAAAACCCCACAGACAAACACCAAGCAGCAGCTTTTTTGGGGTGGGAGCTGAGAAGGAGATTTAGACTTTGTTTTGTTTTTTTCCTGGAAGGTGATGAATGCTTTTATGAAAGGACAAAGTGCAATCACAATAACTTAAGATCACAATGAAGAAGATTGTGACTACTTACATGCCTTTGAAGTCTGTGAGTATCTACTCTTTGTTTTTTACCATTATTGTTGATGTGGAAGTCCAGGCCAAATAGCCCACTTAACTGACTAATGTGAAATATACTCTCTGACAGAAAATGAAAGTATTTGCTTTAGGACTACACTTAAGCCCTTCACCCTTTTGGGGCTTCACCTGTTGTCTGCTCATTCAGAAAAAGAAATATAAAATAAAACATCTATCATCTCTGAAATGCAACATAAGTTTATAATAGAAATAAAGATCAAATTATAACCAGTCCATTGACATAAAAGAGCATCCTATAACCTTTGATTGCATTTTTTTATATGTCAGACCCTGCCCATTAAATGCATCTGTCTACACTGTCATAAATCAGAGCCATAAAAAGCCATTGCACAGAAATATTGTTGCTGAAACTTATCATTTATGACAGGCTATTACTTCAATATATTCCGCTTAGCATTATGAATACCATTTACATCTCATGAGCGCATCATGTGACACCAATTACCAACCTTACAAACCAGTATCATATGGAAAAATCGCATTAGCAAATTCAGATTCCTGCATACAACAGCGGCTTTGGCATTGAACTTTGTGCCGTACGTAAACTAAAGCTCACATTTATTCTGAGATGAAGGAGGACCATTGGGGTATAATAAAGAATGAACTAAATTCAGCTGTGATTTACATCCTTCACAACCTCACTGAAGTCCACCAGATTTCACACATTGTAATTCAGTGCTAAATTTAGCCCAAAGCAGACATATGTACCTTCATTTTTAGCATTATTTTAAGACACTCAAAAAGCTCCACTCTTTTACTCCCGGAAGGTTTGGATTACAGTCCTTCCAAGTTTAGAAATGTCTCTGTCTAGGAGGAACAGTAGTTTTCTTTCACGTTTCTGATGAGGCAAAAGCCAAGAAATACTAGTTAATTGTTGTTTATTTATCTGCACCAGTTCTTCTACCACTGGCTTTGAATGGAAGGCCACAGCATCAGTATAATGTGCCAAACTCATCTGGGAGAGGTAACTCTACTCACTAAAAAAAAAAATAACTAAACCAAAACAAAAACCCCACAGTCAATGCTTTCTGTTTTGTGTATATTCATTACCTGTACACACAATCACATCTACATTAAGGACAAATCGGTAATTCAGTTTAGATACCAATTTACATGAAAATATAGCACTTACAAAGATCTCTTACCAGGAGAATTACATGAATATCCCCAAGCTACTTAAAAGAGAGACTGAATTTATGAAGATGCAAACATATTTCAAGGTGAATAGACTTTGATCTGCACTACAGACTTTTCGCACTGCAACATTTCAAAGTGAGCATGCTACCACACCTGGCTTTAAAGGAAAAACTGAAGGAAAAAGTAAGAGGACTCTTCAGAAACTATGACCCAAACCTGGATCACAGACAAAAGCAAGCTCCTGATACTATGATAGATACATAAATGTTTTCAATGCTCTGTCATAATAACAAAGCAGCAAGAAGATACATAATGTCACTCTTCCAATTTATTTTTGTGTAAGAAGAGATCCTTACAAAAAAAAAAAGATAATCTATAAAAACTACTTCAACAGAGCATGCTATCCTGCACTCATTGATCAATGCATGGAAAACAGAATACATCTTTTTGTACAGTTTGTACAGTCATATAATCTTTCTGCAAAAGAATTTTCTCCATAATACATAATTGTGGAATAGTCCAACCAACCTGTACTGAAGTCAAGACAAACGCTACTTTACTTAAGGTACTAAGTTTTTTCACACTAAAACATGCAACCTCAGGAAGTGCTTGCAACCAGAAATTAACTTTTCTTTGTCAGTATTAGTTCATAAAGTAGTTTCCCTGTTATACAAGCTCATGGCTAACTGATGAGAGTAGATATTACAACTCAGACTCCTAAAAGATTCCATTTATTTATGATTACTTGTGTAAGTTCTTCCTGAAACAAGCTGAATTTGTTTAAACTTCATGCTCTAACATTTTTCATTGCCATTATTAGGATGAAAGATGAACAGCTTGATTTTATTCAATTGAGGCGTAAGCATATCAATTAAGCCTTGAACTGAAATGCCTCTCAGACAAATCAAAATAATTACAACTAAAATACCAAGATAAATTGTGCAGGTTAGAAGTTCTGGCTTGTGCTAGATCTCAGGCAGTCAGACAGGTAATGACTGTACCAGCTGTTTTTAAAGTTAGAGCACTCAGCACACCTTGTCAGCTGAAGTGGCTGTTTCATGCCCAAACCATGGCCCTCAAAAATAAACTTACACTGACTACTTGCTCCAGGTATGATACCTGTAGTACAAAATTCTGCTGTGGAATGAAGTACTGGTAATGTTGAAAATGGGGGTCTGTGCTCCAAAGAGCACTGCCCTGATTTAGGACAGACCTGCTGTTCCCATAACACAGGCTCTCTCAATACACATAAACACTCATGTCACACATCGCATCTATGGGAAACTTTTTTCTTTAAGGAATTAGGGTTAATTTAAAAGAGACCTCACTTTCTTTCTCTCCTAGTGACTCACATTTCCTTTGCAACTCTTTGTGGAAGTACAGGTTGCTATCCAGCCTCCAACAGTTTAAAAAAAATATATTAAAAAAAAAAATTTAGAAAGCTCGATTTTAGTGCTTCTCTTCTTGCTTTGTCTATCAATGTCTGTCAATGATGAAGTAATTTCCTGAACACTTAGAAGGAAAGTTTTGATGCTTGAATCAGGTGATGGCACAAGAACAGAGCTCTCCAGCAAGTCCAGCACCGGCCAAGTGATTCTAGTCACCAGCTTGCCCGGTTCAAGAAGATAAGGAGCTATGGCACTAGCTACTACTTTTTCTATACACATTGTATTAAAAGGCTAGTATAGATGGATCGTGACAATGAGGATTAGGGGACACTTACCCTACAAAACTGCACAATTCAGATAGTCTCTGGCCAATACAAAAGTACCACTTACATCTGTTTAAATTCCCTTCACAATCCTATATATTTGAGACTGTTGTTTATGTAGCCCCAAGGTAACAGAGCACTGCAAACTTGTTAGCACAAATCCTACCCACACAGCCACCAGGAGGCTAATTTGGATTTACAGAGGGCTGCTAGGGAAGGCATGGCACTCATGTAGTTAACTCCTCAAAATATCCACCCTCCTGTGAACAGAAGAAACCCACACACAACCCCACCAACCACACGCATGGAAATTGTATCTCCGAGGTCGGGAGTAATATCAGGAAATATAATAAAGGAAGTTCGGCATCTGCACCTGTTTGAACCTCTTCTTAAATGCAGTTATTAGACACAAACGCTGATACAGCCAAGCTTTTCTGAACTTCCATTGGTATGAAAAATATGTCATTTTCCCTTATTCTTAATAATTGCTCAACTGTAGTTTGTGTTTTTCCTAGGATACGAGAACAGAAATGTCGTCTGCATTACTGTGAGTAAAATAAATGCGTGACAGTATTTAATTCTTCTGGTTGTTCAAGTTCTGAGTAATTTTTAAGAATCCACAATAATTGCATTTCGTTGTGCCTGACAGCTTCTTTTATGACACTTTTTTCTCATTGGGGTAAAGAGAACAGCACACAAAATCAACTGAACAACAAAGCAAATGTGCCTGCATACAATGAAATTTCAAGAATTTAGGTGAGGTCTGTAAGAGTTCTCTTATGAAGAAGTGAAAACAGAAAGGACTGAATCCAGACCCCTCAAAATGATCCCAGATACCTGAGGATACATCTTCACAATTTAACCATAAAGGCAAGATGCAGACACTGGCAGGGGCAATGAGAATTGGTGAAAGAGCACTTTAGCACTCTGGGTGCAAGTCAAAACACCGAGGAAATATCCCATAAAACACAACTGGTCTGTTACTGAAGCATGGCAGGCCAAGTTTCAAACATTATCAGATGTCATTAGAAAAAGAGGAAAAAATTACATGGCCACCTAGACAAAACAAAATCCACAAAATCCAAGCTTCTTTCCCAGTTGTCATGTATCAATCTACAATTAAAGAATATTGAAATGGTCTCTCAAATTATCTGGAAGAAGCTAGGCAAGATTATTAAGCAGCTGGTAGGTACAGATCTCCTGATAGAGGGGTTACAAATATCTACACAAGAAAATACATCAGTGCTTAAGAACAGCATGGGCTATGGATTTTAGCTTATTTCCTTAGCATCCATCGTGCTACTGGGGTATTAAATGACCTTTCATGCAGTTTCGTAGCCTTTGTGAATAAGCGAATCTTCCTTTTGCGATCAAGTTACATCTGCTGATGTTCTGGACTACTTATGTTACCTCGATTCATCTGGCTTTAACAAATAAATGTACTAGACATGCAAGGATGCAGTGATGCTATCATTTCACCTTGGTATAAAATATGGCAGATTCCTTTTATCTCCAGCTTTGATATTGATACCAAAGCAGAGATTCTCATTGCATAAACAAAACATTCACACTTACTCCAATTGAGTTATTAAAGCAGGGGCTCTAGCTCAGAGAGTATCACACTTCAGGATGCTTAGAAGTCAACATGAAAAATACAGAAATTAGACCTACTGAATATTTTTCACATTACAAACGAATGGGGAAAGTAGCAATAAAGCTGTCGGTAAAACAAGCTGCATCTCTAATGCTCCATCAAAAATAACTTATGTTTAATCACAAACAGACCACAAAAAGAGAATAAACAAGCCAGAAAAGCAACATACATAACCCTGAATATTTAGCAGTTTGATATTCCTCTGGAAAGCATACCATTTCAGACTGCTACAAATTCAGAATGGGTGCTTAAAGCTAAGAAAGATTCTGCTGCATTAGATATTTCAAGTATATTAAACACAGTTTTCTAAAATAGCTTCTCCAAGAATAAGAACCCAATGAATATATATAATAAATACAGAAGTCACTAAACACTTTAGAAGTTCTAAACCTCTCCAGCACATCTTTTGGCATGTACAGGGAAAAAAAGAAAAAAGTTTGTGTATTTTTATATATATATATATATATGCATACACACATACACACACTCCTCAATAAATAAAATATTATGAAATTCAACATAAGCCTCACAATCCAGAAAGCTCTACAACTATCCGCCGAGAATACTTTGCTCTGTACATCTTATAGAAGACTGTCCATTTCTAGCTAGTTAATTAGGAGCAATTATTCCTAGAGTACCTCCTTGTATAATTCTTGATATTCTAAAGAATTTATACAGGATATTGATGTCTCCCATGGAACATAAGCTGAATTACTTACCTTTCTTCCTGCTGAAAGCACGATTCATGTTGAAAAATCTATCCAGTCAACGATGCTTCTGGGTTTGGGTTTTTTTCCCCCCACTTTAACCTGCAGAACAATACACATAAGAAAACAAAAAAGTCCATTATTCTATTTGAAGTTAGCACGTTATCTTCATAATAAAGAAAATGCCAATTATTTTAAGAATTCTGAAATAATTCAGAGAAATAAAAGGGAGATGTGCTTTGCTGAGGAAGAAATTGCAGGATTGAGAAGACTTATGTTAGAATGTCCAGTGGTACTTAATACAGAAAGACATTTTAAAGCTTTCTGTTGAAGCTCTTCTCACTGAGATTTCAGAGACAGAACAGATGGTATTATACACATATATGAAGACAAATGCTACACACGCATAGGTTGGAAAGAAAGCTTTAAAATGAATGCTGACTACAAGACTCCACAAAAACATTCAGTTCACATTTGCACTGCCCTGTTTTGTGTCATTTAGACTGTCAGATTATTTCAAGCTATGCTTTCATCTTCACACAGGCTTGACATTGGGGGAAAAAATAAAATACAAATCACAATATAAAGACTCTTCTTCACCCAGGGTTTCAATATTGAAAAAAATTGCCTTCTCTCAGTGCAACTACCTCCTTGCTCCAATTACAGCAGACTGTACAGTAATTTCTGTATTTTCTTCACTTAAAAGACACTGCAACACAAATTCCTACCTTAATTTTTGATTCACAATATCACTTTAGAAGTTTATTCTTTACCAACGCTTTACAGCCAAAAAAAAAAAAAAAAAATCCAACACATCCAACACTGTTCAAAACATCCCATTTTGTAGTATAATTTTTTTCAGCCATATGTAAAGATATTCCCACCACTCCTTTCTGTTCTGTTCAGACCTTCCAACCAAAAGCTGCATCAGTGCCCTTCTTCTTTCTCTGCTCTAAAAGCAGTCCAGTCACAGGAGAAAAAAAAAAGGGGGGCGAGGGTGGGGAGGTGTTGTGTTTAAGAAAAAGAAAAAATTTTTGACAAATAAAAGCAAAGCACCTGATATCAGATTATCTTTGAAATCAGTTAGAACATTGCCTTTGCTTTGAATAAAAGCAAAAGTTAAGCCAGTATTTCAAATGTCAGCATGAAGACGACTGACAAATTCATTTCAGATACTTTATGCAGCTCATGAATACTTTTTGTGGTGCTTCCCCTCTTTTTAAAATAACTGAGTTCAATACCAGTTAAAGCAATTATATCCCAATTTCCATGTAAATAGTTGATATTTTTCAAATTAGAACACATGGGCAATTACAGCTAAAAGTCACCTCCATTTTATTTCCAAGTAATCACTGATGTAGCAGGACTTCTTTTCCATACAGCCCTGTGAGGATGAAGGAATAAACCCTGTTCACCTAAACCGCTGTGTAGTACCCTAGGTGTACAACCAACCAACATTTGCCCTTTAAAGTACAGGTACCAGATCATTTTTGTTTTACAGATTTCCCTGAGTATTTAAGAAGGAAGGATCCAATGAAATAAGCAAAAGTAGGAGGATGTGCTTTCCATCTAGTTATTTTGATACAAAGTCAAGAAACGATGCGTTTGGTACACTACACAGTCGTTCTTAACAGCAAAACTGCCGAAGTCTTACCTATACCCACAGCCGTTCCACCGGCTGCCTTTGTTACCATCAGTGCTACGCAGAAAGCTGTGGATACACAGAGGTCAGTGAAACCAGAACAGACCCTGAAGGGCTCTGAAGTCCTGGGAATGGTTGCAGCAGCATCCCGGGAATGAGCAATGGTGTTACTAGGGTAACTCCAATAAGTAATAGCTCACTCACGAGGGAGTTTCACCAAAAGCTGCCAACGTGCAAGCAGTTCTCCTCGCAGGGAAGGCACAGAGTAGGGCTTTCAACAGTGTAAATAATGACAAATCCATTCAGTTTAAATGAAGTAACAAGCAGTGAACCATATTAGAATTTCAGCTTTTCAAGCAACTGATGAGCGTGTTCAGCGTAGAGGTTTACTTTCACAGGGAACACAGGCAACAACCTATTATATACCCTTAGGATCTATAAGCAATGGCAGAGCTTTGTTCAGGATGTCCAACTTCCCCTTGAACTATTACAGTCACTGAAGAAAGCAGCTTTGAGTAAAAGAGCATGCTTTCCCCTCTTAGACACCTCTGGCAGTGTCTTGCACAGCGCTAGACCAGCAGCTTCAGTTCTCCTCCACCATGGGATCACAACACATCCTTTCGCAGAACCCTTTTTTTTAATTGTGTATCCCTGTCCTCATGCAAGAGACTACTAAGCAACATACCTGAGAGGCTTGCCGAGTCGAGGATCTCCTAAATAGAGGCTGTGCATGCACACCATGAGGCTGCTGGCTGGCCACATTTCTAGACATCACTATTCAAGTATTTTGTTTAAAACACAGCATAACTAAGTATGCTCTTTTTTCCTCATGGACAAGGATATATTACCATTAATCTACATTATGAAAAGGCAGACTTCATTGACTGCTTCCCTAAAACCAGACAGTATTTGCCAAAAGTGTGTTCATAATTTCAATTCCAACAAAACATCACTAGAACAAAAAATGGAAATGGCTTAGGTAACAACTAGTACTAAGACAGCCAGTGTACTTCCACTTGTCACCAAAAATGTTATTAAACAGGGAAACAAACACAATTAGCTACATGCAACTGCTTTTAAAATTCCCTCAAACTCTACTACGAACAACTCCATCAACCCCTCAGACGCATAAAAAGCAGATGGTTAAATGCCTCATAAAATCTTGCTATTTAAAAAAACCCAACCCAAACATCACGAGGCTAATTTCAAATTCCTCAGTTGGGCTTAGGGGCAAGAGGGTGATATCTGACTGCCGTAAGCAGCACTGGTAAGTTTTTGATCAGAAGAGCAAAGTTATGGTTAGACATATCCGTGATATCTTTGCTTACAATATTCAAACAGACAAACAATCAAAACTATTAGGAGCATGCAAGCTGTTCCATGATCATGGATGCTAGACAGGTTTCCTTGTAGAATATGATTTTGTTTCTGAAAACGCTCGACACACAAAGCTGCTGGAAGAAACCAAGTTGCAAAACAGTCTGTTAAAAGCTTGGAATGAAGTCAAAAGGAAGGTAAGTCAGAAAATCCCATTATGGTGCAGGGAGCCCTGTGCAGAAGCAGGGAGTCCTTCCCATGAGACCACTTGTTTCGAAAGGGTTGGAACAATCAGAGCCATTAGGGAATACGAATGTGGACCAAACCACGTCATTACTCATCACTTCGGAAGACACACCTATGCAAAGAATGCTCCTCCACCTTACTCCTAGGAGTTTTCTTCAGCTTTGCCCAGAAACCAAACCCTACTAGAAAACACAAACCTGCGTGTGATTTCACAAAATGGGCAATTGACAAAATATGAAGATTTCTGACAGGTATAAACTAGGGAAACTCTGGGTTATCTCAGGTTATTTCTTTGGGGGCAGAGAGAAAAGAGAGACGGAAAGAAAAGAGAAGGAAAAGGCTTAGAAAGTAATTTTATTAAATTAACAATAATAAGAATATAAATAACAGCCAAACATCCTGGGCAGGGGGAGACACGACATTCTCCATCTGAACAGTGACATGGGCATGTGGCACGGGAAGTTCAGTATTTAAGCTGCTGTATCAAACTTTAAACAGTAACAGGGGAAAGCAAAAACCTTCATCTCCTTTCCCCTCTGCCTTCGCTGTCATTAACCCTTTACTTTTCATGGCAAGGTGCTTCTCACAGTGAGGCAGAAACTGCGAAATGGCAGGGGGTGCAATGAAACTGGTGGCTTTGGTGACTGTGGTGCTGGCAGGCGTCTGCACTGGTGAGCACAAGGGTGGTAGGAGCTGAAGCTGAAATCAGCTCCTCCGTAATTACTTTTTAACGCTAACAATAATGCCGGTTGCTGTCTTTATACTTTCTGCAGCAAAGGGAGCGGAGTGGCAGTCTTCCAGCTTCCAGCACAAGCAGCCGCGCTCCTCCCTGGCTGCTGAGACACCGCCGAAGCTTCCACCCAGACATCTTTAAATGCCTGTGGGCTCCTTCAGAATTGTTGTGTTTTGATATGTTTTCTAAATTTAGAGCTGTCTCAGACAAGCCAAGAGAGAGGGTACTTAGGAAAAGGATGAAACAAACCACCAGTGTAACTGGCTCGTGTATCTCTTACTTCCTCTTAAAAATTGGGTATTCCTCAGGATTTATTTGTGGTCATGCCCCCCTGCTGCCAGTGTCATAGTGTCCCACCCCCTACCCCCTCCCGTTTTTTTTTTTTTTTTTTTTTCCACATACCTCTTTTTCATCCCAGGAATAATTCTTCCAACAAAACCTCCCTAAAACCCCCAACCGGCACCCACCCACTCCTCCTAATAATAATAATAAAATACAAAAAAAAAGCAAATTTAAAAAAAAAAAGTCCAATCTGTCCCTTCCTTCTCAAACACACATACAGTTCCCATACAAAGCCAAACTTAGCTTCAGAAGACCTGAAGATTCAGGCTCTTTGCCCTCTCAGACCCCAGCCTTCCAAGCATACCAGATAACATTTCTCACAAGAATGAAGCACAAAATGTCTTAAAACCTTGAAAACCCTGTTTTCAAAAGGGCCGCAGCACACAGGAATGTGTGATTCACTGACCTGCTATGAAACAGGCTTATAAAGTTACTTCTGAAGGTAAGATTAGAAACTTCAGAATATGGTAACAGCTTTAAAATTCTGACTTAGACCGAAACACCATACAAATATTGTCCTGATATGACATGTGACATAACGAAGGGAAAAAATATCATAATAAAAGACTGCATTAAGCGATACACAAAACCAAAAAAACATCGTATCATGATGTTCTCCCCTTCCTTTTGTATGACAATTAAGTGAAACACTAACTTGCCACAACCTTTTCCCCTCTGAAACAGTAAAATCATAAGAAAGAGATCTTGACATGTTAAAGAACAAAATTCAGCGCAGATCTGAACCTACACTCACATGCAGCCTCCTTTAACGCTCGGGAAGGAAGCACTTCTATTCACGGCTGTGAAAAGATGTGTGCCCTTTAAGTTTGTAAGTGCTAATAGAATAGTCTACTGGAATATAAAAAACCACAGCATTTAAATAGTATTTAGTGCTATAAAAACTTGCAGGAAAAATACCTCTTCAAGATCCTCAAAACCAGCACAGCTTTATGGGCTTCACCAAAATGGAACAACTTTCTGCCAGCTGAAGTTCTTAGCCTGTGTGTAGGCTTTATAATTGCACAGAAGCACAAATAGAGTACAAAGGAGAACATTCAGTCACTGGAAAGCTTTAAAGTTTTATTAATCTCTGCATTTTCAAAACGATGCATTAGCCAGAATCAAGTGGCAGGCATACTTGCTGGCTGGAGGCAAATCTGCAGAAGTCCGAGGTTAATTCTTGTACTTTTTCACACGTGCAAAGGAGGGGGGGAAATCGGTCAAGAATCGGTCTTCTCTGTAACACTCATCTCCCCGCTACCAAAGCATACCTTGATGTTGAGATGATGATATTCTCAATGGGGCAGAGCTCAAACAGCAGCACCGGGCTGGCCGTGGAGCATGCAGCAAGGGAGATGTGACAGCAACGTGACCAGAGGTGCCACCAGGGCTCACCCAGCACCAGCGAAGAGAAGACAGAAGTGGTCTGGCAAATGCCAAAACAGCTGGAAGCCACGTCCCTAGAATACAGCTCACCTTCCAGTATGCTCCCTCTCCTCCTGTGAAAGGGATGGGCAGGAACACCCTAATGCAAAGGCTAAAAACGTTCCTCCGGTCTGACTGGAAGCTACAGAAGAACCAGACACGCGCTGTTCTTTTTTCTCTCTCAAGCCGTACAAGGCTAGCACCATTCTGACACGTGCTTTTCCCCCCACAGCAAGAAGTATTTCAGACCACAGGTAAAGCATTTCTCATAAAGTATATCTGCCAAAGCCAGAGGAGTATTCACAGAAACTCTGAGGAGAAGCGGACAGTAGTGTTTTGCTATAAATATCAACATTGGTGGCCAGGCACCAGAAAATCTACATGAAACCCACACATTTCCTACCAGTTCCCAAAACTGTTTGGGTAAGTGGCTTTTCACTCTCCCATTTCCTAAAAATAATCTGCTCCTTTCAGTAGGAAAGAAGAAAATACAGACGAATAACAGGTGCCAAAGGGATATCACTGAGACACCTGACAGCAAAAAAACCTCCTTAGGCAAAGTTACCACTCATTTTTGGTTTAGGGCAAGAAGAAATATCAACATCAAGAATTATGACAAGATTGAATTTCACTATTAAAGTAGAACTCCGAAGAAAATACATTTAAAACTGCTACAAGCACCAACAAATCCTCAGATAAGTTGCTAACTGCACAATCTTAAGAAAAAACAAAGAAATACAAAATTCATTTATTTCACAAAAACAGCTGTCTACATCTGGCTTTTAAAGCATTAGAAAATATATTTAATTTTTTAAGTATTGTATTTTTCAGATTTATTTGTAAACAATTATTTTGTATTATGCTTATCAATGATTCTTCTGATCTGTATTAGTGGATTACATTACTCACCGAACAGACTAAAGTTCATCCTGTACAAACAAAAGGAATAATTTGAAAAATACAAATATTCCCTTCTTCCCAAACTTGTCATATTTTGCAAGAAAGAATGATACTTTTATTTTGTTCACTACAATAGAATAATTATAAACAGGGTACAAGAGGAGCTTCCTTCTTCCTCCAATCCACCAGCACCAGTGTCTAGTGAAACGTGGTGAAGGATTTCAGTCATGTCAGCCTAATTTTTACTCTGCTGTACAAGAACTTACAGATGTCAGATGCTCAGAGCCAGTAGAAAGGCTTTATACATGTTCTCTCTCAAAGAATTCCGGCACTTTTATCTGCTTCCAAGAGACGGACAGATGGCAAACATCTTGCTCACTTGCAGACAAGAGGGTCTGTATTTGACATCCCATTAGCCATCTGATCATCTATATGGAATCCAAACAAGATTTTGTCCCACTACTTTCAGGTGGATGATGGAGAGCTTTGTTAGTGTTTTAACAGCAATGGAGTGAGATTCAGCAATGGGGTCCACCATGAACAGGTAAACACAGAACAGCTCTTAAAAACAAAAGAGATCTGCTAGAAGGGATACTAGAGTCTTGAGCTTTTTGACTCACAGCATGAATAATTCTCTAAAATTTTACACGCAAGCCTGGCTTGGATAAATAAACAGTTAGAAGGAAAGATATAAAGATATGTCCTGACACTGAATATGGTTACTTCTATGTTGGCATCACCCCTTCTCCTCTGAAAGAGCTGCTTGTTCCACACACAATCTAGAAAAGCTATTTTATAGAGGCAGATTATTTTCAAATCCTGCATTGCATTTTCTTTACAAGAGGCGGGGGGTGGGGGGGGGAGTATTTGAAATCTTCAGGTTTCGAAACAATAGCAAATTCTTGTTAACCTTCTGAAATTATTAAGGTTATATTTATTGTACTCATTGCACTTTCACAGTCACAGTGTAAAAAGTGCCACTGGCAGAAAAGGCAGAGATGGAAAGGTTCATTAGGTATTCTAAAGGTAATCTTTAAATAAAGTACAGCCATTTTAGAAACAACTTAGTTTAGTTCCACTTGCAATGAAAAGCTCGTCACATTTAGCAGATCCATTATGGAGGTACAACAGTTTAACAAAAGGTACCATTTTACTTCTCTACCGGAGTATATTTCGCCAAACTTGAGAAATGCATTAGACATATCATTGTGCAGACACGCTCAACAGGTCCCATAAGACCCCTTTACGTGCTTCCCTCAATGTGCATTAACCTTAATTGAAGTTCAAAAGCTGATTACTGGTGTTCAAAAGATGATTTAAAGAAAGTGAAAAACCCAGATGTCTGTTTAGACAGAAGCAACCAGAAAATTTCTGGGTAGGTACCAGGGAATAACCAGAATAAGAAGAAATGTGCCTGCATCTCCCAACACAGCACCCCCACCGACCCCCCGTACCACCTTTGCTCCTGCACAGACTTCCCGGTACACACAAGATGCTTTCTCTGCTGCAGTCCTCTCTCCAGGAGCCCAACAGGCTTGCTCCAATTTATCATAAATGCAAAGTGAGCAAAATACTCACCCTTTCCCCAGGAGCTCTGAACTATGACACTACAAATGGTTTTCTAACTCTTTGAAGTCACAGTCTGAGAGGTTTAATAGTAAAAGCTTTTTGGGTTTTTTGGTTTGGTTTTTGTTGGGTTTTTTTAGTGTACAAGATCAAATCAAAATTAACAGAGATCATCCTCTTACGGAAATGAGAAGTGCATGTTGAAAAAAGTTATAATCGTGTCAAAAGGGGAAGAAACGGAAAAAAAAAAATGATATCATTATTTAAACCTATTTATCCGCAGGACTTCAAGTTGATACTTTTATACCTCAATTAATTTGGGGACCCTTATTCCACAATTCTCCCTCAAAGGAAAACCAGAACCCCTGTATAATTTCTAGGCATACAAACTGCTACGCAGAGTGTACATATACTTGCTTTCTTATCTTTTACAGTCTAATTCCGATGATCACTTCCCTTCCAGTGCTAAATGTCACATGTTGATAAAAAATCACTGCCATCCAAATTTCTGACTTTCTCATAACCAACTTATTCACATTCTGAAACAATGACATACGAAAGTGTCATTCATTTAACAACAGTTTAAAAAGTGTCATTCACTTCACAAAGACTTTCAAAATCCATGATACTGAACACAATCCCTTCCCATCAAAGTCAACAGATTTCTCATGAATGTTAATACATTCAGAATCTTTGCTTGAATTGGTTAGCCTCAAGGACAGCATTAAGTTTTATTTATACAGATGAGATGGGCTTTATTAAGTGATTTCAACAGTTTCCAAAATCAGGAAAAGTTGGCAATACCCATTTTGTCACTTCTACTAAATCTCATAGTATCTTGAAAACTAGGTTCTATTTTTGTTAGGCTTTATCATAGTACATTCTTCTAGCTTTTTTTCTTTAGCCGTTCTGAATGCATTCTGAAGAATCCCAACATTTCAACAACGACATGATATGAAGCTAAAAGCACAGATATTAAACTGACACAAAAGCATGGGAACCAAAATCAAATTTATGAGAAATTAATCTCCTCATCTCTGTCTTGTAGATCAGGTATGTGTTTAAGTAATTCATTATAAATTGTATTAAAGAGAAACATTCAGGTTTTGTGCACTATTATCATTACTGGGAATCTTATTTCAAGATTTTGATAAGTGATCTATCCTAGAGTAATTTAGTAGAAAATTACTGACATATAGGCTACTACATAACAGAAGTTCCAAGCTAACAAGACTTGAATTTCTTCAAGTCTTCAAGACTTCAATTTTCTCAGGTAGAAGTGCTCTGTATCTTCTAACACAGCTGGGACTAAGGAGGAACGTGTACGTTTTTAGAAGCACGATAGATCAGCAAGTTTAGACTCAAATATTCATTGCATCACAAGCAGAAAGGTACTAGGCTGCTTGGGGCTGGGATGACACAATTCCAGTCCCGGCTCCAATTAACTTCCATGTAGTTGAAACATGCTGCAAGTCTAACATCATGTTCACAGTTTGTTCCGCTTTCCATAGAAAAACCCTCAGTGAGGCTTCTCCAGTATTTGGGGATGAAAGAGTGTCTTCTCTCCTTTGCAAGCATACGATACTTTGACAACAATCCTTAAAGCACTACGCATAGCCACTCACCCCCAGGTAGGCACCAACTGTGCTGAACCTCCAGAACCAGAGGAGAGAAAGAAATACACGTCGTCCTCCGCAGTATGCAGTGAAAATTCAGACAACTTCTAACAACAGGTTCAGTGACTGACCCCATAACTGAACTACTGGCTGTGAAAGGAGAGGGATGTGAAAAGCAGGTACCAGCACCTGTCATGTTTTCAAAGACAGTAATTCTTAGGCTTTTCTCTTGAAAATTGGAGAGAACGAGAAAAACCAACCAACAAACAAACAAAACAAAAAACCCCAAGCTCCAAGCTTTAGAAGAAGCTTTAGAAGTGTTTAAAAACTAGAAATGGACCCCTGCCAGAAAGTTTCCTGTTGAATGGCTTAAATACCTATGCCAGGCATTTATTTTCCCTTTCTTTCTACACAGATCTGAGCTACCAGCTCTGGTCTATGGCTTTGGGTACAGCAAACAGTTTCATAAATGCTGAAGCAAATCCATGATAATTTCATAGCACCTCAGTCCTTCCAGAAACATAAGTTTTGCTTCCAAGGTTTCAAGAATTCAGTGTATGGATTCACAGTGCATCAAATATGACCCCAATTAAACCAGATTTTGAAATGTATTTGTGCTGATGAAGTCGGCAAGTCAATTGCACTTGACCTATATTCATACGTAAACATCTGCCCCTACCAGTCAGCACCAAGCATCTGAGTACCCAGTGATGAGTTCCTTGGAGAGCACGGCTCACAGGGGCTAAACAGCATTCCACCTGCATTAAGAGCAAAACTCATGCGTATACCCTTTCATGAGAACCTTGTTAACATGTAGCCATAGAGAATCTTCTGCTAGATAGTTATCACCAGATGCTCAGAGAGGAGAAACCACAGCAAAACCACAGAACATCAAATGACACTCTACTGCATCCATGCACTTGAGCAAACGCTGCTTTGAAAAACCAAACCTAGGAGTCGGATGGTGAAAAAAAATCACAGCCATCAACATCAAACTGCACTCTACATCCAACCGTTACACCAACTACATGCTTCTCTCTCCTCCCCTTTCCCCCAACAACATACTTGTAATTCATAAAATTGACAATGTCAGTGTAACTATTCAGATTACGTAAGTTACTTCCAGGACAATCATATTCAAATAATACTGGTAGTCGGTAATGAAAATTAAATTAGATGATGGTTCACAATTCTATAATACTGCTTTTCCAAAACGCTTTCATGGTGCTATTCGATCAAAGAATCAATGATACAAGAAAGAGATCTGAGCATCTCTACTGGTATTTATGTATTTCACAGAAGCTCATTTCAAAAGAAATAGCTAGGAGTACTGAGAAAGAACAAGCTCGTGTGAAATTACAATCTTAACAGCCTTGCTTCTACTGCAGTTTTAAATATTTGCAAAAAAATTGAGCACAAAGGTAATAATAGAGCAACGCAGCAACGTATGAGCATTTCCATAACAGGGAACAGTCATTATGGCCCAATGCTATAAAAATCCTGCTCAAGCACACCACATCTTTAGCTACAGTTTTCTGTTCTTTTCCAAAACCCATTTTCTTTTAATGGAAAACTTATGCAAGAAGATTCAAGCAAAGCTTATTCTTTGGAAATTGCTTGAATATGTACGCACACGCATAGATGTGCACTCTCAACTGGCTCACTGATGGCATGCGGACAAAAAGGACTGTTACTGAATTTTTACTAATATCTTTGCCTTTAAAAACAACACAAAAAAAGTAGCTACTGCAGAACAGTAGCATCTAGGTCACTTCAAAAAAACTGTACTTCTCAAAGAAAGAAACCAGTATCTCAAGTAATACCGATGTAACCCACAGCACAAATTTCTATATATAAAGAAAAAAAACCATGAAGAAAACATAGTTCTGTTATGGTTGTGGAGGGGACAGAGGTGAAAATCAAAATGACTAATTAGCAGTTACCTTGAAAACTGAAAGCATAAAGCATTATTTCAGCTAGGAGAGAAAATTACATGTGAAATTACTTACACGCCTTGATAAGCTGGAAAGGAACTGAAGAGGAAGTATTGTTGTAAGCTGAGAGTAATGGAGACATTAAGTACTACAGTGTACTTGCAGATAGAAGGTCCCAATCACTCTGCCAAACCTCTCTGCGCCTTTTTCTTCACTTTGTTTATGACCATGAGCATACAAGCTCTAGTTTGTTTCTTGAACTACCCATATTTAAATCTTTTGGGAATTCCACTGCACAAAAGGTTGCACAAAATTAATCTCACCTTTCTATTTCATCCAAGAATGTGCGTCTCTGCTAACTGGATTTTCAAAAGTATACCTTGCTGGTCACAACTCTGTGATCTTTTTCAACAAAGGTTTAGCTTTGTGTGTTTAACCTTTCACAAATTATTCTTTATTATAACCGGACTTTGACTTCTTAAAGAAAGCATAAGAACTATTAGTATGACCAGGTTTTAAACTCCATTAAAATCAGAAGCAGTAAGATGAGAGCATAATTACTATAGGAGCCAAATTAAAATATTCTTCTCACTTTGTAGCCCCTTCAAAAGGGGAATATTGCTGAAACTGCCAGTATAAGAATCCTTTTCAAGCAGTAAAATCTCAACGTGCTGCCACTGAAACCTGAATGGCTTTAACACCCAAACTAGAGTCTACACCGGTTAGTAGGTATTAACTTTTCAAATGCTGTTGGAATCAAGCCAGCGGGAAACAAAATGTCTTTTGCAGTCTTTTAATTTACAATCCATATACACAACCAAACAGCAGCACTTAATAAGCAGCAAAAAGGAAAAATGTGGTTTGAAAGCAACCTTGAACTAAAATAAATGATCCAACCCCTGAATTTCCTTCAAATTCTCTGGAGAGTTTCATAAGCCACCCCCATGCCACCTTCCCCGGCAGGGCGGGGGGTGGGGTATAAAAAGGACAGAACTAACAAGCCAAATGATTATGTCTTCTTTTATGCCAAACTAATGCTGGAGCTAAAATTGGCATAACAAAGGAAGGTAGTTGCTTGTTAATACTGGGGAAGCTGCTTCCTCTCCCGTATTGCACTTAGCATTTATGAAATCTTTCAACAAAGGACGCAGAGAATCCATTGACATTAGGCAAAGTTTGTAAGTACTCCTATGAGATTATTATTATTCCATCTTGTAGATGCATAAATTAAGACAGAGACACAATACATGGCCTTGCAATGTCACTGCAAGATTGACAGCTGCAGTAAAGCCCAGGACTTCCAAATTTCATATTCCTGTTTAAGTATTTCTCTAAACTGAAAATATTTTCTAGCAGTTACTTTGCAAGTTAAAATGGAGATATTTTCTTGACAAAGTTTTTACAGCAAGCTTAGAGAGTTCCTCTTTAATTTACAGTTAGCATAACATTACTACAGAACCAGAATATATCTTTTCAAACAGATCTCGCTACTGTTTCATTAACTGATAGCTAAATAGAGGTTCCAAAGTGGAAAGGGAGAAGAAAAGTAGAACTACAAACAGGACAGTGTGCCAACTTCCACTAACTTTATAGCCCCATTCCTCATGTTATGACCAATAACATAGCTAGAGGCAACAAAAGGGGATGGATGACAGTCCTACCCGTTCACCCACTGCCCCAGGTAAGGATTACTGTGCCCATGGCCATACTGCGAATCGTTGCGTTTGTACATATTCGAGGCACTCACCATGGATCCCAGTGAAGCTCTACAGTAAGCTCACTCTCCTCACTATGCTTTGGGGACCCTTCACAGAAGTCAGTATTCTGTCTTTCAAATGGTCCTAGCTGGCCAGTCAAGCTGAATGAGTCCTTTTGATACTGATGGCATCTCATTCCTTGCTGCTGCTCTATGAACATAGGACAGTTCACTTGCTCAAGTTCTTTCCTAAATGTTACTCTTACTTTTCATTTAAGAAATTTATGACCAAGGAGTTTCTCCTCCAACTGCCTGGAAAAAAAGGAGTCGTGATTCACCACCACACCTTGAATTCTGCTCAGTTATGTGATTTAGGAAATAACCGTACATTAACTATATCATTTTCTTCAGGCATCTGTTGCAATTTGCATTCACTATCATGAAACTTTGGGTTAATTGTGTTTTTATTGCTATTTCATGACACTAAGGCGATACCTTGTCTTCAACTACTTTGCTGCTGTATTATTTGAAATGTTAGCAGCCTGAAGTTCTTGCAGGACTGATCTAAAAGTGAGGTACAAACACAGGTCCGCACTGTTACACAGCTTCCTGTCAAGAGGATGTTATTTACTTTTCAGGGTCGTCTTTTCCCTTTTTCTGGCTAAAGCAACAGGGAGCAAAGGCACACCCAAAAACCTGTAAAACTTTCCTGTGTATCCTCCCTAGTTTGCTTTGCATGAGATACACATTTTTGCCCTGAATTTTCATCTATGGATCACCTTCAACACTATTTCCACAACTCACATTAAACAGTGGTGGGTTTTTTTCACACATGTGCATTCTGGCACCGTGTCCATGGTCTCAAGCACCGAATAGATTAATTCACATGAAACTAAATCTTTGCTTTGCTCAGGGTGATGAACAACCTCACTTGTGACATTTACATCTATTGATTTGCCTGTTTAGTGAATACTCCATTACAATATGTTGATCAAAATTACATAAATTGATAGTTCACGGCATTACAAGATCTGCACTTTTCACCCCAAAGTAAAAAAAATTTTTTTTTTACTCACACAGAGAATGACCCTTTGATACCTCAAAGGTATTGTACCAATTTCAGATTGGTACTTTTTCCAGACTCAACGAGTCAGTAACCAGAACTTCATCTGTGATAAACGGAAAGCTGCTAGCAGACACTGCTATTTCCCTGCCATTAAAAAAGTTAAATTTTGAGAACTATCTCTATTCAATAGACTGCTAGCCAGAGATCTGTGCATCTTCCTCTTCAGCAAGAGTCACTAAGCTGCATTTCTGCTGTTGAAAAGACACCTACCCAGTAGCATCGAAATTTGAGCACAAAATACCACTGTAAAGGCCAAGAACATAGCTCAAATGCTCTATGATATCCACCATTAAACTCTATGCTACAATTTAGTGCACTCCAAGATGTATAACAATACAATCTTGTGATATTTCCAAGTACAAAGTCAGTTTTATCATGTTATCAGTCGGGAGGTGTTTTTAGGAGCAAGGAGATCCACAACTCCTCAAACCAAAGAAACAAAGAAATATAAACTTGCCTTTAACTTTGTAACAAATTACCCCTTTCACTCAAGGTTAAAATACCATGGTTTATCTTGTACTTGTCAAGAAGCCGTAACTGTGCAATTAACACGGCTTATCTGATTAACAGAAATTCACTGAACTGCAGCACATCATTTCTCTGAGCTCAATGGCAATTGAGTTACTAGAAAATCACCTGGCTTAGCTACCTGTTCTTCTTAAATAGCCATACAGCTGCCATCACCATCGTACTTGACACCTTCTTCAATCACATAATGAGGGCTTGCCAACTTCATAGGTCAGAGTTGCGTTTTATAGCTGGGAGAGCGGAGACACAGAGACCGATGCTCCAGAGCACACACCTCTCCCACCGTTTAGCAGTAAAGGACAGAACACGCTGGACAGACCATATGTAGAAGTGTACATTAAAAATGTGTATCAGCAGGGGCTGGAAAACAAACACCTGGAAACACGCTCTGCTTTTGGAGAGAATGCCCACAAAGTAAAAGAGGCGCAGAATAGTCAGATGCAAGTTTTAATTTTGAACAAGTCCGCAGAGGGGAGGAATAAACCAAGAGTCGGGTGGTTTTAGCTGAACACAGTTGCTCAGGAAACTGTTGAAACATTGTGTGAATGACAATTCACAAAACATTCAGTGCCTTACTGATAAAAAATGGCAAAGCACCGAGCCGTGTCATTTATTCCAAGGTAACAGAGTACTCTTCGTAGACCCCGGTAAGGCAGCACGGACCACTCTGGGCTGTCACCTCAGCCCTGAGCGCCGGCAGGACTGCTGCCAGGGGCCAAGGGGCAGCCAGGCAGACGTGCCTCTGAAGAGTCTTACATATTAATGTCCCAATGTGGCAGAGAAAACAGATGATAACGGACATGCCTGAGAGTTACTTTCAGAACAGTAAGTCTGCAAAAAAAGGATTAAATGGGTCCAGAAGAACAAAGCGTTCTTGAAGAGGAAGGGCTGAAGGCAGCATGGAGAAGACCACCGGTGGGAGGATCCCTGCCTACCCCACCCCAGATCAGCACAAGTTAAAAAATGGATTTAAAATATGCTAAGTTAATCTTCATGTTTCTGATTATTATTTTTTTTTTAAGCTTCTTTAAAAATGCTTTTCTTTTAGGTGCTACAAACTTCACAGGAGAACTTCAATCATTTTTCAAAAAAAACGTTCTAGTGTTAAAAACAGTAATATGGTGGGTCTTTATTTTCTGCTATTCTGCATCATTGAAACATGACCCATTTGGCTATCCAGGTCTGGTTTTCCTTATTTTGAGTATTATTTTTTTAAAAACAGACCAGAAATTAAGTGTTCCTGTCTGTTTAAGTAAAGTTTGGTTTAAATCTAGCAAGATTCAATGACATCTATGCATAGGTATCCTTTGTTTGGAATTTTTGACTTCATCTCAAATTCCATAGTGACTTAGAAATGCAGAAAATAGGTGTTTTAAATAGTATACATGTCTAGCGAGCCAATTAATTAAGTTTTTATTAACAGCTAAATCGTGTATCAAGTTTTTCAGCTGTCAATGTAGAGACTTACATAAACCCTCTCAAAATGTTATGAAAAGCTGTTGTTTACAGCCTAAACAATATTTAGGTAAAGCAACACATCTTTGCTCACACTGTTTTTCAAACCTTTGTAAGCCTGGTTCACCTTTGTACTTCCAGAAGCAAGTGAAAGTGTCCCAATTACCAAAACAGTTAATAAAATCAGCAAATAAGGTTACAGAACTGTGGAAACGTCACTACTGATACACCTAGGACCTTGCAGACACTTCGAGTACCCCAGTCTTCCCACTTCTGTGGTACGACACTGTTAAAGGTGAGGATGAAAAGGAAGTGGTAATTATTACAAAATGGAAGTAATCCAAATGAGGGGGAAAGCACTTTACTGTGTTTACATTTATGTTATTATTAACTTTTTTTTTAATTTAGCTATGGTACTTCTGTCTGCAAAAGGCCAGAATCAGAGCACCTGATAGATAAACATGATAAACAGATCTGTAAATTTTCCAGTTCTGGAACTGAATTACAGGTGTGATTTATAAATATAAAGCCAAATATATAAACAATGAGAAAATACAACACATGAATTACAATAAGGTACCTTGAGTCTTAACAAGAATATTACATGTTTTCATGCTGAATCCATAACCATTGAGATGTGAAATGTAATTCTTCCCCTGTCTCAAGAGCACTCAAAAAAATATTGCAGTTGATCTTTTAACTCCAAGAGGACATAAAGAATACAAAACCCTTCATACTTGTTAGGAATGTTAACTTTAGGGAGAGACAGCTTAAAAGTGAAGTCATTTATAAATGAAAATAAAAAGTGGCATCAGATAGCATTTGAAAGTTCAGAACAAAGTCTTTTTCAATTTCACATACCATGTAACAGGTGTCAGATTAAAAAAAAAAAACAAACAACCTAATAAATAAGTATCTACTGCACAAAGCCACTGAGCTGCTTACCACAGATGGATTGACTGGTTTTTAATTTAATGCTTTACCATGACTCAAAAGTATAGCAAGAACAGACTTGCATTTAAAAACAGAATTGAGGGTTAGACAGAGGAGGGCTGTGTAACTTCTCTGTTTACACCTCTGCTACAAAGAATAAAACATACTATAGAGCTGTCTCACAAAACCATTTGAGTTGACCTCTGATACTTTGATTCATCAGTTTACTCAGAGTATATATATATATATTCTCTATAAATGCAGAATGTGATAGCCATTTTGTATTCCTAATAAGGCCAGATGTATTTTTTTGTAGGTAAGCGAAGAAAGTAAGCAAGTAGTTTTGAAGAAGAGTTTCAATAGCAGACCATCATTAACCCAAGCATTTAGATAGCAAACCATCAAACTACAGACTCAGGGATTTCTTCCAAACACAGTTCAAGCAGTATTTGGGTTTTTCTGGGGGGTGACTGGGACAAATCACAAACGCAAGAACAAAATCCATTAAGTTTTTGTTTGTTTGCTTTTTTAAACACAGATTACGTGTATTCAGGCTGTTGACAGCCTTCCTGGAAGCCCCTTAAGACACACTTATCTCCAGCTGTCATGCTGGAGAGTGAGTGGCCGGGACACCATTCCATTCCTTGTGCCATACATGAAGTCAACCAGGCTATTCTGTTAGGTTCCAGCACACTGTAAAGCCTAGAGCACTCATGCAGCAGGGCATCCAAGAACTTCATCGACTGCATCAGGCTGCTGACGCTTCTGAATGTCAGAGCAGCTCATGGTACTGATGAACTCCTTTCTTCTGTAGGCAAGTCCTCAATTCTCATGGTTATTTAAATTAACGGGGATAAAGCAGCTAGAATTACATGTCTCAAACACACCTTAAACTAAAGGGTAATTAGAGTTTGACCTTACACATTACGCCAAAAGGCACTGCCACGCACTAATTTCTTTTAATAATACTGCAAAGATTATGAGATAAATATTTTTTGAAGTGATATAACTGCTTGACTTTCAGAGATGCTAAAGCCTAATGCTGAACTAAAAATAAAAATGCAACCTAGAAGCAGGTTAAAAAAACAATAATTGTCTATAAAGAAGAATTTAATTAGGAATGTAGCAGAATCTTCACCACCTGCAAACTTTCAAAAGTTTAATGGCTCTCTAAAAAGCAGTGACTCTCTCACAAATGGCGGGATGCCTGTAATATAGGTGACTGTAAGAAGCTCAAGGTAATACACACCTTGAAACAGACCTGGAAGAAATTTTACATTTTGAACCATTTGGCTGCAGCCTTGGTTGGCTCCTTGCCAGTACCACAGCCAATAAAGGGAACCAAGAAAAAACAGTGATAAAACCAGTCTAGCTGTTTGGAAGGGGAAGAAGGGATCAGGTGGCAGACAGATGGGAGGTATGATGGCAGCTTGGCAGAAATAGCAGAGAGAAACAGAGCTTTAAATAAGCAGTTCATGGTCAACAGTACCAAGCACACCAATTTTTACTGGTACACTGAAACTTGTTATGGCCCAGAGAAACAGCATCCACTTTTGAATAAACAAAATAAACAAACACAATCAAAAAAAAAAAAAAAAAAAAAAAAAAATCCCCATCAGGTGAACACCTTGCAATTAAGACTAGGTTTCACTGCTTTTCTTGTAGGATTAAAGATCTATTGGAAGATTTTGAAAAATCTAGATCATGTACATCACAATTCTGTCTTCCTATTTGATCACCATCTTAGTATATTTTACTCACACTCAGAACATCATACAAACACACTATACAAATACAAAAACAGTTATAATTGTTTAAGGGAAAAATGTTTTTTATATATATGTATTAGTTACACATGGTTGATGTTACTTATTAAAACATACAGATCCAAACTATGACCCACCAATTTCATTATCACCCTGTGAGATAATGTTTTGTATGGTCTTCGATTTAATCACATTAAGGGGCAGTTGTGCTCCTCGTTGCCTTCTGTCCCCAAACACTTACTCCCACTTACGCTGCCCTTCTCCTGCACCGGCACAAGAAGTCCTGCACAGTCAGCTCCATCAGGGAACAGAGAGGGTAGGGGAAACCAATAGGAAAAAAAAAAAAAAGAAGAAGAAAAAACCAAACCAAAACAAAAAAAACACCAAAACCACCACCAAAACAAAACAAAAAAAAAAAAACGTGTTGAAGTTTTCTCCTACCATGTGCCAATAAAAAGTAAGGGCTGACAATAAGCACTAGAAAGTAGAAGAAAAGGACCGTCTCTGCCAACTTCCACACTGGCTTGTACTGTGGGACTGAACTGGAAACCACAGCATTAATGTACATAGGGCATCTTTCAGTAAATACCCATCTTTTCTTGGGTGAAGTGACAGTCATGCTTCAGTCCACAGACAGGCTGCACCAAAGCAGTCAGAAAACCCACAAATTCAATTCATTTATCCTCAACCTACTGCCTTTATACAGCATTCTGAGACACCAGCTCAGCTTGACAGAACTGTTCAGATGCTAACATAGAGACAAATTCTCTGTATCTCTGAAAACTGTTTTAAGTAACTGAACACAGCTCAGCACTAAACTTACAATAAAATGTAAACCATCAGTAAATGCAAGAGTCACAGTTCATTAGCTTGCTCTAAGCACATGAAGACATTTTTATTATGCTAATTTATTTGAATAAGGCATTAAAATATAAATCCAAATACAGAGTCTAGGCAAACAAATATTATGGCAACTTTCATGAAACAAAGCTTTCCCAATGAAATGTTAAACGGCATTTCTGCATTAAGTGCAACTGCTTTCTTAATCCTCCTTGAGATTTTAACTTCACATGCCTATTGAAAAAAAGAACGCAGGGGCATTACATGTCCCACCGGCCCCTCCTGCAGGTCTCTGAAGAGTACTTAACATAAACACTAATTTATGGTATTACACTCTCGGACTTCAAGTATCTCAAATTCCACTTCAGGGTATTAGGCCAACTGCTGTTTAAATTATGTGTAAATTAGCTGAATCATGACCCTCCACTGGAAAAATATGCCTTATAGATCATGTCCTTAGGCAGTCGAATGCTGTAATGACAACTTACCACTGAGCTAATCAAGAATCAGAAAATGAAGTTAAAATTAACTAAAGCAGAGGCACTGAAAAAAAAAAAAAAATCAATAGTGTTACCCTGCTGAACCAGGTCATGCGTGCTAGAACCTCCTACCATTTACTACTGCAGGACATTACTGCTACAGTAAAAATAAATTCTAACCCTCTGCAAAATAACAGGGAAGCTGAAACAATTTTTTAACTTCCCTACAGTGAAATTAGAACATGTTCACAAAAACATTTTGATGTTTTTAGATGCCTTTACCAGTCCACATTTGATTTTGAAAATGTCAGTGATTAATCCCTGCCCTAAAGATTTCTGTGTGCAAGTCTATGCATTTTCCATGTAATTTCTGCTGTAACTTTGCAACACTACATTCTTCATTTGCTCAGTAAGTGATGGACACTAGAACTACATACACCTTTAAAAGCCCAAGGATTCAATGTTCTTAAAATAAAGGATTTTGTACATAAAAGCAGCTTTGTCTTTAAATTCCAGAATTCCAAATACTACATAAGCCTGCCACAAATCAACAGAAGAATTTGTATCTAAGCATCTTAAATAAATCTGCTTCAAGTAAGCCTGTATCTACAAAATGATTCTGTGTTTTGGACTGGTAATGAGTCATATCAACAACATTTTTTTGCCAATGCGTCTGGCTTTGTCCCACCCTGTGGAAGGAGAGACCCATGAGGTAGTCTTTATTCAAGTGCAGAGGTAAAAGGAGAATCCAGTACCTACATGGGAGAGATTTTGAGTTGCTGTTGTCAGAAAGAAAGAATCTGTCTCCTCCCGTTTGTTCCCAGGTTACAAGATCCCTTTACAACTGGCAAGCTTTGATTTTTTTTAAATCATTATTTCTCTCCACCCCACCTTTTTTCTTTTTTGGTTTTGTTTTTTTTTTATTGCATCAGCTCCCATCTACCCCATGAAAAAGTCTAAAAGCTAAGGACTTGTATATCTGTTGATTTATTTTAGAAATAAAGTCAAGAATGACAGCCTTTCATCCCAACCATCCAGGAAATGAGAACCACAGGACTTGTCTGACGTGGAATTGGAAAGTAACACCATGAAGTCGGAAATGTACACACTGACTTTCTGAAAACCAGCAGCAACTGAAGTCATCCTTGGTTGTCCTACAAGATAATGTCACAGCAATAATTCAAAATCCAAGGAACTTTTACTTGAAACACAGTATTTGCATACCACCTATGGTGGAGACATCACGATACACAAAAGAGGTCAGAAGGGAACTTGCACACTAGTGATCTGGTTTTGAGAAGTAATGAAATCATGCAAGTACTTTGAAGAGGCTATAACATCATAGCAATAGCTCTCAGTGCCAGATTAAAGATAACCTTTGGGAAAGGCGGCAGCATCAACAGACTGACTCAGCCTAATCTGACTTTAGTTCTACATTTTCTCAGAGGTACTTCAATGGATTTTGGGATTTATAATCAAATGAAGTGAGATGCACTTGCTCTAAAGCACAGTGCTGCAACTGAAATAAGCAAGCCAGGAGAAAGTTTTTGTTAACCACTAGATTGCTAACAAATGTTTTTTCTTATCCTCACCTCAAAACAATAAAAATTTGCTACGTAGTTTTAGCTTACCTTTCTTTCACTGAGCTAAACAAAACATTCAATTTTCCAGAGGCTCCTAGTTCCCTACCCACACTCAGAAAACAATTTATTTAATGATTTGACAAGTATAACACAACCACTTCTCTTCATCTGTACACTTTACACTTATCTGTAAGAGAAATAAACTCATCCATAACATTGTAAGTCCCCAAATTTTGCCTTTTTACCGATAAAGCAATGGAAACTCACAGCTACTGCCTTTCCTTTATCCAGACAAGCCTTTCTAAACAAACAGAAGCAAGGAGACTGCAGCTTCAGTGCACTGTAGCAGTGTTTTCAATTTAGGCACTGGGTTATCAGTTGTGGAGAAGGGAAGGGCATTAAAAAAAAGCAAAGAAAAAAAAAAAGGAAAAGCCAACTCTGAAACACAGTTACTTAGACTGTGAGAGCTCTGGGTCAACAGCTTGGTCCTCACTCAGCAGCTGACTTCACATCAAGGGTATTGTTTAATAGGGGAAATGGACAGAAGCACCTCTCTAACCCCCAATTGTCTATAAACTCAGGCTTTTGGCTTTGTTGCACTTTAAATGAAAAAGAAAGAAAGACAGACAGACATCTACCTTGAATCATTCATTCCAGTTGTAAAAAAAACCCCTCTACTCCAGCAAGAAAAATTCAAGTATGTGCATAACCTTTTTCCGTAAAGCAGCTCACAGCAAGAATCAAAACAGCTTACCCTTCTGCATTCAAATTCCTTGCCAATGTACACAGCAGACACTAATTCTGATGTGGAATAGATCACTCATTTGTCAACATTTTTGAACCTTTGTTACTGCCGCTTTATAGTTTCTTATGTACTAGAATAAAAACAAACAATGACAGATATTAGTTGCGAACCAGTGTATTACCAAAGCATAGAAATTATTTTCTCATTTTAAGAAATTTAGTACAAACAGCTTAACGGAAATATATTTCACACATTTTAATACAATTATGCTGGAAAGGTCTAAATCAGCTAAAATGCTGGGAGCAACAGAACTGTATTTTCAAATAGAAATTCTGATTCAAATATTTTCCCATAACTTCCTTATCCACAACTGCTTTACACCAACAAAATAACCATTTAACACAAAGAACATTAGCTTGACCATTTATTAATTTAATTCCACTAAATATGAGATGCACAAAGCATGCAGCATTAGACCCAAATCTGTTCCTTTAAGGAAAAATTGATTGGTAGTCTCATAATAATAAAGAGAATACTGCACTCCCACAGATGCTAGGAAATGTGTCTGTAGAAATGGTACCATGTCTTGTCTCAACGTAAGGAAGTTCAATCCACTCTTCTGCAGAACCAGGAGCCACCAAAATCTGCTTTTGCTCCGATTCCAGTTTTACCAGAGAACAGCACGTGACCTGGTCCCTCCTAAGTAACCATCCTGGCCTTCACTCCTTGATGTTCTCTGCTTTAAGATATTCACAGAGGATTTTAAAATACTCTTACCCTCTTTACTGAATGCTCAGATTAGCTATACCAATTTAAATCTTGATTATTTTTGATGGTTCACTCTGAGATGTTTAGATATATTATTCCCTTCAGTCCTCTTGGATCTGTTAACTTTCAGGTACCAAGACATCAAGACCTAGAATTTTACCTAATCAGCAAGGGAATATTACTTCCCTGGTCCATGAAATGAATAAATGACTCTGCACCTTCTATACGTTCCTTTCATTGGTTCATCTTTGCTGCCCTAGTGTAAAAACTCATCCTTGCGAGGAATATGAATTCACGCTATTTCTTTTCCTTCATTTCTTGTTTCTCTACTTCATTCCTCTTTTCCCTGACATGGTTGGGTTTTTTTCCACTTTAAGAAGAGAAAAAAAAAACAACCCACCAACCAAAACTCATCATCATAGTCCTCCTCCACCTTGTACCATTTCCTCTATTAATTGTCACAGGTTTTTTCATTAGTTCTCAGCTGAGTTTCACTAAAATCAATCAAATTTTTTCCGTTTTTCTAATGTCATTTGTCAAGGTGGCAAATAAAACTAGGTGACACCAGTGCCTCTAGCCCCTTATTTGACAGCCCCCTCTGATTTATCTTTTTTTTGGTCAGTTGTTATCAAGAACCACAAAGCTCTAGCATTCAAGGATTTTAAAATCATTTTTCAGTTACAAACTGAAGAAGCACAAATATCAAAGGCTTTTCAGCTACAGCACAGAGTCCATCACAAAATAATTTCAGCCTGATACTTAGTCCACTACATTGAATAAATAGGTGATACAATTTACAACTATTCCATTCAATACCAAACAAGTAATTCTTACTACTAGATCACCTTTATATCTTCACAGAAACACGAGAAAGAACCATAATAAAACAGATGACAACCTTCATACCGAGTGATTGTCTTAACTATCTTTTTTATTTTTGTCCTCTCTAACGCTTTATACCATTACACAAGCTTTTGGTATTTATGAAAGTGAAATTCTGAAGTTTTCACTGTGGTCTCAATTCAATAAGAAAGTGAAGCTCATATAAAATTTTAACCTCTGCGTCTACTGAAAGCTAGCCACATGATCAAATAATATTCAAGTCTAGACCTAATCCTTACCTAACATTTAATTTAAGTAAAGGCACTTTCCGTCGATTTTGTTTTCCTAGTCAAGAAACAGAATAGCATCAGAGGCAGAAAGGCTTCAGGACCTTGCACCAGGTGTTTACTTATTCTATTCATGCTACTAGGGACTAAAGTCAGACCTACCAAACAGAACTTACTACCTTTGAATACTAATATTCCAAATAACTATCAGCAACTTTGTAGATGAAGTCTCAGTTATCCATGTACTTCAAAATAATTACCACTAGTTCAGCCAGTTCATTAACTAAATCCTTTAATACTCCATAGGATATGTCCTTCAGATATGCTGATTTGTACTGTTGTATACACCACGCATTCATTACTGGCTTTTTACTAACAAGTTAGCGGAACAACTCCACAACTTTCTCCCTCTTAACTGTAAACCTCTAGTTAAGAAACCATTGATGAATCCTCTAAAAAGCAATCCTTAACAAAAAAACTTGAAGAAGAAAATCTGAAAAAGGAACCTCATTTGCTAGTTTGCCTCTCTTTCTATAATTCCTTCTGTAAACCTTAAGTTCTGTAATTCTATAATTCTCCCTTCTGAGGGGAACAGAGGGTCCAATATGCAGGACAGAGCCTCCTCTTAGGGAAGATTGCTGCCTCCCTGGGGCCCGGGTTAAGGACATCACTAGGACAGACTTTTTAGCAGGGCCTGTAGCGATAGGACAAGGGGTAACTGTTTAAAACTAAAAGAGGGTAGATTTAGACTAGATACAAGGAAGAATTTTTTTACGATGAGAGTGGTGAGACACTGGCACAGGTTGCCCACAGAGGTGGTCGATGCCCCATCCCTGGAAACATTCAAGGTCCAGTTGGACAGGCTCTGAGCAACCTGATCTAGTTGAAGATGCCCCTGCTCACTGCAGGTGGTTGGACTAGATGGCCTTTAAAGGTCCCTTCCAACAGAAACTACTCTATGAATTAGCAAGAACGCATTCTGCCTTTCATGCTCTTCCTGCAACTTGGTAAGCTAAGCACAAAAAAGACCCCAAAAGTATGACTAATGATAGAGTACACTCGTAGAGTAAAAGCAGAGTGCTAATACATCAGAAACATTTTCCAACAGGCCGTATACTGCACCACAACATTATAATTTTGCTGCCTTGTTACTCCACCAAACAAAACGTGTGTCAATTTTAGTAATTATGCAATACATCACACTCACCTATTTCACTTGCTTCTACCTTGCCTTTGCAGCAATACCAAGATGATAAATGCTGAAGGTCATTTGAATAAGAAAATAAGTTCTGGAGTTACAACATACAAAGACTTTTTTTCCCTTGATGTAATGTGAAACATATCCTGTACCATTTCACCATCATGACAGTACTGAACTCAACAAGCAAATGCTATACCCTCACACTGCTATACCCTATACACTCTCTATTTATTAAATTTTTCTTCAAAAAAAAAAAAAAAAAAAGCAAAAGGTAAAGAAGTGGTAATTTCAGCTTCTTCAGATTTTTGTTTCTAATCCAAATCTGTACTATTCAAGAGTTTGATATTCCAAGACAGAAGATAAAACCATTAACCTGTTCTGCTTGTAACGACTTTGTGGCTCTACTTGAGCCTGTACAACCGAGCACCTCCTGTCTCCCTGAAGACAGCAGCAGCTCTAAATCCTCAGCCCCCAGCCCTCTAAATCCTCTGCAAACTCAGGTTTTAAAGACAGCATCCATTTTCTTGTCTACTGGCCCAGGATCCAACTCAGAAAACAAGTCTGAAACAAATATTTAAGTGTCTTCCACACCTAGATCAACATCTCATTCATGAGGTTCAAACACTGCTTAACAAAGAAGTTTAAACACTTTTACTCGCCTCTCCTGACTTTTTCTTGTAACTATAAGGTAACAGTATTCCAACTGTACTTTTCACAGTAAATGAATGGGAATCACTAATTCAATGGCTCTACTCATTTTTGCTTATTTGCAGTTCATCCTACAGTGCCTGAAGCCATTGACATAGCTGCCTGCCAGGAAACTGTTATTCTGAAACCCATTCATATTGCACTGTTCACAGTCACTGTAACCAATATTTCAAGTCTTACATTTATAGAGCAGGTCTCAGTAAAAGGACTTGCATGTGCAGCCGAAACTTAAGGCAATTCACCGGTTACGTTCAAGGCACAGACATTTCAGAAATCACACAGATTGGTTCTTAAACTGGAATTATCAGAGAAAGACGTGGAAGTCCCTTTGCTGTGCTTTGTTCTTGTACAGAAGCCAACAATTTGTCTCAGAGTACAGCAGCAGCTCTTCAGCTTTAAGTAGTTGGCATAACAGTATTTGTAGCATTGAGTAATGCTACCTCTCCTCACTTACACCTTCTCATTGTTGTAATTAAAATATTTTTAAGTTCACTATATGTAAACATTTTAAAGATTTTTTTCACTTACACGTCAAAAGATTTGGCAATCATGCACAGGTCAGTAATACCCACATCACATAACACCACATGGGAAGCGAAGCACATGTAAGAAACTCAGCCACCAGAATACATCCCAAATTGTAAAAGTCCCAGTATGTAGCGTAAGTTGTTCCTAAATATTCCATTTTTACTCTACCTTCAAGAGAGGGAAGATGTCTCTTTACAATTATAGCTTAATAGAAGCTATGCCAATTTTATAAGACACCAAATAGCAGTCAAGGCTATAAAATCTGTGGAAGGTACAGTGTGCTTGACATCATCTCAGAGCAAAATGTTCCAAACCATTTAAACCTTGCTCTTTGAAAACTCCTGGATGAATAGCCAGACTTGTATAGTGGACACATACAGCACATCTGGTGCAAATACACTTATCTTGATTATACTACTTAAAGAAAAAAAAAAAAAACACCCAAACCTTAAATCCACATGAAAGTCTCCATAGTCCCTAACAGTCTCAGCTAAGCAATGAGTCCTCCCAAAACTCCCCTTTCCAACTTTGTTTACACCCAGCCCTGTCTACCTATCTTCTTCAGTTCATAAATGCATCCCCCTATTGCATTCTTACAGAATTTAAATGAGATTAATACTCTCCTCTTTCTTCTGCAAAATATTTTACATTCTTCTTCTTTTTGCAGGGTCGTGAAAGTTACTGTTATAGATATTCTGGTCCAACAGATGTAAAAAAAGAACCTGTTATTCTACAGATGGGATTAAAAGTCTTCTATGTCTCAACACTTTGGCATCTATGTATTTCATATTACAATTGGGTTTACTTACATACCCATAAAGTAATGCTGACAATATAGATTTTTTTTTAAAACACATTGGATCTGTGGTGTGATGTGAAATAATCCTGACTAAATCATAATGCTAACATTTAAAGGCCTAAAGTAAATTCTAAGGTAGGTGACAGAAGGGAGAAAGCAAACCTGAAGTACTGAAAAGAATTACAAGCCACCCTGCAATATAAACTTTACAAGCAGTTCCATAAAATAACGAGCTACAGCAGATTAAGGAAGGAAGCAGCTAGAACATGGATTAGGTAACAGCAATTGTATTCAAGTCAAAGAAGCCTCTTGACAAGTCCGAGGGTTGTCTAAACAATCTGTTGCCCACACAGTATTTAAAAAAGGTTGGGGTGGGGGAGCTTTCCAAACTTTGATGTGGTGGTAAGAGGTTTCAGGGAAAGAAAAATGAGCAAACCAATTGGTACAAAAATCAAAATCTGCTAAGCCAAGTTCTTCTCATAAACTTAACTCAGTGAGCTGGACATTAGGGTGCTTCTCGGGGAGCAGAGCTCTGACTTTTTACAGTTCAAAATCACATTGTCCTCTATACAATGAAAAGACTATGGGGAAAATAGAGTTAAATTATTGAATTCCCAGATTAGATATAGTCATTTCTCACACTTCAAATAAAAATCTATTTGCAAAGAGGAAACCAAAGACGCAGGCATTCTTCATCAGGGTAGAAACATCAGAGTACCACTTAATTCCTCTGTATGACAGAAATTTATCCCAGGGGTATTTTGAAGATGTCTAAGACTAGAGAAACGAGCAATATTTACAGCCCTATCACCGGATGCAACAACTATTTTATTCCTACATTTTAATTTATGTCCAAATAACAGTTAGAATATCTCTGACTAGAGCAAGTAAAGTCTCCTTACAACGCAGAGAAATCCCAAAATCTGACCACACCCCAAAGACCCAAAGGCAAGCTGAAGAAATGCAATCTTTCTAAAAATCCTACTTACCCTACAGCTACTTGACAGGCAGCAGATCCAGTTAAGGATACACATGAATTGTTTTAACACATTAGCAGGGGATGCTTAAAACTGATTCAGAGCACAGTATCTTCAGAACACACATTTTCACTTGTCTCACCATGTATTCAGGCAGTGCATCACCCCGACAGGTCAGCAGCTGCGGGACTCAGCAGAGATCATTCCTTCATACTCCCCTACAGATATTGGGAAGGAGTACAGGGGCATTTTAGTCCGCTAGCAAAAGCCACTGGCTAATCTGAATTACTCTGCTCAGCACAGGCAAGCCAACTGCGACGCACTAACTAGCCTTCGCCCCTGTGACAAGGACTGATCTAACTGCCGGAACGAACAAAATAGCCAATGAACCCATTTTTGTTTTCAGACAATACATTTCATATTTTGCTTTTCTTGATAATGTAATGGATTTGTTTTCTGCTTGTTCCATTATTATTCTCACTAAAAATCAGTAATGTAAAAACCATGACTATTTACACGCTGCAGGAGTGCTGGACAACAGAAATTTTCATACAAAAGTAAAAGAACAACAAAGCATAAAAATCAGGCCAGACTTGCGAGTTAAGCTACGGTTCTATGCTTATTTCTTATCTGACCATTAAATGTCACCTAACTGTGCCTCAATTACTGACCTGGAAAACAGAGATGATGTGAGCGCACCAAGCTGAATGAGTAAGCAAAACACTCCTGGAAAAATTGGACACATACTCACAGGAGTTTTCAGCTATTGGTAGCAGGTATTTATTTTGGAGGACAAATTAAGTAGGGAAGCTGAGGGAAATTAAAATATGTTTTGCTGTATAAGTACCACGCATGAACATAAATCTTTTACTGCTATAAGTCATTTATTAATTTTAACCTTCTACAAAAATATTTGTAAGAAACTGAGTCAAAACAGTTATCAAACAAGAAATCCATACAGTTCTACTGTGAAAATTAATACAGAGCTCCTTGCCTTACAACAGACACCACCAGCCTAGAGTTCATTACCTAAGAAATGATCACACACATTTTTCCTCAACAGCCAGTCTTTACACACATACAAACCCCTTATTCGCATACAAACTGATTTGCTGATATACATACTGCAAGTGTTTTGACGAACAAACATAAAAGCTTGTCATGACACACTAACACATATTAGATGCCACAGAAACAAGAAAAATTCACTGACCAGCTAATATTTATATTCTGATAGAAGACAGCGGGATGAGAAATCTTTAAATGTCTATGGTGTCAATGAAAAAAATCCAACCCAAAATATTCAGCTGCCAGGATTTTTTAATTTCCGTGGAGATTTTTAAAAAGCTTTTCCACCTATACCCACGTGCTCGCTCTGGAACACCTAGGAGATTAAATAGTTTCAAGCAGATCATGACAGTCTCATGAGATTGAAATCAGCACACTAATTCACTAAAAAAAAAAAAAAAAAGCATAAGGCAGTGAATTACTTATGTCTTTGAGGAATGAATAGGAGTATGTATACATGCAAGCACATACACTTGTGTGTGTGTGTATGCATGCATACAGCACCAATATGCAATTTCTCTGCATTTTATATTGCAGTTACTGATCTTAGCCATGCTGTCCCAGGAAAGCCTCAAAAGCAGGCAAGCAATCTTTCCTTCAGCTGTTTACTCCCTTCCCCTTTAAGTTTGAGCGGGGATGAGTCAAGGAGAACAATGCAAGGCTCACAAGCTGCTGTTTTGCAATCAAGAAGCACAAGCTTCTTGATTTAGGAGCTGGGATTCAGAACTCATTCCTCTGTACGCTTTATAATATAATTATAGTATGGCTTCTTGCTCAACATGACTCATGCAAAACCACTTTTGTTTTCTGTGGACTCAAGTGTGTGAGGATGCCAAGAATCAGAGTTCCTCGCTGACAGTAAAAACACCTCTGCCTTCAAGAGCAGCTTTGCCCTCTGAAGCTATTCTGCACTGCGCTGAATTTATTCCCACAGGATCCCTCTTCATTGTAAAAAAGGTATTATTTTGTAACCTTCTGCAGCGTGGGATTTACCATTTGGTAAGCATGGTTTCCCATACAGCTGCTATAGCTTGGCAAGTTCAAAGTATTGCTTGCATTACCCAGAAATACCGCTCATGCACACCGACTGCAGAATTAGAGGCAGATTAAATCAGCCCCAAACGTATCACAACTGCAGAATTAATAGAGGCAGATGAAATCAGCCCAGAACGTATCACACTTGCCATGCAGCAAGAAACAGTCTCTAGAGCAAGAGACACCAATGATGCCCTGAGGGCATTCTGCAAATGCATCTCTCTCACTAGGAAATGTTGTGTAAAGATAGGAAAGTCACATATCACTGTAAAATCAGGAGTCAAACATTTAAGAAGAGCTGTTAAATATTTAATGGGAAGCCTCATGAAACATCACTAACAAACAGAGATTAAAATAATTTAAAAAACCCAAACAGCACTTTAGTTGTACTAAGCCAAGTTTCTGTACGTACTCCAGACATTATTTGTTACCACAGTAAGAAAACAAGAGAGCGATTATAAACGTTGCCTGAAGACAGACATAAAGCTGGGAATGGAGCTAGAGGAGACATGGAAGGTGGAGAATCTACAGTAGATGACTGTACTAAATTTGATTCCCCCACCCTCAAAGCCTTGGGAAACATGGCTTTTATACCTCAAAAAGGACAACCTTGAGCTTAGTATGTTAAGTAAACAAAGTTGAGCGTTGAATAAGAAATGCCAGGAAAGTTTTCCACTTTGCTAAGCTGACAGGCAAACAGAAATACAAGGCTGTGGTTAGGTTCAATGTCCTATCACACTAATTACTCACTCCTGAAAAAAGCTGTGTTTTTCAGGCTTTACTGAAGTCCAAATTGCAATACACAAGATTATTTTGAAATAGCCAACACATAAGCCTCATCATTTCTCTTAACTTCTCTCTTTAACAAGACTTCCAAATATCTGCACATCAGAGACAATCCTATATTCAACCTCACAGCCCTCCTCAGATGTAAAAGCGTATTTCAAGTTTGAGAAACCAAGGCATTCTACAGATTAAGCCTGAACTTTTCAGCAAGCACTAAACTTTGTTCTCAGACTTACAACAGCTTCAACATTTAAATCCAGGTAACTGATTGACACCTGCTCCTCATCCCGAGATGAACAGTCATATATCACTGTATTTGAGCAACCGGACAGACTGATTTTCCAGTGCAGGTTCTCTAAATCTAGTAGTCCCGTAAACACACAACCAAAACTACAATTCAAATCTTTCTCTGTAAGCCTGCAGTCTGCTTAACTCAAGCTGATTAAAGGAAGCACATACTCTGCTTTTTTCCTTCTGTTTGGATGGTAATTTTGATTTAAGCACTCTGACAAGTTACCCATTTGGGGCCAGTTTTAAAGAAAAGAATTGGTTTTATCTGGTGATAAAAATTTGATTAGGCTTGTGATTTATAAGAAATTATTTAAATAAGGCCAGGTTACAGATGACAGCTTGCCTAAATCCATGCAGCCCAGAGCTGCATGAAACAATGTAACTTGAGCATCGCAGCCCTTGAAAACATGATTTATGACGATTTAATCTTTCCACAAAGGGGTATAGAGAGAAAACAGAACTCTTGTGCCCGGAAAATAAAATTGCCAACACAAATGTTGTAGCCTAAGCAGTTTTATAAACGGCCACATTATTTCCCAATAATAAAATACATTTGCTCTGCATCCAGACAGAAAGTAGTGAGCAAATGCACCGAACATCAAAATACAATTTAGTTTAACTCCTCAACCCTGGGTTTACTTAGGGAAACCACCCCAAACAATTTTATGTTTTCCAAATAGTAAATAAAAACAGATCAAGAGCTCCAAAACATATAATACTCAATCCCAACTAACTGGTATCTCTTAACATAATGTAGATAGTGTTCACATATTGATATAGTGTCACATTTGGAGCAACCGACAGTGACATCACTTCATGTGAGAAATTGCCCTCAGTACAGAAATTACCCAAAGGATAAAACTGACATCCTATGATACATTAGATGTATTTAATTGCTGCCGATATCAAGACTCATTAATAGAAATTATGTCAACATCTACTGATTCCTTAACATTCAGGATTGCTGATCAAAAATGCCTTCATTATTAAAGCTAGAGAATTTTGTACGTTGACACTCAACATACTGCTAAGGATTGGCAGGGTTCAGAGATTAGCCCCTGCCATCTGCACATGAATATGTATCAAGTGTTCATTTGATTAGTAAAGAAGTTACATTGATTACAATTAAAACACAGAGCACCATTTAAAGAAAGACTAAGGAAGTGATTTCAGCCTACAGGATTCCTGTATCAGACAAGACAACACCTTCAGAAGGTACACTGACCCTCCAGATATTCTGTAGCACATCACTTCTAATCAAAGCTTCAAACAACAATAACAAAAAACAAAAAATCAAATCAGGATGGACAGGCTGAGAACTAGCAGTCACCAACATGAAAGACTAACATTAGTGAATCTGTCTGAAGGCAAAAACTCCATCATGCTTCCAGGAAAAGCTGTAACCTGACCCACCACCTTTGCCTAAAAATCTGAATCTACATGATTCAAATTGGGGAATTATTACCATTCTTAGTATCTTTTGAGATCATATAGTGAACACCGCTGCCACATACTCCTCACACTGTGAACTTCTGTGGATCAAGGTACAGTGGACAGCATCTGAATCAATGCCTCTGTCCCCTGCATGCTACCTCCAGCGCTCTTTCCATGTACAGAACTCAATGGTTCAACAAAAAAAAAAACAAACAAAAAAGCCACCACACAACCATTTCTCATTCTCCGCTGTTCTATGTTATGACCCTCTCATAATACAAAATTGACAGGTAAGAGAAGGAAAGGGGGGGGGGGGGGGCGAAAAGAAAAGAAAAGAAAAAAAATAAAGCCAAGCAACTAATAATAGGTTGCAGGAATAATGCAGAAAATTAAGCTCAAGAAAACAAGGGGAAAAAAAGTCAAGTATTAGTAAATGAGATTAAGGTTGTAGGCCTGTTGGAGCGAGTCCACAGGAGGGCCATGAAGATGATCAGAGGGCTGGAGCAGCTCTCCTATGAGGACAGCCTGAGAGAGTTGGGATCGTTCAGCCTGGAGATGAGAAGGCTCCGGGGAGACCTTGTAGCAGCCTCCCAGTACCTAATGGGGCCGACAAGAAAGCTGGAGAGGGACTTCTTACAAGGGCATGTAGTGACAGGACAAAGAGGAATGGCTTTAAACTGAAAAGAGGGTAGATTTACATTAGACATAAGGACTGTGAACGTGGTGAGGCACTAGAACAGGTTGCTCAGGGAAGCTGTGGATGCCCCATCCCTGGAAAGGTTCAAGGCCAGGTTGGATGGGGCTTTGAGCCACCCAGTCTAGTGGAAGGTGTCTCTGCCCATGGCAGGGGGGTTGGAACTAGATGATCTTTAACCTTTACCTCTTTAACCCTTCCAACCCAAACCATTCTATGATTCTAAGACATTACTTTGAAAATTATAATAGTATTTCTCTATAGTGGATCATGGCTTTTAAAGAACCTCACTGTTGCCCTGCTCCTGGCAACACTTCAAGTGCTGGACACAGTATTATCATCTACCCTTGGCTGTATCCACTTTGTCATTAATTACAGGCATGGAGCATCCAACCAACCACATGACATGAACCTTGACTGCCCCTGTGCATGGAAGCAATGCAAGGAATTAGCATCATGAGCTTCACTGGAAATCCCAAGGTTCTACCAACATCGCGTCACATCACAATAGCATCACATAGGGAAATTTACACCTGCCTTAAAAGAAAATTGGCTTGGTCAATGCAAGACATAGTAAGACTTTAGAAGCATCACCAGCTTCATCCTAGATATTTCATCCTGTTTCTCAGGAGTAATCCAGGAAAAAAGACAAAGAACAAAAGTGCAAAACTAGAAGGTGCACAGCACAATGCATGGAGGAGTGAAGTTACAACATTTTTAGCATCCATAGCAACTTCCTTGGCATTATCTCAAATTACCCTTGCCATAGAGACAGTCTCTTTCTTTTAAGAAAAATCCTAATCACCATTACACACAGGTGGTGAATAACAGCTGATGTGAAAAAACGTGTATAGAATCTACTGCTTGAACTAAGAAACATTTCAGCATTTATTTTATCTGTGGTAAGATGGTAGAGAAGGTTATATACAGCACATCAATTGAAATTTCAATCGTCAGATATGTTTTAAATGTAAGTAGACTGTATCCAGGAAAAGGTGAGGGAGTCAATACAAAAAACAAGACCACCAAACTCCTAATCTACATTTAATTATCAATCGCTAAAATAGACTATATGGAAATAATTTGTGATTCACTGTGTATTTTAATCTAAAAAGAAATATTGTATAGGTACTTACACAATGGAAAAATTCCTTTAGCAAGAAGTAAAGTATCTATTAAAGATTTTAGATGGGTTTCTCAACCATATCATCAGATACAGATTTATTAAAAGCCTAATACCTTTAAGATGGTTAAATTCAATTTTGTTCTGAAATTTTAAAAGCTCTCAGATTTTTATTTGCTAAACACATTCCACTACAAAAGCTTGTTTAGCTATAATCAGTGAGCTAAAGCCAGATATACTCCAACTTTGTTTTGCAAATCACATTACATAAACTAAGGATAAGCCTAAGGCATAGTAAAAAAAATACATTAGATTGATAAAACACGTTTAGATAAGAAGCTCAAAAATTATCCCTGAACCAAAGCTATTAATAGGATTAAATTTGAACATCTCCAACAAACAAAAGTTTCAAGCAAAGTAAATTCTAGATGCTACCTACAAGAAACACAACGCTCTGTATAACATTCTTTCAGCTTTGTATATGTTTAAGTACGGATCCATTGGTCAACTTGACTGCAGATACTCAGCAACACAAAGACTAAAATACAGTACTACCAGATGCCATCACCACTCTTCCCCAAGGTCTCACCGCTGAAGTAAGCGACTCCCATGAGTTCCTGTGAGATAAGAAGCATCCCGTAGTATTTATGTGGATCTGGGAGGGTGTTTTCAAATTCCACCTGCACTAGATAAAAAGCATTTTCCTCCTCATCTTCAACTCCATCACAGTAATGAACTCTAAGAAATCAGCAAGCATCACTTCTCCCACCACCACAGCTGCATTTCACACAGATATTCTGTACAGTTTTAAGTGCAACATCCCCAGTCAGGCACAGGCAATACACTTTACCTTACTCCGGTTCTCAATGGCTATCTCTGTATCTCTGTCTCCCACTAAAGCACGGTATTTGGCTTTGTCCTAAACTGGACACGGTTACCCCTGCAATGGATGAACAGGCCAAGGTCTTGCCAAGGTCATTTCTCATTGTAAATGCACCCAGTCTGGGCTGATTCTAGTGCTCATTTTTCAGTCAGTAACTGGTCTCCTCCCCTGCCCCTGTCTGAAACTGGTTTTCAGTTCATATGCGTGTCCCATCTTCAATTTTTCTGTCCTTCGCTTAATTAAAACCTCTGTCTGCTGAGATGACAGAAATCACAGCTTATGCTGACTGACGATGCAAGATCAACACCTGCAGTAACCCACAATTTCGGGATGGGACTGCTATGAGGACCTTGCATTTTGTGCAAGAGATTGCTGTTGCCGGCTTTGGCCAGCATACTGTTCCACTTGAAGACAACTATGATGGAGTTCAGGAGGTGTCATCATGCTTGGCAAACATTTGACTAAATAAAGGTATTGCTTCTAAATGGTCTCTAACCACAATTCTGCTGTAAAAAGGTCCAAATGTTTTACTGGCCGTACAAAGGGGCAATCATTATATACTCAAAACCTGCACTCCCGCTGCACAGCCATCGAAGCAGCAATTTTTATAATATCATAACTTCAGCCCATCGGCATCTTCCTGCAAGGTTAGGGTTTGAATCAATCCCTCCTTTCCAAATGAGATGAAAAACCTATCAGGTATCTTTTCATTTCGTAACCTTTATGATTATTAAACATTTATACTTAGTAAAAAGAGATAAAGAAAAGTACATCCCTTCTCATTTGAATATTACAGGTGTGTCTGCCTCAAACACAGGTTCAAGCCTGTAACCGTTCGCTTTCCCATCAAGTACTATAGAGGGCAAAAGCCTGATGGACTCATTTGGACAGTTCGATTTTGCTTTTCTTAAGGCTGTTGCTAGACATTCTGTCCTATTAAGGTGTGCATTGCCTTTTCATGCCTAGAGGCACATTGTAATACTGCCTAATAAACAAATAAACACGGTATGAATAAAATTCACGTTGTACTATGGAATTTTAATCTTGCTACTCTTTCCTGAATTTTGTTAAGACACAATATTGTATTCACTTTCATGAAGATTAATATTTCATTACAACAAGTTATGCCTGGACAGCCTTTATGTGCGTATGTATTGATCAAAACCACAATTGCCAAGTGGGAAAAAAACATCTGGAGTTTTGGGGATTCTATAAATCATATATTGGCTAAGTAAAATACTACAAACCAGTAGTAGAGCTCCTCTATTCAGACATTAATTTTCATTCTCAAGACCCAGCTCTACTAACCATACCAAGTACAATCACTTCTGAGGGTTTCCACAGAACAGGGCAGGAAGGCCAGCGATGTGACTGCCATACAGCCATTGGATCTAGACCCAGTGAAGCCCCATAGAAGCCCAGCTCCAACGGGATAACAAGGGAACAAACTCCTGACCCCATACAAGCTCCCTCCAATGCCTCTGCAGGAATTCCATCTGATCCAAGTTCTGCCTTCTCTGGCTGTATGCACTTCTCCAGGAAATAATTACATTAAAAAAAGACACCTAATCTCCCTGTTTTTCCACGTCAGATTAGAAGCAACCTAAATCTGCAGCAGGGGCAGCAAATACTTACTTTCTAAAACAGCCAGATATAAAACCGTAATTCACTCCTGTCATATGGAGGGAAAAATTGATAGCATTTTTAAATATATTATGAGGAGATTATATGTATGCACATAGTACAACAGTAAACACATTTCTTCATAGAGGCCTGGACTACTAGATACTAAAACCAGTATTTAACTGTAAAAATGCAGCTGACCTTCTCTTAAGGCAGAGTAAGGACCATACAGTCAAAGCCAAGAGAAATGTAGCCCAGCTGGAAAACCATTAAGATATGTACACTCAGGAAAATCCAGGATATGAGATTCTTAGTAGAGACTAGCAAAATATGGAATCAGCATTTTATAACAGTCTTTGGTCAAGTAAACTTCAGTCTCATAGTAGATTCTGCACTGGCTATGGAGTTAAGTCAAACTTTCCTCAGTAGGAAAGAGGTCAGTTCAGCAGAGAAAGAACTGCAAAACCTACAAGAGTTGATACCAAGACATTAATGATACCAATATAGGATGCTAAATAAAGTATGATACCCTACCCTCATTTCACACGATTATTTTCTATAATACAACGCTAACTGTAGCTCTTAAAACTCAAAAGCACAAATACACCCATGCCCAAGCCCCCTATTACCAAGACAACAACAAAGGTTTTTCATCGTTTCCTACAGAACTAACAGAGTAGTTAGTTCTAAGCAAGGCTGTTGGGTGAGCAAAGAAAAGACTCTTTGATTTATCACAGTAAGCTAGAATGAAAAGAAAACCTCTCGCCAGCTCATATCAAAGGCTCTTCAGGTTATCAGTTTTCCTAAGTGAGAAATGCCCTGGATGTCATCTGAAATCATTAAAAACCCAGGTTAATCCTTAAGCTCCCCTACAGGTAGCTGGGATGTTAGGAGAAGTTGATAGGAGCCTCTCCCCCAACTAAGTATAATCTGAATCAGACTTCTAACATACTGAAGCCCAATAAATTATTTTTTTCTTTTTAAATAACAAAATTATTATTAACAAAACTGTGATTAACATATACATGTTAATAATGACTACAAAGTTATATTTTTTTGAGAAGTACTTTTCACTTGCTCTATCTGTAGAATGAAATTACCACAGCTTTACCAATTACCAGCCACTTGTCAAAATGGGTTTTCTATAACCAGACTTGTAAACAGACCACGACCTCAAGGACACCCTTGAGTATCAAACCTGTATCACTGCCACAAATAATCACACTAAAGCAGGATACTCTTTGTGGATGAGAACATAAACAAAACTGTGAACAAGAGATTTATTGCAAGAAACGTTGACTTTGTGCTCACATAAAAAGACAGACAGATGTCAGAATTGTCACTGTGAAAATTCAACTCACAGAAGCAGTTAACAGATCAGGCAGTGGTTTGTATGGTACTGGAAAAGCTGGAATTACAGCATAAAAAAATTCTGCATGGTAAGCTTCTGAAGGCATTCTTCCTGTATTATACATGAAGTTGTCTCTTTCAGTACAACCATTCTGAGTAAGATTTCTAAGATCAAGGGTTTTTTAGTTAGCTTCTTTTGTGATTGCCTATATTATCCAACCCCTCTCCTTTCCCACAGCTACTACATCAGCTGTGAAAGATGTATCAATAACCCACAAATCCTAAATATTTACTTACCTTCTTTCTGGATACCTGCCAGCAGCACAATGTTTAACCTTGGCATTTGCTATAAATTCTATTCAAACCTTCCTTTTTTGTAAGGTATTTGCTATCTAAGACTTTTAGATATCCCTGCTCACATATCAAACAACTTCAAAGCCTATTGCACAAGCCCATCTCCCTCCTCCCTCATTTCTGCAAAAATATTCCCATAAAACCCAGAAAATTTAACTTTTGCACTTTTCCCTGGGATGCATATACTCTATTGTTTTACAGTGTTCGAGTTTTTATGGCTTCATTTATAGGACCCCTAAATTTACTGAAAAGAGCAAGCCAAATAATAAATCTTGGATATAATTCTAATATTCCAAAAGCCAAGTAAGGTATGGCCTTCTTGAGTTTATACAAACAAATCTTCTGAATTCAGAGAGGTCCAGTTCAAACTTATATTTACATAAAATATGAGAGACTGATAGGTATCCAAATTATTTCTAGCAACGATTTATTTAAAAAAAAAAAACAAACGCAACCATAAAGTTCATGAGCCAGTTCTGCAAGATGTTGCATGCTTCCCTCCGCATTCTCCTACAAAGACACGGTGTATATTTTACAAAATCAAGCACAACTGTTCATTTTTCATGGTGTGCAGAACTGGAAAAAACAAACTATATGACTGCTTTGATTTAAAATTAAAAGCTGAACAGCTACTACAATACTTCTGTTTTCTCACAATTCAGTTACTCACTAGATTTCCTATCCAATAGAATTACATTCAATGTACATTATTGTGCTCAATTTCCTTTTGAGAAGTTCCTTCAAAGGCCTTCCTACATCAGCCTCTCTTTTTTGCTGGAAGCAACACACCATTCAACTATACATGTAACTAGCAAGATTTTGGAGCCTCCTCCTCTGCTCCACATCAACAATTTAACAGGAACATGGTTTAGGATAAAAAAAATAAGCAAGTTTTTAAAGTAAGCTCTAAAGAACATACAGCTAGGACCACCTATTAACTATTTCAACTGGTTTGCTAAAGTACTGAACAGATGTCTGCTAATCAGGTAGTTGGCTCCTGAGAAATCACCAAAATACACTCAAAGCCCTTAAGCAGACAATGTAAATCCGCATGCTGAAACAAACAGCCCAGTACTGATGTTTGGCAACTGTATCAATACCGTTATAACAAGTTCCCCCTGTGTATTCAATATATACACACACAGAGTTTCTAACTTGAACACTGATAAAAGCTTATGCTTTTTGCAGGCTCCAAACTTTCAAGTATTTGGGCTAACCTACGTGGGTAAAATATCCACAGAGGTCCCTTAAGCACAAAACAAATCGTCTTCAATCCAAGTTGTCCCTGACTTACAGATGACTAAGAAAGTAGCTGTGTGCTACGTTATTCTTATACGCTTCCCCAATAAAAGAGGAAGAACATTAGTACACAAACGGGACAGCACAAAGGCGGTGTATTAATCTGATTCCACACAGCCGTTCTTCAGAATTTTTTCTAACTCCTGCCATAGTTATATTCCACAGCAACTCCAGCCTTTGCTGTCCAGGTCGCCCAATACCAAAGCCCACTGTTCCTACTGAACTGCTATATGATGCTCTCCTAGGACTCCAAGCTGGCCTGAGCTAGAATTGAATTTGTCCAGTGAATTTGTCCTACAACAGGCTGCCAAAAACAATCCTAGCATTTTTAAAACTGAAAAGACAAGTTTTATCAAAACATCTGTGATAATAAGTCAGCTGAGAAAACAAAACCCAGTGTGACTGGTCCAACCAAAGACAGAACCTTTTCCCTGCCCACTGGTTCCGTGCCAATGAATCCTCCTTACGGGCTCAGCTTGAGCCAAGTCAGTAGGTTTGTCAGCTTGTAAATTAGCTTAGTTGCTTCTAGTCCTTACAGAGGATTAGCCCAGCCTCCAGAGCTTTGCTAGCTCTCTCTGCTCCTCACTGCAGCTTCTGACACTTCCACGTGAGTTATGACTTTCTGCACCACTTGCCAGGCGTCACGCTATCTCTGGAAACTCCTCTCCCATCAGCAGGCTCATTTGCCCCAAGAGAAGCAGCCGCCTCACTTCTTCCAGTCCGTACCTCCAATCCATACCCCCTTAAAAAGGAACGCAAGCATACAACAGAAAGTAAAACGGAAAGAAAACTGAAACAGTCTTTCAAGGACAATTCAGTATTATCACAGGGGTCATGATACCTGAAGGAAAGGCAACCACCAAAAAGGCACCTGACAACAGCTACCATGCCTACCTCTCCAGTTCTGCTGTTAAAGCTAAACCAGGCTAATTTAAACACCACTTCAGAACTTCACATCAATGTTTTACTACAACCAAATACACACAGTGGGGAATGAAATGGACTCAACTATGTGAAAAGTGATGAGTAAGATGTTCCATTCCCTGAATTTCCTAGGTCCTGTGTAAAAAACAGTTGCATTTTTAACCTCACGAGAAGAGCCCAAAATCCTAAGAAAACAATGCTACAGAACACTGCTAGAGGCTCAGCCCAAGGCGTTGATGAAGGCACCAAAATCTTTCTGAGTACAGCCTGAAACCATAAACAATAAAAAGTTAAAGTACCAGTAAGTTAAAAATCAAACCTTGCAATATGGCTTACTACAATAAGGAAAAGGACAACGTGAATCTGTACATGTCACAGTCCTAAGAAATGGCTCTGTTCTCAAATCCCATCAGAGGAAGTTACTGAGTTATGAGCAGTATGACAAAAGAAAGAAGCACAAATGAAAGAGAAGGTACCTACTAAAGACATTCACTAAGATAGCAGAAGCTTCAACAATGCCAACAGGTGAGCAGTTAAACAAGTGTTTTGTGAGCTTATCTCTGGACCCTAAGATCACACCACGTTTTAGCAAAAAAACACTAAGCAAAGGAGACAACACAGCAGCCAATTACACAAAGCACAAAGCTAGGAAGCAAGAACATTCCTAAATTTAAGGACAAATTATCTGTTGTACCTGTCACAGGCC
>JAVJGI010000064.1:5055725-5091352 GCA_035590275.1 Ibycter americanus
TACACAAAGCACAAAGCTAGGAAGCAAGAACATTCCTAAATTTAAGGACAAATTATCTGTTGTACCTGTCACAGGCCATTAAATTTCATCTAGGAAAGATTTCCACCTCCAAAAAGCTAAAGTAAAAACTTCCAGTTTCGATGTAAACATTTCAAAGGATGGCTACAGCGTTGTTCCCAAATGGTAGTTTGTTTAAAAGATTAATCATCTTCATTGTCAAAAATGTTATGCCTCGCCTCCAAAGTGAATTATACAGCATCTGGTTTAGTGACTGATTCCTGTTCTGTGCCTCCCTCCAAATGAACACATACATTACTACCTGCTGCTTTCCAATATAGCAAAGGCATTTCTCATTTCTGTTTCTGATAAGCATTAAGTCTCTAACTGCCAACTTTTTCCCCATTTTTATGGATCTTTTCTACAGTCACTCAGTTTCTCAACAACTTTGTCTGCGAGCAGACATCATGGTCACGGCTGTATTTTAGAATCAAACTTCATTAAGATATAGACAAGGCAAATATCACCTACTCCATTTATGATTCACCTCATTCTCTCTACCAAAGCTATATGCTTCATCATCCCTCACTAATATGCGAGAATGACGATGCACATGCAATTCAGACTCAGAGGTGTCACAGCAGGCAGCCTCCTTCGAGATCCATGATTTCAGACATCAGTGACTGGTGAGGACTCAAAACTGTAATACAGATACACTCTAATACAACCAGACACATCAGGGTATCTCACAGCCACCTATATGGGCCTGAAGAAGTTCCAATAGCATCTGGAGGACGCTAAACAAACAAAAGAAGTTCACATAAACATAGTTGAAGTCGTAGCTGGCACAGCTGAGACTTCTGGAGCAGGGACAGATATCTTCTGAACGTCAGCACAGTCAGAGGTACCATCTGCTGTAGCTCACCTGTTTCATTTAACCTCTTACATAAGGCTGACAGAAACAGAAACTGTATTTTGAGAGAAACAAGCAGCACACTAAACATAATTCCAATTCCCTAGCTTCCAGCGTTGTCAAATATGCCATAATATACATGCCAGAAACAAAGTGGCTGCAGTACCTGCTTACCAGAAAATTACCATCAAGAAAAACTGCCATTCCATTACACCATAAAACCACTACCATTTCTCTGCTTAACAAACAAGAGAAGCACTTTGGAATATACACTTCCCGTTATTTTTGGCAGAACACAAAGATCTTGCAAGTAAACAGCATGAAACACAGGCCACCTAGGAGGCTTCAAATAAAAATTTCCTCACAGAAGCAGCTGCCAGGATTCATTTCACCTCAACAATACCGGACCCTAAATAAGCTTCATTCAACCAAATCATAGAAAATTCATGTATCTTTTACAAAAATGGAAACAAACATACTGTGACTGCAATGGTCAGGCTGCTGCTTACTTTTCACAGCAGAGGGATATTGCGCTACAGAGGGACAAAAGTTCATTAAGCCTTCACAGCTATAGCAGCGCTCCGTTGCTTCACCTTTCCTCCTGCTATTCCCTGATCTTTTCCAGAACAGTCTTGTAAGAGATATAAGCCACTAGGTTTGCAAGCAAGATGTTTCTCAGGCTGTAAAAATCTCAAGAGTTGTTCCATGGTTGTTATTAAAGTCTTAGTGTATATCAAGGGGAAGAATAATGGATGAGTCAAAATAATTGCTGATACAGGAGCTCCTAAGTAACTTTGCTTCACATAGCGCTGTTCCACTTTGTATTAACACCCAAAAGATTTTCAGTTCCAATTTAGCCCCAGGCAATTCCAATCACACAAGCACAGACCTTTTGCCTAAACCTTTAACCTTAGAAGAAATTCCAAAAGAGATGTTAAACTGGAATAGCAGCCTTTTTCTTTTTTTCCTTTTTTTTTTTTTTTCTGGAATTCCATATTTAATAATGCATGGAGTTATTTTATTCTGCTGAGTACTCATCCTTGAGAAAAAGGAAGAACTGTTTTACATGCGTCCTCTTGACTGCAGCTAGTAGCTCTATTTCCTGATACAGCAGCATGGGGTTTCTAAGAACACTGCACATTGGGCAAGCACTTTTTGGACATCAAGCCTCTGACAATCCATGTCTACAAAATTTGGGTAATAAAGTACTCCTGAAATTACAATTCTGTCTTCTCTTTGCAAAAATAACAAGCAAATCCCACCCTTTATTTCCATGAAGCTGAATATCTCTACCAGTGAAAGAAAACAATTTTAACCGCGAAAGGGAAGGCGTGAAGTTTGGAAGACTCAAGTGCCAAAATTAAGCAACTTTACCTAGTGAAGTCAGAGTAACAGTTATTTGGTAATTACTCTGATAAGAGAAAACCAGTAAAATAATTTTTTCCAGGTTCCTGCTATTATTGCTACTACTGCATGAGAAGAGATCTATGATAAGCAGCAGAAATACAGCACCAAGTGGTGTCTCTTTTAGGTGTGGCTAAATACCAGACAATATGTCAGTATACGCAAAATATAACGTAGACACCGAGTTCACATGGTTATTTGTAAGACAAATACCATTTTTCAGCTTCTTCTGATTCTTCTTTATACACTTGGAAAGAAAACAAGATTAGCTACTCTTTTTCCGCTCCCCCCCGTCCCCACCAAAATGATTTCTGGCATCATTGTGATTTGGTGATCAGGGTCAATGTACGGCAGTAGTCTTCTGTAATCTTGCCTTGTGAAGGTCTGCACCTTTGCTACCTGGGATACATCTGTCCCATACAATATTTCAAGCCATCCACCACACCTTTGCTGCAGGCCAGTCCAGTAAAACTGGCCACAGGGGTCTGTCTACATCTTTACTACACTCTCCTCAACTTGAAGTCCATCCCATCTACTAGTTTTCTCACCAAGCTGTCTGCCAGGCTGAACACCGCATGCAGTCCTTTTACTAAGCAACTCAGCTAATCTAGAATTAGTACTCCTTATTTCAGGTAGTTGGAAACATCAGTAAAAGGAAATCCCTCCACAGTTAGCAGCTTACGTAAATACTCTGTGGGAATCATCTTTAATTTCAGGCTCCTTTTGCCAAAATCATGCGCACCTCCTCAACCATGTAATAGATTTTTCAGCCACTGCTACCACTGTAGAGTGCTCTACTGTATTAACAGCAATAAAAAGAAAAACTAGCAGGCAGTCTAACAAATGACTTGTCATTTATATCTACCTACAACTACGACACCATCAGGTAACTGTAGAAACCATAGCACAGATAACACTGAGCTTAAAAAAATGAGTATACTATCAAGCATGTTCTTAGCATTCAAAAACAAAAAAAAAGACGCACCAAAACACCACAAACCCAAAACAACAGCAAAAAACCAGGAACAGTCATCTTCCAAAGCTGAAGAATAATGAGCACCTCACAGGCATAGCCAAGAATACTCATTAAGATATTGTCAACTGACTACAGTTTCCATTGAGGGGGAAAGTAAGGTCTTCTCCAGCTCCAAACAGCTTATCCCTCTGAAAGGTTCTGTGCAATGAAGTATTTTGGCTAGTGCCAAGTATTTTGATTTGGAGAAATCCAAAGTCTCTTTACGATACAGACAAGTACTCTGCTCATTAAAAACCTTCTGCCCCTCACAAGACAGCTATTAGATTATACTACTCTTAACACAAAGTAATAGTGACAATCTAGGTTAGTATTTTTTCTGTCCTTACTGAGATCTCAGAAAGTAACTTATTGTTACTAATTTACTGCTTCACTGTAGGCATACTAACTTACAGCTTTCCATTTGTCTGAACTCTGTTTGAGATGAATCCACAGAAGCAGATAGAAATGGGCATGCCTGTTAAGAAGAAGTCTGGATAAGGCACTCACGCTTTTCTGCTACCAGTCTGTATGTTTTCCCCCATACGCCTTACTGTACAGCAGGACAAGTGTCCCGCTGTCTGCAAGTAAGGAAGCTTCTGGAAGTTTCAGTAAAGAAATTTGTTAAAAGCCGTCCTATTCCTTCCTCATAACTTTCCAGGAAGAATCACAATGAAGGCTGGTGAAAAAAATAGGGGCTTTACCATGAAAAAACTTTGTAGAACTTGCAGGAGGAATGGCTTGGGTCTGTCAAATTCAGAATGTAAGCACCCACAGCCACATTCAGGAAAAACACCAGCCATACCGAGACACTACAGAATAAAAACGAGGACCATTTCCAAACAATATTCATGTTCATACAGCTTCTTACCTGGTTTATATCTATTACCTGGAACACCACCAAACATATTCAGAAAGCATCAGGTACAAACAAATGCAAAATGAAACAGTTATTTTCATAATCCTTAGCTAATATTTGGCTAAGTCACTACTTGGCAGATGTTTCCTTTTAATGGTCACTACTTAGCCAGCATCCTTTTGATTTATAAAAACAAGGAAGCACTGGCAAATCAAATCACATTAAGTAACAGTATGGCAATGCCACGTGCGCTATTGGTAGGAAACTGCACGCCTTATGCCAGTTTACTGCTTCATCAGGTAATAAAGTTTTGCATTAACTGCCTGATAAGAAAATGTATCACAGTATTAACACAAAGTCAGCCAAAATCTGGAGCATCAATTTACCAAAAGGTTTTATTATGAAAATGCAGTAGAAACGTTGCATATAGCTTTCCCCTTGTATTTGGTTTGTTCTCTCTCTAAGAATCAGAGAGAAATTCTAATTAATACTGTAAACCTGAATCAAGCAGAACTTACATATAGCATCACCCATCTGTTGCTCTAGCCCTTGCTTAAAACTAGGTAGTCTCACTAAGTTTTTCTTTCACATGAAGAAAGAAAGAAAAAAAGATTTTGCCAACGGTCACCCTGAGCTGAGTGAATATATTTCAGATTTCTATTTTAAATTTTTTCAAGAGAGAACACATTTTGCATATAAAACAGGAATATATATGTTATTTCTATATTCTGAGGAGACTGACGACCATGTTGTAAACAACCTACTGTCTGTTCAACAATTTATTTCCCATAAATCAAAAGTTTGCAGAGTTAGTAACTTAACATCACAGGCTTACCAGATCAACACAAGAAGTATTCACACCTACATTTTCTTTCTGATCTCTCCTATAAAGATCAGTTATTTAGGTTTTTTTTGAATGTGTCCATATAGTCAACATATTTCTAATAAGAACAGCCAAGGCCCCAATAAATCAGGTTGCCAGTCCTCTTATTTGGGGGACACAGTTTCAGCATTAATTCAATTGAATCACACCAGCACATTCAATCACTAACTGGGTGTTCCGAACAACCGTGCAGTCAACACCTTAGACCATACCTGGCATTACGTTAAATTAGCACTTTGAGGCTAAATGAAGCAAGCCACTGTTCTCCAAATTCTGGTGAACACAGGTATCTGAGAGGAAAAGTAATTCCTTCCTCTGTATGCAGACACCCTAGTCTTATCACCTGATTTTATAAGATCACAATTACAACAGAATACAAACACCTTGAAACATTTTCTTAGTTGTCCTCATAACATCTAGATACAGTAAAAAGAGAAGCAGGAATGCATTTTGTAAATTCAGAATTAAGATCCAGAAAAAGAACTACTCCCCAGGACCACAGAAGTACTTAACTCCTGTTGGAATTTCAGGAACTGCCCAACATCACGTAAAAAGTAGAATGAGGAATCTGAAGCAGATTCTGGCGCTATACTGAACTAATGTACTAACTCGTAAGCACCATATTCTGTCTTCATTGAAACAAAACTGTAAGGGCAGTTCATTCAATGGATCTTCCCAGCTGGTATGGAAGTCTAAAGAGTTTAGGTTCCTACCGCACCTGAATACTTTATTAGGGCCCACTGTTAATCTGAAACATTCCTAAGAAAACTGCATAGAGTGCACACGTGTATCAAGATATGAACACATCTGTGTCCTCAAAAATATTTTTTAAACATACTGGATATTAAAACTTCTATTAGAATAAAGATGAAAGAGTTGCATTCATAATTGCTGTGTCAATACATTCTTGTAAAACTGAACTCCAGCTTTGTGATTAACAAATCAAATCAAGCAGCACACATGGTAATTGGTAACCACAGGGAGCTTCAGACACACTAAAATAAACGTACTTATTGTCAGGATGCTGCTGCTTAAACAATACGGTCTCATAAAACCTATTTGTGCAGTCAATATGTTTTGAACACTACATTACACTGTCATAGGGAAAACAGTTCTCAAAACCTAGTCCTTTAACCAGAACCAAGTGCAGCACTTAACATCATCCCAAGCAGTTTAAAGATTAGAATTTCCTGTATTCACAGAGCAGCAGATAACATGTGTGCTAGCAGCTGAGTTTCACAGGTTTATCTCCGAGTAGAAAAATCAAAATTTTATTATGATTTTGGACTTTGTTTACATAGATACTTTATCATTTATTGGATATTCAATATTAAAAAAAAATATCTCTTCATTCATCTTCTTCCTCAAAATCCAACTCCAACTCCAAATAAAAGCAGCTGTTCAAAGCTTAGATCTCTTCAAGAGACAGCTCTGAGACTCAAGGGATAAACTCAGTATTTAGATATTTACTGGGAAGCCTTTGCTTGAGCAGTATTCCAGACAGTATTCTTCTTTTACCAAATCAGAGGAAAATATGACAATATAAACTCTCCAAGAGCTAAGAGTGTTGCCTGACAAATTAGACTAGAAGCGTCTCTTACAACTGTTATCCTATACAAATGTAGTTTCACTCCACTATAGATTTTCCTGTCAAATCTCACTGTCACTAGTCCATGACCATTTCCTTGAAAGCAACACACAAAGATGCTCTGTCCCAGGTAGCTGTCAATTTGCTCCACAGAAAAATGAGAGGCCGATAGTTTAACACCTCCTCAGCTGTGGTAATAAGCTGAAATATGTTTCTTATCCTATATTCTTAACAGCATGTGCAGCAGTTAAATAGAACCACTCTTATTAACTGAGTCTGCTTTAAGGTATTTCTGGACTTAGAAACATATCATCATGTAATTAGAAAAGTATTAAAATTACTAATGTTACAATCCACTAAAAATAAATAAAAAAAAAAAACCACCATCAAAAGCCACACACATTCCCAGGAACTAAAATCAAATCACTTGCCACTTGTCAGGTATAACCTGCCAAGCTATTAGCTTGCACTCTGAAGGCTTGCATTTGCTCAATGGCTGACCTGCACATCGCTGAGTCTTCGCATGAGAAATGGCTTTCAAGCTCAGCTGCCTTCTAAGTGCCATCCATCATCAGAAGAAACAGATTATTCCCTTTACAGCCGGCTACTTTGCCAAATTCTTCTGGCTCTGTTCCATCAGTCACAGCCACGCCACCCAGGAGCAAAGCAAACCCTAGCTCTGTATCTCGCTCCTTCTGAAGTACGGAATGAAAAGCAATTACCATTTGATGCCATTTATAAGGAAACTGAGGCGGAAAGACAGCTCTATCATTCACCAGCCTCCCGCTCACTGCACCAGTCAGGAGTTCACAGGGGGCAGATAAAGGAAGACTGTGAACTTAAAACAGAAGGAGAGTTGAGCTGGGAATATACCATGTTTTGCCTAACACAGAACCACAAACAAACCGACAGGCAGCGGGCTGCCCTTTGGAAGCCCTTCTAAAAATACATGTACACACACACTTGTCACTGATACAAAACACCAGAAGGGTTATTACTTGCTGTCCCAGAGCTCTGTCTTACAAGATGGTCTAATACGGCTGTTTTGACTCCCAGTAAGGCTTCCTCCCTGCAGCTTGTTTATGCTCAAGAATTATAAATAAGATTCCCTTTCCAAATCAAAACATCCGCTCTTTCATTCACAGCACAATGAATAAATTGTGGAGATTTATTTGCAACTGGAAAACAAAACCAAAATGCCTCCAAACGTGGCCTCTGTCTACCTATTACTGCCCTGCAGACCCAGCAGAAGGGTCTGTCAGGTTAAACCTTCAGCCACAGTGTGCTGCCAGCGCCGATCACACCGCTGTACAGCACTGCTACAAAACAAACCACAAAGACAGCAGGAGTCTGCACCACAATTAACAAGCATTAAAACCTAGATGCATCCCAGGATGCTAGTTCCTTCCCCTCCAAGGAAAAGGGAGTATAAGAGAGAGAGGTGATAGGATTATCAGTTCGTTTAAATCCAGCCCAGAAAACGAGACGTTTGGAAGAGCCTTTATTGCCTTTTCTAACTAGATATGTAAAAGGCTAAGGAGGAAGATTACAGTCACCGCTTCCCTGTTTGTGGTCCGTGTTCAAAACAGTGCAGTCACTTTCTGAGGAGAAACACAGCCAGCTGGGGTTGGTTCTTCTCACCTTCCCTTTACATTCCAACTTAATTCTTGCAGCCACCAGCATGCAACGGGTTTCACAGTAAGTTAAGGATGACTAGATCTCTTTGGGTCCATCTGCTGTTTTGCTACAATCTGGCTGTCTGAGAGACACACACCATTAACCTGCTTAGTGAAAAAACGGTGAGATAAATTTCAAAAGATGATCCGTAAACTCAAGAATTTTTAAAAATTGTCTATCACTGGAAATGCATACATCTGAACTTCTGTGTCTCCTTTTAAAATATATGCCCAAATCACATTCCATAGACATATCCGACTACATCTTAAAACGTCATTCCTCTTTATTGCCAAATGCAAACCTATTGTGCCAGCAGAAAACAGAAAAAGTCCCACATGTTCAAGGGATTCTTGAGACCTCAACACAACAACATACTTCGAAACTTAAAGCAACCACTAGAGATACAATGCACTACACTTCACAGTCAAATAGCCAAAAGCAACTATAGCAGCATTGGGGTGTCTTTTTTGAGGCAGGACAGGACTACACTTAATCTCCCTTCACCCCCAAAACAGAGTGTTTTCAGCATCCAATTTCTTATCTGGAAGTCAGGAAATGGACAAGGAATCGGCTGGTATTCATCCTAACACGGTCCTTCAGCCTCCCTTCCTCACTGATAAACCAGAGAGGGAACATGCCACTCTGTCCACCAGCCCTACACCTACAGCAGCAGCCACTGCCAACATTTTACTTACATGTGCAGGAGGAGCTCAAGGCACTGAAGAACTCATACATGGCTGCTCCAGAGAACTTCCCCAAATCGGGGGTGTAGACAACCAGAAAGCTGCAGCCAGGGCAAATGCACAGCACCGGACTGGCCCTTTCTCACCAAAGTCCTCTGCTGAAGATTTCATCCCAACCTTTACCCTGTCTACAAGTACCACTTTTTGACCAATACTGTCCTCTCTTTTCCACTGCAGAAAGGATGGTAGTACCAGACCACTACATCTTTGGTTCCTTCATTCCCATCCTTTTTTAAAACAAAAAAGTCCAGCAGCTCCAACACAAAGTGGACCTCTTCTTGCCAGGTGCCTTCCTGACACTTCTGTGGCTCCACCAGTAGCGGTCTTGCATCTTTCCTCCTTTAACCATGGTGGCAGAACAATCGGTACGCCACAAAGTGGTCCTTCCCATGACAGATGGGTATGACATGCATCCCGTGAATCTTGACTCAAATATGAGTGGGAACATGGCTCAATCCCTCCCTTAATCCCAGACAAACTTCTTTCCTGGAAACTGTGTGGCAATATTGGCAAACCCTAGGTAGTAAAGAAGAAGAAAACCAGCTGGGGCTGGCGGGGGCAGGCAGTGGGGTGGAAATCTCAAGTGTAATAAAGGAGGGATGTTGTCCTATCCGCCTGGCCATTACTGACTAGGAACCAAAGTTCAATCCAGCCAGGTGGGGTTTTTTTCTACCAAGAAAGGCTATTTCATTTACAGAAAACTAGCTGTCTTTGAATTGATGACAACTTGCAAGATGAAAGTTATGTTAAATTATAAAGTGACATTATCCAAAAGCACAGAGTGTGCATTAACTACTGGATTTTGACACAAAACCCTATTCTCAACCCTCCCCCAAGCTCAGTCTATGTTAATTTAATTGCTTCCAAATAATTAAATTCCACTCTAAGTGGGGCTAATCTACGCTGCTTCAGACTAATTACTACCTTGGTTCCAAAGGTTCTCTTTTTTCCCCGAAAAAAAGATTAAAACTGAGAATTTATTCTTTAACAATTTGAGTCTCCAGTTGTCTGGCAGTTCTACTGAATGAACACTTCTATCACAGTAATACTGTCACAGCAGAAAATCCAAGGCTAAGTCAGTCTTGCTTTTCCTGCATTTGTTCTGCATTTTATATGTTATGCTAATTGAGGCTGTTAGCTAATGACTTCAGTACACTGGTTAGTACAGTTATTTGTGGCTTTCCTTTGTGAAAACTAAACTAAATCTTTTCTAAATGTAAAGGAAAACTATACAGTAACATGTGAAGGGATATTTACATTCTAAACACAGGTGTACCAACACTCATATGCTCATTGTGTCAAAGAACACTGCCTACTCCAGAGTTTTGTACAATAAAAAAAAATCATCAGGTGATCTCATTTATTAAGCTAGTCAGATGTTTATCACCTTGTCCTTAACACGCTATAGTACACCAAGACATCCCAAAGGATGAACATAAGTCATGTAAAACTAAATCTGGCACCGTAAAGGCTTCTCTTGTAGTAAGAGCATCTGGATCTGGCAAGGCCAGGAAAATTATTTCCTTTTTCATTCCATACAGGCTCCACTATTTTTGCTTCTCACCTTAGCAGACAGACGCTACCACCAATTTGTAAAAGTAAAAATAAGAAAGCTTGGCTATACTATACCCTTAAGTAACAGGTTTTTGTCTTTCCAATTTTAACATAATAATCATCTAGTATTAATGTGTAAATTAATACTAAGGGCAGAAGGGAAGAGTGGAAGAAAATAAAACCTTGCATTAATCCCACAGGTGGGGTTAAAGATGCCAAAACAGAGCTTCAGATTAATGCCACTTACAATATATTAGTCCAGCACTATGGAACCATAAGATCACATTGGCAGACCAAGCTTTGTTCGATAAATAAATAAATAAACAAACAATTCACAAGGCAGTTTTTCATTAGATATTTGGCATGCTAGTGAGAGTAATCAGGGAATATAGATATAAACAACTCTTTTCTATTCATCTCTCTTTTCTTTCCCCAATAAACAAGACACTGGAAGAGTGCTTACTGTAACTACGTAAATATAACAATTTTCACAATGCAAGTACTAAAATTTGGGGTTTTTTTCTAGGCAGAAAAGCAAAGGAAAAAAATTGACAAATAAATGAAGCTCATACAGGCTCTTTTACACAAAGGCTGACTGTCCCATGTGACAAGCAGAAGCAGAAAGGGCTCATTTATATTTCTCTGTCACGAACAATCACAGCTGAAATGTATCTTTAAGACCCTGATCTGAAGTTCGGAAGTCTTTCAATACACTTCTCATTCTGCAGAACTCATTGTTGGGTGCTTTTTTATGTCTCCCAATTTATGCAATAAACCAACTTAATCTGATGCTAGAAGACACCAGAGTGAGGGCTGAAGACACACTGAATGCTGCCTTGAAACACCATCTCTTTAGAGACAAGAATTAGCTTTATAAAAAAAAAAAAAAACAAAAAAAAAAAAACCACAAACCACAGCCCCAAGAAACCAAAAACAACTTGTGCAATCCCAGCAGCTTGTTTATGCAGGACTTCCATTAAGCTAAGAAGCCAAAGCTTACAATTTGCAGCATATCAGAGCATCTAGCTGTTTTTGCTTTATTTCTCAGAAATATTTCAATCGAGAAACTTCTGCATCAGCTATGATACTTTACACGTGCCTGAGCATCGTTTGTTGGAGTGTAACTCCCCACTCACAGTCTGACAGCACAGCCCACGCCGTTTAATACTGCTCATGATACAGTACATGAACATGTGTCCTCCCACCCACACACTCCTTTATTTAATCACAAGCCTTGTACCTGAAACATAACTACATTCTTACAACATAAACCATACAGATTAAAATCTGTTTCATCTTGAGAGATGATTAAAGGGGTTTGTAAGCAAGCCAGCTAATCAGACAGAACTATCATGGTACTTTATTTCACAGCTAACTCTTGCTATGTCTTCATCAGGAAGAAATCCATACTTACTTACTTGCCTATCTTTAGTACATAAAGTGTCAAGCTCTAGAAGGGATTTCCCCTCCCCAAACCCCCATATCACAGCCTGAATTTAAACCAGTAACCCAAATTATACAGCAGATCTTATCCACAGAGCTTTACTAATTTCAAAATCCATCCGACCAGGCCACTGATACTGGCTCCTTATACCAGTATGCAACAACTCGAGTGGAAATGAGACAAGCTGAACAACAGAAGCCCAGAAGTTTTTAAGCACTACCTTTTCCTAAGAAACTGCCACAGTAACACAGCTAGATCTCTGTTCTCTCTCAAAGTACTAATGACATCACTCTCAACAGACATACCATCTAAAGCCCTGACAACTACATCTGTACCTTCTGTGATCTAACCCAGCTGAGCATTGACATAGAAGTAAAGCAACAGATAAAATAAGCAGCATGTGAAAGTGAGATAAAGAATATCCAAGAAGAAAAGTCACATCGAGGAATCATGAATCAGTAACAAAAGTTGACCTAGAGTCCAAAGATGTACTGGTTAGAAAGATCTTAAGCATGCTAGTCTAGGATAAAGATTAGCTTCCTCTGTTCCACAATTATTACGGTTTCATCTGCCCTGGAGTGACAACAGAAAGCATTCAGATGGCAAAAGGACTACCCGTGTTTCTAGATTTTTCTCCTGTGTAAATAGCACACCAGAACCTCAAGTCATATTTCTCATCCAGCAACAAATACAAACTAACTCTATCTACACCAGGTAACCAATACAACCGATTACCTGCTAATGTTAATAAGCACATATGCTCACCTGATGATATGCAGTAAACCAAAGACAGATGACACCAAGAAAAGGTTATCACTGAACATGGCCTAACAGTTCCCTCCTCTCCACCCGTCTCACCACAAAGGTACCTGTCAAAAAGCTCAAAAACCACTATCATTGGATCAAATGCTTCACAACTCATAAAATGACTTCAAGATCTTCAATCCATGCTTGCATATATTACTAATACTTCGGGCATCCAATTTATCTAGCCTAATACTTGGTCAGACATGAACCAAGAGATAATTTGTAGTACAGCTGATCCTTTGCATTTAAACCTCCAGAGGAAAAATTTGCCAGTGCCAAGGACTAATTAACTCCCGAGGGTTGAATGCATGTAAGGATGCTGGTGAGGTACGCGTCCTCTGGGACACAAATCCACGACAACTCTCTCAAGAATTGAACAGGCTCTTACAAGCTCTTATCACAAATCACTGAAATATCACCTTTGGGCTATTTAAACATGTTTAGTATAGGGGCTTTGCATATGTTTACCATCTGAACAATGTGTTGAATAATCTCAACAAACACATTAACAATCTATTTTCCCAAATATTACAGATTAAAAAACAGGTTTTAATAAGCAGAGGCACTTCCTCTGAAGCTATCAAATGTGGAGAAATAAAACAGAAAAGACAATTTTCAGTGGCCTGAGGAGGTCCATATTGAAAAAAAAATCAGCATCCACAGACACCTGTGAAACCAATGCAAAAAATGGCTTGTTCACCACAGAACTCTGTGGGCACACAACAGCTCAGCAATCCTTGCCCTACAGGCTTACACACCTGGGATAAGGTCCAGAAGTCATTTTTCAGACTTGTCACAGGAACCTGCAGACTCTGCCACCTGAACTTGACATCTAAGAGAAGCCCTTCATCTTTTTCACCGCTGTGAAAAATCAGTATTTCTGCAATTCAGCCAGTGAAGTCATGCAAAGACATAATACTGACAATTAATTACTTGCTAATCATGCCTTGGCTTCAGGATGAATACCACCAGAAATACTTCATTTATTCTTTTAATTCACATTAGACATTCATTGTTACAATTACAAAAATTTAATGCAGACAATTCCAGAAGACTGTCTCCAACTGGCAAAAACTTTAAAACAAGCTCCATTTTGTACCTGCAACTTAAACATTCCACAATCACCACAGCACAATCAAAATGCTATTGACAGCTGATCTGCAAACAAGAAAGAAGTTCTGAATTTGAGAGAAGTCATATAGCAAAAGTTAAATATTTTGGTGTCTAAAAACCCACCACAGCTTAATTCAAACTTACCGCATTCCTCCCATTTTAGAGAAGTTACATCCAGAGACTATTCATAACTGTAGAATTTTTCCACTGATTTTTATGAACAGTGATCAGTGAATTAATTTTCTTTACAACAGCATGACATTTCAAAGCTGCCCTTCACCACAGAGCTGCCAGTATTTTCAGAACAGACAAAGAGACTGTATAGTTCATTTATACATGTACTCAGGCGATCAGAAAACGTTCCAAAATATTTCAGAGTGAATAAGACAAGTTTTACTAAAGCATCAGTATCATTTTATTTCCAGGCTTGCTAATGTTTAAAGAGCTCTAAAACTTGAATCTGCCAAATATAAGAAGTCAAACACTTACATCCCAGTTGACAATGACCTCATGTTAAATTATTAAGCAACAATGAAACAGCTGATGTTCCCATCAGCATGGGTTAGGACTGGATATGCTACCTAATACATGTAGCTAGTTTTTTACTGGGCCATAACTGATGATCACTGCCATACACCGTACTTTACGTCTCCATAACACTGGCTGTCATCAACATCTATGAGTAGAAAGCTGCAACACAAACATTTATAAAGCAGACACAACATACTAGCTTAACCACTAATGCATGTAATTGCTAATACAGAGCCATATGCTGATATTCCATCTCTCTTTACATTTAACTTTTACAACCTAGGCAAATCGGACAATTGCATAGCCCACAGTCTTCCAAAATTGCTTACTGAACAGAAAACTGGAACCAGCTGCTGGTTCAATTGTTTTTACAACATTCTAAATAAAACAAAAGAGGTCTATTGCCCTGACTTGTGAAAGAACCTAATGAATGCCAATTATAAGAGCAATTAGGGGATCAAATCTAACATCAGAGGTTTCTCTATAAGATATTAGTTCAATGACTGGTTTTCTATAAACTAATTAGTCATGGACAGTGAACAAGAAACAGACGATCCAGAAACAATGATTCTGCAGAAATGTTTGCTGTCAAATCACATTAATAATTTCACCCCTATAAACTGTTTTTTTAAAAAATCACAAATAAAGGCAATAACCCTAGCTTTCCGATAAGCATTCTGTCTGTGACTGTCAAATCCTCAACTGTATAACAGTAACAACTTATGAACAAGAACACATGAAGTATTGCAAGCAAGATAGGCTTCTGCATAGTTTTCACACATCCAGTATTTAGTAATATTCCCTGTGCCAGAAGCTCTAATGTTAACGAAATAAAAGATAAGTCTGCAGGGATTGAACAGGAGGAAGACAGAACGAATTCCTCCATATGACAGTGAAGTTGCCTCTTCCTAAAAGAGCAGAAAACATAGTGCTCAGAAGTGGATGCTTAGTTGAAAATTCCCTTTTCCAACAAGGAAAGCCTGGCCACCAGCACAGTCCAGAAGAAACGGACTTTCAGTATTTTTCATAACTGACTCGGAAGTCCTCTATCACACCAGTCCAGTTTAAGGCCCTGTCCTCTTAAAAATCTGAATGACTGGTTATACTAGTCTCCAGCACTATAGATGAAGTACTACATGCAAGGTTTGAGCAATATAAATAATCACTCAGAAGTTGTAAGGTGGCAGAATAATGTTGTCTGTGTGGTCCTAACTGGGATTCCTTACATGCAGGAATAACGACAGTATGTGACTGTGTAATGAAAGAGTTCTATAGGCTATTGCCACGTTCAGTACACAAAACAGATGCTGCTCACCAAACGGGCAGCTTGTTTGGTGGTCCATATTAAAACCTGGTGCATTATTTACTGCAAACTCCTTAAAGCAGAGTCTGAAGATAGAGGACGCTCACAAGAGAAAGCTCTACGGCAGCTCTCACCAGAGCACTTTATGGCCCACAAACTTCAATGCATGTCAAAACTCCATTTCAAAAATATTGTTGTCCTCATTTTACATTTAGTCACTGTGGCTATTCAACATCATCAAAGATTTGGAGGTCCCAAACTGAAATTATTATTATTACCAAACATTTAGCTGCCTACTCTAGTGAAAGGTAGTTTAAACTCGGCTACACTTGAACACTCCATTCAACTGATTTGCTGCAGGTGCAGTAAACCCTGGCAGAAACCACAGCAACTGTCTGCCAAGGAAACATGTGTCTAAGCCCTCAGGTATTATTTCCTAAAGAGCTATAAAATGTGGAGTACTTTATGTTCAAAGCAAGCTGCCCTTGATTTCAGGTATGAGAGTCAGCACTTCCTCAAATCAGCACCAAGAGCTAAAGTCAAGCATCACTAACATCAGCAAAAAGCTTACTACGGCATCTTAACTGGTACCAAATACTGAAAACGGGGAGAAAACTCACGTTCTCCAGAATAATACCTGATTGGTTAAGTTCCATTTCAGGCTCTGGAGAGGGCAATATGTTCTCAAGGACAAAGTTCTGTCTTCCCATCATATGCAAGACTAATGCTTTCTGTTCAAATCCCTTCCAGCATCTTTAGTGCTTGTTCTCCAGTCTGGCTGCATAAATTCCTTCCCTCTTATGCCCCATGATTATCCTGACTCCCAGTCCCTCTTCACTTGAAAACCCACACAAAGGCTCCTAAATATCTCGGTTTATGGTCTCTGCTTTTTTATCCTAGAAGTCTAAATTTTGCCTTAACTACCAGTTCCTCACATGATACCTACCCTCCTCTGAATGAGATATTCTACCTTGCCAATGGACCTTGCTTTTCCGTTCCAATCAAAATTACTATCTGACCTAGTACTGGCAGCTACTTTAAATTCTCTTTTTGTCCCAGCTCCAGGCTCTCTGCCTTAAGATCTTAATCCAAGTTATCATAAAATCATAATTTAGTTGGAAAAGACCTTTAAGATCATCAAGTCCAACTGTTTGATCTCTTTTTTACTACAGGCCCAGTTTCCTCACTTTGGTATGGAAGAGAGAGGCAAACAGGTGACCTCTAGCAGCCCCTTCCAAATTATATTGTATGATTACTCCAGACATGAACCTGAATAAAATGCTGGTATATACAGATGAATCCTCCAAATTTCCTAAAATCAAAAGTAGTAGAAAGCATTTCCCCATAAAGAATTGTTAAGGAAAAAACATAATTAACCAGTGACACATAGTATCAAGTTTTCAGATAAGACATTTCTAAGGTTTTACAACTAGAACCAAACCATTTTAAATTAAAGTTTTAGAGAGTTCCACTTTTTTTTTTTTTTTTACATTTCTGAATATTTTTTTTTTCCTTTAGTGATATAAATTCAAATAACAGACCAGAGAAGTTAAGAGTCCACTAAAAGGTCATGTTGCAAGTAGCACCCTACACTGGAAAGTATTTGGCAATCCTAGTAAGTAAAATTCCATCATCTGCATTGATGATGTGCACATACAACTGATAGCAGAGAAAATTCATAACTAAAATTATCATCTAGTCTCAGGCTATTCTGCAGACCAGCAATGATTCACTGTAAGATGCTTCTAGAATAACAAGTATATATTCAATCACAAAAACGTCATACAGTTCAATGAAAAAGCAGTTTCTGAAAGCTACAAACAAAGCAATAGCGAATGAAAATTCATTTTTGAGAAGCCATTGCATAAGACAAATAATGCTGTGATCACACACTACTGTTTGTCATGGTTTAACCCTAGCCAGTAACTAAATACCACACAGCCACTCATCCACTGCCCCCCCCATCAGCAACAAATCTGATTTAAGAGCTTGTCACCCCTGCTAAGGCACGCCGGTCACTATCTAATTCCCATGTTTTTATAGCCATGTTATTATGCAGCTTTTAAAAAATATTAAAAATACAGAAGTGCAGAAATTGACCAAGTTCCCAAGGTAAACAAGAGGCCAATGAGCACAGTTTACAAGTGTTTTTTTTCAATATTTATGTTGAGGTAGCTAAAAAAAACAAACCATGAAACGTTGTTTCTTTTCTGTTACAAAGTAAAACATTTAAGTAAATATTTTGTCTTTAGCATGTTCACATATTGCAAGAATAATATGTTTGTGCTTTGTAGAAGTATCTATTCTGAATAATAGTACAGCTGTGTTTTCTCTGCGAATTGCAACCCAACTACCTGAAATACACCAACACTCATGGCTAGACCGACCTCACACTTTTGCTCTCCCAGCTCCCTAATCAACATTTTCCTTCCATTTGGCACACAAAGCAAGTTCAAACTATTCAGTTCAATTCAACTATTTAACTCAAATAGTCTGTAGCATGCTTGCTTATACATTTACACAGACCTTTAAAAAAATAAAAAAAACCACCACCCCATAGAGAAGTCACATCAAAACCTTAGACTACTGTTTACACCCAGAGAGTCCAAAGCGAGTATCAGGCAATACAGATAAAAGTTTTTACATGAGCCCACAGCTTTCCTCAGCCTAACATACAAACTCTTTTTCCTCATTAAAATCACAAGCTGCTAGCTAATATGAAAATGAATCTAAAAGCCTCTCTCAGCATGTCACTTCAAATAGCTTATGACTACTTATTCCATGTATCTTATGACACAAGCGCTAGAAAAATCTAATGCAACTCTAACAGTAATACCTGTCAGGAAGCTACAAAAAGATTCTGACCATGCTCATGTACTAAGAACAAGTGATGTAAAGACAGCCAGACATTGCACCAAGAAATAGAGAAATACAAACAGAACAAACAGAGGGGCAGTAATAAACAGGCACAACATGGAAATTAGAGATTTCCACAGCTTGCCTTCCACCACCCCATTTGGGGCTGATGCCATGAATCTTTGAATCCTAACCAACCCATGTGACCTCTGAAACTTCACACTGCTTCTGACCACCTTGTCATGTCAAACACACTCCTGCTCCGGAATTGTCTTAAGAGTGTATTGAAGCATGATAACATAGCTGTGGAGGCACACACACGGTATTTCTGGAATGGAGCCGTCTCCCATGTGGTTTGCTTAAACCAGAAGCTGACGTGCTCAGATTTGTCTGCACTCATCCCTGTGTATGATCCATAAGCAAATTCATAACCTCAAGAACGGGACTGTATGATTTTTCTTAATTTAGAAGAAAGACTCTTAACAGAATCACAAAAAATTGTCATTATATGTATTTCTATTTTTTTCCTACTCCTTCATTTCCATTAAGCCCCTGCTACCCACGTTACACTGCTGCAATGAGTTGCAGGGTTCAACAAACAACAAATATAACTAAAAAGATACATAAAACAAAGCACCACGTGCACTATTAAAAAAACCTTGCAGCAATTTAAAGATATTAATGTCATAAAAAATCTTTTGTATAGTGTAACTATACGTTCTCCAACAAACCTTGGGTCTACAGCTATGAACAAACAATTCAAGAAGCAGGAAAAAGACAACAAAAAATTATATTGGTTTTGCTACTTTGCACAGCAAAATCGTCATAAGATACACCTCACACAACCATCCACCTTTATGAACCTGCAAACTACTCAGATTTATCTTAACAAAAGCAACTCCTTAAATGAATCACAACCACTTAAGAATTGCATCAGCCTGTTTGTTATTGCAGACTGTACACAATCATGTACTTGCTAGCATGGAAAGATACTTCTTTTACACCTGGATTATATAAAATAGGACTGCAAATCCTGGATTTATAAAAACCAAGTCTTCTCCTTTTTAGGGACTGAATGTTTTTTATTGAAGCTTACAAATATGACAAGCCGCTTTGGGTCTGTACCAAAATCAACATGTCTAATATTCAGCGAGAGCGGTTCTTAGTGTTCTTTGGAATCAGGCTCCTTCGGACTGGTTCAAATTAAGTCGCTAAATCAGACTACTTGTCATAACTAACAAGTAATTTTGAAAAGCAGCCAGGATCAAGGTGATCGAGTATTAAGTCAATATCAAGTAGAAATATTGAAAAGCAAGAACAGACACTTTGCACAACTTCAAAAGTATCTATACTTTAATTGAAATGTTTTTGACAGTAAGTACACAATTCAGCTAGTCATACTGATAAAAGGTATCTAGAACCCTTCATTTATCCTAGTTAAAGAGCTGGAGAGAGTTGAAACACCAATAGAGCACAAAAACACATGTCATTATGTTGGGAGGGTGGGGAGATGACGTGCTAGACAGAGTAAAACATGGTAGTGCTGTTTCATGGCAAGCATCCCTGAGGTGCTACACAGATTTGGACCCTATGCAGAGAAAGAGGCAAATCTGTCTTCTGAAACGAAGGTAATCCTGGAATGTAAAAAAAGGCCTGGGTAAATACTAATGGTAATCACTAAGTTGTGTCATCTGCCATATAGGATATAATACGCAGAGAGACTTAAAAATATTTTCTGTTTCCAAGCAATAGATATAAACTCAAGCTTTGTCAACAGCTTAACTTATGGACTAAATGGATGCAAGTGCATGAATCTTAAAGGAAAAACCTTTATTTCTCTGCCACCAATTTTCCAGCTCATCTCATCAAAACATATAATTTGGTCACTAGTGCAGTTTAACCTAGGGGTTGTTTTTAAATCCTTCATGCATCACAAGATCTTTCATCATGTTCTTTACATTTTTCAATCCAGCGCTCTGTACAATCCCACGTATTCTCCTTTCATAGATATCACCACACTCAGTGTGTATTTTAGGACTGGAAAAGCAGCAGGACACTGCACTACCAGTTGTGACACTAGTAGTATGATACTATTATTTCAAAGTCCAGGACATCAGGATTAACATACTGATTCCCTCTACAAAAAAAAACCCCAGGATTATTGCTATGACAGAAGCCTACACCAGAGATTTATTTTTGCTTGAATGGTTGTTCTCTGTTAGAACTTGAAAAATGGAAAAAAACTACTTGAAGCATATTGGCCCTAACAGTTACCACTAATCTCCAAAAAGGCTTGCTGAAGCTTGTGATACTATCACACTTGCATCTTACAGTCCTACTTGTTATTTAGATCAGCAGTGTATTCCAGCTAAAATTATAAACAGTGTTTTCTTCAGGACATTTGTATTTCTCATCACAGAAGACAAAAGAACAATAATAGGAAAAGCCTCCTTTGTAAAACATAATAAGTAATAAATAAAAAAAAAATCACAGGAGATTGAAAATGTTATCACAGATCATATTTAACCCAAGAGGTTACATTTTTATTTTTATCATCTACAATCTGCATCAGACCTTAAAAACCAGTTTAGAAATCTGGGGTTGCGGAGAGTCAGCGAGTAGTCACAGGAAAAGAGTATTTGTGAAACACCGTAGAGATTGATACAGCACCCTTGGTTAAATTTCCAGAGTCAGACCTGCAATGGCAACGCAGTAGCATTTCTATCAAAAAAGCCATAAAAGAGAGACACATGGAAGTAATCCAGTGTTTATGACTCACACCTATTCCTTTTTTTCCTCTTAGGAATCACAGATAGGGATCAGGTACAATGCTATTCCTTCAAATTTTGAATTCTTGCTTTCATCAATGAAGTTAGTAATAACTTCTATAAGCGAACCGGGAGATGCAGAAAGACATATGTATAACAGTTTCAATGCAAGAAGAAAACCACTAGAGATATTGAGCTGCAGAAATCAGCAAATTAAGAATCAGTGACCAAGTCCTGTGTTTGCAATGTTAACAAAAAAGTGGTGGAGAAATAGAGGTATAAAGGGAATAATGGAGAATATAAAAGAAAAATAAAAGTCAGCAGCTGTGGCAGGCAACTGAAAAAAAACCCTGAAAACAAAATTTAATGTTTCAATATTTTATCTAGTTAAAAAGAATCACATGAAGGAAAACAATCTCTCCAAGCACAGACAAAAAACTAACAAGCAGCAAACAATAAGCAACAGAAGTAATATATAGAAAAGCCACCAATTGAACAAGCACAGCTGATGAAGCAACCTGGGAAGCCTCCCAGTAAAAGACAGAAGATCCTGAAATTCTTTCATGTAATAATAACCTTCAAAGCCTCTAGACAGACATTGCTACGTAGCTGCTTGCAAGGGGAGAACAGACAGCAGAGACAACACATGAGATTTCCAACTCCATTGTAAGTTTTGTTTTAATATATAGTGTGCTAAAACGTATCAAGCTATACAAAGACCACAAAAGTAAATACAAGGAAAAAACCTGGCAAGTCTCAATCTTGTGCACATAGAGAAAAGGGTCGTTTAGAACAATGCTGAACAAAGAAAATGGAAATGACATTTGAAAAATGACAAGCCCAACTGGGATCATAACCTTTTCCTTAATATAAAAAAAAAAAAAAAAAACCAACCACAAAACACAATCAAACATACTACCAGGTTTTAAAGCCATCCAGGCTTCTGAAGTAATTTGCAAGAAAAAAACATTAACTGCAAATTCTGGAAGCATATGGAACGCGCAGAAGTTCTTCAAGCCAGTAGAAGAAATCTACAGCAAACTGAGCATTTCCACAGAAATTATACCTCACCCAAAAAAATCTGGAACACTGAAGAGACTTTGGCAAAAAAAGGAAATTCATATATACAGTACGTATACTGGATGTGTCACGCCAATTCTGCTAAAGTGCAATTAACTATGAGTAAAAGATTGTGTCTACTGAAAAAGCAGACTGAAGAGGGCCAAAATGCAAGTTTCAAGAAAACAGAATGTGACAAAATGGGATATAAATAGAAAAGAAATAAATAATAGAGATGACTGACCAAACTGAATGAGCGTGATAAAAAATGACATTAAATTTCACAAAGTTGTGTACCTGTAAGGCCACTACAAAATAAAGTGCTAGAAGGGTTTCATCCGTTAGGACAGGACTTACTGGATAGATTTTTAAGAGCAAGGAAAAAAAAAAAAAAATCTTTTTGTCATGGGTTTTATTACAGGTAACTGTCACTAAAAATCAGCAGACTTCAGGCAATGCGCAAGAATCCACTGTTTTTGCCATATCATTCTCCAGTCAGCTACATGTCTTCTACAGGGACACCAGTGTCAATCTCTCTTTTCTAACCATTCATTGGATTTTGTGAAACGTGTAGAAATTTTATTGGAGCAGGCCAACAAGTTCCAAAATCATTGCCACGGAGAGAGGCAAAAGGAAAAATGGGATTACCCTGGCATAGTCCAATTCTACTAGAGACTAGTTTGAAAAAAAATCAGTTTAAATGGTCTGCCTTCATTTTCAAAATCAACCAGTCCCTTAGGCAGCAGAATCCTTCCCTACTCAAGCAGCAGCAACACCATCAACTGTAAAAAGATCCTCCAAAAGGCAATTAAGTACTGGCATGTTCTGTTCTACATTATGATAAAACTTACAATAGGGGAGATTCAAAGTCAAAATTATATCTATTAGCAATAACACATTTTAACGGGGGGTGAGTGGGGGAGCCACAAGAGTCACTGAACAAGACAGAACACTCTTAGCTCTGGCCTGAAAAACTATCAGCCTGTGAATCTAGTCTACCTGGTAATAGTCTACATAATGATATTCACCTTCAACTGATCTATTAAACTGTGACAATAAGAATATTAGCTCCCATTCTGCAGACATCAGTATTCACCTAATTTCAATTTAAAAGCATGAAGCAGTAGTCTTAAATAAAAACCTTTCTTAATCTCTTATAAACACATGAAATCTGAGACCAAAATTCTGGAAATCGCTTCAGATGCTTCCAAGTAATTCTGGTGAAGGATGACAGGCATAAGTATATAGAGAATGAAATTAACACTACAGCTGTAATTGGAATGCCACAGAAATACCCATTTTTTGCCACAAAATTCAATCTACACAATGGACAGCCAGCTTGATGGCTAACATGATGCAATGTACAACACCATAAAGGTTATGTTAATACATTCTTGGTTATCTGCCACAGAAAGAGCATTGAATACACCATATTTATTCTTTTATCACTTAAAGAAAATATTATGTTAGTAACAAAAATATGGAAAGAAAACCATCAACCTCACTTCTTTACGTGGCTACCAGCGCCAATCAAGGGTCTGCATTTAAAAAAGGACAAGAAATCGAAACACAAAAAAAAGTTTAAAAGATTCTCAATTTCTGTTTCTTTTCTATTATTTAACGGATAAAGTAAGTGTTCTGTTGTATTCAGAAGTCAATGCATTCTCCACTTTTTAAGAAACAGTAAGGGCCAAGAAAAAAAGCTTTTATGTTTTTTCTGATGGAGCACAGCAGGCAAACAAAACAAACCTCCCTAATATACACACTTAGGAACCCACATTTATGACAAAGCTAAATAAACTGGATATAGTAACAGCAAGCTTTATGTTTTTCCCCACTGACTATCCTCACTTGTTAAAGTGGTTGTGCCTTGAAGAGTATAAAATTACATCAGTGAAGGCCAGATAGAGACTATGTTTATATGGATTAATCTGTTCTGGTCAGGTCAGCAATGAACTACACCGCAAGCAGTAAAAAAACCTGCGTACGTTGAACCAAGGCTTAGAGCTCAGCTTCTATCTACTTCAAAGAGCAACTTTATCACATCTTACACTGTTGCTCCACAATCAGACTGAGCATCTTTAAATGGGCCTATTCCTCCCCCTTCCCAGTTCTTCATCGTACTTGATCCAGTTCCCAATGCCATATCATAAATACCTGAGCCAGTACACAAAGAAAGGCACATTGGGCAGGGAAAGGGTGGCAACGTATAGAGAATGGCTCCAACCACCACCTCAGCAGCATCACTGCTGTCTCAAACAACTTACAGAACTACGGTATGAATGTCCAAACCAAGAACAGTCTGAGAAATCAAAGCACAGACACAAGGAAAATTCATACATCCATAACAAAACAGAGCTAGTAACCATGTATTTGCAGTCATTCACAATGTAATTTTTCACATATCAACTGTTGCACTAGCCAATACTTTGCCATGTGTGCCTATAGGTTTTCCTAACATCCACATACCAGGGCAGACTCAAGTAATTCACGTATTTCCAGATAAGTGACAAGGACAGAGCAGAAAGCTCTTTCTACTGTTCACCCCTTCACAGCGTAAGAGGCTGAGAGTACAGTTAATGTCACCTTCTCCAAACATGTTACAAGTATGTCTGAGCCGCAACATCTCTCTAAAGATCTTACCTTGTAAAATGTTCCTAGGTACACAGTGAAACGCAAGTTTCAGAAATCTGTCAAGATACATCAAGAGTCAAAAGAAGTTTGCTGGCTAAAAACAAATACACTTCGTTCGACCTTACGCAAACACTGCCTGGGACTTATATTTGTGTCATGTCTTCTAAAAAGGAGCTGAACATAACACACAGTTGAATACTATTGGGGGGCGTGGGGAGTATTAAGACCATAAACAAACGGGATCAAGTTACCCATAAGTACATATGCCTCACAGCAAGTACAAGAAACACCACAGCAAATAACAAACATAAATATTCTTCAAGAGCACATGGCAAAATTCACCATAATGAATTCAAAATATTCAAAGCAATTACTTCCAGCCAACCACTTATTTCTTGCAGAACCGAGATCTTTAGCATTTTATTATGTTCTTTACTGTCAAGGCATATTTCTTCAGTAGTTTGACATTTTTTCTCCCCTGCCATTTGGCTAAGCAACTAAGAACTTTATTCAGCAAAAGTAACTTCCAGACGACCTAGCAAATGGAATTGATTTGGATTAAATAGCAACAGATTATTTCAGTGTTTAGGCAGTCATGGGTATGCTGGTAACATAACACATCTCAAATACATTCCACTAATCTTATTAAGTATGCTCTTATTTATCTTCTGCTAAACATCTATTTTATGGTCCATTTCTTCATACCTTTTAATCACTGCTCAGTTCCAATGTCAAAAAACTTGAAATCCCAAATTGGAAAGTACATAGAGTCACAACATAGATAATTCTCTAAGAAGTACATAGGGGACTGCTGTGGAATCTTTAGGGTTTATGACTATAAGCACATTTACCATTTTGCATATTTTACACAACTGATTTGTTACAGTTGGAAGCAGCCTTCCCTTCAGGCTCTTTTAAAGAAGCACATCTAGGCACATCCCACAAAGTTATCTGAGGAAGGCATAAAGAACTGTCCTCAATGACTTCTTTGAGAGTGCAAGGGCAAGAGAAAAAAAAAGGGCAAGGAAAAAGGAAGGAAAACGTGTGCACGCAGGCGAGGGAAATCATACCTCTAGTTTAGAGCTAAAAGGATTTAAACTACACTTAAACCAAAAATCTCTTCCATTCCTCAGCTTTTGCTTGCTCAGCTCTTGTTTATTTTTCTGACTCACTACTCAAAAAGTTCCTAGATCCTAATCAAGCCTAACAATGCCACAGAGGAAATGCAGCTCCAAAATGGGAAGGGGGAGAAAATCTTATTTAGGAATTCTTTATAAGCCATAAAATTATAAAAACTCAGGATATCCTCCAAGAGCGGTAAGAAAAATGCTACATAATAAAGCACAATATCCTTAAGTCATCAAAATATGGCCTGGTTCTGTATTCTGGATATCAAAAGCTTAGATGATGACTGCTCGTTCTGATATTAAAAATTCTGTTTGAGGAATTCCAGATTCCTCCAGGAGCGGGGTTTGGAAAGAAGTTAAGGTTCAGGCAACGAGTATCACAGATAAGGAAATTCTTAAAAATACCAGAGAATCAGTGACCGCCAAAGATTATCCGGATACATGGTGTGTATGAAACACACAGAGTCTTCCCAAAAAGTCTCTATTGTCAGAAAGCCTCCATAGGAAGAAGCTTTCTACTCCATTTTAAATGACGACCTTGGCCAGCAAAAGGAGCTATGCATGTTCCACTTTACCAAAAGTCTCACCTATTAGCCCTTCAAAATTATTCCCTTTCCCCACACAATACTAACTCTCCTCTGTATTAGCTCTCTATAATTTTCTTCATCTGGCTTCGAGTAAAATATGTAAACAAATGATGTCGCACATATTTTTATCAGGTTTTAGTGACTATGTTTCTTTCTTTAGAGATCTGAAAGTAAAGAGAACGCTGCTGCTTTATTTACAAAATTCAGGAATTTAGAAGTAAACAAAACAGACTAACAAGGGAGTAAAATTCATGCAAAGAAAGTAATTTTGTAAATGCATTCTATTCCACAAAGTAACATTTTCTCCTAGGATATCCTTCATCCTATTAGGTTCAAACTTGGGACAAACCTAAAAGGTTTAAGTAAGCTTCTGCAAATTGTTCACTAAAGCATGTCAATCTTTTCTGAATCTGAGGCAGGTTTTAGAATTCATGGCACAAATTATTCTGCATTTTGAAGACAAGCAAGTTTGAAGACGATCAGTTATACTGGGAGCAAGTTGTACGTGTATCAGTGTGTACATGTTATGCTTGCCATCATATACAAAATGTTTATATAGAATTGTCTATAAAATACACACTGCCTTGTTTCTTAATTATCTATTTTAAATGTATAGCTATATGAAGCATGGTACCATGGCACCATCTTACTGCTAAGCAGCCACCCCCTCCTTCCTCTTCCCCTCAGAAAACCCAACAACAGAGAAAAACCAAAGAGCATGACAATTTTACATGAACTGCTGTGGATAATGACCAGCCGTTCCCTGCTGCATTTGTGCAAGACTGTAAAGTAAACATGCATAATACAGAACGCTGTGCATTAAAGTGGTTACTCAAAAGCATCGCACACTATCCTTGCCTACTGTGATATAGATATCCTCCTTCCTTGCAGAACCAGTCACTTGAGCAGAAAAATCATTTTTGCTTTGCCAATCAGTGCCAAAGCAAAGCAAATACCAGCACTTTTCTAAGAGAAACAGTCAGCAGTGCTGCCAACTGCACTTCGGTTTCCTGACAGATTACTACGATACCTATGTAGACCGTGCTTGCTCCGTGAATTTTCCACACCGGCAAATATGCCATGTCTGTAGCCATCAGCTGCCTCATGACGTCCCAGTCAAAACCAGTAAAAAGAGCCATTGACCACAGCCAACGTAACTGTACTGACAGTGGATATTCCCAATACAAGCACATTATGCAGTACTACACGGCTGAAACGCCAGCTGATGATACGGATCCAAGAGTTTACTCTTCGTATTGGAGAAAACAACTAACACAGAAACAGTCTAGCACTTTGATAGCTACATGCAACATCCTCAGACATAAAACCTGGGGAATGAAACTGAGAACTCCGGGAGAAGTATTTAATTTTCAAAGAGAAAGCAAGAAATAGCTCATCTGCTCTTCTAGCTTACATTTGCTATTAATGACAGACTATTTGTGACCAGCGTATGAGATTGCCAGCCAGTATGGCCAGGTTAAAACGCAGCTCACCATTTCTGCTTTCAGTGCAGAAGCAATAGTCTGAGAGAACTGAAGCTGGGAACTATGAAGTTCCCAAGCGCCCTCTCCCAGACTGGCTGGTTTATTAAGAAGTACAATTTTGAACCTGTGGGGATTAAGCCAGAAATAGAGCTCCCATCGCAGCATGGGATGGGAGGCTGTAGAATCACTTTTACAAGTTGGAATGCTTCTAGGTGAGTTCTTTTGGTCTCCAAAAAAAAAAACCCTAATATGCTTTTAAATAAATAAAAGCAGACTCAGCTTTGGAGAGCTGCACTAAAGTATAAGGATAGCAAGCAATTTAATAAGAATCCCAATGTTTTCAAGTGGCTGTGTAAGAAAATGTTACTTTTCCTTCCATCCCACCTTCCCGGTCATGGACTTTGGCTCAGCCCCATTCACACGTTGCCTTCCAGCTCACCAGTACAACACACCACACAAAAACATGTGTGAAGTCAAAGACAACCTGTTACTGAGAAAAAACTACTACAAACTTTCAAGAAGATTTATAAAGCACTGCATTGGTAGTTACACATGAGCAGTTTCATCCAGTTAGATGAAATCTGGAAATTATCTCTTTCGAGAACATTAGCATTATACACACTGATGATGCAGTTTAGCAGTGTTGACATACTGCATTTCACACCACAAAACACAGCAGAAGCAAACAATTAAGTGCAATTGCTGTACCGCACAGAAAGATAAGAGAATTAGTAACAGCTCCAGCTGCAAAATTTGTCGGAAAAGTATTTCTTCCATCCTAAGCCTATTTGCACAACAGGATAAATTGAATATTAATACAACATATAACTTACAAAGTTAGTAATGCAATTTTTAGGCTGCTTGAACCGAGAAAAAGTTTGTACTGATCTCAGATGTTAAAGACCTTTGTGTTTACAAATCCACAGTACACTCTGCTTTAAAGCTTACACATGTGAAACAGATTAAGGGGCACAATGGTGGGGGTTAGCCTCTCAAACTGCTTTCTGCAGGCTACATGGTCCTCTGCTACTATTTTCTGTCCCAAGTAAAGATTCAGCATCATATTATACCATACACACTTCACCTCTCGCTATTACTTTAACAAGTTTTCTCACATTATTTTAACTACAGTTACTGTAAAATAGGTGTTATTTGTCGATAGCATACCCTGCAATATGAAACCTCCACTTAACTGTAACCCCAACTGCCCACTGCTTTGGAAGTGATGGTTCTGTCACCTTACCAGTTGGGAAGCAGGAAAAAAAAGATACGCTATCAGCTAGTGTTTTCAGCTCTAGCACCAAATCTCCTTTGATTTCAGCACATGAACAAGCAGTTAGAACCATCAGGAGAAGCCTCTTTGTTACATCTGAATATAAACACGGATGAAAATGAAACCTTTTGACTAATATTTTTCTCATTTAAGAGTGACGCATATATCAGCAGAAGCTCAGACACAGTGGTGCCATCATCCATCATTTTAGGGCAAGTTTCAGAAGCTCTGTTTTTCTTGAAGACCCAAGGACTGAAATTTTGAACTTATGTTAAAAAAAAATAAAAATCTGTTTTCAATATAAAATAAGTTTCAGATCTATGCAGTTGCAAAAAAAAAAAAAATCTTTAAAGAAGGAAAACAATACTAAATGTTCAAAAAAACCAAAGCCTATATTATTTTTAATCCCATTATTTTATGATTTTCTTTGCTAAGGAACCTGACTCATGATCTTTGCACGCATACAGCTGCCAACACAGCATGTAGGAAGAAAGCATTAGAGACAGCACATATCTGCACAGCAAGGCATTTGGAAAGATGGTCTGGACAAACGTTAAGAAAATAGGTTTGAGAACACATCAAACTTTTTTAAACAACTCCTAATGTAATTGGCATGCAAACACGACTGCTGTTCCAAACAACATTTTGAGATGTGATTGCAGGAAAAAGCATTTTTTATTGGGAACACAGTCCTTTATCCAGGCTCATTACCTCACTTCTGTTACATTTTCCAGAAGATTTCACAACAGATTAAGAAAAAAATCCTGTTGTTCCAAGAGATACCTTCTCTAAAAAATGTACACGCACACACAAAAAAAGAAAGCTCTCAATATGAAAAAAAGATAAAATATGTTGATTGATATTAGGGCTACCTTTATGCATAGGACAAACAGGTTACACAGGGCAGCAGATCGAAATTGCCAGCACTAGGAAAATAGCTACTAGCCAAAGCTTAGATGGGACAGACTGCAGCTGTGAAAAAAACAGCTCTCCCCGGGGGGTCCCCCTACCACAAAGAGAGTTGCAAGACTGAGGTGAGAGACTGGGGAATCACCTCCCTTCCAGCCACCTTTCCCCACTGCAGCAGCAGCCTCACCCCAGCCTTTCACCTTGTGGAAACAAAGTTTGACTTTCCATAGGCTGCTGAGAACTCCGAAAAAACTTTTAAGGGCTACGCGGATTTAGAGTGTCCTAGATCAGTTCGAAAGTTTAAGCATAATGTGAAGATCCTAACGGCCCATCCTGCCTAGAAGGAACTAAAGATCTAACATCTGCATTTAAAAGGACAAAAATGAAAATAGACTAGACTATTAAATGTCACAGCAGGCAATAGCCAGGATTGTATTTTGCACACCGTGCTACTACTGCATTCTGCCTTTGTCCAAGATTGCCCCCATTAAAACTAGGGGGATGGAGAGAGCAGAGAAAGAATGAAATAAAATCATATTAAAGATCTTGAATAGTTCCAGAGAATCCAGCAGTACTCAAAAAACGATTTCATTCTATCTAAAAATAGTAAGTAGGAATCTGAATGTAGTTTTTGAAGTTTCATGTTATTTTAGGGATTATGAGAAGATCGAGGCACCTTGGAGCTTATCCATATCTATCCCCAAGTACTGGAGTAAGCACATACTCTGCTCCACTAAAGCAATACAGCATGCCAGAAACAGCCACCAGACACTTCTGAATGCCACGAGACTTGCCTTAAAAGTCTTAAATTTTTCGAAATAAAAGTATTATTTACTTGCACTGGTCAAGATCTGTCTACAGCACAGGAATAACCAGAACATCTAAAGAATTTCCCCAGATTACAGTTCTACTTTCTGGTGACAAAAACCCCAAAATTTAGCAACTTTTCTTCTTAGTGCCATAGAGCTAAAAAAAGCAAGACTGAGACAGCTGCAGTCTCTGCTCCAACCAGTGCATTAAGAGAACCGTTTACCAAGTTATACTTCTGCAGACTCATGCAAGGCAATGGTGTTGATCAGGTATTGCTGGCAGAATAAACTGAAAACCATTTGGCCTCACAGATGCTTCTGACTCTTTATAACTGCAACTGAGATAGAAAATGGAGAAAAAACAGCTCAATTCTCAATTCAGAATAAAATCTGAAAACGCAAGCTCAGAGTTAGACATAAAATGTATGCAGTACTATGCAAAGTGAGTAGAAGATACAGTATAAATTAATAAGTTGAATAGGTCAGACTCTGGAATTAAAATAACAAACAGAATTTCTCAATGCCTGCCCTGCAAAATAGAAAAGAATTCTGCAGAAGTCAAAGACACCCAGTATCTTAATCTAAGGAGCTTTCCAGTACTACTTTGCCACATTATCAAGTAGCCTGTGTGAAACCACTGGCGTTAGGAAGCCCAAGTTCTGCTTCTTGCTCTGATGTAAGCTTACTAATTACATGAGTATGGAAACTCAGGTCTTATCTCGTCTACAGAAATGTTTGTTCCATTAAGCTACCAAATTCTACATTCTCTCTTTCTTTGCCTAACATGTAATTACACCCCTAGAAAGTAAGTAATTTCAACCTGAGGAAATGATAATATTTTAATCCAGAGCACCCTCTTTGCTTGGTGATTAGAACATCTGCTTAAACTGGCAGAGGGGAGGAGGAACGAAAGCGTAAATTCTTTCCTGGGAATCCACGATGAGTTTCCAGCTGGATAAATTCCCTGTTGAAATCCTGGATAAAATCTATGTGGTAACATCATTTCCTTCTCTTGATGTTCAGTTTAGCGTAACAAACATGTTTTGAAACCATACAGCGAGAGGAGGCATTTCAGATGACCTTCTGCTTATGAGATGGGGTGGAGCTGCAGCCCAGGTAGAAAGCATTTGTAAGACTGAAGAGCTACTACTGACCATTCCCAGAGTTCTTTCAGTGCCCTGGGCAAATGAAATGGCACAAGCAAGGTCTACACTTGCATTTCTAAGATGGAAAGGATGGGCAATAACTCGCCGTGATGCTACTACCGCATTCTGCCACTCCTGCTAGGTCACAGGTTTATGCCTTCAGGACAGACCACAAAATGACAAGTAGTTGAAAAAATGCAATGCCTCCTTCCTCCTGCCCCTAACCACCACAGGCCACCAGTGTAAACCCAGATTAAGGCTACATATGAAATGGTAACAGTGGGCTATTCCACAACAGCAAATCCACAAAATGGTTTGATGTAGCATTTAAGTCATGGGGCATCTTCAGCAAAGCACTAACAGCGGGGTAGTGAGACTAACTGCATGAAAAAAAACAGGGTTCTGATCTCAAGGGATTTAGGCAATACTAGAAAGGAACTTTCATTGGGAACAAGGATACTAACGAATAAGTACCTGTACGAAAAGCTACATCTTGAAGGTAAGAGAACCAAAGAGAACGTTGTTAGATAGCTATGCAGAGGCACTATGTGTTCTAACAGGGACAGTATCTGTTCTTTTCTGGGATACGACCCGATTCTCCAAAGTGGCTTATCCCTTCAAAAATCAGATTATAGTAAGGCAAAAAAGGGGATGGAGAAAATGTTTATTTGTGCCCAATTAGCGTATTCTTATATAACAACTCTATTAGAGTCATTAATTGAGGATTTTTTTTTTATCTCGAGAGAAGATTTACTTGAAACACAGCCTCAACCCCTGCCATGCATTTCACTGTTGACAATAACTGAAAATTCTAAGGGAGCAGTGATTTTTGTGAAGTGAACCAGGTGGACTTTTCAGCTCTCAGTGCCCTACTCCCTCTCTTAAAAAAGCCGACAGAATTAGAATCCTGCTGCAAGTCACATTAGATATGTCAACAATTCAAGGATAAGGTAGTTCATTTTTTTGTTCTCTTTCAAGCTACGTTAGTCCCCCAGTTCAAGCTAAAGTTGGCCTTTAATTATCTCATGTGGTAGTTCTAATTATTTTCTTATGACATGTTCAAGCAATACGCTCTTGAGGAATTATCTCAAGAGAAAAACTAACTCCATAATCATAATACAAATGCCAGTTTATTATACTTGACCTCTCAAGTTCTTCATAGAAGTCTTTTGATTATGACTTTTAGAGCACCCAGTAACACTTATGAATGTTGCATGAACACACCCATGCAGACACGCTGCTATTGAACCATGAGATGTAACCTTGTCTACAGGCAAGAAACTAACAAATTATTTTAATGAGCTTGTAAATGTCACATCAGGTGAGTATTTCACAGAGCAGTAGATGCAAAGGCTTTGAACAGATTACAAAGTTGTCGCCAAAGACTAGAGGAGGCAGTACCAACTATTAGTTTGTGTAATAAGCACTCTCATTGTCTGCTCTTGTTAACCACATCCTCCTTTCTGGTCCTCTAGTATCAGTTTTGTATTTTCCCATGTGATTTAAAATGCTTTACACAGAACATCGTAGCGTAGTTCACTGTTGCAGTCTAGCATTTTCTCCTTTTATTTTTTTTCCTGGCTTCAAAAATCATTTTAATTTCTGTACTCACCACTCGCCCAATGTTTTGCTGGATCACGTTTAAGACCGTCATCATTACTTTCAAGGCAACCTGATTTGCACTTGCTTCTGCTTATTTCTAGTCTCCTTGCACTGATATCCCTGCCCTTTAGCTCTGTTAAAAGCACAAACCAAAACTGCTCCCTTGCATCCTTCAACACTGTGCCATAATTCCTAGGCTTTTAATCCATAAATCACTCACTCTATTAAAGGCATATATTTATGTGAAGAGGTTTAAGGAGGCCTATAATCACCAACGCATCCATACACTTAAAAATAAAATGTGTACCAAAAAGCGTAAGGCTAATAATCGTGAAGTTATTGACCTTTTTCCCCCCCCTATTTTGTTGTTCCTTTCCCCGAGTGCACATGGATAATCTCCAAATATCAGAGGTTGTCCCTGACATACTACTACACAACAAATCGATCAAGCAAAACTACAGTTATGCTGCAAACTTTTCTGTTCATTCTGAGAGTGCCATAAAAATAGAAGCTTGACCTTCAAAAAGATTTTTTTTTCCCCCCCGGGTGAATTATTTTGTCTCACTTTGATCATCATCATAAGCTGCAGACGTTTGAAGCTCTGAAGCTATCACTACAACAACTGAAAAGTACAACCAAAGTTGTAAGTTAGTGTAACGCGCAGGGGAAGAAAATGACAGAAAAAAAACTATTTCTAAAAGGACAAGTTCACAGTTATTCACATAAAGTGTAAAAATGGATGCTTATTTATACTGAGTAGACTAATTATATTGCTAAAACATTTGGTATGTATCTACGCACATTCAAAGCACCTTCCTAATCACCTTCTCTCGTATGGCTTGATTTCCAGTTTATCAGGTTTTTTAACATCTTTCTCGTTACATCTCTGTAAGACAACTTTCTAAAAACTTGCAGCCGCAGGAACTGAAAATTTACAAAGCGAGAGCTGCACGATGTTTAAATTAGAGATGTAATGACCGCGTTAAGGTCAAAAAAGACCCCAGAAATCTGGTCCTCGGGGAGGAGGGCGAATTCCTTCGTGTGAAGGATACGATTAACCTTTAGAGGCCTCTGCCTGACTCTCATTTCAATAAATGACAGGGACGGTGAAATTAAATGAGCAACGTAGTATTCCGTATTCCCCCAGAGAACTACCGAGCAACTTTCCGAGCCCCTTAAACTGCGAATTTCTCCCTGGATCTCCCTGGCCGCGGTGACTCCGAGCCCGCGGCTGCACCCCTCGCTCAGATTTCAGCCTCCCGGTCCCAGGACGATGGCACAAGCTCCTCCAGCACCGCACCCCCCAGCACCCGGCTGCTCCCACCGAGTTAAAATTAACTTGGTGGCTGGGGTTTGCTTCGGCGAGCCGCAGATCCTCGCTCTCTTTCTCTCCCTCGTCAAACAATTGGGCGTTCATCAGGCTCGGCGGCCAGCTCGGCTCGCCTCCCAGCCCCGCCGAGCCGCCGCGGCGCAGCCCTCGGCAGAAAAACAAAACCTCGGCTCAGAGAATGGCTCTGCTGTGCTTACCGGGGGGGGGGGCCGGAAC
>JAVJGI010000064.1:5092419-5145325 GCA_035590275.1 Ibycter americanus
CGCCCCTGGGGACGGGGGATCGGGCGTCACGGGGAGCCGGGGGCCTGGGTGCCCCTCGGGCAAAGGCTGGCGGAGCTGTGGCCGAGCCGAGGGGAGCAGGCCCCCCAGGGCAGCACCGAGCGAGCCCGTGGGCGCCTGGGCTGGCATCAGGGCTTAGTTTCCTTAAGCTCTGCCTTGAGGAAAGGCGGATGGAGTGAAGGAATGGCAGGGGGGAAAAACCTGTGAGCAGTACGCAGTAGCCCAGAAAGTGGGGAACACTGCTCAGTAGCTCCGCATTCCTCAAGGAAACAGCTTTTGGCGGAAAAAAAATTAGTAGCGACACTTCCACAGGGCTTGGTTAAACCTGCAATGAAGAACATAAATATTTTCAGAGGCTACAGATAACGTAACATCATCCTGACTTTGAAGACACTCTCTGTGGCATAAAATCCCCATTAAAAATGTGGTTTAGAGACACCGGAACGGTGTAGATCAATATATTTTTTTATGGCAGACACAGGAAATGCAAGAAATGTAGAAAGACGAGGGATTCACATCTGCCATATTTCTTTTATTCCTGGTGGCCTTGCGCCGTGGTGCTGCCGGTGAGGGGGCACGCCGTGCCTTTGGAAAGCACGAAACTCATCTGTCATTTCTCTGCCTGATGGTTTTTTTCACGGCACAGGGAAAGCTGCCTTTCATTTCTCGTTAATCAATAGGCAAACCTCAAGAATGGCCGTTTAGAGAGCAGAACCGAACGGCACTGAAACCAAAGCGAAGGTGTTTTGTCTGCAGTAGGCGTTTTTTTCTTTTTTTAAAGGCAAGATGGAAAACAGTTCAGGGTGGTAATTTGCGGTTAGGAGTGGAAAGATCGTGATAGAAAAAACCATGAAGGGTAGAAGTCAAGAGCAGGCAGCTTTTTAAATCAGTAAGCACTAGGTAATTGACGTTATGCACATAATCAATTATGTAAAAAGTTAATTAGTGTGGCTGCCTTTTCCATTCACTACTAAACTAAAAAAAAACCTTCCAGAATACATACACAAAAACAAAGCAACTAAGCAGTGAATTTGTCTGCTCTGGAGATTATAAAGCTGCTGAAATTTTCCATCAGTTTCATTCCATCCCGCAAAGGAAACAGACGCCACCTTTTTACACGATTTCAGAATTATCTGTAAACTTTGCTAGCAAAGTAACAGGCTATGAAGCAGTTGCGAAGGAGCGTTGTGTGGAGAGTTGTGACTGTGGTAGCATCATACCAGCCAAATCCCAAAAGGTAAATGGGCAGAAGTGAAATTCTGAGAAGGAAAGAAAATAGAAAACACTTTTGGGGAAGTTGGGTGGGAATTATATTCTAAACACCAGCACAGCCAGGATTTGTTTTCATCATTCAGATATTAAGTCTTAAACATTTGGGGGGGGGAACACCACCAAAAAGCCCAGAACATCAAATAAACAAACATACTCAAAATACCCTAATAAACCTGTCTTTACTGCAGTATTAAGACAGTTGAAGAAACACGTAATGAATTTGAGCAAAACACTCTTATTTCATTCACTGCTGATTCAGGACTGGTCAATACACAAACTTTTATTTTATTTGCTGTTGTTACTGACAGCTACTCCCATACACACTTCGGCAGCATCTTGGTGGAGCTGACAACTGCATTGCATGCATCTCCTTAGCCATTTATGCCTGTCAAAAACAGTGACAGGAGGGATGCGAAGAGAGATAATCCATTAATTCTATGCAATCATGGAAGAAAATGTAAACTGCTGCCAAGAACCTTAGTAGTTTCTCAGAAATCAACACTCAGACTAGTCTATCACAAGTTTGACTTGTTGTGTTAAACATTTAGACTTTGGTTGCTTATTGTTCATGTTTGTGTGATTGCTTTTTCAAAGCAACAAGGCGATTCATATATCACTTTCTTAGGTAAAACTACATTTCAGTGTCAGGAAGCATCTTTATTTGTATTTGTCATTTCATAACATACATCCAAAGTTGGTCTTTGTTGTCTGTCATAAACAAGTACTCAGACCTGTTAAGTGTACTATTTTATTTTATTTTGATTAAACAGGCTTAGCTGCAGTCTGGTTACTGCATGCAATCTCAAAGTTTAGATCTACCTATTAAATATATATATTTATTTGTAAAGTTATGGACTCTCTTACATCTTTTATCTTTCCCAAAACTAAGTCTCAGCAGAATTTTATGAAAACTCTAATAAAGGTCGTTAGATCAATCACAGCAGCAAAGCAGAACACACACTAGACAAACAGAAAATATTTTGGCTGTTGAAACACATGTTATCTTCAGTCTTTCAAAGGTGATTTGGAAAGCAAGTAAGATTAAGGGCACTTTAAAATTCTTTCATGGTACCACGGCAGATTCTTCGTCAGAGAAACCTAAAAATTAAATATGATACAGGGCTGGTTTTTTAGTTACCAGGTTTTTCTGAAGTCAAGTATGTTTGATGAAGTCAGCGTAGATTTTGTCTAAAATCAAATCGTATCATTTTAAATGCAATGAAAATACAAGTATAGAATATATTACTCGGGAAAGGACATTTTTCAAAATCCCTTCTGCATGCAAATTTTTTCTTTAAAAAAGTGAGACACTATAATACAAGAAAAAATACTTAGTACATAGGAAACTTCCTATTTCTTCTGAGATATATTTTTGACATAATCTCTATTGCAATGCTTAAATAAAAGGAATGTAGAGCAAACCTATTTTCAACTTAAATTTGATGCATATTATTTGAAGGAAATAGAAGAAAATGAGATTTCTTTCTTCTGCTGTCATTTTTTTCCATCAACAGTGTCAACCTAGGGATGGAAGGAGAATATTATTTGAGAGGAAAAGTAGAGCAAAAATATAGGAACTGTAGCATTAGGACCTCTTCATTTCGATTGTTAATTGGTGTGATCCAGGAGCACAAAGAGTAAAACAGTGACTTCCTCTGTAGTCTAGGTTCCCCAAAACCTGAAGTGGACAAAGTCAGGTCATTACTGGGGGTATCGTTCTTGAGTGTTGTGGAGAAGTTGAACAAAGAACCAGGCACACAGGAAATGAAAAAGAGCGTACTCGAGAGAGAACAAAATCACATTCATAAACACATGCTTGCCCAAGTAACAGGGTAGCAGTTGGTCAGATCATCAGAGCAGACGCTGGTCTCTTGAAGGCAACTATATAGCATCATGTTGCCCGAATTTTCACTTTTGTTTGTTGATCAAATAATCTTTTGAGACAGGATTTGCTGAAAACGCGTGACAGAGGCTTATATACATTAGAAGATCTGTTATGGAGTGAGTTGAGAGAGAGGGAAGAACATGAGAAAAAGGTATCTTTTCTAGCTTGATTAACTGGAAATGCAGTCATGTTTCAAAATGTGAAGTGTTATTGACTCAAAATCACAATATTTCTTGTGTTCCTCTTACATTCCCATTTATGAAAGGATTCTTGCTGGTTATTTGGTACTGTTTTCCCTCATTAGTATGTTTTACTCAGGTTTTTTTCATCATTGTAAAATTTTCAGAACTATTACTTTGGTTCAGTAGGTGTTTTAGGCTACTCAGTTTTCTCCAGGTGTCTTAATTATTGAGTTGTTAAACTCCATTCAGGGCCTGAGGAAAATAGTGTCAGACAGATGAGAAAACCATGAGAAAACCAGGGTGTTTACAATGCTCAAGTGTGTGTGGTGGTGGAGGCGACCGATTGATCATTGTAAACCTGAGCATAAGGCAGGTATCAACTAGGAATATGTCTAGAGAGGAAGGTCGTCTATGCCATACCTCATAGAGTTTCCATACCCAAGAGGGTCACTCACTGTATTCCTGAAGCTTTTTGTAGAAGTATATAACATTAGAGGTACTATAGCCACCATTACAAAATATTTCCAAAACAGAAAAGCAATTTTTCGTGCAGAACTTCTCACAGACTGATTATTATATTATATACCTCACATCTACAAAGCCAAGAGAAAGAAACAGGCTTTGGGCATTTCATTCTGAAGTTTTGAGAAAAAGAAGCAGCAGTAGAGAATATTCATTAAAAACAAAATGTTAATGTATGGTATTGTTTGGAGAGAACAAGAGTTCAAAATGCTTAATATCACTGCCTTTTTTTTTTTTTCTGAACCTGTTGTCCTTTGAAGTGTGGCAGAATGCCTACTTGTGAAAGTATTTGAAATGGTTTAAGTTACTTACTCCATGACAAAAACCTAGAGCAATAAGATAGCCTAAAAGCTATCCATGCTGTTAGCTTAAGACAGAAAGAATAAAAGAAAACATTACTCTATGGTCTACACTACATGTGGACGTCAGTTTTTAAAGCTGTCTAGTGTTTGAAAACAATACAATAAAAATGTACTCAAAAGTGCCTAAGTAAAATTTGAAGTCTGCTGTCATTGAACGTGCAAGCAAGCATTTTTCCTGTGGATTTCAGAGAGAGTAATATTATAATATATTAATAAAATATTTATACGAGAATAAAACCTCTAAATAGAAAAAAAATATCTCTTTAAAGCCTTTGCTTTTAGGGCTCCTCTTAGATGAAATATTAGGAAAGAGATTGAGCTCTGGAAGAATCTCTACTACCGTGACATAAACGCTACAGCATCCATCAACAGGTAAATTGGAAACTAAAATCTTCAAAGCTATTTAGTGAAATAGCCTAGGCAAGGCATCACAAAAGCCAAGAATTGAGGCCTTTAATCAAGGCCAAATCAATATTTTATATGCATGTGTCATAGCCCAGACTTTCCTCTATTTTCCTTTGCTTTTCCATATGTAGTACTTCATTCTACTTTATGCAAGATTGGATGAAGATGCATGTGCAGTCAAGGATGAGGTTTACTTATTTGCATTAGATACGTCTTACCAAGACTGTGATTTATATCTCTAAGACAATGTAAGCGATGCATGCATTTAGTATGCATGTTAAAAGCCCTTGGATTATTTTCCACGTATAACTTAAAGCTGAAAAGTTACAAAAGAGAAGAAATTTGGTAATACTGGTAGAAGGCTAGAGGAACAATATGAAAGGGGTATGAAAGCTGAAGACAGCACAGGGTTAATATTGAAACAAAGACCCTAATACTGGAAAAGAAACGAAGCGATGTTATACAATATGTATTTGTGATCTGTAGGAGAGGGAATAAACATTCAATTACAACCACACTTTCAACTGCAGTCTGGAGTGTAATTAATTATCTACTCTATTTGTGTTCTGCAGAAATGAACTGTCTTTTCTTTTAGTCAGCTGTACCATCATGGATTGTTAATACTAGCAAAATCATGACACATTTCTTGCTTACTCATTTGTCATAGAAAAACCAGTGTTTTTTACAGAAGTTCAACACTGTAAATAATTTTTATATATGCCCTCTATCCTGGGCTATACATGTCTGGGAGGCAGAAAGTACCATTAATCTCCTCCAGTGGCTGTTTCATCTAAGAATAAGAATCCTCAATAAATTCCAGACAATTAATTTATTTTTGGGGGTAAAACAATAGGAGTAAGCATCACGTTGGAGTTTGGGATTGATGGTTGCCAGATTCTGGTGCAGACTTCTTCAGAGCTGACGCAAACAGGGGAACAAGCAAGAACAGACCACCATCCTTTAATTGATAACTAACCCCTCAGTATCTGCAAATAGAGACTTTGAACAGACTTGTTCTAAGCTTCTTAGGTACTCTTCTTGAATTACAGGAGTGAGAAATGAACTATAGAATTATTTCTTAGTTGACAATTGATTTGTGTGATTTATGAACACATTCATAAGTCTTAAATGCTTTCACCGGACACAAGTTCACACATTTCCATAGCTACCAGGCCATAAGACTTTTCTGTTATTCCCTGCCAAACATTTCAAACTGGACCTTTTTTCCATTTTCTTGGTAGATATCTCACATCATTATTACTGAGTTTGTCCTTTCAATGTAATCCTTTCTTATGCTTTAGGGTGAAAAACGGCTCAGCCTGTAGACAGCTTGTAAATGGACTTTGATGTTGCAGGTAACGTTCGACTCGTCTAAAAGGTATTAGTGTGTTATATAAAATAAACAGGTGCAAGGAACTTATAGAGTCTGGAGAACACTAAAACATGTCTAAAAACCCACCTATGACAGATACCATACTGAGCTCCCTCAAGTAAATATATTTGCTTGCCTTGGAAGTGTAACTCTCGCAAAACTGAACCATGGTGTTCCATGCCCACGTCTTCAGCAGTGCCATAGATATGCCTTTAGTTATGGACAAGGCAAACCCCTCCCCGGTCAGCGCTGTCTATCTGCCACAGGCTGAGGTTGAAAACTGGCTTCCCCTTACTGGATTCAATTAGCACTGCTGTTAACGTTCTGTTTGTAACAATGATTTTCAGATGCTTTTCATGAAAACAAAGAACAATAAGTTAAAGGAGTAAACATTTCCCCAAATTTGGGCCATACATGGGACTGTGTCTGGAACAGCTATTGCTTAAAACTAACCTGAAACTGGTCAGGCAAAAAGCCCGGCTGACCTTTCAAAAGAAAGGCCACAGAGAGTGCATTTTAAGTTGATACATCATTACATGGAGGTACAATACTTCACCTGAAAGTTCAAACATTGTTTTTGATGAAGCAGCATCTTAATACTGTTCAAGACAAACCCTAACTCCATCTAGAACTCCTACATCCCTCTAGCAACTATTTAGCGTTCAGCACATCTCAAAATGGAGCCTAAGCATCCCTTTGAAAGTAATAACTGTTCTAATCAGTGATGGTTATTATTATATTACTCAAAAGTCACAGGTGCTTATTCATTGAATAAAGAGCAAACAGCGCACAGAACTAAGCTAGTGCAATACATTGATATGGCTATAGTATACTACTATGCTTTGCCCAGCAAAGACAACAGGTATTTGTTTTTCTGGGTGCTGGACCTTGTAGTCTCCCTTCATATAAGGACACAAAGGGAAAAAACTTTTACTTTGTTTGATTTTGGTAATGACTAATCAGCCATTAGTCTTCTGTAATAAGGTATTTCTTCAACCACCTGTTTCTTGTTAGTTAATACCTAGCAAGTACATTTATCTCTGCATGCTAATACTTCCTGATACCAGCTCACAAATGGATCCTTACAGCCAAGTACCAACACACACTTTCACATCCCTGTACGTACAGGTGGAGTGAATTTCTGGTATTCGTTACTTATTTGGATACCTACATCTGGGTCACCTATCCTATCCATATCAACAAACAGGAAAGGAAACATAACTTGTTTGATCAAACAAAAGACAGTTTCAATTAAAAAACAGGACTAAAGTTACTAAAGAAAACATCAAAACAGCAAAACACCCATCTGCTATCAATCTCCTTTCCTGCCCATCATGTAAAATTTCTAAGGCATGTTTTAACTATGGAAACAAAATGAACAATCTAGCACTACTGTTTCCCTTTCTTTTCTCCCCACCTAATAATCAGGATCACCTTCAAAATTCGTGTGAGAAAAGGGGAAACTGACTAACACTGGGTTAAGGTGGTGACTATACTATTCAAATATAAATTTCTGTAAGAATTGTACATACTTTTCAGCAATCTCAAAGTCAGCATGATGTTTTCATGAAGACCATACACAAAGTACACAGATGACTGAAATTTCACATTTTAAATTGCTTTTCTAAATTGCTTTTTTTCTACTTTAGTACCGTCTTCCTATTTCCCAAAAGAAATGACAAATTGTTTTCCTTAATGTACTTTGTCCTTTCCTTAGAAGGATTTTATTCTGACTTTTCATTCTTTTTCTGGATTGGAGCTGTCTTACTCTCTACTTTGCACTCACTGCTGTCTTCTCCCCTAATTTTTGGATGGAATGTAGCAGTTGCATGGCTTCAGGTGAGTCTCTGCTTTCCTCCCCACTCTGATGGTTCAGGTTTTAGTAATTGGAGGGAACACCCCAGGGATGCCAAATGAGATCGCAGTCCTAAAGACATAATATTTTTTTTGTTTACCAAATTATCTCTAGTTTCTATCTCTGCTCTTTAAAATGACACTTCTGCAGCTAGTCTTACTACTAAATAAGGGAAGTGTGAGCAAATATGTTCTCATATTGCCAACGGTTTACAAATAAACTTATATATGTTGCTATTGCAGCGTCTTGCATGAACCAGCAACTCCTTACATTGTAACCCAGCCATGCTTTATTCATAACAAACCTCTTGAAGCCAAACATGTTGCTACATAAGCTTTTTGCACTAATTGCTCATTTTACCCTAAAATTTCTTACATACTCCCTACAGAAGAACTCTGCTCTCTTCCCATCTTCTTACTCCTTCCATGAATCTTCTAGAAACTCCTACTCCATTTACCATAAGTTCTCTAGTCCCTGTAATTTTTTCCACTTCCTAGTAAGTGGACTCGTCCTTCCCTACTGAAAAAAAATATTTTTCAAAAATTCTTTTCTTATGTTGCACCTAAGAGAACATGAAGGATGTTAGCTAATCTTCCTAAACTTAGAATTTTTGTTCCTGTTGTATCGTAACCTTCTTAGTTCACCCTGAAGGAAGACATCCGTTCAGAGCCTTCAGCATTTGACATTTAGAATGGCAAAGCCGTTGATATTCAGGAAAAACTAATGTACCAATATGGCAAGTAATTTTCCATTAGTGTATGGCTGATAATAATGATACAAAGCAGAAATGCCCCTGGAAAAACCTCCTACCACGCCACTGCAATCTCTCTTGTCTAGCTTAATGAAGCTAAAGAATGTCTGCTAGGGCAATACAGTCATATTCACCAATGTCAGCAAATAAATTTGGCTTCCCTAAAATGTGTATTTTCTTAATATTTGCTCCTATTTTTCCTCTAATAACTTTTCTCCCTGCTGCTGTCTCTAACAACATAATTCTGAATCATTCCTTTTCTGTCAGTGACTTGTAAGTTGTTTTCTTTGTGTTCATTTAATATCTTAGTTTTGCTAATTGTTCATCTGAGAAGAATTCTGTATCTTTTTGCTTTAGTTTGTTGCTGCTCACTTTTTAAAATTATCACAAATTGTTTTGTTCCTATTTTATGCCATATTCTTCTATTAGATATCATTAAATATTGATCTTTTGTTAGCCTTTTTTGATATCTTGTTTGTTCAGGGTTCCCCGGCCTCCGCCTTGTGCTTACACAGCACGATTGATCCAACTTCTAAGCATCCAACGCTGCATTCAGCTAATCTCTGGGTGCAGATCATAGCACCAGTCTCATGGTCAGATGACAAGTAGTAGAGAGAAAGAGATAACTGTCACTCAGTACCTATTTATTCCAGGTAGAGATGTATACACCCACTTCTCAATTTGCTGTAGAAGACTAGCACAAGCTCAACATCATACCTGAGTTGCAATGGAAGAGCTCAACTGGTTCTGAAGCTAAACTTCAGCCATGAACCCACTGCCTTGTTTTACAAGTATTACACATTCGTCCAAAAATCAAATTCCTGTCCATGTGCAGCCTCAAGTAGCTTCTGGACAGTCAGCCTCCTCATGTTTGCTGCTTGTGCGTGAAACACTAATGAACACTACCAATTTCCATTTTCTGTGTCTCTGCAGGGCACAAGGTGGAGGCCATTTATTTAAACTACAACAGAAGAGAACTACAACTACTTGACAACCAACATACCGGGAAGTAAACACAGCACAGATTAAACATTGCTATGAGATGAATGTCAGCTTCATGGTTACAGCAAACATCTGCCTTTAATCTATATTGCTCGTTAGCTGGAAGTATTGCACACTTGGGATTAGTTGTAGTAAATAATGCTGAATGGATACCACATGGATACATTTTTCCTGTATTAATGTGAGAACTGAAAAGAAACAAAACAAAGTGAAACTCCCCCAGTAAAGGCTGCTTGGCTGGAATTTGTTATGCACAGAAGGTCAAAGGAGATCATGTGATTCCTGATTTGCAAAAGACATTTTGAAGGATTACTGCCCTTCACCCTTAAACACTTGCTCCCTTACCTTTAATTATGTGGAGCTGTTTGTGTGGCCTCTTTACAAGTTTATATATAGATCTTGTGTTGAAGAGAAAAACCTAGAAATATAGGGTTCATATTTTCTTTTTCACTTACTTATTTGAGAGCAGGATCTTAGTTACCGATTAAGACAACTGAAGAGAGCAAACTGCAACTGGGAGAGACCGAGGGAGAGGCAAGAAACAGACTAAGACTGCAGGAGCTGCTTGAATCAGCTGTAGGCTGACAGAAATCATAGGGTGGAATCACATTGTACAGTGGGGTGTTTGTTTACCTCTTCCTCAAAAAGGAAATTACTCCAATTTTGGCATCGTCCTTGGGCTAACTGATACCACCCTTTGGTCACCAGATGGCTAAGGAATGCAAGATTGGCTTCTCTACATGAAATGCAAATGAACAATCTTCTTTGTGTTTGCTTCAATGTCAATTATGTAAGTTGTTCTATTCGAATGAGTGGGATTTAGATTTTTAGTTTTAACACCATAAATTAAGGTATGAAGAGCTCATTGTCTAACAAATTCTGCCTTTGTTCTTTTCAGCCAAAAGTCTTTTCTAATCATTACTGTGACATTTTGGAGGATTTCATTAGTTTCCATCTCCTTAGAACTACTGTTTCCCAGCGCACGCCCCCAGTTAGTTATGTTTATCTTGGAGAACTCCTAGCATATAAATTTTACTTTTAAAGCAAATTTTAACATTCTTTAAAAACTCCTAAGAAATCCAGCAAGCACGTACTGTTACTTCAAAAGAACTATTCAGCCTCTCCAAAGAGATAAATTTCCAGCGAAAAGTTTGGGACACAAGTCTTTATCTCCTTTCTCAGATCAGATGTGCATGAACAGGAGAATTACAAGCATTTTAGGTTCATAATTTTACAGTCCTGTAGAAATACAGCAAGAGTTAACAAACCAGATTAACTCAAGAATTAACTCACATAGGTGTTTGAAAATTAATTACTTTGAGTTTAAAACCCCCAAAGACATAAAGAACAAAACTCTGCAAAATACATCAAGATCTGGGAAACCAGTAAGCAAAAAGTAACAAAGATCGAAATCCTTGCTCTTGGTGAAATAGGAGCAGAAAGTAAATCAACATTCCTTTACTTTCAACCACTTGTTCCTGGATTTGGTTGCACGCTTGTAGTCTGAAATCTGTTTATGCTGTATACCAGCAAGTAGGATAATGAAAGCCTTTTCTCTTTATTCACAGGTGATGAGGATAAAAAAAGAAAACAAAAGAGTAAACCCATGTGGCCATTAATAAATGGAGTCTAGCAATTCCACATATCCACAAGCTTAGGATAGAAAGGAATTCCTATGAAAGCAGGTATATAAAAGAAACAGAGGACTGAAAAAAAGGAAACTGGTGGGAAAAGGAAGATAAAATAATGACAGCTGGGGTAACAGATGACCCAAAGAAAGCAAGAGGCAAAACCAACTGGATTTACAAGCTGTGGGACATACTTTCCTAATGGTTTATGCATTGACTGTTTATCGTCAGAGCTTACTAGAGGAAAGATCTCAACTTCAGCAAAATGAATTGATGTTTCCGTCACGGACAGCCATTAATCCATCTCACTAAAAAGAAAAATGTATTTTAGATGAAAACATTAACCTACCTTGATAGTTTTCCTTGTAATAATCTTGCTTTTTATGCTGTACCCAAACATAGTTTATTATTGTAAGCTAGGTTCTGGAATCAGATACCGAAAAGACCCAAAACATCACTTAGCATGTACCCTGCTATTTCCTTATTGTTTCCCACTGTTGTTTCTCATGCTTTATCTAGTCTGAGCTTTTGAAATTGTGACCTTACAAAATAATGATCGAGAACAAGAGAGAAGAAACATTATAGGTTAGTATGGTTTCAACAAGAAAAATTATACTTATGCATGTGAAGCTACATCTTCTATGTACTTTTATATGAGAGCTCTTTATCAGCATGCACCACATGTCACGGCATCTGTCTCTTCATCGTGAATCTTGCTATGCTACACAATGCTGAAGAACACGCAATTGTTAAAAGTTTGTGCATTTAAAAAACACATTCATAAAGGCACAGCTATTTTTGCCATCTTATTACAGTTTCCTTGTTTTGGAGACATCTTCAGCATCAATACAATTGGGAGCATTCTTTTGCAATTTTATTAAAGAGGAAGGATGGTTGATTAATGTCGCCTTATTGAAATCAACACCAGCTGGATTTTATGTCCCAGTCGTAACACATAAAGACTGTATGTGTTCAGCATACGAGCAGCAGAACAGAGAGGTTCTGCAGCCTGTTTATTTTTCTTATATGACAAAGAAAAAAGCATTATACACAGAAGAGGGGGAAAAGAAACACGAGGAAAAGAGTGGCTTTAAAGACTGAAGTTTGAAGAAAGTTAACATCAATAGCAGTCAAAAATACTGCTTAGGTCTGTGTATTCATTTCCAAAAGAAACTTTTAACATTTAACCAAAGTATAGCAAAACAGACACAAAGTGCACAGATTGACAAGTTTAAACAGCTGTTTTCAGAAAAAGAAGATTTACTTTGCTGCAAAAATATTTTTGTTAGAAAAAAGTAAAAATTCCAATATAAAGACAACCACAGTTGAAAGTCAGCAGTTTAAGTTAGAGGTACTTTGATGTCCTTGGTTATGAAACATTAATAAAAACATTTAGAAAGAAATAAGTAGCCGGTATTGATCCCCATGGATGGATAAGACCTTTTCAAACTAACTTGTTGTATCAAACAAAAATAGTCTTCCAGCCAGCACTGTTGAACAAACAGTTGATACGAACAGAAGTAGAACGTTCCAGCTAAAAACACAAAAAACAGATTTTTGTTAGAAACATTAGCCTGGAAAAAAATAATATATGCCCTCCTTGAAGTGTAGACTGTATATTTAGAAGAGAAAATAAGATAAAATAATCATTTAGAGAATTCTATCAAGATACATTATCATTGTGGGTTTTTTCCATATGTAACTTGACTTGCATTAGAACAACAGAAATAGCAAAACGTTTGATAATCTCTGTGCAAGGATACTCCTGACTGGGGAGAAAAAAAAAAGAAAAAAAAAGGCAAGAGGGCATCATTTTCTGTTTGGGTTGTTTTGGTTTTTTTTTGTAATTTGTAGCACAAAGATTTGTAGGAAGGGAAATAGTAAAAGCCATTTGGTAGAAAAAAATCCAGGTTTCACATATTTAAAATTTGAAGTGTCTGAAAGTTGATAGACTCAGTTGCAGTGGGTTTTTAATTTAACTTGCAGTTTAATGCCAATTACTTCTAAGAATTAAGAACGTTAACTGCTATAGGAAACTGACCTTGAAGACCAAATCTGGTTTGAGTACAGGTAACAGTGAATTGACTGGTAATATTCCATCGCATTATCTTAGCATTTGTTACTAACTAGGACAAAATGTATTGCTGGACATGTATTCCCATTATAACTCTGAGTTTGATTTTGTGCCCTGCAACAAACTGCAGATAACGAGACTGTCATTCAGAGTGGTGTTCAATTGTGGGGTAAGAGAGCAAGCAAAAGAAGAATCCTTAGGACAATAAAACGTGAGCACACTGTGGAATAAAGGCTTTTGGATCTTCAATTGAATGTATTGAAAGCACTACAGACTAGATAAGGGCATGCTGGAAGCACCTGGCAATTCCCTGTGAACATGTGTATGACTGCCCAAATGCAAGTTGCTCTATACTTTTTTGCATTTGATTTAGGATTAGAACTAAAAAAGTCCAGTGAAATTCCTAATAATTTACAAAACAAGTCATTGGTGAAATATAACTATGAATTTTACCTTTTTATAAGACCTGGTGATCGATATATGCTAATAGAAAAGGGGGGTTTCGTGTTTAAAAAATAAGTAAACAGCATTCAGTAAATTCCCTACATTATTCACAGTTCAAAGACTGCAAGATTAGGTAAGCGCAAAAGAAATTCAGCCCTTAATTTTGTTGGCAGCAGCACTGAATCCTAAAATTGATATTTTTTTAGAAAGACACTGATTGGACTTCATTCCTCATTCCAGATGGAAAACAACAACCTTCCCCTTCCCAGTCCTACGAAAGGTAAAGAATATAAACCACACTATTTAAAAAACTTTTAAGGGCTGATTAAAAATAAACTTAAACTAGAAAATCAGAAAGTTGGGTGGACCATTTGCATAAGGGGAGTTCAACCATTTTCTAGTAAAGCAAATTTTTTGTGAAAAAAGAAAATAATCCCATTAGAAACATTAACACATTACCTGTACAACTCAGCTGATCATTTGGTTATGTTCTGTAACTAAAGATTCTATAACCTGAAAATGCACCATTCTTCCTTCATGATTATATTTTAGTGTCCTGACTAACAAAACAGATACAATACGTTGTTTTTCCTGTGTTGTAAAATGGAAGCCAGGCAAAAACTTGCCTTGAGGCAGGCCTTAGGGAAAAAATGCCTGCAGATAAAGGTCTGTCTTCTCTCCAGCTTGGCATCAGGAGAAAGTCAGTGCATTTAATAGTATTAAAATCTACTATTACACCTCAGAGTGCAAAACATCTTCAAATACATCAGAAGGATGAGGTCATGGCCCTTTTCATTACATGATCGCAGAATAGACTGGCTGTTCCTTGAAAGCCAACTACACCACATATAAACACTCATTTGAATTATACTTCCACCACTGCGAAACTGATTAAGACCACACTTAACTTCAGCGACATGTGCTGTAAATTTGCATACAAAATGCATTCACCGTTATGCATTTCCTAAACTGCATCTTCCTCTTTTCTCTAAATTTCATGCAAATAGAAGGTTCTGTTGTTAATTTTTAGATCATTGTTGTGCAGGCTGCAAAATATGTCTTAACATTTTATCATTTGAATGATTCACTTAGTATCATAGTCGTAAAATAGTTTTTTTTTTTCCTAGTGCTCAAATTATATTCACCAGTTGTCGTATTGGCATAGCTTCCAGAGATCAAGAAACAGGGAATGAGAAAGTTTGCACATTCTGATACACACAATTAGAAACTTGAATATGTTTCTGAAATGCAAAATTGCAGACTGTTTTTATAATGCAAAAATGTCCCACATTAATCATACTCTGATGATGCCTAACTAGTGTGATCATTTCTAATCATTTTATGTTTCTAATCATCTTATATCAATAACTGTCTATCATACAAGTGAACTCCAAAAAGTCAAAGTCTTATTGCAAGTCACTTCCAAAATGTGTGCGGCAAATGTTACCAGGAGTTAAAATGCTGACTCCTCCCTTACCTGAACTCCTTTTCAATCCCAGACAGCTCATTTATAAGTCACTAGCAGTTGTTAGAGCACATCTGCTTCTACTGTAGGAAGTCTTCAGAGAAACTTAAGCACAGTGAAGTACGGATGAATTCTCAAGAAGCAATTCAACAGGATGATGGGGTGGTACAACAACAGAAGATAAGCAAATTGGATTACCTGCTCAGTGAACCCACCTTTTCCGAGTTGTTTGATGAGCCTTTGCCAGGGAAGGTTCATATTCTGTATCCTGTTTGTAATCTGCTGAAAGCCCGAAGAATGACAGTTGCTGTGGTAATTGCTTGCTTGCTTTCTGTCTAGGCCAGAAAACTGAAGCAAGCAGTCTACACAGTGTCAAAGTGAAAATCCTGCATGCAAAATTACTGTTATTAACTTGATTAATACGTGAAAACAGAACTTATTCATCTGTTTATTGTAGGAGGTACCATCTCCCAACTGCTAATCAATTTGTATAGAAGTTGTTTACCTGTCTCTGAGAGTTGGCAGGATACTTTCATTACAAATTCACAGCAAAGAAGTAGCAAGCCTTTTTTAAGATAATTACTAAGCTAGTGGTGCACCTTGCTGTGAATTAACCTCATTAGCCTCTCAAGGGTAGTCTTAGTAGGCACTTGACACCAAAACAAGAGAGTTCCCATGCCTCTCAAATTTATCTCACCTCATATCAAATCTGATGATAGTAAAAATAAAACCCATCAATCAGGCATGATACAACAATAAGGAACTGGTGTCTGGATAATGTGATTTTTCTACATCACTGAGTTGTTAATGGGGAAAAAATAATCTTCTGCCTTCTTACACACTGGAGAAAGGACTGGATATGGTAGTTCAACACATGGACTGATTCTACTCATTTAGCAAATTGTTAAACAGGCAGTTTATCTATTGATGCATACTGCTGTCATGCAGTAATCTAAATTATGTTTGTTATTCATGGTTGGAACTGTTGCTTAAAATACTGCATCCTGTTGTTGCAAACAAGATTTAGAGCCTGTAAAATGCTTCCTCCCTCATACTATGAGCCTGTCCTTTTTGGAACAAGCATTAGACTTACTCAAATCTCTCAATCCCTGTAGAAAGAGAAAGCCTACATCCAACAGCACAGGAAAAGAAAGCAAACAAGAAACAACCTCTGCTTTGAAGGACATTGCTGGAAAAGACAACACAACAATGATTGACTTTTCTTTATAAATTCCAAGGAAAATATTCATGCCTCTGTAGCCTACCTAATATTCCCTGATACATCAACTTGTGTTTTAGATTTTCTTCCCCCCATTGCTTGGAATTTGTTGTTACACTGGACTCTGAAAAGTAAAGGTTACTGTAGAGCAGAGATGGAATAACTCTGCTTCAGTACAAAACCAAAATAAATACAGACAATTCTTCCTGGTATGGGCATGATCACTGCTCAGATCTCTGACATTGGTTCTGTATAACTTGAAACAAATAGAGATGAGATTAATATTTTTTTTTTTTTAGGTTTTTAAATAAGTGATATGAACTAGCTGGGAAAGATGCCAAGATATTTTTTCTTTAAACCTGAAAGAACCCAACCCCATAGTCCTCCCTGCTCTCCAGGTTATTTTCTTGACAGCTATAAACCCAATTAAAAGCCCAGGAGAAAAATACTAGGGGAATTTGAGAAGACTGATCAAACTGCTATTGTTGTAGTTCCAAACAGAATCCAGAGATTTTTTTCAGAGTACATCAAGATACTGTGTAAACACAACCCATATCATGAGTATCTCATGGACTGAAGGGAAAGAAAAAAAGTACAGCTGACTATAGAGAGAAGTATCTTTCCTAAGGCAGATTTTTCTTACAGAAATAGTCACTTTTCCTTTTGTCTCTTGAAAAAAATCATACTTATAACATGAAGCAATAAAGAGCAGCTGTCTTTGATAATTCTTCTGTGGAAGGAAATGATAGAATTTCAATAAGGAAACAGATCTGCTAGCTACATCATAATGGATTCAGAAATGTCTAATTTCACTTTACCCAGAATTTCAGTCAATGAAATATGCTAGCTAATCCAGCCAAAATACAGATTATGTTTAGTTGCATGGAGTCTTCCCAAGGCACTTCTGCTTTTTTTTCTTTTTTTTAATTAAAAACAAAAGGGGTGGTTGTTTTGGTTGGGATTTTTTTTGCAATTGGCATTGTCCTTCCTGAAGAAAAACTTCTCCTTGAAGAGCTTGTAAAAAAACCACATTATTGAGGAAGGTGGGTAGGGAGAATGTATTTCTCATTTGACATCTTTTCTAGATTATATCAAGACCTTGATACCTACTATAGTCAGTCTTGAAAAGGAGGAAGAAACCAGACAAACACAGAGTTGCTTGCAGAAATGACTGTACGCTCATATACGGACACACTGTCCTCTAAGGAAGACTGTTCTTTTTCGAAATGTAATATTTTGCTGAAGGAAAAGTATTCATCACTGCCTACATGCCTTGTTTAGTGTTTACGCTAGAGGAGCCTGATCTGTGCTCTCCTTCCTTTTGCACATTATTAGCCACTCACATTTCTGCTTTGGTCTAAATTGTGAGTATTTTAGATAAAATACTATGTGAGCAGTGTAAGTCTTGAAACCTGACATACCATATGGAAATCATATGCAATCTCCTCCATGTGTTTTCTTGCGCTGTGGTTAAACTCATAGCTTTTCCTGTACCTGAGGTTTCTCCCATCTGTCATCACAGACATTTGTTTTAGTGAGGCTAATACAGCTGAAAAGTATTTTTAAGTCTTGTCAGAGAACTAGAAAATGTCAAAACATGAAGATTCCTTGGATATTTAATCCAACTGAAACTACAAGCATCTTGATTCAGACTGTGAACCATTTCACTTGCTTGTGAGAAACCATTCTTTTCAAAACAGTGTGAAAAGTAAGGTAGTTGTGGTATACCTTTTTTTCTGGAATGATTACGGCTTTCTTTGGGTCAAATCCTGGCCCCAGCAGGGTTAAGTGAACTAAGTACTGAGAATTTAGATAGGGAATAAGTATTGAAGGTCCTTCTTTGCTCCATGACAACAGCCATTAATTGTACCAATTCATACAAAGATAAATTGTGACTTGACTAACTCCTGTTACATTTCTGGGTTTGCCTTATAGTTGGCAGAGACTCAACTGCTTAAGAACTCTTGCCCAGATCCTTCCTAACCCAATCAGCCTGCCCCAGCTATTATACCTTCCATCATGTGCTGCGTAGTAAACTGTATTCATCCACTCACCAGTATTTCTCTTCCTCTGGGAAGCTCTGAACTGTTCCCTCTGTTTTATTTTTTCCTTCATGATTGCTGGGAAGCAGGGTTTTTCTCTCCCTAATTCATAAGAGGTATTCTTATAAGTCATCACACTTCACTTAATAGCTTGGCTACCTATCTGCTGGCATGTTGAAAAGAGCCTCTAGCTGCAGGTTATTCCTTCTCCTTTAAGGATCCAGATGATAAACATCACTTTTGTGTTTGCTATTCTGAACTATTCCCTATCATCAACTCTTCATTATCACTGGAAAACTTCTCAAACACTTTAATGAAGTTTTCATTAAGTCTGTGCACACAGACACTTTAAAAACATCTCTAGAAACTTGGAAAATGCAGAATGTAGTTCTGTAGTCATTTATTTCTAGTCCAGTAATTTAATCACTGTACGGTGGAAAGCAGTGATATTTTACAGTGATAAGTATCAATTCAAGATACAAGTAAGGCCTAGTAGGAACTAACATTTTTATTTACACAGGGAGAAAAATCATATCCATTCTTCCTTGCCAAATAAATACTTCCCTAATATTTTATATTAGAACATATTAGCTCCAGAATGAGTTCTGGAAACCAAACTGTTTAGCTTCATTTGTCAAGCTGTGATTGCAATTTATGAGAGTATGTCATGGGCCAGCGTTTTTATTCCTTTAGAAAACTGAAAAAACTACAGGATTTAATTGTTACATCTATTCTATATTCAGAGGAGTACTTGAAGTAAGCAAATAATAGAAATTTGGAATCATTTGGGGGGTTGTTTTGTGATGGTACTCTTATTCTGAAAGTGAAAAATATTACAGGAGTTTGAGTTGAAAATAATCTGCTAGAGAAAACTAGAAGACAGATTAACAACAAGTATCTGCACTTCTGACCAGTGTGGATGGCAATCCTTCGTCCTCATATGCCGTTAAACTACAGAGATTCTGGCTGACGCCAGAAGAAGGTGAACCATCCTCCTCCTTCACAATATAACCTTACTGTAATGGATAGTAGATGTTACAGAATATATTCATGTTAAAGTCATTTCTTGCTAGGTCAAAATATATTAAAAGAATTATTTATCAGTAACAGTAGGAATGAGACAAATACTACAAAATCAAGGAAGTTGAAGTAGAAAACTTCAGTCCTAAAGGTCCATAGACTTTGTGTTCAGACAGCAGGCTGATACATCGAAACTCAGCATAAACATCTGGGGCCTAGAACAACTTGTAAACTAGTTAAACTTGGACTTTCTCATCTTTCTTTATAGAAGAGTTGTTCTTTAGACTTACAGAATCTGCAAAAAATGTTTTCCTCAACTGAAGTCCAATTAAAGGACATACTAGCTTGAATAGGAGTGAGCACTGTTGGAAGACAAAACATGAGAAGGAGCACGGTGTTTTTCCACAATGCAAGGTGACATGAAATGTTTTTCACACACCGAAAGTACATCCAATACACTAACGACTATGCCCTCTGCTCCATTATTTTTCACCTGTCTATATAGCGCTTCCAGGGAAGTAAAAATACAAAGTTCTTTCCTACAGTTGTGTTGTTCCTATGAAAGTGAAAATCCCTCTTCCCTTCCTAAAAGTGTTACCGTATCGTGCTACAGGGCAAAAGTACAGATTTTCAACTTTATCTCATTAACAGACCATAGAATTCCTCCAAAACTGAAGAAAAAGTGAGAATTTAATACTTTCATACAGTGTTTAAATCTATACAATTTCAAATGCAAAATATTAACTGCATAACTGCTTGTCTAGATTTGGGTTGTAAGTTTTGTTTAATCATCTAACTGCAAGGTTGCATTACAAGTATGTTACAGAAGTACAAACTTTCTCCACTTCAGTTTACTTTCTTAACTGTTACAGGTCATCGCAAGGAAGCCGAGTAGTGCAAAGGAATTAAACTGTTTAATTTTTCTGTTTAAAATAGGTTTTAAAAGTTTTGAATATAATGACCTTGTTCTTTTGCCTTCATTTTGTAAAAGGACATGCAAAGTCTAGTCTTTGAGAGAAGCCAAATACTGCAAACAAGTGTTTAAATAGCTTTCTGAATGACACACGTATCAAAGTCAAGGAAATTTGAATGGAAAGCTTCAGATTGTTAAACCATGGCCTATGAACACCCAATACAAATATTCCAGTAGGCTTTATACAAGGGCAATGGTCACCTCAAGAGATCCCCCCCAAACTACAAGTTAACATTGCTAAATGTAAAATGTTCCACTACACAAAGTTAATTAAGATGACATACCCATCCTATGTAAATGTTCTCTTGCTCCTTTGAGTTCAGTAAAACATTCATGACATTTTGTCCTACTTTTGTTCATGTGAGATGAAATGGCCATCAGAACAACAGATATTCACAACAAAAACAAAACTACAGTAGACTAACTGAGGTAACATTTCTTACACAGCTCAGCCTCAGACATTATGAGGGTCAGACTTCAAATACCTACTCTCCTCCTCTTCTACATTAAAAGTTTTATTAGTCTTGTAATAGATGGGACATTACACATGGTTCTTTCTTAGCGAAAGCACATTGCTTGTATTCCTTGTATTTGGTCAATTTTACATAGCAGAGATTTTGAAGAACCAGCAAATAAATCTGATAAGCTTAAAAGAATAATCAGACGAAGATAAACAGGTAATTCAGTATTTAGAACCTCTGCTGACAGGGAATTGAAATGCAGTTGTCTCATATGTTCCTTATACACAGTTGTTCCTCTTGTACCTGTCTTTATGGTTGCTAATATCTTACTGAGTTGACTTCACCTTATTTAAAGGTATCAGATTTTGGTCAGTTTATCTATAGCTATTGTTGGTACATGGGCAGTGTGCTATGCTGGTCCAGACCATACGCTCCAGCAACCACCTGGCTTTGGGAAAGGTGTGCTTAGCACTGCACCTCACAGTCCAAGACCTTGGATCATTCAGAGCAGGGGCCCTGCTGGCACAGACCACGGTCTTCTGCCAGCCTGCACATGGGGCATCCATTGGAAGGAAGCCCAGGTCTTGCACTGGGGCACAGGTGGGTCAGGATTTAACATTTGTGATAGCAGCAGCTATAACTGAATGCAGTTTGGCCAGCCCTTTGAAATGAATCTGCCAATATGGCCTGCTATAGCAACCTAACCAAGATCAAAAGGCTTTGAATATCTAAAAGACTAGACTGTATTCCTGTACAGTCTAGGATAATTAACTTATTAAATAGAAAAATATTTAATGAACTAAGGAAGATAGCATAGAAATAGCCTTAGCAAGGAACCGTTTTTCCAACCATTGCCTTTACAGTGCACCTCCATGCTTCTAGCCTTTGTTTCAACTGACTGACAGCTGCAGCAACCACCACCTAAGTGCCCTTGGGTCCCTAGGTGGTGCCTTCAGTTCTTTAGAGTCCTGCCCAGCTGCTTATCCTCTGCATGAGCTGCAGCTCACTAGTTTAACTCCCCTTTACAGCCTCCTCAAGCCTGCCTCCAGGCCTCTCCCCCCACGACGCTTTACCCCTCCTGCCCCAGAGTATATACCAGGCATACAGCTGAGAGCACACAAAACTATTTCTACCTATCATAACAGTGTAAAAACAGCTGTTAGAGATATCAAGCTCTTGGGGGCAGAGAGGGGTGCTAGAGGGAAGAATATTGTCGCTGCTGTCAGCATTGCAGAAGTTATTAAGCATAATAACTTCGTGCTGATAAAAGCTTTGAAAAGCAAATATGTGAGATGTAGTTTGGCAAAGAAATAGCAATGAAATCTTAATCTACATTCATATTGTGGTACCTGACTGAACTGAAAATGGGGTAGTAGAATCCAGACGGGGATATTGCCTGATGGAGACTATGCAGTTCCTGAACTCCCTGGTGCAGGAAGTCTTGAGGGGAACCCAAGAGGTGCTGCAGGCTCAAGGTAGAAAGACACAGGGCTTTCAGAATGTCACCCCACAAAATGTCACATCAGCAAAGCAGACTCTTAGTCATTAATTATTGTATCAACATACTTAATTTATCACTTTGTCATAGTACATTAATGCTGTCTTTAGCCAGGCCTTTCAATATTATTTTAATTTTTGCATTGCTGAAAAGAGTCCTATTAAGTCCTTGAAGAAGCAAAAAATTTGCTAGACCAAATTTGCCAAACCAAAGGCAGAATTACACCAAAAGAAAACCTACATAAAAATGGATAGTTTAACAAACACTTTGAAAAAACACCATTCCCCATAACATGCCAGCTTTCATATGAAATCAATATTTGAAGGCAGAGGTGTGAACACGAAAGCATCAGTTATTATCTAATGCACTATTTGATCAAAATGATCCATTACACATATTTCCAGTCTAAAAAGCTTCCTTCATGTACAATTAAAAGCATCTTTAACCTGAGGCTTGGATTTCACAGTCAACAACCAACAGCTTGTTGCCATCTGTCCAAGACTGTTTGCACACAAAAAAAACCCAGTTTTCCTGCTCCACCTGTGAGGGAATGGGCACGACATCCTTGAAGCTTTAATAAACAAAGAAGTAAAAGAGATAGTCTGGTTTCTCATGTGATATGCACACAGATATATGTCAGAATACAAACTTTCTGGGCAGAATAACCCATAGCCATCCCCCTGTTATCATTTACCACTCAAGAATACTTGAAGTTTCTAGAATAACATACCTTTTTCAGACAATTTGGCTTGATTGAATAGCTGTAGAAATCAAAATAGTGATCACATCTTTAAGACCTGAGCTAGGGCACTGAAATGAGTTTTCAGTTTTTTCTTCTTTTCCCCGAGAAGGTATTAGATAAGAACTATATTTATCAAAGTTCTCTTTCTTTATTGCAACCTATCCTTCGAAGAATATAAGCTTCAGTATATATCAGACTATTTTAATTTTAACCCTATAAATAGCTTAAGAAAATCTCTCAATATCTCATAAATGAAGTTAAGTAGTATTGAGTCACTGACTGCAGCTCCCATACACCCCCAAAAAAAAAGTTAGTTTAGTCCTTGGAAACAGGGCAAAACCTGCGTTTTTTACCTGCTCACTGACACACTCTCATGTGCCCGATAGCTCACAACGAGCAACTTGTGAAATTTCTCCTGCATAAATTAAACTTTATAGCCACTATTGCTGTCTTGCCTGATCCACCCTAAATTACGTTTCCATTCCTTACACAAGATATGCAAAGCCCCCTTTTCAGAGGCTTTAGCTCCTGGTGGAAAGCTGCCATCATCTCTGTTACCTCTGCAATTCACGTAGGGAAAGTAATCTGCTAAAAAATAAGCAACTGTTACTGTGCGGCCTCTGGAGTCTGTGGACATTAGGTCAGTTCACACACACCCTAGTTACTGTACCCCATACACATATTAAGAGAAAAAACAAGGTTAAATTACTCTTTACACAGAAGGGAGCGGCAGGTCAGAGCTGTTCCCTCAGGGAAAGCAAGCTGGGAGGCACCGCACAGGCCAGCGGCGCCATCCCACAGCACCAGCAGAAGCCAAACAGAGCAGCAGGTCTCTAACGGCCTAGTGACCACCAGGGCCACCACCATGGGTCAGGGCCACCACCATGGGCCAGTCAAAGCCCCCACACAGCCCCTCAGAAACAGCCTAGATCAGGCCCCAGCCTGAGTTTAAATGGAGTCCCTGTGCAGAGGAGGCCTCAGGTGAGGCTGCTCAGGGCACTTAAGGCCTGTTAGTGCCCTCAGGGACTTTGACATTATTTACCCAAACCCCTTTTTTCTTTCAGGTGCCGTGTTTTTGTTACATTGCAAGGTGTCACTCTGCATTGCCGTAAATGGTGCAGGTGGATGTTGTACCCATTTGGTAGGTAACAGCCCAGCTCTTCACAGAGTCACTCGTGCCTTTGCCAGTGTGGTTTGCATTAAAGTGGTGTATTTTTTTTGCCAGAAGCTGCTTTATTATACAATCATTCCCTCAGTATATTTTTGGGACATTTCTGAGATGCCTTATTGGTATGAGTATTGCAGTATTTTCAGCCTATCAGTGCATATGTGAGTCAGAAAAGTACTCGTAAAAGTATCATTTTAAATTTACTCCTGCAGTGGCTAAACGCCAGTGACTTCTTCAACGCAAGGCAATGTGTTAATTCTCACAAGAGAGAGCTCCTGACCCTGACATTGTGCAAACACTGTAGCAGTCGAAATACACAGACTGCAGTTATTCTGCATTTTGAAGAACTTAAGGTTGATGCTTTGGGTTTTAGTTTATTTTAACCAAAAGTTTAGCAACATTCCTCTTCAAAAATCAGAGGAGGTTTTTTTGAAAACTGTTCCTTTTCCCAAGCTTTCTCCAGAGGAATTTGGTCTATTGGAACATATTGTTTCAGTTCTGATGAGATCACTGCTATTATTGGAAAGCTGGCAGTTGATGATAAATAAAACAACAAAAAAAAGTCTCTTTCTAGTTCATACAATACTCTCAAAAAGTCACCAGCAGATTATACATAATACTATTTATATGGTCTTCCAAATATGATATCTATATTGTTTTTATAGCTAGAAAATCTCATTAGAATGTGTTTTTACTTAATAAATATACTCAACAGTTCTAGCAGACAAACAGTACATGTTTTTCTCCCAATAGTTTTGGGAAGCTTAGCTTAACATTGAATTAACAAAAATATTGAAATAGCAATAGCAAGGACTTCTGTACTTTTGTGCCTCTGGAAGGAAAGTCGCATGGAGATCCCAGCAGCTCTAAGGGATCCCAGGTTTAATTCCTAATTAAAGTTCAGAAACAGATTGGAGACATGCTAAAAAGCTTTGAATGCATTAATCAGAGACAAGCATGTGCAGAAAGTGTTCAGGCTGTACCTAAGTAACAACATGACATGGTGGTGTGGTTTAGCTCTAGCATGCTTGTGCTGCCAGCTGTGAACTGGCCAGCTTCTGTAACCACAGTTGTGACAACAGAGATTGTGCTGGACTAGCAACTAAAATACTTCTCAGGTGATTTACTGGGTCCCCAGCAGAGCTACCCTGAGGTGATGCTCCATGCAGAGGGCCCTCCTGCAACATCTGGAATTTTACTGCTAGATGAATATTGGGGCAACTGTGCTTGCATGTGCTACAGTCATACTTCATTTGGCTGTGCAGAGACATTGCTCTAGAGGGACGTACTACTCTCAGAGGGGGAAGGAAAGACAGAGCTGTTCCTGTTGTGTTGATCAGAAACAGAACATTGTTCAAACCACCAAACCTGCCTGAAATGGCTTCTTGTTTTGATTTCGTCAAATCAGATTTACATCAAATTAAGACCTCGCTAACACAGTCCTATTTGGAAAGAATGATGTGTGTGTGTAAGCATCGTCCACAGCTCTCCATCACAAGCCCTGCAAACTTGTACCTAAGGTGATTTACACAGGCCTAAATCTAATCTTGTTCTGAACAGACACAAAGACAGCCTGGCTCCTCTCAAACTCTCAGCTTAAGCCACAGAGTGCTTGCTTTGAGCAACTCTCTGATTTCTCTGAAGAAAACTGGATTTATCAAATCCAGTGGGAAATAGCAGTGCAGAAGGCATAAAATACATCACCAGCCTTGACAAATCTCTCCCAGTTTATCCACAGAAGAATTTGCTGAAATCCCTTGGAGAAAGCCTTGCAAAATGTACCTGTGTTCCTACTAGCTACAGAAAATCTGGTAATAGCTGTGATACCAAGTATAGAAAAAGTAATCAGTGACTTTGTCAAGGAAGATATTATCCAGCTGTGTCAAAACATGCAAGTTAGGTAATTATTCTCAGCTTCAAGGAATCATGTCAACTTCAGCTAACCAGTTTTCAGGGCCCTGAGTGTACCAATAGCCCTTAACTACCCAGATCAACTTCTCCTGGGATCTCTACCCACACACCCTCTGCATAAGGCTATTTAGGACCCATCTTTGAAGCTCCTGGACCTGGCCTAGACTTGGGTTATAGTTGTTGGCCTAGTGATTTTACAATGAATGTTCCTGGTCTGGTCTGCGAGACTGCATCTTTGCTGGTAAGAATGTTGCTTCTGTCTGTGTTGTGGTTAGTCTTGTCTGCTTGTTTGCCTTCCCTGTAGACCAGCTCTGTTCTTGTTTTTTTTCTCATGCTAGCCTACCTGCATGTCCTCTGAACTCAGTGCACATAAGTAAGTTACTGCAGATTTAATTTAGTGTTCTCTGTCAGCCTCTTCCTTTGTTGATTCTAAAAGGAAGGCTCCTGTGAAGCTATTGTGCTCAGGAGGAATGTTTTTTGTCATTAGTGCTCTGGGGTTTTGTACCTTGGCTGTTCCTAACCAAAATTTGGTTAGGAGAGGTGCCCTATACTAGCCTGCTTCATTTTAGAAGTCTTATCAGACCGCATATTCTCACGTCTTTTACTTGGCTTAATTGGGAAGCCTGGAGAAATGAATATGCTCAGTAGAGTAATACTATAATTTCCTTTACTTAACAGAAATTATTTATTAAGTTAAGTACACTGGAAGATGAATGAAGAGGGTTATGTTGTAATCCAGGAATGTCTGAGGTGATGCTGTTAAGAGCATGGGAAAGATGGGTAAAGAGGAGGTAGAGCTTGCACTCTACAAAAGTGGTATATTTTCCTGCCTATCCTGCTGTTAACAGGAAAGCTGGACACCCTGATTATAAATGCTGCTATAATTCCTTCTGTCTTTTAAAAGGAGGAAAAATAAAGGTTTCTTATAATTAAAGATTTAGCTAAGGAAAAACACACTCCTTAGTGTTATATGACCTAATAAACTCCCTGAAGATGAAGCTGTAATTGTGAGCAGCTCCCTTCCAAGGAGATAAAGGGGGAGCAGAGGGAAATACGAGACTGTAATAGTATTCATTTCATTACTGGATTTATGGTGAGGTTTTTAGACCTCTCAAGTTTTAAATTTGTGCCACCTAAATAATTATTCCCGCTATCTATATCCCATAACAGCATATAGTGCAGGAAGAGTTCTAGTTAAGTGGTAACTCTTCCAACTTACTTAATGTTACTCAAACACAAGTAGAATATTCGTCAGTCATTCCTTATCTTTATGCATAAGCTAAGAGCATTTGTTCAAAAATGTATGGCCTTTTCCCCAGAAAAACTATACAAAGTATTACTCTGTTCAAAATTGGACAAACTAGAGCTACAGGATGTACAATATCACTTTTTATTGATTAAAGACTTGGCCAGAAACACCATCCTTGTCATGACCAGGGAAGTCTGCCTGCTGTTAAATATTTATCTAGCATTTTAGAAACTATATGTATGAACTGCTGGAATTGCTTAGTCTTCTAAGATGAATGCAGGTAAGGATCCAGTGAGCAGACAAGCATGTTGATTTGGCTCATAGAAGAGACTTTAAACTAACTGGGGATTCTCCAGCCTTACCATGTAAAAACTAACTGGCGTATTTTGGATATTAATCTCTGAATTAGGACTGCTTAAACTTTGCTGTGCTAATACGACAAATGAAAAGACTTGAAGTTCTTAAAGCTCGTGTACCATTGCATCAAATAATTAAATTAGACTTCTTTTTAGCTTGTACTTCTAGATTTTTAGCTAAAAAGTCCAGTAATTGTAAGATTTAAAAAAAAACAGAATTTGTTTTCATGTCGACAGAGAGTTCATGTTGCCACGGGGGAGTAGCACTTTCTTGTCATTATACTCTTCAAAGTAACCAGAATAGAATAGTGGGTACTTTGCCAATCTTTCTTAGTCTTCTCTTGTTCTCAGTGGAATGTCTTGTCTTATGCATTTGTTATTAGAAAATTGGTCTCTTTCCATTATTGCTGTACTCTGAGTTGCTGCTAATACTGCTGACCCAAAATGTTTTATGAATTCCTACATTATAATACTTGTTCCTTTCCAAAAACTTGAGTAATACATTGTGCTTTGACTGTCAGTTTTACCTGTTTGTAGCTGTAAACTTCCTGATCCCAAGGAATTCTGCTTATACATTATTTATCTGTTCATATAACTTTCATAAAGTATCTGTGGCATGCTAAAGTATTACCCTTGATGGGGATACAGTGAGTGCTCTGAGGATGTCTTGCATGTATTCCTGTGAAATGGTTGTGAATTACTGGATTTCAGTGGACCATGTTGCAGTAGATACTGCTTTGTGTGTTAAGGACAAACATTCTGGTTCCATTTGCCTCTGCTGTGTATTCTGCAGGGTTTATTTTGCAAAAGTCATTGAATTTCCTGACTAAATGATTAAAGTGAGTGTATTTTTTAAAGTCCTTCACCTATTTGCAGGTAGGAAAATGCTTTGAGATTTGCATTTCCACTGCTTGCAAACACAGGAAAAAAACCTATGTTCTAAACATAAGTATTTGTAAACTAAGATTTCACCTCTGGGTGTAAAGGGCTTGAACTACTTGTTTTGGATTCTCCCATAAATAGGGCTGTGTGCAGCCACAAGCTAATGGAGGACTGGAGTATAACTATTCATTCCATCTTCCTTTAAAATCAAAGATTGTGTTTATTTCTGTGGTTGTGGTTTTGTGACCAAAAATACCAAGAGTACAGGAAGAATAGTGCATTTCTTTATATTTTCTCATATCCAATCTAAAATTTTCTTTCTGGAAGATCTTATCTTTGCTAAACCTCAGCCTTAAAAGAAATTGATCTTAAACTAAAAATTTAAAAACAACCATTCCTGAGAAGGATGGAAACTTGCATCACAGTGTAATTATGGAATTAACAGATAAGAATCTAAAAAAATAAAAATATTTTAGAGAGGGGAAAAATTAGGAACTCTGAGCACACTTTGAAGTATGCTTTTCAAATAGTAAACCATTGAAATCAAAACTTCTTAGAAGAACATGTCAGGCTTTGTGGGGTATCTTCACCTTCCCACTGACTTCCCCCAAGAGGTGCTGAGAAGAATCAAGGGGTGATCCAATCTTTCCTGAGAAGACAAAGATGATGTGTGAAGCTCTTTCTGCTCCAGACTGAGGCTAGCAAGCCTCATACAAATACCCCCATGTCGTGAATAAGAACATTCTATTCTCAGAAAAATAGTGAATTTTTAGTGATGTTTCTCATTGAACCGGAAGGATGTTTCTCCTGAGAAATAGTATGGTGAAAAGCAGGGAAGTGAGAACAGCAAAACAAGCTAATGACTTGGTGTAGATTGGCTACAAAAAACACTTTCATTAATCTTTCACATGTCAGAGGAATCTAGCTCATGGTGTACTTGAGATTCAGTCATGAAGTTTAAATTGTAGCAGAGAAAGGGACAGTCTAAGTTTTTTAGTGGGTTTTAGTCATTTATAAGCCTTTTTTTTTTTTTACTGCTATACTTTCAGACAGCTTTAATTCATAGTTCCCTTATCCACCTTATTTTAAAATACTGGATAAATAAAAATGGAGAAATGACAGTCCTGTGAGTATTATAGTTCTAGATTTTGTTTGTAACTATCCTGGACCAAACTGTGTTCCAAAAGAAATAAATTGTAGAAGAAGAAAATTATAATTCTAATTAACCCTGGGTCATTTAGGTAACACAGAGAACGTTTCCATTCCTCTGTTAACTTTGGACCATGGAGAAATTAGTGAAAGCAGAACTGGCTGAAGAAAGCAGTCAAGAAAGGATGTGAAGCACAAGACAATAAGCTAAAAGCACATCGTCATGAAGACGATTGCTATACAGGGTAATACAAAGAAAAAAGTTTGCATTGGTACCATTCTGAAATTATTTTGTATTATGTTTTCCTATTATTTTCAGAAGTAACTGTCTGTGTTTGTATATACATCTGGTACCAGTTATGAATCTTACTTGCAGGACGGAGAGTGTCAAGGGCAGGGGAGGCAAATTGTTGTATAAACCTAGGCCTGTGTATAGATCTTCCTAGGAACAGGGCCTGACTCTTGACATGAAGATATCATTCAAATTAATAAAGGAAGAAAGTTGAGTGTATGATATGTGAAAAGTGAAGCACTATAGAAAAGTTTCAAATAAAAAGTATATAAATTGAAGATATCTGTGATGGGGAATCCTGGATCTTAAATGACCCATTTATCCTCATCTTTATGTATTATCTAAATTACATTACTGAATCTGAACTGGTAAAACTAAGCAAAATCAGAGCTCCTGCACACTGTGGTTTTGTGGCAAGGAGTCAGCGTAAAAGGAAATTGTCATGAATCAGAAACAAAGGGGACTGATGGAAGACTGTCTGGATATAATTGCACTTAACTACAGTAAAGAGTTTTATACAGTGTCATACAAAAGACTAATCTACGAGGTCAATCTGTATTGTACAGGGACCAATGAATAAATCATTAGTTTGAACACCAAAGACAAATGATACTTATGTAAAATAGAAACAATTTAAGAAAGGAATGTTAAACCTCTGATACTTCAATCCTCAGTATTGCAGATGAGAAACAATATATTAATGCACTGATTACTTGGGGGTTTGTCATTAAAAATGTACTATTTAAAATGCTTATCTGTAAGATAATCCATGTTTTCTTAAAATTATTAGGGTCTTACACATAAATATACTTGGTAAAGGGGGAAGGGATTGTCATTCCTGATAAATTTTGGTTCAGGACAGAAGATTACAGCTGTATTATAAAGTTGTCCATGGTGAACTTGTTTTTTATGGCTGTGGAAGAAATCAGAAAGTGCAGAGCCCAGGTATGTAGGAAAACATCTTCTAGTTTGTTTAAAGATTTATTTTTTTACCATTGTTTTTTGTACTGCTTCGATGGAAAAACCTGGTCTCTTTTTTCTAGTATATAACCTCTTCCAGTGAAGGTTAAATTGGGGAGAAAGATGATGAAAAATGAAACTTATTGGAGTGTCCCACATAGTCACTGTTTCTTATTGGTAGTGTTTGAATTAAGTGAGGAATAATCGGGTGAGTCACAGGGAATATCTGTTTTGAGATTCCTGGTTGTCTGTTTTAATAATAAAGTATTATCTAGCTCACACTGACAATGAGTGTGAGGTATTGTCCGGTAGAAATTCAGTCCTCCTTTGAGGGGAAATTTTCTCAGGCTGTATCTAGATTTTACTTGGTGTTGTATGTTTTGCAGGAAAATGTAATGTGTTTTAAGTTAGAAACATTAATGTCTGTTGCGGTAGACAGTCCATAGGCAGCATCACAAAGCAAGTAAAAGTTTTTAGGTTGTTTAATGCTTTTGTTTTCTAAATGGAAGTCAAAATGGATTATGGCGAGCCTCTCATCTAATATCAATGTTTCATCGGTTCAGTGCATGTAGATGATGTTTTCCTCTGAGGGAACACAATGAAACGTATGGCTGCAGTACTTGGTAAATTTTGAAAGATTCAAAGCTGCATGTCCAGCTCTAATTAAAAAAAAAAAATCTTTGGCATTGATGGATTATAAATGGGTGAGAACTAGGTCCTGCAGCTGTTATTGACTATTTAATCACAATGTCTGGAAGCAAAATCGAACTAAATATTGTTCAAATGAAACTTATGTATGCAAAAGGTTTGTCTTAGACAAAGTCTGCACTGTGATGACAAGGGAGAAATCTGTTAAGGCTCTTTCTAGACTGCTATTGATAGCAAGTTAGAATACACCAAGTGAATTAGCATCTTATGGAATGATCTGATTCAAAAGTATGTGTGACCAGTAGCAGAGACAGAAGTTCTGACACATTTGCAGAGTACACATAAGGGAATGGTGGTAACAGGATGACAAAATTAAGGCCATGGACTGTTACTTGCACTGCTTATATTTAAAAAAAACAATAAATCAGTAACAACCCTGTTATACAGCAACGTCAAAACTAAATTCTTTGCTTTTATGGATTTTTCTTACTCCCCTGAAATTTCTTTACTAGAAGGTGTTATAATTTAAACAGGTGCAATTCCTTTTGTACCACATGTTATACTTCTTAACAGGAAACAGTTTTAGGGACATGAACTTGTGGAGCGGGGATGTATATTGCTGCTAATACTCAATGTTGCCATATCCATAATAAGTGCTTATTAAAAAGGAAGACTCATTTTTTAATGATTAAAAGGTGGCATGTTTTAGTTACAGCGTGGCAGTGAGAAAACAAATCAGTGGCTGAGGCAGGTGAACAGAAAACTGAACGCAGGAATGGTAGCATACTTTGAAAGTTGACTTGTGTCATGGTCAATGGAGGCTGTGTCTGGATGTATTTCCAATCAAAATTTGATATTAAGCATTTGAAGTGTTTGTCAGCTGGCAATGGATTTATCTTGGGGAGTAAAAGTAGTTGCAAGCAGGAAGGCTTGGTCCTTGCTTAAGCAGAATTACCAACTCAACTGGCCTGGAAAAGTAGGTACTGCCTTGCCAGTAGTGGCTAGTCCTTTTGTGAGAAAGGGAACAGAATATATATACAGCTGAACCCTAGAGCTTTGTTAGATGGTCTCAAATATTGTGCTTGTTGAGACTGTATTTTATGTTTGGCTGAAGTGAGATGTACCTGCAAGCAGTACTTGCTGGAGAAAGCTGGAGTTTATTGTCATGTTAAGGTTGAGTGACACATCAGCACTGCAGGAAACACTAGTCAGTCCTTTCTATCATTTATGTGCAAGAAAGTCCGCAATGGCTAGTATGAAGTCTGTGTAACTACCTCTGGCATGTAGGGCAGTGGGGTCACCCTTGGGAGCTGAGCCTGCAGTAGGTGACCTGAGCTTGGCTCATCAGGTCTAGGGGCTGTAATGGGGGAGTGTCTACAGCTGAGGAAGTGACCTGCAGGTGGATGGAGAGTAGGGGCTTAGCTTCTCTAGCAGAGGAAGAAGGGAAGTGCTGATAACTGAAGGTAAGATACTAAAAGTAGAAGGTTGTTAGGTAAAAGCCCAAAGGTCTTGAACACAAGACACTTGTTTTGTGGATGTGGGGCTGAAAAATTAAGAAAAGAAAAAGTGCAGTTTGGAAGGTGGTAACAAAAAGTCTTTACACACCTAGCTACAGAACAGTAAGGAAGATGTATACAAGCTGTTAGATTAGTTCCAGGTTGATGCTGTGTTGAGCTTTTAAATCAAAGCCACTTAGTGCTTATTTTGCTTCAACTGAAATCAGAGGAAAGACCTGTGGAGCTGGGTCTGTGTGACTCAGGCATTTGCAGAGCTTTCAGCTTGAAGTTTAGTCACAATAAGATATTAAGTCTAGTGTTAACTACTGTAACTTGTGCTAGCTGGCAACAAAGGTCGAATGCTCTCAGGAAGCCATGAATTGTTATGCAAGGTGAAAACTTTCAAAGAAAGCTAGTAGTAAGGTGTGTCTGAAAGCTTAATCACTGGATTTTTTGCATATCCACACGCTTCCGAATTATTTTGATGAACTGCCTGATCAGTTTTGGAGAAATATACTCTCATAGAACTGCAAATCAAGGGATGTTTTAATCTTCCAGTGAGATTATGACTAAATCAGATGAGTGAAAGTGCTCTTTTGAACTTTCAGATTAATTGTTACGCTGAATGAGAGATAAGATACTCATTAGAGGGTGTAGACTCCTGCCAGTTCCAGGTTTGTGTAAATGGAAACTCAGTGACAGAGGATTGAGTTTTAAGTGATATGCATTAAGCTCATTAACTTCTCCCTGTGCAGACAACAAATGTGATCAGACATATCTTTTTCTCTCCAAATTCAAGGCTGCAAGCCTAGAAAGTATTTGTGTGTGTACTCTGCCCCAGATGTAGCAGTACCATTAAGGTCTGTGGGCTGCTAATGCAGAAATGAGATGTAGCATCTAATTAGACCAATGACCCCACTTCATTTGTGCTGGGACCTATATGGGGTCATGCCACTCAAATGTTGAATATGTGGGACTGTTGTATGCAAACATTTAGACCTGCCCTTTATTCCTATGGGTTAGGTTAGCTGCATAAGGAATCTGGGTGAATTTGGACATTGAGGGGTCTCCAAGTGCTTTATAAGTGGCATAATTCTACTGAGGAGAGTACAGATAACAATTAGTTGTCACCTGTCTCTTAGAAGTAAGTTTGTACTCGGTAGACTCTTCCAGACAGAGGCATACAAGACAGAGCCAAGAATAGGGAAAACGTGAAATGTGGCTCTTGGAGCAGATAAACCAGCTCCAATATTAAGTCTGCTAACAGGCTCTGTTATTGAGAGACTAATCAAATGATGTAGAAACTAACAGCAAGATGTGATTCTACTGTATATGTAGATTTTAAGCTTCAGGGTAAGACTGTCTTGCACATGTATCTTCAGAAGCCAATTTTGATTGAAATTTATTCTACCTCTTCCCTAGTAATTCTGCACAATTTCTTTTTCCATGTGTTTTATGAGACAGAGGAATAGTATCTAAAGTAGTCATGTATTCTTGTTATTTCCATAGACTTGTGTTTTTTTCCTTTCTTATGCTTGCTGCTTTGTCCTTGGAAGTTAGGAATTGGTTCTGCATAGCACAGTAAAATAAATTCTAAAGCTGATATTTATTTTTGTATGGACTGATACAGTGTTTTAAGTTCAGATATGTTTGCAAGTATTTCAGTGATCCTTAATTTTACGTGTTGGATAATCTGAACTTTAGTGTTGGGATAAATTAATTTTCTAAATCACTGTTTCTTTTTTTTAACATTAAAACCTTTCTTGGGCTTGAGTTGGGAAGCAGAGCAATCTGATTTTGTATGTTCCTCACCTCTAGGCTTGCTTGATAGCACAGTCCAGATCAGATGTCTCATATCAGCAACATCGTGGCTTTTAGCCTGGTGTGGTAGTAAGCTTTCTAAAATTAGTAAAAATCTCATGGTATAACTGTTAAGCCAGTTACCTGTAGCTGCTCAGTTTTCTTGCCTGCTTACTGCTATGCTTCTAGAGCTTGTACATCAAGAGTTAAGAACTCTATGGGAACTTCAGTATAGGATTAGGCATAAACAATCTGTCTCTCTCTTTTTGCCCTCCAAGAAAGGGGGAGGGAAGCTTTTTGGCTTTCAGTTTTTTTCTCTGTAGCAGACTTGGCACGTCATTTATTTGCACTCAGTTGATGTTTGAAAGGTTTCCTTTGCAGAATGTCTCTGGAAGCTTTTCTTCCCTTCAGAGCTTAGACTTCGTAAATGCTAATGATTCTTATGTGAGAGAAGGGGTTGCTATGTCTTGTCCCTTCGCCTTCCCAATCTGCCACTGAGAAAGTAAGCCGCTTAATGCTCTTTGAGTTTTCTTCCCAAAGATTTGCTTGATAAGAATTTTACCATTTTAACTCATTTGATTAGCTGCAATAAGCTCAGCTACTCTTTTTTTTTTTTTTTGGTTTTTCCCTTTAGTGGAGCCTTCACAAAAGAATACAAGCTGTGTATTGTGCTAAAAGTACATTTAAAAAAAAAAAAAAAACACACCACCACCAACAAAGCTACCTTATAATATGTGATTAGAGACACTCCGTTCTTATTTACTGCACTGATTAATGTGAATGCTTCACAAAAGATTTATGCACAGTCAAGACTAATACGATGAATTTAGTGTTCTAAAGTGTGCAAAAGAACCCAAGGTCTGCTGCAAAGATCCTGAAAATTCAGGACAGAATAGCAGAGTTCAAACAATTTCTGCTTTTTGAATTAAATGTATTTGAATAACACTTCATTTGAATTATACTTTTGGGAAGGTTTATGATATAGCTGTAGCTGATGGATCCCATTTATACAGTTCAGACTACTTCTGCTACACTAAAAATCTCACTTTATTCCTTTAATTCTTCGCCCAACTTATAAAATTAAAGAGACTTATTTAGTCTACTGCATTGGATATTGGTTAAAAGCTCTACAGAGACAATGTGAATATTAGGAGAAGCATGATAAAATAGATCCAAAATGCTCATTTCCTCAAAAGAAACAAGCTGGAACTAGAAATTATTAAAAACGTATTACAGTTGATGCTCAGTGCTTTTTTCTTAATGATATTAGAAACGATACCATACAAGATATGGGTGAATATTAAAAGTAATGGGTGCAAAGTAACAAAATTTTCCAAGTAATTAATTTAGTTCTACAAATACTTGTGTCTGTAAGTGGCCTCTGATCAGTTCCCCGTGGCTAGTATGACAGGCAAGCATTTGACATGATGAAAATTGTTGAGTGTATTCAAAGAAATGCTCTAGCTGTATGTTTGAGATGAGAAGGCTCTGTTAGGGAGTTTGGAGAAGGGGATTTCAAACCTTCTAGTGTACTCTCTCTTGTATTTTTTAACATAAGACTAATTGATGATGAAACACAGTATGTAGATCAGTGTAAAATTCTAGTTCAGCCCTTAGGAATCAATGTTTTAGTTCCTCAGGTTTAAGTGTGCAATGACTGCCAACATCTAATGTGTTGCTAAGTGAGACAACAGCTTAGTTTATGGATTGTGCCCTTTTTAAAGGCGTTGAGAAAATAAAACAAGATTCCCTATTAGCGTATTCCCCATAGAAATGAAGAATCCATAGTAAACACAAAGCTGGAGATTTAGTTAAACTTAATGAGACCTGATATCAATTTGTTTGATTTCAGCTTTCTTCAAACTGATTTATGAAGTAATGACATGGGTGTATTTGGATTTTCTTTAACTGACTTGGTATGTTCTTTGCACAGTGGTTCAAATGCAAATGTATCGTGCAGAGCCTTCTATTTCCTATTCTATGTTTTAAGCCAACATGTGAAATGTCATAGTTTGTTCATTGTAAAATGAAAGGGTATTATTATGATTCAGTGCAAACATCTTGTATAATAATTTCGATCTGCCTTCATGTTTGTGTGTTTCTACACAAGAAGCTTTGACTGTTTTGGATAACCAGTCCTGCCAGCAGAGTGGTTTGCTACTATAGTTAAGAAAACCAAGTGAAGAGCTGTGAGAAAATAATCGTACCACAATTACACAAGAATGCTCTAACAAAAATGACGTAGAATTTCCTAGTACTAAGTAGTTCAAATAAACCCAATTATTTACAGTGCATTTACAAACTTGTTTCACACAATATTCTGTTTTCTTGGAAGAGTAAAGTCATAGCCTTATCAAAAATGGGTGAAATCAACTCAAAGCAGGCAGAACACCACTTACATTTGTTGAAACTTATTGTTACATCTTAAATGAAGCACTATAGAACAGTTCTTGAGGTGTAAAGAGTAGATTGCTATGCTAGATAGAGCAAAGGACTTTAGATGTCACTCATCTTCAGATACCGATACCAGCTTTAATGATTGGTATGCAACGCATGACTTAAACTGTCGTCTCGCCAACATGCTAGATGTCAGTGCTTATTGCACACTTCTTAAGCTGAGGAACTGAAATACTGATTCCAAAGGGCTGGACTAGAATTTTATACTGGCCTACATACTGCTTTTCACCGTCAGTGTCTGTTGTGTTGAAATGAAGTTCACAGAATTGCGCTCAGATGGAAGTGTATAATTCTCTGCCTCTGGACCAGTGATGCCATGTCTGAAGTGAGGTAAATGATAATAACTTCCCTTCTCTTGTTGCTGAAGATCTTATGGGGAATATACTTGTGCTGTAACTGGTCATGTGACAAGTAAAATCTATGTTCAAAATAAACTTTCTGTAACAATGCAGTAATTCAGCGAGCACCTGCCAGTTGCTTCCTAACTGAAAATTTGAAAGCAAAAATTTCAAACAGTAGGAAGCAAATTTTTTTTAAGTACTAGAATGTTATGGAATCTCTGGGAGTAACTTTTGTAAAGGTAGAAGTAGCAATGGCTGAGCACTCAAAGCAAGTATAAGCATGAGTCCTGGAATATGAGGCTGTTGCTTCGAAGTCCTGAAAATGTTTTGTTCCATTCTTAATTCTTTATGTAGGTGCATATCCCAAGAACAGGTACTTGGAGGCACTGATTTGGGGAGGTTGCTCTGGTTTTAATGCCCTGACGGTAAATGGAAGAACAGCGGTGTTTAGTTTTCTGCGGTTTTTCGGATGGATTGTCTGATCTGGTAAAACAACTGTCTGAACACCTGATGTCACTTGCTCAGTCTCCTACTTTTGTGGTATGCAGTCTTCCCTCTGGACAGATGTCGCTTTTCTTTTGGATTGTAGGAATTGCATACTTGTATATAGTGCATGTTGAATACTAACTTTGGAAGTAGTAATTGTTTGAGCAGTATGAAGACCACTTTGCTCATGATAGATTTTGATACTGAGCTTATTTTCAGAAGTTAACCACAATATACCTGTAGATGAGTTTTGAATATTGACATTTGAGAGGAGTTTTACTAACAAATTGCTTCTCTTCCAAGTCTTCCTCTCAATGCAGTATTTTTCACTAAGCCTTTCAAAGAAATATGACTTTTTTTCTTGAGGAATTATTTGATGCGTGTACGTAACTTTTTCTCTGCTTATGGCAAGGTAACTCTTCCTCTTTTGTGGAAAACAATCCTTAGGATCAGAGAAAAATGCTAGTAAGCCTAGGTTACTACTTCAGGAAAAACAAATGTATTTGCAGGACTTCAGGACTGATTAGGTTGTGTATATTTCTCTGTTCTAGTAGAGGATCACAAAATCGAGACATTTAAGAGAATATCTGTGAAAAGCACATGCCAATCAGATGACATTACTTGTGTTACAGCTTCTGCATTTGCCAGTAAGGTATGTGTCTTTCTGCCTGTCAAAACCAATCATTCTTTAGTGAAGAACTTAAATGCTTTAAGCAATTATCATGAACTGTTAGAGATTTTCATAAGACTCATCAGATTTGGGGAAATAATGGTCTTGCCTATCTTTTCAACATTGCCCTTCTCTATGATTGATTTGAGTAAATTCCTTGCTGTGCTAAAGTCACATGGCTTAAGATTTTTCTTGGACTTACTATTAAACTTAATGTACAGATTATGAAACTGATAAAATAAGGAGAAAAAAATCAATCTGGGGAACAGAGCCTGATGAGCAACAACAGTCTTACTATTGACTGAAATTACTTTCTAATTGCTTAACCCATGTTTTAGTTCTTTATTTTATAATTGAACAAGTGATGGAATATTCTTGTGATATCAATGGAAACAGGGGCTCTTCTGTATTGTAACATTTGTGATACTAGAACTTCCCAAAGGCACTAATTCCAGAAGATTTAACTTGCTTTTGCCAAAATCAAGATAACAGTTTTAAACATAAAACTTGAAGCCTTTCTGCAGTAGCCTACATATCCATCAATGTTCAAAATGAAGTCTCACTATTGGGTGACTTCCTGACTAAATGAATTTGGTTTTGAATTCAGTCTAGATTTGTTAAACTATTTAACTACTCCTTTACAGTCTGAATCAAGGTTAGGACTGCCTTGTTATTTCAAGGTATGTTTTAGAAATCTCCTGAACTATTTTAAAAGGAATTACAATCCTGTAGCAGAGATTTCTTTGGAAAAAGACTTGATTCCTGTATAAATTTCAATGAGTAACTAAGCTTCTCTGTTCCTGTTGCCTGCCTATACAGAGAGGATAATGCTTCCTTTCCTCCTCCTTGTCTAATTAGGTCTTTGGAAAAAAAGAACAAGAAAGCATTGTGCAGGGAATAGTATGTTAGATTATTTGGGAATATGTAGTAAAGTAATACAGATGCTATGCACATTTAGCTTGTGGTGTACTTGTACGTAGTAATAACTTTAATCACTTCTTGATGCGCAAAATAGTAAACCTTTCCAGATTAAAGAAAAAGAATTGCAATATTGTGCTGTCTCTCAATACAAAACTCATTTTATGGCAGTGTTCTGGAGGCTTACCTTATAAAGATCATGTTGCTACAGATCAGTTATTTAAATAGTATGTAGGAAATTATTATTGAAGACTTATGGCTCAGCAGTACAATATTTTAGGTTGCTTATAAATCAGTCAAAACTTCAATTGTGGTTTAGGACTGCTTAAATAACTTGTTCTCATCTCATTAAAATTAATATGAAGTACAAAAAAAAGGCTCTAGGAAGAAAATAGTCAGGATTTTAAGGGAATATATTAAGTGAAAATTAGCTGCTAGCTTTAAACTTAGAAGCCAGAGAGTCTGAAATAGCTTTCCAGTATAAATATCTCTTGTAAATACAACTGAAATATTTGTTGGGATTGAACATATGGTCATCTGGCTGAAAACTGAATACAGTTTTATGGTATCTTGAAATAACTAGAAAATATTTTACAGTGTGTATAGGACAATATGTATTAACGTTTGGAGAGCTGGCTTTGTGCATCTGATGCTGGTCCACATCTGTGACATGTAACACGTGCTCTAGTCATTATCTGTTAGTTGATGAGGATGGAGGGATGCAGTCTACTGGCTTGAGTTGGGTAAAAAGCACAGGTGGGGTTACAAATGTAACCATTTTTCAAAAGAGAATTAGAAAGGCTATTGTTTTCACTTCCTCTCCTCCAATTGCATTGTTCAACAGATGGAGTAACAACTCAAAGGAAAAAAACAAAACCAAAGCCGAAATCAAACCTCTTGTCATCAGTGATGGTTCATTACTCCTGTCTTTAAATATACCTTGTAAAACACGTTTCTGCGTGGACTTCCTAAAAGCTGCAGTGGCTTAACAATAGCTGCACGTGCAGTATCTTTACTACTTTAGCAATAAAGAACAGGACAGATATAAACATCCTTCTGCTACTGGGGTAGAGCAGGAAGCCTGTCTGCTTATTCCTTGAACCATCTCAATTCTAGAGACTTGGGCACAGTTTGCTGTCTTTGTTCTAACCTCTAACTTAATGGCATGATCCACAACACAGATTACAGACGCTTAATGATTTAGTAGGTCACATTACATATTCAGTCTTCAGCTTCTGTGGCTGTATCAAAAACCTTAGCTTGAATTTTTTGTTACACAGGAATAGATGAAAAATTTGGCAGAATCTGGTGTTTTACATGGGAAGTGCATTGCCCTTACAAATTCTCTTGCTTTTTTCCAAAGAATTAATAAACTATAAATAAGCCTTTAATTTTTCCTAGATTGGTTCTGACTAAGTTATTAAGCACTGCTTATTTTGAGGTGTTCCTTCCTAAGTTATCATAACTGTCTTTGAATACATCATGATGTTTATAGAGTAGCCTCTGCAAAGTAGCTTCCGTTTAATTCTAGGTTCTTTGCAATCAGGATTAGCTTTACTTGTTCAGATTTCCTTATGGAATAAGAAAGGCAAAGGATTGGATCGCTCAGTTTCCTGTTTTAGTTGGAATCATGACATTGTCCAAAAAGAATGTGTTTATCATTTAATCATATTTGATTGAAACTTCTCAATTTAGTGGTACTGCAAGAGAAATCTTAAATGGTACATGTAAATGCCCCTTGGGAAATGTTCTTTCTATATGTAATAATTTTAATATGTAATTCATGTACCTGTATTGGACAGAAGCCTGCTAACTCCCAATTTTTGTGTATTATGGAATCACATTTTTAACAAAACACTAGATCATCTCAACCTGGCTGGAGGTCAGAAGTAACCCTCTAATCAAGAATTCTCGGAAGAGGTAATTGAAACAGCTATTAAATCTGTGTTCTATGGCAGGTCTCCAGACTGGGTAGTTTCCCCTAGTTTCGTGAAGTATTTAATCATAGCTCAACTTTTGACCCATCCTTGCAATTAAGTAGACAAAAAACTTTTAACAACTCAGTCTGGCCTTCCTATTGAAATCACAACAAGCTTCTGAGGAAAAGATGATGACTGTTTTCTCTACACAACAGAAAAGAAAAATATTTTTTTTGTACTGAAGAGCCTGTCAGTTCAACTTCTTCACAAATACAGACTTGTGATACAGGCCAGACTTTCTGAATTACAATGGCGTGACCAGGACTCTAAAAGACTCTTCTCTTAATGTTTTATCCATCAAACTCTGAAAAGAACAGCTGTCCTGACCAGCAGACCACTTAATAATGAAAACGCAATGTTGTTTTATACAAACCCGAACTAACTGTGTCAGAGGTGATTTCTGGATCTCTATGTTTTGACATAGATTTATGAAAATCAAGTTACAATTGCATTGCTGCCTCCAGCAAAACTATTGTAGGGCATAGCTTGGTAGACAACCTCGGTTTGTAACCTTAAATATAATCTTTATAGATGACTCATCTTGCTTAAAAACTGTATTTTTGCTTCAATGTTTTGACACAACTGTGTAAAATAGAAATAAATTGCTTAATGTTTCAGTATCAACTGAAATACTGCCTGGAAACCAACTTTTCTAGCCTATAAATTGCTTGGGAGAATTAAAATTTAAATATTCTTTAAGCTTATTTTAACATTAGGGTCAGAAACAAAACAGGTCTGATAATATCATAGTTGTTAAAATCAAAGTGAACTTAAGCATCATGAACTGTTGTACTGTAAATGATAAGCAGTTGATTAGTGACACTTAGGGCTAATCAGTCTGGAGCTAGACAGCATATTCAATTTTTCCTAGTATTTGCGGAAATAGTGATGTAGCTAATACATCTGTTGCCTCATGTTGCAAAATAAATGAATATGAAGTGAAACAGTTTGCTTTTCCACATTAATAAGATTTGAAGTTACACTGTGCACGTGGGTAGTACATAGTCAAAATGCTGTTACAGCAGTCTTTCCTTTTTTTTTTTTTCTTCTGGTTTGCATACTTCAAAACTGGTTTAAGGTGAGCTCTCTAGAAATTAAGTTACTCTTTCTTCCCTGTATTTATGTATACTATGTATCATGCTGTGGTGCTGGTAGTTACTGTCAAGCACCATGATTTTAATTATTATGGGTCATCAAAATGTTACTTTTTCTAATTTGAATCATAATGTCAGTCGTGACTTATGACGGTAGCCCACTTCTCAGGTAGGTGTTGGCTGGTCATAATACTTGTACAGGAAAGAGGAGTATAAACAGTACAGTAAAGGCTGCTGTGTTTGTAGCAAGTAATGTACTATTTGTCATGCAATAGCTCTGCTTTAAACAACTGAACACCTGTCTTCCTAGACTACATGCTAGAGTACTTAAAAATTGAGGATAACAATTTAAAAACCAATTTTTGACTGGTTGGGTTTACTGCTTTAGTGTTAATGTGGTGGTATTTCTGCATTTCCCTTGATCCTGGTGCATATAGACCTTTGATACTAGAAGCAAACACAGGAAAAGCACTCTTGCTAATCCCTTTTGACATGGGATTTTCAGTATTTGTAAGAAAAAATAAGCAATGTATGCTTTTTATCATTTGTTTTCAGTTGAGGCATGCTTTGAGGATACTAGTTTGTATTCACAAAGGAAGTTTTTTATTGTGTGCATCACAGAGCAAGTTTATTTTAGTCTGCCCTTGACAAATTAGTGTTTGTTTTAAAGGAAAGATTCTTGCAGGAAGTTAGTGGCTCTACAAATAATGATTCTGGAAACAAATGAAACCTCTCTAGATAAGAGGCATTATTGGATTTTTATAGACTAAAAGAGGGGGGAAAGGTCTAGTAAACATAACCTTTCCTTGGCTTTGAAAGAGGCTAATGATCTAGCATTATCTGTGTAACTCAAAACTGTTTGGTAATTTCTGTATTGCATTTAAAACATAGCCTAATGTTAGGAGTCTCAGACTAGATCAGTCTTCGCTGCCTCAATTTTTTCCAAAATTTTTTAAGCTCAAAACCTTACTTCATCACTTAATAATACAAACTTAATGATTAATAAACCTTCTAACTTCATGTCCTGGCCCTTTAGTGATCTGAAGAGGATCTTTGGTTATGTGTAATTAGGACTTCACTTGATGCATGCAAAGTTTGAGATTAAAAAAGTCAAAAAAATTGTTCCTTTCAAGTGAAATCATGACATCTTTATCTCATTTTAGGAATATATTTTTCCTACAGCTTTGAGATACATATGAATGATGCAATTTCTTGTGCGTGTTGTAGATATTTAGTTGTGTCTTATATAGATAATTCAGTACTTGAAGACACATAAAAATAATGCAGTGGAAATGAAAACTGTACCTAATACTGTTTCCAGTACTGTAGGCTGAATTAGGATTTATTAGGATGTATTAGGAATTAGGAAGTAATCTTCGTGGTTTCTTAAAAGTTAGTCTACTGACTACACTGTTACTGTGTGTAGTGATGCTAAAACATGATGAAGTATACATTTGTAATCCTGAGATGTAGAATGTATATTAAATGAAAAGATTAATGTAAAAAAGGAATATTTTTAAAAGAAATATTATTGATCTTTTTAAATCTGGTTTAGGGTTTTTTTTCTTCTTTAATAGCTTCCTTTTTGGACAGTTTTCCAAGTTGTGTTCAGATTCTTGAATGCAAGTCTATGCCTTAGGTGTAATGAGCAAGACATGACTAATTTCTAGCAATTTGGTCTCTGGACCATGTCCTGGAGGGCTGAAATATTCAGATGAAAATGTTGACTTTAATCAGCCTGTCCGTTGCCTGATGTTGCAATTACAGCACAAGTCTTGGGCTTTGCACTCTTACTCCTGTCAGACTTCATCTGTATTATTTTTGTAAGCTAGCCAACAATTTCCAATTCTGTTCACTCCTTTAACAAAAAAGGCAACTAACCCCAAACACAAACCTGTGCAAGTCTTGTTAAAAACCTGTGAAGGACTAATTAAAGCTGACTCTTTCTTCATTGCTGTTAAATGTGGTTGGGGCAGAATAAATAGCCTCTGTGTGCATCAGTGAAGCCTGTAGACACGGGCATGTGAAAACAGCTGACTTTTGTCACTTCTACATGTGTTGCATATTGCACCACTGCCTCAAATCAAATTAATTGTACAAGCACCTGTGGAGCAGAAATCTGAAAATAGCTTGGTTTTTTAAAAACTTGTTGTTTTAGTATTAATATATATATAAACTGTTACATTAAGTTTTAAATAGCATTTAGCTATAGAAAATTAGTAACTCTATTGGACAGTTTCCTTGAATTTCCTGGATTGAAAGCCCCTGGATATTGTCAGACTTCTCTTGAAATATATCTTGTCAAGGGGAAGGATTACACTGTGGTTCAAACTGGAAAGTTGTTTCCATATCACTTTCTCAGAAGCTCTGGGCTAGTCTTCAGTCACCTATTAGCTCTGTGGAGGAGGTCAGTGAGCAAATGAAAAGTAAATAAATGGTCACTTTTATTAGGGTTCGGCAAAGCTGTTTTGAAGCGTGGTTCAGAACTTGATGTCAAATGCATCCATATCTATCCCCAGATGCATCCTCTGAAATAGAAGGAAAACTGAAGGATGGGTTTGGCATCTGCTTTTAAAGAAATCCTTTTTTTTTTTTTTAAATTGCCATACTTGCACTGATGTATGAAAGCTGTAGCATGTATGTGAGAGAACAAGGTAAAATAGCGTCATAGAAATAACAATAGTATGTCAAATAGATCATGCCTTTTAAGTGACTGTTTGACTTCTGTCAGATACTGTTCACTAGTTACTGATAATACCAGTAACTATTATGACTGAAGAAACAGTTTGGAAAGTGCATCTCTTGGATGGGAATTGTGGCAGCTTAATTCTACTTTCTTCATTATTTCTAGAAGAGATAGATAAAACCTCTTGGAGTAATTGGTTGCTCAATCTATTTCGTATCTGATATGTGATAGTAAGCTACAACCCATTGCATGGCACTTTTTTGCTCTAGCTTAAAGTATTTTGAATCAGTCTCCATACCCCCAATATAACTAGTCTTAATTTTCTTCTTAAACCTTTGTATTGTATAAATACATTTGTGAACACAGATAACTTGTATTCTATATTGTTTAATCATTTTTTCTTGTCTACATATTAAAAAATAATCTTCAGTTGTCCTCATATTAATCGCTACTTAGCCTGATTCATTTTGCTCAGCTCCCTTTCCTTCTCTGAAGCCAATAAGTGGGAGGTGTTATTAATGTCTTTTTGATAGTTTGTGTCAGAGTACTTCAGAAACACATTGTCCAATGTTGCATTCAAATATGTTAGCGAATAAGTGAATTCAGTGCTAGGTAGCTTGTATGTTATGGTCAGCATTATCTCAGTCAGTATACGCTGTTCTGGGTAGTCGGGATAAAGGATGATTATAATGAAGTGGGCAGGATCAGAGCAGTGTGGCAATGGGGTGGTCCCATGTTGTGATATCTCTTGGTGCTGATAGTTGAAAGAAAACTTTGTAATTGTCATTTCTGCAGATAGGCTGTCTCATTAGGATTCCTGTAGTGACTAATTTGTGCAACTTAATCCGAGTTCCCCCTGTCCTTAACTTTGCCTTAAACTGACTTTCCAGCTCTGGCAAGCTGGAAATCAGTTGTTAGATGTTTTGAGTTTCTGCAACTACTTAGTTTCTAATGTAGGCCATGTAAATAACATCTATGGCTATTTATGTTAGTGATAATTATTCCATAGGTCCCAAACTTATAAACTTAGGCTGTACTTCAAGGTACACTGACATTTTTATATCTCTACATTTAATCTAAATGGACCCTTTCCTTGTTAGAACTTGAGACTATGAATTAAAAACAAAGCTCACAAGTGGGAGTAGAGCGTGCTTTTTCCTTGGAGTCTACCTGCAAACCTAGAGGTGGTACATAGCCCAGCATGCAGAGATTTATTGGAGTGGTTCTGAGATTCCTCCTTGATTACAGATGACTGAAGGACTCCTACCCACCTGTTCATGATGCTTAACATCTCCAGATGAATCCTTCACCATTGTTGTGATGGAGGGAACAGGCTTTTGGAAGGAAATAAATATGAAAATCCAGGAGTGGAGGGGATGTGATGCATCTCCCTGTTCAAAACAGTTTTTTTTCATTTTCTTTGCTGTCTCCTTGGTTTTTGCCATTTTTCTCTCACTCTCTGCGAATGCTTTAATTCCCTCTTTGAGGACAGGAATGGAAGCTTTATTATTCCAGAGGGGAAAGTGAGCTAATAAGTCATTAAAAGAAAAAGGTGCTTTTTGCCAGACTTCAGGTGCAGTTATCTCCCACAGATGGCTCTCAAAGTAAATTGTTCTTAATGCTGGCAGACAGATGGTTTTCTGAATCATCCAAAAGAAATCTGATTTCTGGAATTATTTTCTGTTCTTCTTAGGTCTTTAGACTCTCTCATTGTCTGCCAGTGAAAACATTTGTGATAATTAACATTGGGATAATGTCATGGAGACCTAAGTAGGCCTGTCCCCTTATTTCAGCTTTCAGGATGGAGAAGGAAGAGTCAAAGAAATGAGCTTTCCCCTTGATGAGCTTCCTGTTGTGTTACTGCTTTGTATATTAGCTATAATTTATAGTTCATTCTAGAATCCAATTGTCTAATGTCAAGGCATTGTTTACAATCAGTCAGTGCAGATAATTGATCCAGTTCTGTCAGGGAGCATCCACTCAAAATATATTGTCTAAATGCTACATTACAGAAGAAACTCCTGTTGTCTTTGGGCAACATAGTAAACTTAAACAGTCTTCAAGTTTGAAGTTACTGTGTAGACTGGTGTTTTTATGGAGCAGAATATTTAGAAAAAGAACTTTCTCCCTTAAACGGTGTTGCTGTACTTCCTGTGTACATTTCTTTTTGCTAGTGGGAGATATTTTTTTTTAGTAGCTTTTTCTGAAAAGCTTGTGGAAAATTGCATAAAGTGGTTTTGAAGCATTCATTGCTTGAATAGATAGTTTGACTCAAGTCAAAGTTTCACCAGAAGCTGAAACATCTCTAAAGATGAGTGAAGGGAGAATGGGGTTGGAATAAAATGTTCTGGCAAAGGAGCTGTTGGAGGTAGTAGGATGCTAGTAACATTATTTCTTGAGTTCTGTTTTGATGTTCTCATTGCCATGGTAGAATAAATTAATATTTCTCGACCCATACTTTAATTTTGCATAGAATCAATGTATGCGGGCTAAGTTTTTATTATTCAAATACATTATTGCAAAAATCAAGAGAAGTGATAAAATGTAGGCCATGGTTTTATCATGGCAATTAAACCTGTTATACCTAAATTAAGAAAAAATAACACCTGGCTTAGCCTTTTAGTCTCCACACTTCTCACCTGCAACAGATTATCTACAAACTTGCTTCAAGCACTTTGAGGTTGCTTTATTTGTTAGAAACTGGCAATATGCTAAAGCAGTCCTTTGTGTAAAGTGTGCCATTAATTACAAGCTTACATTAATTAAAGTAAATGCAATCATGAGGGCATGCTGGCAGTGCTAAAGTTAGTGACCCAAGACATTATTACTTAATACAACTTTGAAGATCATTCAAGAGATTTCAAACTGTAGGAATTAGATTGAGGTATGTGGTCATAAAATTCTAGAAGCCATGATTTTGGCCGCTGTGGGATGGCCCTGATGAATTTCATGTTAGCTTGAATAAATTAACTGTGTAGCCAATTACCTAATACTGGTGTTTTTGCAGAAACTTGAATTTGCAAAAATGTATATGCTCAGATATTATGTAAGCATGCAATATTTATATATGTTGAAGTCCAGACCCCAAATTGCACTGAAGTATCCATTGTGCTAAGTGCTGCATCAGCTTTAGGAAGACTGTGTCTTTGCCTGAAATGTCACCGGCATGTTTAAGATGAGGTAAAGGATGTGAGTTCACAAAAAGGCAGAGGAGAGAGGTGATAATGTTGCCTGAATTAAAGCTTATTGAAATAGTATGTTCTAGACCTTTGTTTACTTAAAGCTTTGTAACTACTTTCAATTTTACCAGTGAGTTCCCCTTTTACATCTGAATTTATAGTTTCCAGTCTGTTGGACTATTTCTTGCAGGTGACTTTAGATTATTAGAATACAATTGACTTGCAAGAGAAGGTTCATGTGGTGGAAACTGGAGTCTTTCTCTAGGTCACTTCTGATAATGTTTTGTAGTTCACATTCATAGCTATTCAGTGATAACCTGCCCAGGTGGTTTTTGGGGGTTTATTCTAAGGATTGAAGTCTTAAAATATTTATCATTAATGAAATGCATCAAAAAGCTGAAATTATAAGACCTGTATTGTCATTATTTGTCTTATTTTTAATACTTTCTTCAGCATTTGTCAGTTCTGGCAGTCTCAGAGGACTGTAAATAGCTGTGCAACTTAAATTACAGGTAGGGCTTTTTTTTGTGTTCTGTGCTATCATATTCATCAAAAATGAAACCAATGCCGTTTTCACAAAACATCTTTTTAAATGCAGTAGTGTCAGTCCTGAAGTACTGCGTTATCACAGGTTGGTTCTAAAACAAATTGCAAGTTTTGTTTTATTGAATGAGCACTCAAAAGGTAAAGTGGGTACGGACCACTGTCAAAGATCAAACAAGTTTTGTCAACAGCAGGATCTTTTTATCTCATGTTAGTGTTTATGCAGCAAAGCTATCCTTGTCCCATGAACTTAGGTCTGCAAGAGGCAGAATTAAACAAGTTGCTTGAGGCAAAACAGTAATTCAAGGGACGTTTTTACTTCCATACTTCCATTTTTTATCAGTTGATTTGATGAAGCATTTGCAAGAGTAAGGTACACTAGTGCTTAGTCAGAATATATGGGTTAAGCTAGAATGTAACTGCCTTCCTTAAATACCCTGAATAAACTTCTTGCTAAAACTAAGGGTGCAAAACCACAGGTCAGTTTAATAGCCTCTTCTGAAACTTTAGGCACTATGGCTCTTAAATTTGAGGTTAATACACATAAAAAAGACAGTACTAACTTAAGGAATAACAGTAAGAAATTGCAGCTGCAACAAAGTTTATTACTTATAAAGTAGATATGCATGTTATACAAACAAAATACAGTACGTGTGTATAGAACTGATTAAATCAAGATGTTTTAGTGGCATTTTTTTAGCTGTGTGTTAAATACAGTTGATCTTCTGAACTGGTGAATGTGAGTTACTGCTCACCTCTGTTTCAGCTCATTTCCTTTCTTCAGTGAATAGTGCTGAATCTGATCTTTATTAGTAAAAAAACTTTGAAAAAAATCTATGCTATCACCTTTTCTACTTAATGTTTAAATGTCATCATTGAGGGAGATAAAAAGACTATGCTGATGAAGGTGTGTAAGGAATTATTTTAATTACCCTAATGTTCTAAAAATTCTCCTTTTAACAAAGAAACTCATTGCGAGCACTTCTGTGTAAGAAGGGAAGAAGGGGAATTAAACTAATAAATTGTAACGGTCTCTGTGCTTAGGTTAACCTGCAATATTATAGCACTTTCTGTAGGCGGAGTCTTGGCTCAAAACTTATAGTAGTGTCTGATTTCCTTTCTCCTTAATTAAGGGTGAGAAGTAGACCCTACAACATTACGGCTCTGTAGAAAAGAAGTGATCAAACTGTAAATCTGTGGCTTCTGTGAAATCCCATTGGTGTAGCAACCCTGCAAAATATTGGACAGTATGCCTTCCTCTTTTAGAGCAGCACACTTAAAATGATAATCTATGTTGTAGGAACAGGACAACACCCACAGTGAGAATGCTAAAGAGCTGTAATGGAATCTCCTGTGTTAGTTTGTACTGGAAAGCAACTTTTGAGGTTGATAAAATTGCCCTTTTCTCGAAAATTACCGCTAGATACCCTTTTTATGTCCACGCTGGATATGCTTACAGTGTTTGCCACAAGATTTGCCTGGATTTTTAATGTGCCTGCCCTGGGCTGTAACATTTTTTTTTAAGGCTGCTATTCTCCTACATTCCTCCAAGGATAAAACAGTCTATCTTGGCTTTCACATTTTTCTTCAGGTTCAAGTATTTATCAGAGAGCAGAATAACTCAATGTGATGCATTTGCCCAAAGCACTCTGCAAAAATCTGTGGATGATTATACATCTCTTAACTTCTTCAGGAAGCAATGAAGGCAATAAGTGAATCCTCACTGAGGACACATTTCTCTGGCTTCCTGCCAGCAAATGAAAAATCTCAGACTTATATACACCACATAAAACAGTAATGAAATGACGGCAACCTTATTACCCGCACTGTAGTAAATAGCTACCCTGTTAGAGGTGCTGGAGTGAGAAGGCAAGAAGAGCGCCAAAAGACACTTTGTGACAACAAGAGTGCAGAATGGAGAGAGAGAAGTGGTGAAAAGATATGAGGGAGTGTTGTCATAGCACAAAGGAACTAGAAGAAGCTTTCATGGTGCTCAGGCTCCTGGATTTCTATGCAACTGCAACTCTGCAGTAGAACACTTGACTGTATCTAGACCCCTGAACTTCATCATGTTCATGGCAGGATTGATTTAATAGGACAGTGCGGATTACAAAACAAAGCACCTCTGAGACTGAAGTCGTTCTAAAGGATGTTGTTCCTTCTGCTGGTAACAACACAAAAGCAAGGAATGACTACCCATGAAGAAATTTGTACTGATAAAGAAAGGCTTTTCACTGCTGCTGTGTGGGATCAAAAGGCATTTCCTTCAAATTCAGGAGTTTCCTTCATACTTCTGGAAGAAATGAATGTCAGGGAGCTTTCTTACATTTCTAGGTCCCCCTGCTTTTTTACCACAAAATAGACTAATATGACCAATACAGTCTTTATCAGAGTTAAAAAAAAAAAAAATAAAATCAAAACAAATATTAAGAAATAGCTTGAATATAAGAATAAATTAGTGTAGTAGTCTTGTTTGTGGGATACTTGGTAGTCGCACAGATACAGGATGTATTTTTTTCAGTACATATAATAATGGGCCTCTGATTTTTTTGAGCAGGCTTCAGTGTATCCTCAGAACCAAAACTGATAATATTGTGCAAATAGTATTGAAATCTTTGTGCCTGTAGCATGTAGCCCTGTGCTGAAGCCTCACCGATTATTATTAACCAGCTGCCCAGAAAGTAAATTGTTTTTTAGATATACTACATCTATTCACTGCAGATGTCTGGTTATTTCAGAGTGCAGTGGTAACTGCAGTGCAGCTGTATTTCTAATGTTGGCGGAAACTGCCTCAATGAGAAACAGAAGTCTGCTGCATCTACTTCTGCTTCATATGTTCTAGCCGTCTCTTTCATAGCTACTAACTCTGTATGGCTGAAACAATTGCTGTGATACCCTACACACAGCCTCCTAAGGAGTTCTGTTTTATTTCCTTGTCAGTTGTTTCTGTTGCTCTCTAGTGTGTCTGTAGTATAGAAAGAAGTATCTGTTATCTAGAAAGGAAGGTAACAAAAAGCTGGCTTTGTACTTAAGCTGTTCAAGGCATGGCTCCTTTTCTTTCTGTTTACAGCTTTCCACTCAAATTCCAGAGTTGTTGGGTATTATGAAAGCTGTGTGTAGTTTGTTTCAAGCAATGTGACTGATGAAACTGTCCAGAGGCATTAAACAGTGATGTTGAAGAACTGGCAATAGACTTAGAAATGTGTGTAAGTGAAGAAATTTGGTTCTGCTTTCTCAGTAACTTTCTAATTCCTTTCTTTCTACACTATATTGTCTGTCTCTCATACCTATTCTGCATATAGAATTCTTGATGTTAAAGGCCAATTTCTCAATTTCCTCCAGATAAGTGTTGATATACCAGTTGGGGGGGGGGGGGGGGAAAAACCACCAAAACAAAACCACAAACAACCAACCCAGGCCAAGAAATCTTAAAAAAAAAACTACACAATA
>JAVJGI010000064.1:5145425-5195908 GCA_035590275.1 Ibycter americanus
CACAAGATTATGGTGGTGCTTGGAGGGGGGAAACCACCACAAAAAACAAACAAACAAACAAACAAAAAACCCACACAACCAGAAGCCTATCGGTATGTTGGAACACTTAATTTCTGTGTTGTTACACTTACTTTGCAGCATGTAACTATTTAAACCTGAATTACATGGTCATATTTACAAACTCTGGAATGAAGATGAATTCTAAACCTTTTTTGCATTGTTTGAGGAATAATGACATTGGTGAATTGCCAGTTGTGGAAAATAACCTTCCTGGCCTCTGGAATTTGAACAGATATTTTAGAGGTTACAGGTTAGAATTTAATGGGAGTCCATACTTGAGACATAAAAGCCAATGTTGCTGGCTCAAGATATTCAGCTCATTTGCATTAGCATTCAGGACAATCTTGTTTGCCCAATCTGCATGTGTTCACATGAATCCCCTACAAACTGAAATTATAGGGCAGCATGGCAGGAAATTACTTTGTGCATAAATATTTATCTTTAACACTGGTATCTGTTTAATCTTTTTATATTGACTATATTACTCAATACTTCTGAATTACATTAACAGAACATTTGGAAGACATACTGCAAGTTAAGATTGTATGTAATGTGGAATTTATCGTGGTGTATGTATTTGGTGCTTTGCTAATAAAGAAAACATTCTGCTGCACTTCCCTTCCTGTATGAGTTAAAATGTATTTGAAAATAGGGTTCTACTGCAGACTTCTGTCTGCCAAGAGAGACCACCATACCCACCGTGCAAAAAGTCATTTTCATGTATAATTTAAGTTTTAATAGTAGTGCCAAAACCCTAAAGATAATTAACAAAGAATATGGGAGCTTTAGGTCTTCACATAGGAAGGCATATATAATCAAATAATTTATTATTGAATTATTAAAGTAGGCAAACACTATTGACTAAAGTTTGGAATAGATGCATCTTCAAAATTGCTGTCTGAGGCATTCCTTAGCCAAGGAAAAGAATAAATTATGCTTACTGTTCATCTGCCAATTTGCTGAATTGAACAATAGGAAGATTCATTATCGTTCTAATTATGCAATTCTTTTTTAATGTGCTAACTAGAACATCACAGACCATGACATAGCAGACCTAGACCTAATTGATGAAACTAAGTTGTCGTTCCTAGTTTTCAATTGCTTTGCTAAACTTCTAATCACTTGCTATGTTTCCTGATCATTCTGACTGCTGAATTTCTACTTGAGGTTCGTTGTATAGGTATGCTTCAGCCATGTTTAAATTAACACAGAAGTCAGTACTTACGAGCACGCTCTCCTCTGAAACCTTGGTGCAACATTCTGCAGCTTCAAAAAAAATAATAATCCAAACCAACATCAACTGAACTGTTAGACTATTTTAAACCTTGACATTCAGGATTTGTATATATGACTTCATCCTTGTGCTAACTCTGCTATAGGATATGGTACCATGGGTAAAATAAAAGCCAAAGCACTCTTATTTACAAATTTATTTACAAAAGACTGCATTGTAACATGGGTGATGGTGGGGAACACAAAGATGAAAGTCTGGGGCTTTTGGAATTGGGATGTGAAAGAGAAATCTGCTTATGGAGGTAAAGAGGAAACACCTGGGAGTACTCCTTTCAAAGCAGCTAAGCAAGTTACCCCTCAGTAACAGATTCTGACAGTAACTCTTGAAAAAATCCTTGTTATTGGGACAGGTAGTTTTGAAGCAGCATTTAAACTAATTAGCAATTTTTTTTAAGATTCGCTTATGTGGCTTTGTACTTGAAGATCTCCAGGTTTATGTATTGTTTTCCAACTCATGGAAGGAAGAATAGAGCCTCAATTAATGCAAACCAGAATAGCCCTATTTATTCAGTGTTTTCCAGACTACCTAGGTTATCAATAAACCCAATTCCTGTCCTCTAGAGTTTGTCAAGAATCTTCCTGGAGAATTGATTGTAAATCTAGCAGTAGGTTACACCTTATCTTTTTAAAAGACTGTAGGTGGCTTTAAAGCAGTGGTTCATGCCTTCACATTTTAGAATATATTTGAATATGAGAGTTGGTTTGTGAAATCCTTCTAAACAAATTTGGAAACATGTTTAGAATTAAATGCATTATGACATTGTATGAATATTTTATACCCAGTTTTAGAAGTTAAAAACTTCAGTTGTGTAGGAGGGTCTTCTACAACATGGTATGTCAGGTTTAAATATACAGGGGTTGTTGTATCAAGGAACCTGTTCTTTGTTTTAGATCCTTGCTGTGGCTTGAACTTCTGCATCTCATTAACAGATCCAGGAGTAGTAGCTTTATGGGCTTAGATACCAATTTAATTACCAGCTTTTAATGTGCAGTCTGGTACTTTTATTAGCTTGGCATATAGAAAAGTCTAATGAGCTCTGTTTTGCATTATGCTGTTCTGGAAAATAGGTACTAGTGGTTAGGGTGGGTGATGTAGGTTTTCTATTCCTTTAAAAAAAAAAAAGAAATGTTGGCTGAGGAAACAAAGTTGGCTCTTTGAGAAAAATATTTTAATTACTTTATTGTTGTAAGACATGTAATATTCTCAGTTTAAGGATAGGTGAATATGCCTGTTGAAGTATGCTGTTCTTCTATGTAGTCCTATATTATGATTTCTAAGATACTGTTAGGGCAAGTGATGAAGAGCTTATGAACTGAGCTGAATTACTCCCTGTGTGATTTTACTGACTAGCTTATCGCATTCTTGCTGCAGCTCTACAGAATAATTCTCAGTGCTCTTTAAGGTCTTCATATTTACATATTTCCTGTTCCTTGGACATTTAATGTCATCTAATTGATTCTCAAAAAATCACCACCTTCTTTTTCCTGTTTTGAAACACTTTTACCTGTAACTGACTTGCTTTCTTAAGTGTTCATAATTTTCAGGGTAAAGAGTTGCTAAATTGCTGCTCGTGGACAACTTCATCAAAACTTGTTATTAAACCTCTAATTTATGTGAGAAAAAATGTAATGAGAAGAGTAGCTGCTGTGTCTTCAGGCCCAGTATGCACTCAAAATCATGCGTAACTTAATTTTGTTTCACTACCACAGCTATACATCATAGAAGTCCCTGCAGTAGCAGGCTCCTTCCAAAGAGGGGTTTCTACATAGATTTAGTCTGACCCATGCTGTCTTATTTTCTTTCTGAAGTACTGCTTGAAGGTCACTGTGAAGTGGTCAATAATTAATAAGGTAGCTGTCTGCTGCGGAACAAGACCCGATCACCCTTAATGTGCTTTCTAGATCAATGTTCCTAATTCCCAAGATGTGCCTCCCATGTGGAACACGGGGAAAGAGCTGTTCTCTGACTATCTTTTTACTTGGTTTATTTTTGAGGGAGAATTTCTAGAATCTGAACTTTACTAGCAGACCTGCATTTAAATTATGCTGCTTGAGATCAGAGAGGAAGAGATCAAAGCCTCCAATTCAGTTTCTGAAGTGCTGCTTTCTCAATCTCTCTCCAAAAATTCTCCTCAGTTCTATACAGCATTCTCCAGGTTAACTTGAATGCAGCTACAAGTCAAACTACTGGTCCCAAAATTTTCTGTATTGCTAGGCATGTCCACTCGAAACTGACACCCAAGATTCATAACTAGCTCAGGAAAAAATGTGGGTAGAACTATGGAGTACTGTGAAAACAGTGTAGCACTGCTTGTATATCTAATTATATGGTGCCTCATTAAAAAAAAAGGGGAGGGGGAGGAAAAAAGAACATACAAATTGAGTGGGGGAAATCAGATACTATAAACACACTACAAATAGTTAACTACTGAAATCCCATAACACTTCTAATAATAGTTAACTACTTGAGATACTGGAAACACTTTGGAATTTTAGTTTACCATTATTGGAAATATTTTAGTATTTATGCTACTTCACAACTGCATATTCTCATTTTACCTCACAACTCTTGTACTGCGTTCCTGCCTCATTTAGGAATTAAAAAAAAAAAAAAAAAAAAACAACTCCTCAGAGTGTTTGAAAGTAAACAATTGCCTTTCTCATGCATTTGAAGAGGTAGCAATATTGCTGCTGCTTTCACTGAGAATTTTCAAATAACCTTGTTGAAGGTAGTAGACTTCTACAGAAGTACTGTACTACAGACTGGCAGGGAGTTCATCAACACACATGCTGTTCCCTAAACTTTTCATACTTGCATCTGTATGTTTTTGTATGATGTCCTCATCAAAGATGTGACTTTAGAAAGTTAATATTTATGAAGACCTTGAGAAAGGTCATATAAGTTCTCTAAACTATGTTGGGCCTTAATATTTTTTTTTTCTCTGTATGTGCAGGTGAATGATGTAGAGTTGATTCTATTAAATATTGATTTGATCTGGAATCTTACTGTGTTTTAAAGGCTAATCAGTCTTACAAATGCAGCCTACAAATCGGTCTGAATGTTCTGCACTTTAATTCCTGGGAGATTACCACTCATTTCCTTTGATAGACAATAATTTGCTGTCTGTTCTCAGTTTTTCTTCCCCCAACCACAAATACGCTGTTATCTGCAGTTGAGAATTATTTTAATTAGTACACAAAAACAATTTTTTTAAATGTTTTTCTGGCTATACTCTATGCCTGTACTTCTAATTAATTCAGCTTTGGGGAGGGTGTTTCAAAGGGTCTGTCTTCAAGCTATTGCTAGTTTATTTTTCTTTGTGTGACTGTTGGAGCCTGAACTAAGAATTTTCAGTTGCAATATGGTAACAGAGAAATTCTGAGCCAAATATTTATAAATCTATTGTACAATATTCCAACTCAGAGCTTAGATCTGCATATAATACCTTGTCAAATTCAGAATCCTGGCCTGGGTTCTTGAAAGATTAAAAAATATTAAGTATTTTAGTTGTGAACTGCTCTTGTAACAGTTAGTAACATGCTTTTTCATTTGTGTTTAGAATATGACAGAATTTTAGCTTGAACTCATGTTCACTACTGATGTATATCCAAAGAAGGCAAAACAAAATTCCCTAAAGCCTCCAAGTTACACACAATAAGATAAGAGGGTGGCAGGAGAGAAGACTTCCAAGAAATGTTGACTTTGAGAATATAAAGCACTAAGCTTGCATTGCAGAACATCAAATTTATAGATATCTTTCAATACATGGTGTATTGATGGAGTTTTCTTCTTTTCCTATTATTAAGGAGAGATGAAATAAAATATGCTGGCAGGTCTCTTTTCAAATCTGTTCATTTTCCCTTCATAATATCTTAGCATAGATGAAGACTTTTTTTTTTGAGGATACGCATTTAATTTTTTCTCCAATTTTTTTTTTATACCTTGATGGAGGTTCACCACTCTTTCCAAAACACTGAATAGCTGTGCAGAGATTGAAGAAGAACAGTCATTAGAATGTGCATGTTGTTTTATTGGATGCCTATAGAACTGTGGGTAAACAACTGTGATATTCGATTAGTATGGTATCTTGAAGCCATAGTGTGCTCTCAGGGACTTGAATGAACCAGTCTTACGTGACTTGCATGGGATCCTATGCATTTTTATTACTAATAAATAAAGCTTAATAGTGCTTCAGCCCATGGAAAATTAAATGTTCTTCGCTGTTATGCTCTTAAAATCCCTACAGAATTCTGGTGTTTCAATGCAAGATCTTAAATGCTAATGACACCTCTGGGGATCTACAGCTACGTACATGCTGAGAGCACACGGTACTGGTGCTTTCTTGTGTCAAACCAGCTTCAAAGGCTCAGTTGCTGGCTAGCTCAGGTGATCATGTATGACCAGGTCATGAAGTTGAAGATGATGAATGCTGCTATTTATTATTTTCACTGCTATGCCAGCCGAAGGAGAAGATCATGAGCGCTCCTGTAGAAATTGTGGTAATATAAAGGGTACCTGGCTGCCAAATAGTAGTACTATTTCGTTCACCATCCACTTGTGTTACCTACAGGAATGGACAGCAGCATAAGCTTCTTTCTCTAACATCAGTTTCTGTTGCTAGATATTGCCTTTTTGCATTCCAAGGTGTCCTAGACAGATCATTGTGGAGTCTACAGCACCTCAAAACACCTAAACACTGTTAACTAGGGGCTGAAAAATACTTAAATGAACACCTAACTCTTGTAACGGGAGAGCTCTGGGAGAGGGATTCTGGGATGATTCTGCTTTTCACATAAGCAGTGGGAGCATGGATGTTTGAACTCGGGTTATAATGGAATTTAAAAGTGTGCTATTGTATAGAGTGATTGTCTGTAGTAGATGACAGGATCCAGTGATGAAGATGAAAATGTGTTGTCAGAAAAATTTTGACCAGCTCTGAATATAAATAAGGCTATAAGAATGGCACTTTTCAGATCTAGCTATAGTCATATCTCTGATTTTAGCTTTTCCTTACTTCCTTGAGATTTACTATAAAACCAATGAAATACTGAAGATTTTTCAGTTTCTGGACTATGTACAATAATCACGCAATAAAGAAAAACTCATTAAGTTTCTCACACAAATATTTCTGGTGTGACTGGCTTATTAGTCTGAATGTTGCATGCCCTCTTCATGCTTGCACTGCCTTGAAAGTGGCTACAGGAACTAATAAAGAGAGCTGACTGATTATTTTCAGTCCTGAAGTGTCAGACTTTGAGTTACTGTGCAGAGGCGTGCTTTACCTTGCTGCAGGTTTACACATTCAAAGAAAAACTTGTCAACATGATCTGTGTCCCATTGGTATCTAGTCATCTTAGCAAGCAGAGATGACTGGCATGTGAGAAGCTTTATACCCTTAATTCAGCAAGCCAAGAATAGCCGAAATATCTTCTGGTTTAGCTTGTTCTGCAAGTTATGATTACTTTTTTTCAGATCTTTAGTGACTGAAGTAAAAAACCAGTAACCAGTTTCATTTAGTAACATATTTATGCAAAACATAATTCAAGGACCTATTCTCCTAAGAATAAAAAGCAGCTGACTTTGAGTCAGAACCTCATTTTCAGACAAAAACAATTTTCTTCCTTTGATTCCCTATGGTTATTTACTATTTTTGGAACAGGAATCTCTTAGAAATTTGAATCGTGGAAATTTTTCTGACATGGGAGCGAGCTTCTTTTCCACCTCCCTCCCATACTACAATGAGTTATTGATTCTGATAGGTGATAAAGAATAACTTTTTCCTGAGCAGAGATTAAAAATCACAAACAAAACTTAAGTACCCAGAAAAGTAAACACTATGCTAGTCCTTCTATTCAGTATTGTTCTGAGCCATAATTTGTATGTGCATACAAAACTATAACACGCCATAAAATTCTATTGTTCACTCCTTAAATTCTTAAATTATTTCTCACTGTCCTGGAGAAATAAACTGCACCCCTGGAAAAATACTTGTAGGAGAGGATATTAAAAGAAAGAAAAAAAGGAAAAGGTGGTACTTGGTTTCATATTCAGTGTTGTCAATGATGACATTTTACGGTTTTCTACCATGGTTTTTTTTTTATTTTTTCCTGATCGTTATTTTATTTTATAAATACTGCCTATAGGACAGCCACAGGACTGCCACCTGGGATTCTTCCTCTTTTCCCTTTGTGCCACACTTTGCTCAACACATTACAGTATTTCTGCAAAATTGCTGAATATGCTTTGGAGCTGAAATACATAGCCAAAGAATTTATTTACCATAAATGTTTTCTGAAAGCTTCTAAAATAGTACTTTAGTGGGAATCTATGTGATACAGGAATGTGTGTCTTACATTAAAGGGAATGGAAGTATTATTTCCAAATCCAGTTTAACACTATTTAGAGTGCTGTATTATGATGCCTTCATAAAGCAATGAACAAACCACCTATACATCTCTATTGGAGACTGAAGTTCTGATGGCCATGAGTCACTTTAAATGTCAGTTATTCACAAATACAGGAATATAAGTTTGGCAATACATTCAGAGCACTATAGACTATTTTGTCAATGCCGTATTTTCTTTTGTAGTGACTTAACTTAAAAATGCTTGGAATTTTTTAACTTTCAAATTGTGACTAGAGATCAGGAAGAAGGAAAAACTACTTCCTTTTCCTGCTGCTGACAGATATTAAGCAGCTCAAAAATAACAAAATTACTTGAGGAATAGGACTTGCAGCATTAACCCTATAACCCCTATTTGCTGTACATCACAATACACCCTTTCAGTAATTGTTAATATTCTGTGAATTAATTAAAATTCATGTAATGTCTTATTGCTGGTTACACAGTATCACTGTAAGTCTCCCAAACTGCATTTCATACCTAGGTAACCTTATTTCTGTGTAATTCAAATAAGTAACATAGGGCATGTGGTAAAACCTGAGTAATCCGGTTCAAAACTGGAGAGGCTAAAATAGAACAGGCAGCTACAATTTTCAGAATCCTTTTGTGTCGCTGGGGTATGGTACCTCAGAGGTAGTATGCTAATCATGAAAGAAAAATTGTTCAAAAACTTCTTGCAACTGCTTTGTCAGTTCTTAAACTTTCTCTGGGAAACACTAAACTGAGTTACAACACTGTACATACACTTACGTGATTCTAATGTAACTCTTGTATACAGTCTCTCAACTTGATTAATAGCTCCCTGTCAATTTTAAAGCCCGTGAACCATGAACAGCTGTATAGTGCTGATGTTCAACAAACATTTTATGAATACTTTAAATTAAATGGGCACACTGGTAATTTTATAGAATGGTTTGTGTTGGATCATCTAGTTCCAGCCCCCCTGCCATGGGCAGGGACACCTTCCACTAGACCAAATCCCCCTCCAGCCTGGCCTTGAACACTTCCAGGGATGGGACATCCACAACTTCTCTGGGCAACCTGTTCCAGCACCTCATCACTTATGTAAATAACTGCTATTAAATGAACTACCAAACCCCCTCCATTTAGACTTTCATAATACCTTTCTTATTGTTATACAATGACATTTGTGGAATACTAGAAGAGTTGGTCTGCAGTGCAAGTTATTTTTCTTAGCTTAATATTTGTGATGTAAAGTATATGCAGACTGACTTGTTCACATCAAATCTTCCTCTGAGGGTAGCTTTCTAAAGCAGGTTTATTAAATCAAATAAATACTAATATTATTTTTTTAGTGCAGTACAAGTAAATTTAGAACAAAACCTTTGTGGCTTCCTGCTTGCTAAGCTTCAGCTTCTCTTGTCAACGTTCTCTAGACTCAAAAAATCCCTGTGTTCACTACTGTGATTCCAGATTGACTTTGGGGCTTGCATACCAGACAAATACATACTTGGAGATCAGAGACCCAATATTGCTTTCTAAAGCTGTCTATTGCTTGACCTCCTGCTCTGTGGATAGTAATTCCTTCAGCAGGACCACTTCCAAAAGGTATTTGTAGTTAAGAATGTCCTTACAGGATTGGGAATCATCTGTCTGGCCATCTAGAAGCTTTGCCAGCAGCCAATATCTTAAAAATATGAAAAGGATACAAAATATTACTGAAATTCTCTGAAAGGCTCTTACTCATCTGTTAGGCATGTTTAGGCAAAGAATGGATTTCACTTTTCAAATACACAAATTACAGCAAAACTAATGCTGCTGCTGAGACGTGCCCTGATGGAAGCAGCTAGTTTATCTGGGTACCTTCGTGAGCTTGACAGTACAAAGTAATGCAGATGTCTCTGGAGTGGGTTTGAGGAGAAAAGAGTACATTCCTGCTGGTGGATGGCAGAGGGTCTGTGAAAGAAGAGTTTTTCTGGGTCAGATGCTGACAGGTTAGAACAACCTCTCATGCTTGCTGTTTGTGACTGATTGTTGTTTATACACTTATATTACTTAGGGGTCAATACTATACAACTTGTGCAAGCATGCTATTAAAATCCATCTCATGATTTTTTTTTTCCTCCTTTTAAAATATATACTTGTTCTATTTGTGGAGCAGGGTTTTTATTTTCCAACTAAGCGTATGCTAGCGTGACAGCTGTGCCGGTCCTTGTGATGCTGTTAAGAGGAGGGCGCAGGGGTCAGGCCCGTTGCTGTTCAGATGCAGGCCACTCAGCAAGGAGATGGCTCTCTGTCACCAGCACTGCTGGATGAGCCGGGGGACTTTTGGATCAAGATCTGGAGCACCAGCCACACCTTTCCCGTGCTGTTATGGGATGGGAAAAGCAGAGTCCTGCCACAGGGATGCATCAGATATAAGATGGTCTTGCTGTGCTGTTGTCGGTATTCTGCAGACTGCGGTAAAATGGAGCTAACCCCTTGCATGTGCCGTGATCCTTCAAGCAGTACTGCACACTGTCGCTTGTTTAAATACACATTTTTCCTCTTACTGTGGTAGCCCATGAGGATCTGTGACTAGACTGCAGCTGGAAAAAGAGCATGGCACAGGTCTGCGTTCCCTCAGTCCCAAACCCTCTGATGCTGGCAGAGGAGAAAATTAGCTCATGTTTTTCCTCTACATTATTTGCTTGGTCATCTACTCTGGGTGCAACTGGTTTTTCCCAGGAGCCCTGGTTGCTTTCCTTTTCTCTGTTTATTTCTGTTTTCCTTCTCCTTACCAAAGCAGCAAACAAAAAGTATCCCTTTTCCCACAATGTTGTTTTCTGAGCATGGCAAAAAGAAAAAGTAGCCTCCTGGTTATATAGGAAGGATTTTCAGACTACAGAGTGAGGTAGTTTGAGGGTTACATGTAATAAGATTCTGCCATGAAGTAAACACCTTAGAAGATGGCACTTCAAGTAAAACATAGCCTAGATTTACAGAGGACTAAAATCGATCTGATGTGCCGTTGCAGTTGGATGCCAAAGGAGGCTGCTATTCATGTTCATGGTATTTCACAATGACAGCATGCTATTTTTCTTGCATAAAGAAGGACTTCTATGAGTTTATTTGTACCTTGTCTACCAAAACAAATCAAAACATTTAAGCTGCTATAAGGATGTTCTAGCAGGTAAAAATTAGCCCAAATAATGTACACTTACTCAATTTTAAAGCCTGGATGTTTTGCAAAGGAGAAGTTTCAAGTGTAGCTTGCAGAGGGACCTTGGATCTGAGCAGCTAAGATACTTGCTGGTTTTAGCACTTCTTTAGATATGCTTTACCACAGTTCAAACCCTTATTTCTTGTATGTGAGACCATTCGGTCTTAACTAGAAGATATATAAAATTGCCTTATGTGGCATTGATATTCTAATAGATTTTCTCTGTTTTCACATAATATCAACTAAAGCTGAACTTCAGTTTTGGTTTCTCTTCAGTGGCTGATTATGACAATTATTTGAAATAATTTATTCATTATTAAATTACAGTTTGCTTAGAGGTTGCATGATGACAAATTCCTGTGATCAGTGTTAAAATGGCACAAGCCCTGATTTATCTGTTGGGCATTTTAGAAGCAACCTGAATTTTTGGCACAGTGTTAGGTCTCAGAATGCAGTCACTCCCTGCACTGGCATTGCAGCAGGGGTTGCAGCAGGTTTTCTGTTACTGTTTTACTCAGTTTAACAGTAGAGACACATTGGTGTAGACAAATGCCAGAATAATTCAATTACCAAAAAAATTGTAATAATCAAGTACTAAAAGCCTTCCTGACAGGAAGTTCTGCTTTATGAATGAACAAACTGCTGAATTTGGTGACAAAGTTTAAAATTGTCTTAGAAATAATCAAGATTTTTATAGGAAAATATGCAAGATTATTATTTTTGAGAGCTAAATCATTTTGGGGGTTTGCAGCTCAGTTCTATCCATAGGGTGTTTGTGCATCACTTGGTAGTTTGGGGGGTATATAATCAGCATGTTTTTATAGAAATTTCTTTTTCCCGAAAGTCACTTGAGGGTGGTTGAAACTTTACAGCTCTGACAAGATCAGGTTTATTGGCTTTAAGAGTGTTTTTAAAGAATTTTGGGCTGTTGCTTTGCCCAGTTGAATTAAGGCTCTGGTTGGCGTTGGCACCTTGTAAATATGCAGACACACATAAAGGAACATCTTCAAAAAGGGAATTAATTCTATGATCACAATTTATTATATGCCTTTAATAATTACTTGTTACCACTTATCCTGAAGTAGAGAAGGGCTTCAAAAGTATGACTTCTGTTTGATGTTCATCTGTTTTTGAACTTACCTCTTAAAACATGTGCATTACAGCATACTTGTGCTACTATGTTTGCTGTCTTAAAATTACAGTAAGGGCAATCTAACAGCAGTGTCCCCTCTTTTTATGACTAAACTTTATTTTTTTCATTTCTCACCCTAAATTGAGCTACTTTTCCCCTCCTGGAAACAGATTCTGTTATTTGGTCACTTCACTGTGCAGCCTTGCACACAACCTCCCAAATGTTATCACTAGTCTCTCATGCGATTTAACATAATCCATACAGATTTTGTAAAGATTAACGGTGCCTGGTCCTATAAACCCTGATTTATTTCATGTTTTAGGTATATAATTAATTATTAATGGAATTCTACATATATTTAAGAAATTAACTGTGGTGTTTGAGTAAGGTTGTGAATAGGTGAAGAACATATAGAAAATTACAAAGGATGTAGACTTCATTTTTATTAAAGGGCCTCTTGATATGTTTCTAGTGGAAGAATAGCAATGCTGTGAAAAAATTCCTAACATGGTAAACTATCTGTAAATATGTGGTCTAAAGCAGAGCAGGTATGAAGAGTAGGGAACTTCTTTACTGGATTTCTGCGCATCCCCCCACCCCCAATTACTTTTCTTCAATCCTGATTCAGTTTCTTACTCTTTGTAGGGTTGTACAACACCTTTAATGAAATGGTTGAATGGAACTTTCCTTTTGTAAAACTACTTCAGTTAAATTTTTGTTAGCTTCAAAGGCCATGCTCGTTTCCTCTGTAGAAATAGTGGAATCTTTCCTGAACCTCGTTACATGAAAGGCTTCGAACGGCAGTAAATATTCAATTAGAAGAGGGAATTGTAATTCTGTGGAACTTAACCAGTAGTGACAGAACTATTACAAGGCTTTATGTGTCTGGTGGCTGCTTATTCTGATGTATGTGTATGGTTTTGAAATACTGACTTTTTTTGGTAAGTGTCTGGGTCATGAAACTAGGTGCTTAATTAAAAAATCTCAGTCAAAGACTAGCATTTAAATGACTCAAATCTGAAGGCTAAAGCTCATTTCTCATAGCAATGAGTAGAGCTTACTGAGGCAGGTAATAAGGAGACTGAAAAGTGAGAAAGCAGTAGAAATTACTAATAAAGACAAAATCAATACATTAAGATAGATTTTTTATTTAAAAAAATAACATTCCCTTCAGTAAAAAGCCTATAAAGAGCCTGTAAAAAGTATGTCTAATGGAGTGTAACATTATATTGATACTGAATACATTATACTTTGAAATTAATTACCACTAGGACTAACAAGCCATGATTGTGACTTGTCAGCATGATATTGCATGTTACTTGTGGTCGTTGGTTTCCTACACTAGAAAATGTGAGGAGTTGTTTCCAAGCTCAAAAAGAAGTCCTGAATTAGGTATTTAAAGCTGATTGTAGTATCTTAGTACCCAAAGGGAGTTAAAACTTGTGTTTCAAAAAATCCTCCCAGTTTTCCATGCAACATATGGGAACTGAACATCCATTGGTTAAAGTAGGGGGTCTAATTGATACTGATTACCACCTGTATGCTTCCAGTACCTGACACAAAGCTGAATGTCCACAGAGGGCTTGGATTTTAACAAAGAAATGTTTCCTGCAGACTTCTTCACAAAGAAAACTCTGTTAAATTTATCTGTTGTATCTTCTTGTGAAGAACAGCTGAAATAATTTTTGAAAGCTGACAAATCTGTTTGTGACAAGTTTACCAAAGTCTTTGTCAGACTCGTCTCTTTCATCTATGTGAGTAAATGTACACTGGATTCTAAAAAGCGCTCTTTGTCAAAAGAACTTTTTTTTGTTTGTTTTTTGCTCCTTTAATACAGTCCTGGATTCAGGATGATTTTTAAAATTTAGTATAAACATAATAAAAACCAATAAATAGAAATAATTTAAAATTTGAATCTCTGAAAGATGGTATTCTAAGACATATTTTTCTTTCTGCATTAACTTTTGAAATTAAATGGTTATTCCATCTAACAAAAGGCCAAACAAATTTCTTGTAATTAGCCTTGCATTACTGCTATTAAGACAGGAATTTAAGATTCATGCTCTTAGACTTTCTTATTTTGTTGTTTTGTGTACTTCAGCCTGTCTGTCCCACGATTCTACTTTACTGCCCTGTTTCCCTGTGACGTCAGTTTGAAAACCAATTTTTCAACCTTACTTCAGCATTTGTGTTGGGTTTTTCCTGTGCTCCTTACTTTGTGGAACAGTCAGAAATCCTTCTCAATATTTACTTCTGAAATCCTTCTTTAGACTTGATCCTCTTGTGGTGCCTAGAGGCATCATGTGTAACGTTACACATGTTAACATAATTTATCAAACTTTGAAAATTGTAACTTGTAGTGTGCTTATTGAGAATGATTAAGTGTCAGTGCAATTTTTATTTTAAATCTGATAGAATTAGTTCTGAACTTCAGAATATGCTAAGGCTAAAGGGCTTGAAACAAAGTTGTTTTCATTACAGGAGTCTGACTACTGACTAGCAAATATACAGCTCAAAGTATGAGATCCAAATTTGATCTGGGAAAAAAAGCAACAACCAAATATGAGTTGTCAACACTGCTTTTGTGACTACTACAAACAGCTTAACTCTGGGCCTTTTTCCCTCTTGGTATTGATCATGCAAAGTATTAATACCACAAATTGCTCCCGTGTGCTAAAGAGATCAGTGTACAGATTTTACATCAATACTATCATTAACATCAACATAATGCTTATTTTAAAATTTTGTGATGAATAGTAAAGCTGTACACCTGTCTTGGGGATTCTGGGTTGGTAGATTTAAGATAATTCCTCTGGATCAGTTGAAAATGCCATATAGGGATGAAAAAGTTAAGGCTTAGAGGTTATTTTTAGACAATTGCAATTAAAGGGGATTAAGCAGCTGCTTAAAGAAGAAACCCTAATTTTCTCTGCATGCCTATATGATTTTGCTCATCTCTTTTGTATTTGAATAACGTCAATATTAAGAGCCAAGTCCCACTTGTTCCACTTATGGCTGCTAACGTGGGTAAGGTCAGAGGAACTGGACTTCGTTGGAAAATACTTCTATGCGTCTAACTACACTATGAATGTCAACAGAAGGTTCCTGGTAGAAATAGTTGTACACTGTAGATAAGAGGAATTGGTGATTACTGGGTGAGCAGATAACAATGAACACTGATTCAGAGATGTAATGCCTAATCTTCTGTCACATTGACAATTTTCAGACCGACAACTGCTACTGCTCGGCTTAACAGAGCGCACATCTACAGGGGTAGATCTCAAATGAACTGTATGACTGTTACCGGGGATGGGGGAAGATGATTTTTCATTTTAGATTATTCTTTCTAGCTGATTAAAATAATCTCTGATCTTTACTATGATATTTCAGTTTCTCTAACTCTATGAAAGCGTTCACCACCTTCCCCATATAAACACAATGTCTCTTTTAATACTACCAACTGTGACAAAGATACTTTAGAAGAATGAGAAAGACAAAGACAGCTTGTTCTCTCCTGTTAACCTCCTGGCTAGTTTGCTTGTAAGGTTAACTCTGATGTAGTTCATGTTATAATTTTATTTAGTTAAGAATTGCAGGAAAATATGCTAACTAAAATACATTTCAGAACATTGTCTACCTTAGTCATGCCCGTGTCTATAAGGTGCAAATCCAGACACAGATCACTGATAGCAGCAAGTCTTCCGGCAGAGGATGAAAACAGTTGGTCATGGGCTTTGTCTGACCTGCTGAGCTATGATTTGGGTTACAGTCATTGAGGAACCACTGCAGGAATTCGTCTGACTGGGAAGTATAGTCTTTTCTACCTAGATGATATCTGATTCTATAGTCCTCTTGTAGCTCATATCTGACCTATAGAGGGACAACACAAAGCAGACAGCTTTCATCAAAGCCATGTTGAAATGAGACAACAGAGTAACAGTGTCTGGGAATGTGCAGATGGTGATTAGTTTTATCTACAGGAATCCCTGCTAATCCAATAAACAATGAATTCCCACATATTCTGAGGAAGACATTTTTTCTTAAACTAGAAATCTGTTTCACTGAACATAGTATCCGTCTGTCCTCTCTTGCTGTCAATCTACTTGGTGGATAATCGTCAAATAGCCTCCTACAGTATTTGAAAATTTGCCTGCAGTGATTTCAGATCTTATCATATATCTCTAATGGCTGCATTTTATCAGAAGCTTTGTGGATAGCCAGATAAGGGACGCTTATGAATATGAATTTCCATGGTATCACACTACAAAACTTGTAACGTATTAAAATTGGAGTGAGCACTTTAACCCTAGTTGAAGAACTCCATAATTTGGTTATTTTGGATAGGCTTTCATAAGGCTGCCAACCTGCTGGGGCTGTGAATTTTCAGCATTCTTGATGTCTAACACTGCTTATTTGCTGGTTGTGGCTTATATAAAGTTGTTTAGCAAAGTTTATCTACTTAAATTATAGGTTACCATAGTAGCATTAAATACATAACAAAGCCATATTATATACAATGTATATACTTGTAAAGCATCATAATGAAGAATACAAGTCCTATATTACCTTCAAGATACTAAATTCTGTTCACAGCTCAAGCTTCTTCTCACCTCAGCATGTTTTACAAATATAAACCCGATAAAATGTGAAACCCAACAAGATTGCTACTGTTCTGACTATAAATTCTGTTCTTTGCAGTTTATTTGGAAGGATGTTGGACTTCCAGTTAATCCTTATTCGTTTTGGTGTCACTATACATTCTATTTAGTACTTATTATTAAACAGAACGTAATTGTCTTTTTAACATTGTAGAAAATTCTTCTGGAAAAATGAACCCACTTTAAGGAGCTATAACTATAACTTTTGAAATAGATAGTTCAGCCAGTTAAATCTCAGTGGAAACCTGGAAATTTTGCATTTGTATCCCAGATTTTCTGAATGTTGATTGGAATAAAAATAAGTGGACTTTGTCAAAAAGATTTTTGTGGCTCTTGTGACATGGTTTCGCGTGAATGATAAATTGTCATGTTCAGTAATTGGATCCTATTATATATAGATGGTAATAAACCTCTGAAACCTCTGGAAAGGGGAGGTCTTTCAAGTAGATTTGAGCAGCACTGACTTTTGTTTGTGTCAATGTAATTTCCTGCAAGCTCAGGTGGGGCTTTTTCAAGTTTATTGTCCTGTTTTGAGATTAAAGACATTGCCTCTGACTTCAGAATCAAAAAAAAAGAACTCTGGAAGTTTAAATAAATCCTTAGAATAAACTGAAGCTGCTACAACTAAAAGTTTTAGCTATCTGATGATCAAATTTGATCAGGCTTTGTATTGAAATATATGCTTTGTATGTACTTCAGAAAACAGGACACGGGGTGCTTAAATTGCTTCAGGGCTTAATCTGTAGTTCACGACCTGCCTTGTTTCACGCTCTGCTTCAGAACTTCAGCAAAAGCTAGTTTTAGCCATATATGAATCAGTCCCTTGTCACCTTCATAGACAATGTGATATTGTAAAAATTAAGGTTTGCAGAAGGAGTGGAGCAGAGATAAGTTACCTGAGAGGTTATTTTTGGTGTAGGTTTGGGGATTTGTTTCTCATGTTCAGCTGAGGGGAGGTGCAGTTTTAAACGTACCATCTTAGCTTTTTGGAGAAGTTGACTTAAATGAAGACAATAAGTGACCTGGGTTAAAAATAGGACTGTACACATGCTTAGTACCACTGAAGTGTGCTGTAGTAGGGTTGCGAAACACTAATGTTTTCTCAAGACCTGTGTTCAGCCCTGACATAGTATCTTTGGATCATTGGTGGAAAGATATAGGATGAATATTTTTCAGTGCTCTAATGGTTTTTTTAGTCTCTGAACAGTTTTGGATGCATTACACGTGTCGGTGAAAGTCAATTGTCTGAGGGCACATTAGAGAAAATCATGTCTGAAGCTTGTAGACAGAGGAATTGATTGCCAGATACTGTTGGCTAAAGGCAGAAATATTACGAGCAGTTATTTTTCCATGTGTATCTGACAATTATGGCCATGATTACATTTAGTGAATGGATAAGGAAATCCCTTCTGCCGTTGATAGTACCTCAGGTTACTGCTTATTCTTTCCTTTCCTTAGTTATCTGATAAGGACACTTTAAAACTTGGAATGCCCTACTATTTTTCTGTGAATGGTGAAATGGAAGTAATTAAACAGCGTTATGAGTGTAGTTGACCCTGATCTTTTGATAAAACACTGTTGTTTTTAGCTGGAAAATGGAATATAGTTAATGTGCTAATTTCTGCAGTTTGTTGAAATGTAATGGCTTAATAGATATTCTAATTTCTGTTCCATTGAAGGATTTTATGTAACAGACTTCCTGGACAAAATGATCTATTGGAGAAGCCAGTATTTGTGAGAAAGTTGGAGCTCCTGGTGAGACCAGACCCCAGTCTGTGTCTGGTCTGCTCACGAGCATTTCTAGGAACTGGTAACACTGGCTGCATAACAGAGCTTGGTCAATCCCTGTTACCCAAAGATCTTTGTACGTCCACAGTCTGTGCTTTCTTCACTGTGATAGAATTAGCCAATTTAAATAGGTGTTAAGATTTTTCTTTTTTCTGTAAGTATGTGGTATCAATAAAAATAGGAAGTGATTATTTTGGTCTAATACTCCAGTACATCAGGAACATATTTTTAAATGCTGCTTTTAGTGTTGTGCCATTAACTTACGGAGCAGGCAACTGTTTTCAGCATTGATGTCTATTGTGAAATCTGGAAGATTTTAGCTGACCCTTGCTAGCGTTCCATCTCTTTTTGTTTTGCCACCAAGCTGATAATGTCTAAACCAAACTTTCATTTATATGTTATGGTTACTTTGTGTTCTTTTTGTCCTATATAATTTCTGTTCTTGATCAGAAATACAGGCTATCTTTCTCAAATACTGTAACAGTCTGTGTAATCAATAAATTAAGATGTGTTCTTTAGGAGTAGGCTGATACAGTCTAGTCAAAAGCCATCAGCAGTGACAGTTCTAGGAGTTTAAAAAAGTTGAATAACAATCTAACCTCAAGTGGTTGAAACAGGAAGGGTTATGCTATGAAATGAGTGTTATAAATTTGTGTGTGCTATGGGGTGTACTTACGTCTACTATCTCCCTGCAGCTTACATTAAAAGGGGAAAAAATGCAGCTCCTGTTTCAGCAGTCTTATGTGAAATGTTGATCTCTGAAATCTTGCAGGGCAGTGCTATCATAATAGGGTACTCTTCACAGTCACCTAGCAGTGCATAATCAGAGACACTGTGCAGGGAAAAACCTCCGTAAATTTTTGGACAATGATTACACTAAAGAATAGGCAATTATCTAGCAAGCCTCTTTCTATTTGAGGTTTTGTAGGCAATTTTTTCCAACTATGATTTAACTTGCCCACAGCAAAGCCCAGACTAATTCCATTTATTTCCATGCCTATTTTATTTCAAGGGGAGTCCCTCATGCATTTCCTCACAGGTACTTTTCGAGGAAGCATAGTACTATTGAAGTTTCAGTAATAAGAAGCAAATACAGTCCTGCTGGATATGTGGTTCAATGCATGAATCGCTTCTCAGGGAAAGTGCATCTTTTTCAGATCAAGAACCTGAGTCTACTGTAAGTTATCAAAGCAGTCTTATGGGAATGTTTTCATCATTGATTTTCCATATTCTACTGAAAGGTTTCACACAAGAATGTACTATTGATGTTTCCATTTTTCATCTGCGCTTTGGAGTAAAACCACAGATTTCAGTTTTCTATATTTTAATAATTTGCATGAAGATGTGTGTGTCCATTTAGAGTACATTCATAGGGATCCTTAAGGATTTAGCCACAAAAGAAGGCAGACAAATTGCGGGCATGTATGTCATGTTGGTTAAATCATAAGTACTGACTGCAACAACACATTATGCAGAGTTGTTTGATCTTGTGGTTGTCAGCAAATTACACAACAGATTCATTTTGTGAGCAAAAATAAGGTAGCCTTAAGTAGTGGTTAGCAGTAAATATCATATGAGTATTAGTTATGACTGCATGGTGAAAGCCTGTTAGATTAATGGATCCTTAACAGTATTTCTAGAGCTTGGAGGTATTAGGTTTGGATATTATCTCTTTGAATAAAACTGAATCTTTCAGTATAAAATCACTAATCCACTACAAGAACAACTGGGAATGGAAGACATAATGTCCTTGATTGTTTTGATGCTAATGATATACTCTGCACCTGGCACATTCTGTTAGCACAGTATGTAATTCTCCTTAATTGAAGAGTAGTTTGTGTATCTTTCTCTGATTTTGCTCTTTCTCTGCTGTACAGCATTCTTATTCAGTGTTCAGTTCATTATTTTTATGTAACGGCTTATCCTTTCATGTGATCAACACGTCAACAGGAACAGATAGACCCTGTGAGATAAAGTTAATGGGAAGCAGGGTGTGTGAAGGCACGTATGTAACTTTGGGCTAATATTTGCTGTTTCAAGAGCATCTAGAACTTCTATGCTAAAGAAACTTACTGGATTGATGCCATTTGAGGCTCTTGAAGTCACCTCTGCTCAGTTACAGAAAAGACTGTGAAAGGAAGACTTCATAGCATACAGCACTGGATATTCTAGAGTGAAAAGCAGCCTGATACATATTGTCTCTTCATGTATTTTCCTATAACTACCTGTACCTCAGTGGTCAAAACAAATATTTATATAGAAAAATTGGTATTGACTCTAAGGTCTTGCTTTTTGTCTTTTCCTGTTCTCCCTTGTTCCCCTTCTCCTCAGTCTGTGTGTGACTACTGAACCTACATCTCTCAGTCAATAAACTAAAGGAACGAGGTTACTGGCTAAATTATGAAGAGCTGAAAAAAAACCCCAAAATTTACATCGCATATATATATCTCATCAAGCTGTTCCTTTAGACATTTTCTTGCATTAAATTGCTTTTGGGCAGTGTTTTTGTAAGTTTATGTCCTGTTTTGTCTTTCTGATGCATTTCTCCACAGACTTGACCCAGCTGTGTTGAAGTATATGGGAGTTATTGTACAGCTGTCCTGCGTGCAGAACAATTACAAATAGGCCTAGGCTTGTTTCAGCAACAGTATTTTCAGGCACTGGTATGAAATAAAAAGCTGACTTGTTATTCTAGTCCCAGCAAAGAGATTTGAATTCCTCATGAGAGTTACTGATACAATTTTGTAATCCTAAATAATTTTTGGGCAAAATAATGAAATAAAGAAGTCTTTAAAAAACACACTGAGCTCCCTGAAATCCTAAATGATGAATTTCGGAGGATTTCTTTCTTACAATATATGCAATACTTATTATGAACCTGCTTCCTTGAAAGTGTTTGGAAAATCTTTATTTGATATATAGGGATATCACAGAACCTGTATAAAATTTGTGATTTCAGCATGAAATGTGAGGGTTTTAATTTATGACTGCTATAATCACTGTGGTAATGACACTGAAGTCTGTAGTTTGGAGCTGGGACCAAGCAAAGCAGAGGAAGAACTTACGGATGTTAATGGAACAAAAAGTTTATCCTTGTGACTCTATTGCCTGAGTGGTTTATGAGGTAAGCAGCACACAGCTTAAAGATGATGCTGATGAAAATGAAGTAAAATAGGAATGACTTAACTTTCAAAGCAATATATAAAAGAAAGGATTTTGTTTCTGTTTGTGCCTGAGCAAATCTCCCTGCAGGAAGTCATGTAAAATGCTATGGAAATAAAAAGCAAGTCCTTTTGCATGTTTTATACTGATTACTCTTTCATGGAGAGTGATCTTCCAATTAATCTAATGTTCCATCCCACTTCAGAAGCTTTTTTCTCTTTTGCCATAAAGCAGCACTAATAACAGTTCTGACAAATGGAAATACTACTTTAAATAACTCTTTTGTCTCTGCAAGTAAGACATAATTCATCAGATCAGAATTTTAAGTGTTGTCGGTCAGTGCTGACTAGTACAGGCTGGAGACTTCTTGAGCCAAATTCAGACATGCAGTCTGAACATACTAATATGAAAATTAGATAACTTCTGTCTAATCACATCTTATGTGCCTAGACCATATACTTTTGTTTTGAGGTATAAAAAAAAATATTCATTCGTGTCTTAGCCTGTATGTTTAGCCAAACTTTTAGGTCTATCTCTCACGAGTTTTCTTTAATGTCTAGAAGTACATTCAATTTCACAGTCCTCAACTTCTACTCTGCATTAAAAAAAAAAAAGTAGAAAGATCAGGAGAAAAAAAAAAAACCACTTGTGAAAATATTTTCATCTTACTCTCTGCAATGATTTCAGGACTTTTTAATTAAGTAGCTCTGTTGCTTTTACTCCTTTCAGTTAAATAATGTGCTGGACTCATTGGTCCATGACCATATTCCTAAGTGAGATGTTCTGCAGCTTTGTGGCATGTTTGCCTCCCTTCATGTCACTGACTGTACTAAAAATGCTTTTTCTGCTGACAAATAAAAGAAGTTTTGTTTAAATTGCCAAAAACACTGCCTTAGAAGTTCAGGGAAACTTGTACTTCAAAGACAGAATTAATTTTTGAAAACTTCTTTTCCAATTGGTGCTGAAGCATAACACTGTATGTATGAGATATGTAGGTATTGGAACACAGTCTGCATTACGCAAAGTATTGGCAGATGCTGTTTTCATAATATTTGGTGCTATTCCTTAAATACAAAATGCAATGTCTGCCAATTTCCTTGGAGCAGACTGTATTTTTTCCAGAACGCCTACATTATCTCATGCAGTAACTTGAATCTGACTTACTGTGAATTAACAGGGGAATCCAGTTTCAAGAAGTTCTGGTCTGAAGAGGAAATTTCAAATTATTTTTCTGTTACAGCAAGAGTATAGCTCAGTTGGAAATAGTTTCTGTAACACCCAGTTTCTTGGAAGGTCTCCCATCTGTGGGGAGTAAAGGCATGTTTAATTTCATGGAAGAAAATCCCCTTTTCCTTCTCATGTTTATAGATTTAAGAAGGCACTTTGCTTTTTTTTTTTTGCAGAGCTGTTTATATCAATGACTGCTTTCTTTGCAAGATTAAAAAAAAAAAAAAAGCTTCGAATGATTACTTCAGGATGTACCTTATAAATACAAAAATGGATCACGCATTTCCTGTCCTTGGAAGGCTGTTCAGTCTCCAATGTGTCATACTTCTAAGTTTATTACAGGCTGTTTTGCTTTCAGATGAAATTGTTCCTGAGGCAGTTAAGAACTGTAACTTATATTGGTTGTTAGCTTTTTTCTTTCCCTTTGGGTAGAGGGTTGGAGTTAAAGAGGCTCAGCAGCTACAAAAACACACCAAACCCCTCCAGCTTCTTTTATTTTGTAATTTAAAGACAGACTTGTGCGCTTTTGGAGAGAAGGATCCTTATGTCTTCTGTTCTTCATGATGGCAGTGAGCTGGGACATTTTTTTCCCCAGCAACAGAGCCTTCTATCGTGGCCATCGTAACAGGGGCTGCAATCTCCGCGTTAGTCATGGATCCCTTGCTGTGGCCATCAGCAGTCTGCCGGTCAGCTTGAGAAGGCACTACTTCAGCTGTAGCAATGCTCAGCAGGATGAAGAGATGCAAAGGCAGCTGCCAAAAAAAGTAAACTGAAGCGTCTGACAAAAGAAAAGGGATTTTAAGGACAAGAAGTGTTGCAGAACACACATGCTTTTTGTTTAATGAAAGCAAAATCATATTTTCTTTCCCAATAATTTTGAATTAGTTCCTCCAGTTCCAGAACTGTCAACCAGTTCTCTGCCTGACATGGATACTGGGAAGAAACAACACACAGGAGGATTTGATTTCTGATTTTGCTCTCTCCTTTTATCTGACCTTATTTCCTCTTACTTTTATGCTGCCTTATTCTTTCTCTCTGTAAACGAGCAACTTCTTGCTCTCTCTTGATCTTTTGAATGAAGTGAGAATGTTGTTGTGTTCCTAGTTGGGACACATCTCCTCTTTTCTGAGAGCACCCGTAATAAGGCAGAAAATAGTGATCTGATCATGCAGAGTAAGTTCTAACTGAGGCTAGGAACAAGACAAAGAGAAGCCTCCAGAAGGTAAGACTTAGTAGGTAGTGTCTTTTACTGAAAAGAGAACATTTTGGGGCTGGTATCTAAAATTACTCAGTAAACTTAGCAGAACTTTTCCACTTCATTGGCTCAAAACTTGGAAAAGCCCTTTCTGTTTTCTGTAAGGCACCTCCAGGCTGTGGCTTCTGATAGGACCTGTTCTCTAGTCTGACAAAAACAAGTGGGAGTTGAGGGAAGTGGAGGAGAGGGGGAGAGTAAAATGGAAATAGAAATATGATTGTTGTTAGCTTAGCATGCTGTGTTCAGTACTAATGTCCTGTACTCTGGGGTAGTAAAACTACATCTTTGCTTTGCTTTCTCAAATCTGTAAAAGGCATTTTATGGGAGCTTGGGAAAAATTATTTAGTGCAGTTGCGTTGCTTTGTGAAGCTGAATTATTCACTTATTTAAAGGTTATTTAGAAATTATAAAAAGATACTATGAAATAGCATAGATACAAAATACATGTCCTGATCCCTGTCACGGCTTTCCTGCAGAGGAAACGTGGTTCAAAGAAACCTAGTTAGAATCTTCTCCGGGTGCTTGCATTCTAGTTTTCTCTGCTAACATTAGGTAAGTTACATTGTTAATGATAAGCAACAAATGCTGAGTGGTGCAGGGAGTACACTTCAAGAAATCCTACACTGCTCTCTCAGAACTTGAAAGATCTGAAATGAATTTCCCTTTTGCGCACAACTTTCTCTTTCACTGTTGTCTTATATATTGGCTCACATCTCTAAAAATGTCAAGCTGATCTGATTTTAAGGCATTTTTACACTGAATTTAGATATTTGACAGCGGTTTTACTTTTTACCCTCTTACCAAAAAAAATGTATCCACTGCCAAAATCTAAGTTGATACTTTATCTTTTTTGATCTTTAGCAAAGCAAAACGTAAATAAAAATATGTTATAGTCTTACACTAGAATTTCTTTCAGTTTTTCTTTAATACTGTTTCCTGAGCCAGGCTATGTCTCCTTTTTGCAGTTACAATATAAATCAGAATAGTAATTGGAAGAGAATAGGAACCAGGACCTCTAATCCCCAGTCTGACAGTTCTGGCTTTAGGCAAGTTGTCACTTAAATTCTCTCTCAGATTCCCATAAAATGGGATAACATGTCTCTTGCTCATTGGGGTATTGTATAAATTGATTTATACTTGTAAGATGTTGCGGAATACTTTGTGTTATTGCATTTTACTCAGCCTCCCTCTTCACTCCTTCTCCCCCTGCTGATTTCTGTTTTTGCATTGGCCAAAACAGACATGATGGAAGGAAGGAAAATTCTCATTACTGCTAAGAAAGATAAAAGTAAAAATTAATATAAGAATAAAACTGCCACTTGTATTCATGCAACTATTGCTCTAAGTTTGCAAATGGAAAACACATGGATGTTACAAAGTCATAAAATGATCCTGGGCATTTTTCTTATGGTCTCTTGTCAAGAATCTGATAGGTAACGGGATATGTTTTGGATTTTGCCAGACATTGAGGAAGATATGAGAGCAGTGGGTTCATTATGCCCTGTGCTATACCAGTTGCAGAACACTTGTATCACCTTTTTTTACTTGTTTGTGGTTTTGTGGGTGTTTTGTTTTGTTTTTTAGCCAGTAGACTTTGCGGCTCCTACAATCAATGCAACTTCATCCCTGTTCTGGAACAAGTCCTGTGCTATAGGAGTTGTTGATGTAACCTTGTAGAATTTTCACTGCAGTATTCTTAAGTTGTCTGGCCCTATGTTTACAAATCTTGAACTCAACATAAATTCTAGATGGGTTGGGAAGAATTCATAAGTGATTTAATTACCTTTTAGCAGCCACAGCAATGGTGAGCACTAGCTGGGCAGTCTTATGTAGACAACTATAGCTGCAGAAGCAGCTGAAGCCAAACCCTGATATCCCTCTAGTGTAATGGAGAAAATGCCATCAGAACTTCCCAAATCCCATAAACTAATCAGACAAAATAACACTTCTTTAGGGAAATCTGTCTATATCAGAAATTCTGATGAAGTCAAACCCTGCTGAGCAGTATATGTGATCTGAATTGAACGGGTGCAACTTCATCAGTGAAACTTTGAAATGCAGACCAAGACAAAGCCTTAATCTAACCATTAGTTTCCAGAAAACGTTCCCTGTGTGTATATTTTAAATGCTAATTTTAATCAGTAAAAGAGACATCTAAACTAGTCATGGAGCTCAGTCCTCTTGAGAGCAATAGGATTTACAGTGTAGCTTGTTGTCTGATGAGCCTCCTCAGCAGTCATGTGAAGAGATACTTAAATGAGAAAGTATTGTATTTGTCAGCTTGTGACTTTGAAAATGTTTCAAGCTGTTTCTTTGAATTTAAAATACTAAAGACTGTAAGTGTCTAAGTATTTGGGCATTTGTTGCTACAGTAATGTTTTGTTTGCTTGCACTACTGTATGTTGAGAGCACTAATGTAACTTCTGATCAGCTAAAAGAAAGAAAATCTGGGAGTGGGAATAAGAAAGGGGTCTAAGGAAACAGTTGTACACTGTTACACCATATGGGAGATCGCAGTGTGTTACAGGAAAATAAGAAGCAGCATTGTTTGCTGTGGGGGGTGTGTGAAGAAAGCATTCCCTTTCTGTGCTACCAATTTTTATCTGCCTGTAACTGCTGTCAGTAGTCTGTATGGACTGTATTCAGTCAATGTTGAAGTGCTCAAGACAATACTATGTACTTAACACTGTGCTTTGTCCATTCAAAATTTCCTACAGGGACATTGACAGGTTTAAGCATCAGTGGGACCAAGACAGGTATAAGGTGTGATAATGTAAGCATTACCAATAGTTACATCTCTTCACTGTCATTTGAGCAAGCTAATGAGTCAGCCACCATAGTTCTGGTGTGCCAGATTTCCAGTGACACCTATTGGCAAGTTGCACATTTTCTGCAGACATCTTGAAGAAAATTTTCCTTTTGTTAATTTTTTTTTTTTAGACTTGTCCCTCTCTGACAGATTTAACTCTTGCCTTTTTGATCCACTTCTAAGTTCTCTGGCAGGAAAAACAGGATTTGTTTATTACCTTACAAAATATCAATCTAATCTGAGTTATTTTGGTTTTGGTGTTCTGTTGGGGTTTTTTTGTTCTTCTCAAGCAGGCAAACTGTAACAGTGCCCAGAAATCAAATATACAAAGTGGCACTGTTTATTCTTTCTTCCAATACATAACAAGTTTCTTAACACTAATTCATAATGCTAATTTAGTGGGTATAGTCATGGTCAAATTAATTCTGAACACCTTCAAACATTGGGAGCAGGGTAACTGCACTATTCGTATGCTATAGATTAACTGGTGTGGTGGAGAGTTAGCTCAAAAACCTCCCTGATACGTGCTGCATTGTCAGCTCTTTGGATAACAGATGGACTTGACTGTACAACACGGTCAAATAGTGTGGATTATAGACTGTAAAGAAAACCCGATCTGTGGCACTTCAGCTATGAGAAAGATGCAAAAGGCTCAAGTGTCATGTTAGAATCCTACGTGCTAGTTATCCAGTTCAGAATAGTCTCATTTTCCTGTGCATGATCATGCAGTGAAGACCCTAAGCTACAGTGGCATTCATAGAACCAGCATAGTCTGGGTGGGAAGGGACTTTAAAGTTCATCTAGTCCATTCCTCCTACGTTCATGCTGTAGGAAAAGAGAAAATGGAGATGTACAGTTTCATGTAGAGCCAGAATTTACCACTGTCTGAATATAGCCCTTCTGAGGACGTCTAAAATCACACAGCAATCTGTCTTGTTTTGTAGGGTTTTTTCTCAGGTAAGGGCTATTGTGATTTAAATACACAACAGTATTGTGGAGATTTGCTCAGGAAAATCTGATTTGCAAATGTTTGTTAGGAGTAGACAGATGAAAAAAATATAAATTAAAAAAAGAGGTGGTGAATGAATTCAGGAAGGATAGAACAACTGAAAATTAAGAAGTGAATAAAAAAAATTTGTCTGCTATGGCTGAAAAAACTTCAGAGACAATATACTTCAATTGAACTGGAAAGTATCGTGAAAGTGTGCCAGCATTTCTTTGATTAGTGGTGAGATCAGTTTCTCTTCAGAGGAAAATCAGATAAAATTTGAAAAGTGGTAGAGTTTTTAATGAAACACTTCAACTAGTTTTTGTTTTGAACTCATATTTGTGTGTATGTGCAATATATATACTATATAAGCAGAAAAAAACATCCAAAGTAAAATATTTCCATCAAACTGAAATTCTAAAAAGGAAATTTGGCTTCCACAACTTTATTCATGTGTGGAACTTTAATTTTGACTTCATTTTGATGTCATTTTAATTGACTTAATTTTAAATATTAATTTTGACTTCATTTTGGCAAACAACTGATATTTGGAGAAGAGGCAGAATGAGTAAAGCATAAAGTCATTTTCAGTCTTTCCAGACACAACACTGGCAGATTCCAGAGTTTTATGGTTTAGGAACTTCCCACTTTGTAGCTAGCCACTGCTTTGCAAGGGAGTAATAACAAGATGCCCTGGAATCTAGGTTTGTAAATTACTGTAAATTGACTGAGATGAGTTCTGTTAGGTCAGTTACTGCCTAGTGAAGGTTTAGTGCACAAGCATATGTGTCAGATAAGCTTTCCACTCGCAAAAAACTACCCTCTTGAAGAGAAAAGCATGGGCAAAATAATTTCAATTCCTTTTTTTGTCCCCATAACTAGCACTACTTTGGAAATTCTTTGACACACAACTATGCCTTACAGGAAGAAGTAATAACTTACTAATGTGTTTTGTATTCACTGTTAGGAAAGATGTCTGATTGATTTGATTGGAAATAGACCATTTGAAAACTTAAATTTTCCTTTATTCCCTCTGGGTGCAGATTAGCCATCAGCAAATGTTAAATAGTTTAATTAGGAACATATAAGCTAACTGTGGGAAATTATCCAGAAATAAAGTAATACAAGTAAAACCTGAACACTGTTGAAAACTAGTAGAAGCTATGAATGTTCTTCGTTAACAAGCTTTCCTGAATCAAGAGTTATGAGTGTGTAAACTTTGATTATGAGACCAACAGAAATAACTGGTTTGAAAATTGTATTGTACAAGTCCCAATCATTATGCAGTCCCTATAGTCACATAAAATTTCATCAATTTAAATGTGTTAGCTTACTCTCATTTAAGTTATGTCCTATATACTTCAGTAACTGGCAAAAAATTTGGGAAAGTTGATGCGTTTTTATTTGACTGCAAATACGGAAATGTCCATTTATTTCTGGAATCAGAATACTACAGGTTCTGTTGTGTGCCAATAGACCACCAAAATCTTTGCTACTCTAGGGAAGTAGTTAATTAAAAATTGTCTTAATTGTCAGGAATATTCTGAGGTACTTCAGCTCACCTGCCTGGAACTGGGGGAACAATGAGAGTTCCCATGGAATTATGCTGTAAAATAAAACAGTATTCTTTATTCTTTCATTTAGTTAATCACCACCTGGTTTTAGTTGTCATGCTTTTAAACAAGTCACTGGCTTAACTTCAGTGTTTTCTTCTCTATTCCTACATTATTATGTGTTGGTTCTTAGCAACTCATTATTAACACCTTTACGGATTATGTTAAGATTAAATTGAAAAGATCATACGTTACCAATGTATCTGAAAATCCTAGAAGAATTTAATTTCACAGCTAATCAATATGCATGTTAGGACTTGTTTCTTTTTTATATTTCTTGTGGATGTTAGAGGCCTTCTGATTTATTTTGCAAACCAACTGCTTTTACATAGTCTGTCTGGAGCGGGAAACGTTATACTTTGCATTTTATGGAGTCCTCAGACCAGTTTTTAAATGCCTTAACTTTTGTTCTGCCTTTAGCAATTACCTTTTATCATTGATTTTTTTCCCGCCATCCTTCTACCCTCTGCCCCCTCAAAATACCATCAGGATACACTCAAATACGTGGGTTTTCCTACTTAGAGAACCATTTGTTTCCAAACCCCATGATCCTCTCTGGGATATTGTAATAATAAATTGAATGTTTTCTAAAGCTTTTATAAGAAGTTTCATTTCAAACATAGCACAAATAATGAACTGCAGTGGTTTGAAATGACATCCAAAAGTACCCACCAAATACTGCAGTATTTTTAGTTTAAAGGATGGAATTAGAATGGAATTAATGACGGTGCTGTCCTAGGAGGACTGAGTGGCTGATGTCAATGAAGTCACTCCAGTACAGATGGAGGAATGTTTTTACTTCATTAGCTGTGGTGAGAGGCAAGTTCAAGGCATAGACAAGGGTCCCAGAAAAAAGGGCGGTTATGTAGGAGATGGGTCTGTATAGTGAGGTTGGCCATAGTTTATACTGTTAACACTAATGCTACAGTGAAATCATACTACTTTTTTCTTCTGTGTGACAGCTTTACTGCACCTGCAGTCTAATATGAGTTGGGGTGTTTTAATGTCTTCCCTACTGATCTTTGTTAGGCGTGTGGTAAAACAAATCATGTTTCTTGCATGTGAGGTATAGAAAAATATGCAGGCCAAAACCTACTACTTTTTGTGATAATTTTGTGATTTATTTAATGTTGTGGAAAGTTTAACTTGCACAGTTTTCCCTCCAAGTACAAAACCTAAAAAAATCTAAAATCTATTGGTTTTTTTTCAAAATTAGTATGATTTACAGTTCTTTTACTATTGCGGTAACAGGAATGTCATGAGTGGCAATACATAAAACAGCTAAGTTGCTGGCAATGTCTGTGAAATGGTTTAAAACACAAAGTAATTTTGAGTTCAAACCAAGTCTTGCATTTACTTGTGTCCAGTAATGATGGTTAAATTCTGGACCTGTTTATCTTGGAGGGGTGAAAAATGTTATTCAAATGCAGAAGGTGCTTTCTTCAAAATCTAAAACTGTAAATCAGAAATACTGTCAGATTTTGAAAATGTGTTAATGCATTTTGCTTTGCAAAATTCTGCAATTTTGTTTTGCTATGAATTATTTTCATTGGGTGTGATGTGTTAACAACATACTGTATTTAGAGTAAAATAATTGAAAGTAGTGAAAACATTTCATTATTTTAAGACCTTAGTACTGATAAAGCCATTTTCTTATCTTTTCAGTGTCTCGTTTTGCTGTGCATAGCATGCTGGAGAGATTCGGTGGTGGTGGAGATATTGTGATATTTATCAGATGATGCTGACTGTAGCTGTCTTTTTAGTTAGGTCATAGTAATGAAACTATTTTATTTTTTAAATACTGCTAAGAAATAGTGTGAAACTACAAAAATTGATCATTCCAAATGTTTAGCTTGTAGTACCATATGAAAATTGCCTGAGAAGGAGGTATTATATGTATATTTGTATCTTTTATGGAAAAATTAAAACTGCTTTACTCAAAGGATCAGCAAAATTTTATGGATTGTTTTTTTGTAAAACGTAACTTCTAAGGATATTTTTCCAGCTCTGAGACTGTATTTCTTTAAACAAAAATCAGTGTGATTGGTCCTACAGATACAGCTACTAGCACTATTGTTTCTCTGTGTTAAGTTTCCTTGTGTTGTAATTGCCCTCTTCTTTTAATGGCAGACTGTTGCTATACAGTCTGAGTATATGTGAAAGGGGGGGCGTACATGCTGAGTGCTACATTTCTTCATAATTTTGAATAATTAGCACTCATTTATTAAGCAGGCACTGCTGCAATTGAAGCCCATGGGATGAGGAATGAGCTTCATGGGTGATAGGTGAATGCTTAGTACTGTGAAATGAAAATGTTTAATTCATGTCTATTACTTTTCCATTTACTTACATAAGAACTAGTACAAAATAGAACTGAAAAGTTATTCAGTTTGGATTGCCTATGATCAGATCTGATTCTAGGATTAACTAACTCAATTGCCTGCAGTTTTCCCTTACCTATTTTATTGATACTGACTGAAGAATACTAACACTCAATTTCAATTATAGATACAAGTTAATCAGCACAAGTGCTGTTAAGATCAGACACTTTGTCTAGATGTAGAATACATAATTACTCGCTTTGATGTGATGTTAATCTTCTAATCTTTGCCCCTTCCAAAAATAGTATAAGGAAGTACTTTACATTTTGAGTGAAAGACACTTCATGTGCTTTTTTTCTCTTTTTCCTGTCCTAATTTTGTCCTTCCTCCTCAGATCCTAGGCCATTTCCTAGGTACTGATTTTTTTTTTTTCCCCTGCAACTGTCAGACTGAACAGATTTGGATAGCTAGTGTTATTTAGTAAAAATCTGGTTTTTTTAATCTCTTTGGGTTCTATGCTCTATCATATAGCCTCCTGTTCAGCTTCAGAGGAACATTTATATTTTAGAAGTTTCATTTTCATTATCAAATGATTTCTAAAAACACATGATTTAGCTGGTTTATGTGCTTTGCTGCTTTATCACCCTAATATTGATTATACCATGAGCTTTAATGACATAATTAATTTGCCACATGTTCTAAAATACTGAAGAAGAGTCAAGAATATGAAGTGAATGTGATTCTTATCAGTTACTCAGCTTTTCATCCCAAATAAGTGTGGAGCTAGTAATTTCTTCAAATGCAGAAATAGGATAAGAAAAGTAGAGGGGTTTTTCTGAAGTTATGAGTGAAGGAAACCTAAGTCATACACATTTCTTTTATAGCATTAGGGCAGTCTTCTGGGTAACTTTCAATTTCTGCTTCCTGGCTTCAATAAGCATTCTGTTAATTTTTAACTGAGTAACATATCAAGGAACTTTTTACAAAGTATATCAGCACTGTTTCAAAGCATCTTACAATGTGTTACTTTGTTCAGCTTCTGTAAAGGTTAAGTTAATATAAGTAATTTTTGTTTGTAGGATAGCTGGGTGGTTTGTTAATTGATATTCGTATAATTGGGTTGATGATTAACTTAGCCACTGTACTGAGAGGCATTTTATCGACTTTTGTTTAATGTTACCTAACATCTTCTCAACTGTTTTCATAGAACAGCTCTTCTGATGCAGCTGTTCTATCCCTCATTGCTAGCATAGGAACTCTCAAACTAGCCTAAATAGGTCAGGAAAAATTTGTCTGAGGCTACAATAGTGCTTTTATTTTTTTTATATATATATGTATAATATATATACACATAGTCTGCATGTAACTGTCATCATACTGGACTCATTTTCATTATACTAGAAAGTTTTGTGTAATCAAACTGTCATCCTCATCCTGGCTGAAAGCTTGCTCTGAAATCACAATCTTTGCATTATTTTTAAACCTTACAGTTTCAGCACTGCAGTAATATCGTGTTGCAGATGTTAATAACAAAGGCTTGGAGCAAGTACAGAGGCTCAGGAAAGTACCTGGGTCTGTCATAATTATTTCATGTTGCAATATCTATTGTCAAAATGTTAATAAAAGTATTATTTCAGTGTATTCAGATCTATTGAACTTGTTCCTTAGCAATTTTGCATTTTTTACTTTTTTACTAGAAACAAAATCCTCTGAATGCACCAGCTGTAATGTTGCTTTCCCAATGACCTCTTGCAACCGTGACTTCATTTTATTCCTAGTTTAGTTTCACTTCATGTGGAAAAATTGGATTTAAACTCTGAAAATGCTGCTGTCATTTTCTCACTTCTCGCTTGCATTCAGTTTGATATTTTCAGGATATGTGATTGGAATGTGCCTGTTTAAAGTGGCTTGTTTCATGTCACAATAAATCCATTTCAGTCTTCAGCTGTACAATTCCCCAATCATAAACTACTTATGTTGTTTTATAATGCTTCCTCCTTTTTTCTCTAAATAATGAGGTCCTTGGCACACAGAGAAGGTTGAGTTCACTACATGTGTTCATAATGGCTGAGGTGCATAATTTTGTTGTAGGAAACTTTATACGCTCAAAGGCGGAGCTCTTTTAGCACTTGCATAACTTGCTGCTTTATACTGAAATGGACTAATATTGGTTACTGCAGTTCTACTGAGGGAAGAATAGAGGGACTATGGATAAACATCTTCAACAGTTTCAGGGCAGGAGCTTAGCTTCTAGGCAGACCCTGCAGTTTTCACAGCAACTGCAGGAGCTGTTTGATCATGAACTGAGAACAGTTACATCCTATGGTTTTGATCAACCTTTATCTCTGGCTGCTTGTACCTGCTCGCTCCTGTCTGTCTCTTCACATCAGCATTGCCTCAGTTCTCAAATCTTTAATTACAGCAAGTATTTAGCCTCTCAAAGCTGCCTGGGAAACGTGAAACAGGAATTTAGTGAATTTTGTTTGGCCAGGAGGTGCAGTACCAATAGAGCTTAAGCTGTTTGGAGTGATGGAGTTGGTGCAGCTGCCCTTCAGGGAGCTCACAGTTATTCTGCACCTGTGGAGGGAGGTGGTCCTGCGACCTGAGCTTGCAGGGGGCAAGTTTCTGGCAGTTAGTTGAAGAACTGTGTGGGATTTTCAGTTGGTTGGACCAGGTTGTGTTGAACTGCCTCTAGTTCAGCTGCTGCTATTTATAGATCTAGACAAAGTAATTTCTATAGAAGCTGTAGTAGTATTTTTGTAAGAATGTAGAAAAATCTATAGTGCAGAACCTCTAGTCAAATGGAGGTTTGAAGACAGAATGGGAATAGATGACTCTGTTGAACACTAACTCACATCAAAAATACAGGAAATGCATCGTTAAACTATGAAGAGATGAGCTGTGCAAAGATGAAAGCCATAAAAACATTTTACAGTAAGAAAAACAACAGAAAAGTAATAGGCACATAGTCTGACTCTCGGAGGTGCTCAGCACTTCCATCAGTCACTGTCAAAAAATCCTGCAGCTGCTTGTCATATCCAAAACTGATGCCGCCAAAGGCAGTAGAAAACAGACACATTTTTGGTAGAAGGGTTTAGGCCTAATTTTAAAAAAAAAAAGAAGTATCGAAGAATGTGAAATAGAACACCTGACTAGTTGTTATCTGCTGTGCGTAAAATGCCTGACATATTGCTATATGAAGCCTGCAAGGATATGTTCCTTCAGCGCTTACAAATTTAAGGAAAAAGGTTCCTTTGACAAGTTTAAGACATACAAAAATATCAGTTCATGATTTCAAAATGAAGGTGATCTGTCTTCCCTCAAGTATAGGAAAAGCAAAATTAGAATCTTTAGCAACAGGCAAAAACAAACTAAATGAAAGCGATAGCATCACAGTTTACATGGTCAAAGAAGAAAAGGTGAAAAGCAGCGAGCAGTGTATGTGTGCTGCTACATTTTTCTTATCTGTACAAAATTGTTTTCTCACTACAACAATGACATTTTAGGGCACTAGTATGCAATAAAACTGAGAAGTGAAGTCAAAATTAAGTATTTTGTATCATTGCAGAATAAAAAGCTAATAAGAAATATATTTTATGTGTGAAATATTAATGACATTAATTTCATCACTATTGCCTCAAGACTGATTATCCCATTTTCTCCCATTTCTGGGAACAGTGCAAAAAGACATCTTTGATGTAAATGATAAATGAGTTTAAATGAATTAATAGAAGTTCCAATTCACCTAAGTGCTGTAGATTAGTCTGCAGAAAACACTTGTGCATCAGAAGTGCAAATAGCTGTACTTTCACATGGGCTTTTGTTAAACTCAATTCACCTGCCTAAGGATAAGACAAAAGATTATTTAGATCTTGCTCCTATGAGTGACTTCATGTCTTTCTGCAATATATGGAATGTCTTTGAAGAAACATTTTGCAACTTGAAGCTCAGAGTGAATAAGAAGTTAGCTTTCAAATAAATACAGGAATCATTCATCAGTAGAATCCATCATCTAAGATTTAATAAAATTGGAGGAAGAGAAAGGTATCAGTATACTGAGCATTGATCGGAATGACACAGCAAGACAAAAGTACGCACAAAGTGGGCTACAACATTGTAGCAAAACTCAGTCCTATTACCCATCGGAGGGGATACTGGGCCTCTCCCATGCATAGGGGTCAAGCCCAAGCAAACATCTTTGTACATCTTCATGCAGAGAAACTATGGAAGCTGGAGAGGTCAGGCAGTCATTCTGAAAGGTCCTGACTGCATGCAGTTGCTTAGAGCTATCCAGCAAGTGAAAATATTGGTGAGTGTGTTTTATTTACATGCATTGCTCTGCTTCTGTATGGATTCAGTAAAAGATAAACTCTGAAACATTTTGACTACAGAAAAGGTGATTATAGGAAGACAAGGGAAGCACACTGAGCTTGAAAACAGAGTTTGATAGCATTTATTTTTTTACTCAGCTTCAGCTGAAAATGGAAATGTTCATGTAATATTAATCAGGATAGTAGCTTCTGCTAATACACTAGAAATGTACCTCTGAGGAATGAGTTTTTCTTAAATGTAGCTGTCACTGATGTAATACTAAAGGTCTTTTTAAAATACAAGCATTAAATGCATTCCGTATGAAAATAAATATTTTTCCATTGCCTTTCCTTGATAGCTTTTAAACTTTTGCAGTAACTTCATAGAACACTTGGCTTTTATAAATGTGACTAATCAGAATGACATTTGGTGCTCTTACATTGCTGGTATTTATCGTTCCAGTACAGTAATTTCACCAAAATCTAATTTAATCAGCGTGGACATATATGGAAAAAAAGTCTAGAGGAAATTATTAGTGATGCATAGTCCATCACCCATACTTTAGTTCTCATGTATGCAGGCCCAGATTTGCACTTAAAATATTATTTGAAGTTCTAATGGAATTGCTTTCAATTGCCTTAATGTATTAAGCTATTTTTCTGTGGTCGTAAGTTTACTGATGTCATGTTTTGTGACAACATGTTGTACTTGTCTAAAAAAATTAGGATTAGAATGGCCAAATAGTTCACTTGTATTAAAGTCAGTTTGGTTTGGCAGGTCCATAATTACTATCTGTTTGCAAACAGTTGTAACTTTACCTTAATGAAGTTAAACTTTTTAATCTTTACAACTGGAACACTCAATGCATGTTGAATCTTTGGAAGGCAATATTAGCCAAAATGCATTTGGCTGATGACTGAATTTATTTTTGGGTCTCAGTTTTTCATCTGGAATGTTCTATTTAGCTAATGCCGTAGCATTATTTCAGGGAGAAAAAAGCTAGGGTGTCAAACTCTGTTACAGAACTGCTTATGCCTAACTTAATAAACCTTTACAAAGTTTATATTATATATGAATATACATTCCATATTTTATACAGTATTTTACATGAAGACAGTTTTCAGCAAAAATTACCTTCATGGGTACACTTCAAATGCAAAATCAATTGGTAGAAACTATGATTGCCCATGAAAAAGAAATGCAGTCAATATTTGCAAAATGCACCTGAATTTAAATAGATTTAGACTTAACCATCTGTAATTTTACAGCCAGACTTTCTTCCTCCGAAAGGGCTGAAATGTTTTATCAGTAGGTTTGACAATTTCATCCTATGAGCTTAGAAGTCAGCTTCCATTTCCTGGAAATACTTAATACCATTCATACATATCAGCATGTAAATGTTTTGCCATCTTGAGAATACATTGATGGCTGCTGTCCCTCTGGAGTTGCATGCTGCTGCATAAATTTATCATAGTATTTTGCTTGCCTGCATACTTATTTTGTAGGCTAAATCTAATTGCTCTGGGGGCATATGCACTTTACCAATGACTGTGATAGCAGGAGAACAGGACTTGCTCCACTTTTAACACCTAGCCCTCTGTACAAGATCACTAACCCAGATCTGCCAGCTTGAACCGTTCACGTAACTATTTACTTCAGGCAAAACAAGCTAGTTTAAAGTCTATAAACAGCAGGTCTTTGTTCCTGGTTCATTTTGACTGAAATAATAGAAAGAACATTTTTGGGGTACTATTACTGATATCTAGCCCAGAGAGGGTGATGCTTGCACAGGTAGGATGGATGGAGATGTTTTGCTTTCAGCTTTGGAAAGTATTCTCTCCAGAACGAGTATGAACAAGCAGCACCTATTTGGAGTCTTAAGTGCCTTGCATAAAAAGGAAACTAAGGTAAAGCTAAGACACAACATTGTGTCAGTCATGTTTAAGCAATCCCCACTGACATCAGTGTGGAGTTCTTCACAAGTATTAATGTCATAATTTCACTTTAAAACAAACATTCAGGTCAGGAGTCCTAACATACATTAAATGTTAATAATCTGATTAAAAAGGAGCCTGTGGTTATCTTGCTAAAAATTATTTGTAGGCAAATAAGATGTGTTAAAAGCATAACACTTTTAATGAAATCTGATGATTGGAACAGCTTATAATGCTGTTCCTGGAGTGATAAAATACAAAATAGAATTATTATAACTAACGTGCCCATAAATTTGTATGACAAAGATTATCCCCAACAGTGGGTATAATGAAAAAACACCCAAAAGAACGTAAAGACTTTTTGTTACTTCAGTGGACTAAGTATAGGTTTTGATGTAGCTTTTTTCATTTGTTTTATATTGGTGAAGACAGTGTGAGGGGACTCAGGAGAATACTATAAATGGTGTGATGCCTTTTTGGTCTGGGAAGATTACATGTAGAAGAAATATTATACAGCATATTTTTGTTTATAGGATAGTTTGGACAAATACTGTTGACTGCAAAATTACATTAAATGGCTTTTGAAACTGGATAAGTTTGGATAAGTTGGAAGAATGAGTTGCTGGTGGAAATTTTGCATCTTCAACTTACGATTCTTGTCATCACTCTCTGCTTCTGTGAAGTCCTTGGTTCCACAAAATAGGATCCTATTTGATAGAAGTTCAGTATTTTATTATTCAAAACTAGAAGATTTATAGCGAGGAACAAAAAAATTATTATGAACTTCATAACTTCCCTATGCACCACTGTTGACTGAGTTGGTCTTCCTGTAACCTGTAGATATGATGAGGTGCATGGGGTTTCATTCTGTGTAGCAGTATGATTCAGCTGATGAATATAGCATTGTTCTAGTTAACAGTAAATGTGCACCTCTTTTCCTGAAATACTCTTACCAGACAGTATTTGGTTGATTTTCTTGGTAGGATCAGGCTCTGTGATGGGAGAGCTGATTCATAGCAATATATTGGCTTTTCCATTTAATTGCACTGTCAAACAAACTCACTCTCACAGAAGACATATTAAGAGTCAGTTAGGAAACAATCTATAGAAATCCCTCCATAGAACTGTGCTGCATTATTTATCCAACTGCTCTGCCTAAATGCAAAAATAATTCATATTTAAAAATAAGCTATACAAAAGAAGTTGCATGAAAGTGTTCACCTTGTAATGTTCAACGTTAGAAGAAAAATTTGCCAGAAAATATAATTAGTGTTCAAACTTTAGATGGGCATGACTGGAAATAGGAAAATTACATATACTGCCTTTCAGAATGCTTTTTTTATTTTCTGATTTCAAAGAACTATAAGCAGGCATTTGGAAAAAAAGAAATATCTAAAGGTGTTAAGATACTTATTCCAAAAATCTTTAAATCAAAAAATCTTGAATAATATTTGTCATGACAGATGAAATTTTTTCCATTAAAACTTAGTTGTGACTTCAGAAGCAGCTATTAGGAAAAGAAGATGCATATGTTTTGTTACCTTTTTGATAAACACTGAGCCCTGTCTGTCTTTTCTTCCTCCTCATTATGTGGAAGGAGGAGTAATAGTGATCTGCTGTCAGTCTGTATTGGCACTGTTGTAGCATGCTGTGCTCCATCACAGCTGTGTTTTCCATAAGATAGAATACAATTTCCAGGTTCCTTTCTTTTGCCAGCCAACCTGTCTACCACCTGCTGAAGTGAATTAAAGCAACTGTAGTGTGAACTGAGTTAGCTTTGCATTCACCTTCTGTTCTGCTACTGACTGGATGTGATCACCAAGGTCGTGAATCCCTTACTGGATTTTCAGAATCAGTTTGCTAATAGGAAAGCCAGACACAAGTGTTTAACTGCTCGTTGTGCCTCTGGGAAAAAGAATTTCTGTGTCTTAGGCTCATTTTCATATGGCTTCATTTGAAATGTAGATAACCCTCAGTCCATCAATGCTGATAGACTGACTGTTCCTTCATTCCACATATTAGAAGATATTCATCTACGGAGGAGTGATTCAAATCTGTCCACTAATTAACAGTTTCCTTTTGTATGTAAAACTTGTTTTCTATATTTGTTAAAGAACAAGGGTTTGAATTTTGTGACTAGAAATTAATATATATGTGAAAATCAAGTTAAATCCTGGGTCTGTTGGCAAAGCTCACATTGAATTCCAAGGCCAGCATTTTTTCTCTTTAGCACTTGAATCTTCCATTCTGGAAGTTCTTGTAAGCTTTCATTGAACTTTATATATTTCAATAGGAGACAGAAAAGCATCAGAAAAGTTAAATGTTGTAGGAGTTGTCTTTACATTTTGGGGGAGATAGGTCTGTGCATTTTCATTTATTGGGTGGGAATCGGGTTCCATCTTTCAACTCCTTCTGAATTGTGCAATAACTTGTTTCAGGGAAGATTTACACATACTCATGTATTTTCCTTGAATCATGAGCTATCTAATGCTTCTCAAAGGCTGACAAAAGCTTCTGCCTAGCAGTTGGCATTTCAGAATACAGCTTCTACTTGCAAGGTATAGAATAGATTATTTTATCTCTTATTTTTACAAGAAAACTGGAGGATACCCCCGAAAGCATCTAACCTATGGAGGAAACTGTCTTACCTAACTCTCGGGGGGGAAATAAACATACACACTTATATGCAAATTTAGACAATTATAGACTTCAGTGATCATACTGTTGAAATTAATGCACTAACTGAATTAGCAAAAGCGTGCTGGATCTGTCCCTGAATTAGTGGTTTTCTGCAGTCCTGGGTGATTGAGAACAAATCAAAGAACTAATTAAAAAGTACGGCAAAAAGCAGTCATAATATGCAGGTTCTCAATGGCTGCATGAGTTTAGAAAAAAAAAAAAAGCCATTTACGTTCATCTTGGGCCTTTTTTGTGTAATTGAAGATTAGTTGTGGCCCTTCCACAGGCTCTAAAGCTTTGTGAAGCTCATGAATTAAACTCTCGTAAGTAAAATATCCTCTTGGCTTCCAGTCATGTTCAATGCTTGGACACATTTATTACGGCTACGTATTTTATCTATTGATGTTGATGGGTCAGGGTGCAATTAAGTTTGCTTTTGTAGGAATTTTTGTGGCACCTGAACTCAGCCTTTAGCCTATCATGCTCTTAAGGTCCCTTCAGGTGATCAGGTCATAATCATTGGTGCTGGGGACTGACAAATCAAGAATAATACATACATGTATTAAAAGCAAATCTACTTCTAACAGTCTATCTTGAGAGAGTAAGAGGCCAAGAGTAAGGTGTGTTACTAGCATGGTGCAATTGCAAGCGATGTCATAGCATGCCTGGAGGAAGGAGATGTCTGTAGGCAGCCTCTGCCTATTAATTGAAAGCTTCTCAAGTTTCCTCAGCTGCTGTTGTTACAAAGAGCTCAGTATAAATAAATAAAACCATTTCTCTTTTATTCTATGCATTGCTCAGTGTTAACCATTACTGAGATTAGGAGGAAAATTAGTAAGTAAAGAAAGTTCGTGGTAAATTGTTATGGGAATCACTAGGTTTGTACAGTATACATGATTACATAATTAATATCTATAGTGGAAACACTAGGTCTGGGGCATATATTCCCTTGGCTCATAATTACGCATTTACTCTAATCCTTGAAAGATGGCTGTCCATCAAATCAACCAGAAGAAAAGCAATTAGGTTGATCACGGAATCACCGAGGTTGGAAGGGGCCTCTGGAGATGATCTAATTCAAACCCCCTGCTCAAAGAGGGTCAGCTAGAGCAGGTTGAACAGGGCTGTGTCCAGTCAGGTTCTGAATAACTCCAAGGATGGGAACTGCCAGTCTGGTCTAACGTTTGACCACCCTTGCAATGAACAGGGTTTTTTTGTTTGTTTTACGATCAGATGGAATTTCCCTTATTTCAGCTGTGTCCACTGACCCTTGGCCTTTCACTGGACACCAAGTTTAGTCTGGTTCTATCTTCTTTATTGCTTCCCATCCAGTATTGGGCTCATTGAGCACACCTACCGTTCAGCTCCCCTATTTCTTGTGTCAGGAAGACGTTATTGAGCCCTCCAGGGAATGTTTGTGCCCTGCTGTGTTGCTCCTCTAGCAGATATTCAGGTGGCTACAGTTCCCCTTGAGGACCAGGGCCTGCAAATGTGAGGTTTCTTCCACTTGCCTGAAGGCCTCGTCTGCATCTTCTTTCTAATCAGTCCACAGCAGACACCTACAACAATGTTGCCCATTTTGGTCTATCCTAAACCAGATGGCTGATCATGCTGGTTTTTAAAGATTGTGGTACATGAAAATCTGAATAAAACATTGTAGTGCTAGTCAAAATATCACAGAAGTGATTCAAGGGAAGGGGTTTAATCAGGAAATCAGGATTTGGCTTTATTGGCTATTTAGAAATCAGTCATGTTTTTTTACTTAAGATTTACACTAATATGCTTACGTACTATGTTAAATATTACAAAGCATTGTTAAGAAAGTTGTCGTTGACTTGTCATGCATCGCTCACCTTTGCCATTTGTGAACTAAAATGACCTTTCATTGTCCATAGGATTTAAGTGATAAAGGCAGGTAGAATAATGAGGGGGGGGAAACCCAGCCTTGGAAGTAATCCTCCCAGAAACCTAATCAGTCTTTGAAATTAAAATGAAGAGGGTTTTGCAGTGGATAGTAGTAGATCCTTTCCTCCTACAGAAGCAAGAAGTCAGTAAATTATACTGTGTTAGTGAAGTCTTGGAATGTTAATGGAAAAATTCATTACGTTCAGAAATCAGTCCAGTAGAACTAAGGTTCCTGTCAAACTTGCCACAATGTGTTATATTCTAAATCTTAAACCAAAATTTCACTACTATTAACATAAGTTTTAAGCAATTAGCCTTTGAGTTATTTCCTTGGAGCTAATGCTGATATGACATTCAAGAAATAAGAATTTGGAGCTTACTGTACTCCATATATTTTAGTTACTTCTCACATCCATTGGCCACTGTTGGCTTATTTTAAAACTTAGAGATCTACATATTTTTTTTTCCAAATTTCGATCTCATGTGATACAAAAATGTCATATATGCTCCTAACTGTCATGCAGAAAAAACAATGTGAAAATACAGTTTCAGACCCTGGTTCAAGAAGTCATTTCAGAATTTCCTTCCTTTAAACACAAAAGAAAGATGGGATAAATGAATATCCAAACAGATGCTGCTTTTTCTTCTTTCAGTCTGGTTGACATACTTAAAGCTCAAGGACACAGGACTGGATTTGGATTTAGAGCTTCTTTCACTTTAGAGCCTGTAAATTTCTATTTGTGTGTGACTTTATTCATGTTGTATCACTTGGAATAGTGGGGCTGTCAAGACAGAGAACTATGCCTTTACGACATGTATGTGTTTAAATGTTTTATCGTGTCCATAGTAACATGGGGATGATGTTTGGAAAAGTAGCAAAGCTCTGTAATGGCAAAACAGCCCAGCCAGCCATTATTTTTTCTCTCGTGAAGAAAGTAAAACTGTTGTTGTTGCTTGGTAATTTCAGTCTGGGGTAAATACAAGCAGATACTAATTTAAATATAATACTAATACAATCACAGGACTTACTAAAATTGGATTCTGATATCATAATTTAGGTAGGTAAGGCACTGAGAGCTCCGTATAGCATAAGAGAAATGTGATACGAAACACAGGAGGGGATCTTTGTCGTACTGTAAAGAGCTAAAATATAAGCATTTTCTCATTGCAGCTACAAACCTGAGTCAGAAAAGACTTGGATTCTGTATAAACAAAAATGCTGCAAAATTATAGTAGGCTTACAGTATAACAATAAGGATATAGCTGGGTGTGTGGGGAGGTGTGTGTGTGTGCATATCAAGAGCTTTAAGTGGTTAGTATTTGTTCCTTTGCTCTTAAAAAAAGATATAGATTTCAGTTTGTAACCAGTGGAAAACGCTGCTGAAAAGCATTGCTATATTTTTACCAGACTTACGTTACAACTAGTAAATTGCAGTACAAAGAGTTGAAGGCTGGTGTTTAAATACAAAGTCTGACATTGCTCCTAAGTGAAGACTAGCTTACTCTTCTGATCAACTGCAAATCCCACAATAACTAAAGGACAGAGAAGACACTTAACATAAATCCTGAGCTTCACAGATAATTACTACTTTAAATTCTGAAATTCACCATTTTGGTTTCATGGAAGAAACGGAATTGTTGCTTAGGTTTTGGATAGGTGCCGTCAATTCTGCTGGACGGCATTGGCAAAGCTACCTAGCCAGAGATGGTGAAGTGCTTTTAAAGTGATTCTAAAGCTCAATCTTGCAGTATTTTGCTAGCTCTGATTTAAATATATATATTTGTCTCTATCAAAATTTTGTATTCCAAAGAGCTATAGTACAGTTACAAATGTAAGTAAATAGCAGGTATTACTTAAATGTTTGCCAACAGACTAAAATGATCTGTCAGTGACTGAAACAGCCACTCTGGCTTGAAAGGAAATCAAAATCATGTCATATACTGTTAAGGTTTGTAAGTGGTGTCTATTTTGATCTCTTTTTAAACCTACTGGAAGAGTTCTTGTTTCATTGTGTAAAACTGACTGCAGTTTTGTCCACAGATATTAGATTCAGTTTCAGCCAATACTTATTTCTTAATCCATGCAGAGATACTGAAGTTGATACACCTGTATCAGGATCAAAAAACATTCATTAGCCTTTATTATAACCACAACTGCATCTCTAAACTGATAATTTAAGCTTCAGTTTAAAATGCTAGTGAAAATGAGATTATGCCAGAGAATTCTACTGTAGTCTGCTTTTCTGTCCACTGTTACACTGTTATTTACAGGCTCCTGAGACTCCCTCTCTCTGGATTTATCTTGAAGTATGATTTGCATCTATACAGTGTTCTCCAAGGTCAACATGGAAAGTCCGAAGACTGGATAAAGTGATTTTATGCAGTTCATAAAGATCTATCCCCTGTGTTTATGGTCTTTTGCACTGACTCCCTTGAGTTTTTTTTCCCATTATTTTTACTGCTGTAGGTGTGACGACCATGTTTTATGGGGCTGAACACAATCCAACATCTGAAGTAACAAAAATGGTGCCTAAAAAATCTCTTTATTTAGTCAAGTTATTTCAATCAAAAGATAACACATTTGATTTAGTGAGCTCTAAAACAGCTAAAGGAAATTTAATGTTTTTTTCTTGTATAAATATTAAAACCATGTATTTGGGCTTGTGTTGATGCTGTTTGCTGTATGATGTAAACAATGGAAAGTGATTGCCTAACTAGTGCTTTCCCTAGCTGTGGTCATGAGAAATTTCCTGAAATGAGCTAATAGCTCTAATGAAAGTAATTATAAGAAAATGGTTTTTTAAAAAAAAAAAAAAAATTGAAAATTGTCAGTTAAAAACAAACCCCTCTACCGTTATGTGCCCATCCATAATCATCAGTCCTAAAAGTTATGTATAATTGCTTATAGAAGTTTTCTCATGTTTGTAAAAATCTTATCTTCTAAGACCTGGAATTAAGATGAACAGAATTGATTTAATAGGGGATGGGAAGGAAGACAAAAATCCCAGAATAAATCATGCCCATATCTTTCCTCCTAATCTACAATAGTTGTCCTTTCCTGAAGTTAAGCATAACTGCATAAGTTTCTTCCTCTTCTGTTCTGCAGTCATGCAGTAGTAAAGTGTAATATTCTATCCCTCTTCCACTAGCCCTGCTTTGAAAAGAAACATTGAGCCACCTGCTCGAAAGCAGACTTGACAGAAAGAACCCAAAGCAATTTTCCCTCCACGCATTATGTAGAGCCACCCAGTGCTTCTAAAGAGGTTTGGTTCCTGTGGTGTGACATCCTGATGTCATTGGTTTGCATTAATGGTTTCTTAACGAGGTTGGGATTTCTGAAATTGTAGAGGCTGGGGAAGTAACTCATTCCAGTTTAGAAATGTCTGATCATTGAATGCTATGTTACAGTTACTGTTCTCAATATTTCACAAAATCCCACAGAGATTAATTAGCGTGAAGGATAAGAAAGGACAGAGAAGACTTAGAAAGCTTCCAGCACTGCATTCAGTACTACTGGTTAAAAACATTGTCTTTACCACAAGGGGAATTGATGTAATTTCACTGAATACTAGGTGTTTGTGAAGTCTTTAGGTTGTTTTCTACAGGAGCTGGGCTCTTGCTTAAACAGATAATTAGTTAATGTAATACCTGATGCAACTACTAGTGTAGGTTTGTCAGCTTAGCATCGTTAATATAACTGTTTAAGTAATCCAGCACCCTACAGAATCGTTATTCCTCCTCTTCAGTTCTCTGCCTGAGACTCCCTCAACTGCAGTTCGCTTTAAGGTGCTATGGTATGTAGTAGGGAAAAAGTCCTTTTTCTTCTCATTTCTCAGACACAGACACAGTTAGAGAACTAATCATACTGCTGAAAGGTATTTTCCATGGTTTGAAAACCAGGCTATGGAAGATTCAAACAGCAAATCTAATCTTTCTGATATGACACACACTGAATATGTTGTTATAGCAGATGCATACTTATCCTTTATTTAAATATGTGATTACAGAGGCAAGTTAAGGGCTCTGGTATATTGGCAGTGGAAACCATCAGTATTGTAGAGGACGTCTTAAGTAATACAGTCATGCTTATCTGGAAGGTAGGTATATTACTCCACACCAAGCTTCAGCTTTAGGTCTATGCCCTTGAGTCTCTTGCATTGTTTGTGAACCATGCAGCACACTTCATTAACAAGGTTAACTTCAGAGATTCTGTCTGAGGTTCAGTACATGCTATAGTGAGATATGTCACCAAAGCTTCTTGCTTAGTTTCTGGATCTTAAGTTGCCTCCTCAAAGTTTCTGCAAAACTGAAACCACCACCAGTAATGAGAAGAGAAGGTTTTGCCGGCACTGTCACCAAGTGGGTTAGAGTTCAGGCAAAAACCTAATTTTTTAGTCTGAGTTCCATGACACAAGCTGTGTCACGATACACCTTTTTCACCAGCTGGGGTTCTTTGAGCCAGTGTTTATTCTTGTATAGTTACTCGTTGTCTTATTGTTAACTAAACATTATGTGCATCTTTGTCATATCCTGTTCCGTTGGCCCCTCTTTTGATCTTTTGACCCACTGATGTGTTCTTGTTCCTTTTTTGTTTTGTTCATCTGAAGACTTTTTCAATCTGTGTTCTGTCTTTGTGTGGCTAGGATTTGAAGACAGCAGCCAGGATAATATTGTTTGTGATCTGTATCATAGGAAGAGTTCATGTAATTGTCAGAGGTGGGGGAGGAAAAATTTTTAAAAACATAAATATCCAAATCAATGCCAAAAGAGTCATTTATTATATGCTGGATTTTGGAAACATTGATTTTAGTTGATACATTTCTATTTTTCTCTCAAATATCACTGAGGGTACGCTGGTCCATTGGGCTTCTTGAAGCTAAGTAGGTTGTTGTCCTTTCCATGGCTTTGCTTATGCAAAGAATTGCCTGGCATAAGTAGAATAAAATATGCATTCTTAAATAACAATTTTATTTAGTTGAGGCTATACAATATAATATTATTGATTATGTACTTGTGTTATGGTTATGTATTAATGGTGATCTGTGTTAATGTCTTGAACTTTAACATAAAAATTTCGAATTTTGGTGTTTTAGTTTAAAAACAGTGAGGCTTTAAATTTTTTTTTTTCATTGTAACACCCTGTCCTTGTAATATCCCAAAAGGACAAGTTAAGAATATCAGATGAATTCCCTTCTTGCTGGTAACATATCATGAGACATATAATTGCATTCCAGATGCTATTTAAAATCTGACAGAGATAAATTTAAGTTGTTGGTACATTATAATAATAACAACAGAACTAGAGAGATGTTTAACAAATAAGGTCAAAAAAGTTTCAGAGACTACCCTGAATGGCATCAACATTTTGTCTTACATATGAAGTTTCCCCTTACTGTACTCCTTACTATCTTTCTACTGTTCATTGAAAAACTAACTGTACCTAAAGTACCAGTCACAGAATTCGTGTCAGTGAGACCGTCCGCCGAGTCTAAATACAGGCCACAAAAACAGAGCATACATGTAACTTCACTGAAAGAGCTGTACAGATGCCTTAGTAATGCTGATACTGTAAGATCTTTGCACATTGCTTTCACAGCATCTTGATTGAAGCGTGTGCTGACATGTACTTACTGTCCATCTTCTAGCTTTAATAATTCAACGGTCATTGGTATTAAAGAGAGGAACATTAAAGTGAGTTATTAGTATAGACTGAGGACAACTAAAGGAAATGTGTTTTTAATAAATTTGCTATTCAGAATCACTTATCAGTTTGCTTTCACCAAATGTTATGCTTTCTGTGTTTTCAAAAATTTTTGCAATCAGAAGAAATGTTTGTTTCAGATGTTAAATCTTATTTTATATAAGCAGTGATGCTGAAATACTTGAAAGTAGGTGGCATCTGAATAAAACAGGCAAGAGCTTTTTCTGCAAATTAAATATCTTTAAAAAGAAAAATGTTACAGCTTTACTGTGAAAGCTTTGTTTTTAAAACTTCTGGTACATGGATGCTCTGAATACAGACAATGTGAATACAAACAGAATATTTCCTTGTGAGCACAGACCTGTGAACTTCAGTGAGAGCTGGAAATGGTTTGTTGTTCTCCGCCTCAGATCGGGCCCCTGTACCACACCTCAGGTGTCTCAGTGGGCAGCACCAGTAACACCCCTTGCTTTGCTTTGCTTTAAGTACACCAATATTTATACCCAAGATAGCAAGTGTAAACATACACACTTTACATAATACACATATTTAGTATCTGAATACTAATTCTTTCTCCAACAAATATTCAACTATTTCTATCTAATAAGGTGGTATCCAGAGGAAAGACTGAAATGAGTTATTTTGTGGTGTCTTGTTCCAGGCAGCACACTAGCCTTGGGCACCAATTAAAATTCCCCTCATAGAAGGCAGGGACTGAAACCAATTCAGTGGTGTGTGGCAGGTTACCATAAAGAGTGAAATGCTGAATAAAGGGAGCATTGTTATCTCCTTTCTTTCTTGCTTAGGTTTGAGGGTTTATCAATGAAACTTTTTCGCCTCCAAGATGTTTTTTTTTTTACCTTTTCTCAAAGAAAAAGGTGCTTTTTCCAAAATAAATCTTCCTTTAGATTTAATTATGAATTTTATTGCTAGGGTACTTCAGCCATTTTAACATTCTCAACCTCAATCTCATTGTGTCACAGAGGCACTGAATTATTTTCTCACTTTGTATTTTAGTGAGAGCTAGGATCTAGTTGAAATTGAAATTAGCTGCTGTAGTTCATGGCATTCAATTTTTCTCATTTCTACCTCATCAAAATATGCACCAAGCTGCTTCTTTCAAACTTGCACTTTACTACTTAAAGCATTGATATAAATAGCAATGTAGCTATTTCAGGGATGAAAGGAATGTATAACTTATACGGAAGAGGATGTTTTATCACTGATTTTAAATTCTCTTATGGACATCTGCACCAGGAACTGCTTTGTCCTCTACTGTGAAGTAAAGCGAAACTATTAGTCACCTGATTTGTTTGAATAGCTTATTTTCCTTTCTCCCATGCTCTTACTATCACTACACCTATATTTCTCCCACCTTATTCTTTTACTAATTTTGCTTACTCTATTGCTTTTTTCTTTGTCTATGTTCTCTCCCTTGGAGCCCTCAGCTACCCTGCAGAGCTGGTTCAAAAGCTGCCAATTCAGCAAAGCAAAAAAGCACAAGGCAAGCTAGATCCAATTGTTAATTACAGGATGACTTGTCAGGATTTGTGAAATCCTGCATATGATGAAAGCGAAAATTATACTTAAAATCCAGGTGAAAGCTAGAATGTTCTAAGTAAATTTTCTGTATTTAAACAATAGGAGTCCAGAAATAAATATGAAAATGAGTTGGGATACCTCAAATTCCACTTTTTTTTTTGTTTGCTTCTCCCAGACTAAAATGCCAACCTATAGAGTTAGCCTATGGTTACCTATTGACTTAAGATTTCTTTCCAAATCACTGAAAGTGCAGGGGAAAAATGGTGGTTTTCAAATGTCAAAAATGCATTATTTTTTTTTAACTCTGAAGTATATCTCAGGAATGTTACTGATATTACAGTGTTAAAGGCATATTTAAGAGTATATTTACAGAAAAAGGTAAATGTGTTATAGTATCGAATACTTGTTACATATAATATTAAATTTGGTGAACTGTCTAAAGTATGACTTTTAGAATTAACTACAGCAGGACAATATATAACTGGTCTCACACAGAACACAGACTGGTCAGGGTCGAAGGGACCTCTGGAGACCATCT
>JAVJGI010000064.1:5196684-5209220 GCA_035590275.1 Ibycter americanus
TGGGGTGTCAGCCGCTGCCCCCGGCTCTGTACCACCAGCGACCCTGCTGAGGGCACGCTCTGTCCCCTCGCCCGGGCCAGGGACAGGGAAGTTGATCAGGGCTGGAGCCAGCACTGACCCTAAGGAGCTACAGGCCTCCAGCCAGGCCCTGCGCTGCTGATCCCAGCCCTCTGGGCTCCTTCATTCAGCCAATTCCCAATCCACCCCACTGCCTGCTCATCTAACCCACGCTGCCTGAGCTTACCTACCAGGATATTATGGGAGACAGTGTCAAAAACTTCTTAATCTTTTTTTCGTTGCATCTAGTGGTTGGAAAATTTAGTTTGTGTTAGTGGTTTTGTTTTATTGGTTAGGAAATTTGAAGGTATTACATAGGCTTAAAAGGTGTTATTTTTCTATTTCACAGTAATAAAGGATGATTGATCTTCTCAACAGATGGTTACTGGTAAATCACAGCAGCCTTTACGTAGAAATCTGCTTTCTTCTGAGTTATCTTATTAATCTTTGACAACCTCTTTCCTGTGGGATAGTATGTTGCTACTTCAGTGGTTCCACAGAAGTACAAGCCATGGAATATAGAGTTCTGTGATAATTTTATGTGCTTGAGGGTTAGCTTACAGCAATACAATCCATTCCAAGGAAAGGACAGTGTGTAACTATGAATTGAGAACAAATTAATCCATGGGTCCTTTCTGTTGTACTTTATTTTATGGTAAGAAAAGAATCTATTACTAGCCTACCGAAACAAGTGAAGAAACAGATTGTTTTCATCATAAAATAGGTTTGCTCTATGATCAAAAATACTCTGATTTTTTTTTCCTCTATGCACTGCATGAGGCAGAAAAGAAACAGCTGTGGCACTATTGAGAATAGGGGTCACAGCCATGTAGAGTCAGTACTATTTCTGTGCATTGGAAACAAGAAATGTGTATGGAAGTTGGGGAAAAATGAATCACTGGGATTCTGAATAAATTTAGGTGCCCAGTAACATTGCGGTCTCCTGTAACAGGGCTTTTATAGATTTCTCTGCTTGTGTGCACCTAGTTTTAGTCTCCGTGCCAGTTCAGAATCCCAAAGTGGTCAATCTTGTCAATCTTGCACCTTGCGCAGGGAAGATTATCATCTTTGAGACTCAGTGTATGTAGCAGCTATAATGGGTTACTTTAAAACATCTGTTATGGCATTTTTCTCTTCATTAAAAAAAATATTTTTAACAGTGTAGAACTCTCGCATGATTGCAAGTGGCAGTCTTCTCTGTTCTTTTGTGTTTTGCATCCTTTGCAATTTGCAACAAAAGCTTGCCATTAAGTATCTGTGAAGAGCATACCATCAGAGAAAATGAAGCTTATAATTAAATAGAATGACTAAGTATCTTTTCGGAGTGTCTGTGACTGGATGTAAAGACAGTGTTATCTTTCAAGAGTTGGTGTACTACTTAGTAAACTTATTTGGTGTGCTGGTTTTGCCTGGGGTAGCGCTCGTTTTCTTCACAGTAGCTGGTATGGGCTGTTTTGGATTTGTGCTGGAAACAGCATTGATAACACAGGGACGTTTTCGTTATTGCCGAGCAGCGCTTGCACAGAGCCAAGGGCTTTTCTGCTGCTCACTCCACCCCAGCAGCTAGTGGGCTGGGGGTGCACAAGGAGTTCGGAGGGGATGCAGCTAGGACAGCTGACCCTGACCGACCCAAGGGATATTCCATACCATATGATGTCATGCTCAGCAATAAAACTAGAGGGAATGTTGGCCGGGGGGCTGCTGCTCAGGGACTGCCTGGGCATCGGTTGGTGGTGAGCAATAGTTTTCATTTGCATCACTTGTCTGTCTTGGGGATTATTTCTCTCTCTTTATTATTTTCCTTTTCATTACAATTTATTGTTGTTATTATTACTATTTTATTTCTGTTATTAAACTATTTTTATCTCAACCCATGTATTTTCTCACTTTTACCCTTCTAATTCTCTTCCCCCAATCCTGCTGGGGGAGGAATGAGCGAGCGGCTGTGTAGTGATTAGTTGCTGGCTGGGGTTAAACCATGACACTTGGAATTACCAATGTTAACATAAATTTTCCATACTTGCTTATTTGACTGTAGACAAGCTATATTTTCAAACCAGCCTTTGACTGAAGTAATTAGAATGATTTTTCAGAGTTCACTGAAATACAACTGCAATTTTATGTGAACCTACAGTTATAAAAATTTCACTGGAATAATTTTTAAAGTAATTTGATACCTGTATAAAACTTCCTTTCTACTTGGCAAGAAAAGTAAAATAACCCGAGGTGAAGAAGGTGTTTTCTCCAAATAAATCAGTATAATCAAAAATTGAAATCTTTGACAGGTAAATGTTGTATAAAACTGCTAGTAAATGTTAATTTGTTACCTGTGCTTATATTTAACTTTGTGAAAACGTGTTTGTGGCTGTATTTTTGGTCTGTAATTGCAAATGTGAAGAACCTCCCTTACAGAAAGGAAAATCAATTCTTTCTTAAAGTTCTACCTGCTATACAAAATGTCCTAGTTTTGTCCATGGTAGATGAGGAATGAGCATATCTTTCAGAAAGGAAGAACGTTCAGCAGTTGACCTTCATCATTAGTCATCCATATCTGCTTGGCGCTGCCAACTACCAGAAGAGACATTTCCTGAGTGAAACGTTAGGTAAAATCAGATTAACATTTGTCCCCTCACAACGCATTTAATGCAAGCTGCCTTCTTTAGAAATATAAAAGTATCTGGGAACCCAGTGCACGCTCCTGGTTTCCAAATGAAGATCAACAACAATAAAGTCCTCAAAAGGTCCTTATGACAAGCCCTGCTTCTTTAAAAGGAAATATGTGCTGCTAAGAGTGATCATCTGCTTTTAATGCAAACTGTCACTTTCAGATCTTCTTTTCCTTGAATTTGTAAGTCACAGCAGATCTGTACACCTTCAGAATCAGGGGAGGAGTGACACTATTGCAGCTTTACAACTTTTTACCAGTGGCAGTAAAATTTTTCAAATTTAGGATAAATGGCTCTATTGCTTTTGCAGCAAAATGCAAAAAGCTTTTTCTTATTCTTCAGAGTAAAATAGAAACAACAATTGTAAAATACACAGAAATAATGTGGAATACTTGTTGGCATGTCACCACAAGGAACTGGGTCTGTTTGTTGCTGTGTAGGCATTCCTAGAAGGTACAGAAGCATCAGAGGAATAAGTTGTTTCTGTAATTGCTTACCTATGTGAGACTAAATCCTGCAAGGTTATGAGGTAGATGAGTTTGAAATTCATTGCTATATTTAAAGATCAGTTTTGGTTCCTAATCAAAGTATTAGAGAAATAGGTTTCCTCTAAATTCTATACTATGTAGTAAAAAAACCCCAAACCCCCAAATATCCTGATCTTGAGGGTGGGAAGGTTGTTTTTAATATGTACACTTCACAAAAATTCTCAACATTTCTGGGGCAAAGTCTTTTCTTTAGATGGACTAGTGTTGAAATATTACATGGTTTCGCTTTTGTCAAACTAAGTTTTATCAAGTCAGCTTTCTAACAGAGCTGCCTGATGAAATGTCCTCAAAGGCCCTTTTGAATCTTCCCAAGAGCCCTCCACCTCATACAGAGCACTCATGTTGGCAGCTCTTTTTGAAACACTTGGGAATGGGTATATACTTCTTAGATGTGACAAAACAGCAACAAAACAACACATAGTGACTGTATGGTGAGACACAAACAGAATAGTGTGGGCATGAATTAGGAGAAGGAGCTAGTTTGTCAGGTGAACTAGAGCTTGGTCTCATCTGTACTAGTGTTAGCTCATGTCTTTTCTGAAGAATAAAATGAATCTAATGTTCTTGCATTTTTTTGCTTTGGTTGGTTGGGGGTTTTTTTGCTGGAGAACGCGGTGTTGGGAGCAAATCTACAGGTAGGGAAAGGAAGAGGAAAAAATTAAAAGTTACTGGAAGATGGAATATTTAAAATTTCCAGAAGAGGGGAAGTTTAGTGTCAGAAAGAAGTACAATGTTATAGCTTGTGGAAGAGAGAATAAGAAATAAATAGGATTTGAAACCGCTTAACCAGTTCAATTTGAAGACCTTGATGTTTCAGATGAGGCTGCATACTTAAGCCCAGCCCAGAAATAAACTTCAAAAATTTCCCTCATAGACTCAATCTGAGAAAGTAGTTAAGGTTTCTATCTGAAAGTCATGGTTAGAAAAGAGCTGCCTGGCTTTGGGATGGAAACTTATGGGAGTTTTAGTTTTAGTCCAACCTCCTAAGCTTTGCTGAGAGCTCAGGATTGCCAATCAACTAAGCCTGTGGCCAGTTACTTAGTATTAGAGAACTCTAGGATTTCCTGAATGTGAGAAAACAGTCACAACAGCTCTGGGGTTCCCCTGTGAGTAGTCTACAGTGAGTGTAGGTTCTGGAGTCTGAGCTCCACAGGAGCACCCTGCATAAGGTAGCAAAGAAGTCTGAGTACTTTACACTCTGCCTGCTTCCTCTTAGAAGACATCAAAGGCTATACGCTTTTGCAATTTCTGATGAAAATTTGTTGTTCTAGGTAATTTCCAAGCAGGTTTGTCATGAAATTTAGAGCAGGGATGCTGAGCCAGCAAGAAGAACTGGCTAACTGCTGGGGTGTGGTTGTTCGTTTTTTTTTTTTTCCTTTGGGTTTTTACTTTCTTTAAAAGCAGTAGAAGCAGGGACGAAAAATAAATGCAAGCAGAGGGTATAACACAGTAGTGAACTGCAGAAAACAATCATACAGCTGAATAAGATGAAGTTGCTTTCTTTAAATTCCTTTGTTTAAAGTTCCTTTAAACACTTGAATAAGGCCGGTGTTGCAATCACCATCCCTAGAAACATTTAAAAACCATGCAGATGCGGTGCCTAGGGACATGGTTTAGTGGTGGGCTTGGCAGTGCTGGGTTAACGGTTGGACTTGATGATCTCAAAGGTCTTTTCCATCTTAAATGGTGCTACGGTCACAGACCTGAAGACAAGGGGAATTGTATCCTTCTAGCACTTTTGGTTTTGAGGCATATTAATAGTGTCATATTTGTGTTTGAGTCATGAGCAAAGACCTGTCATTAGCGTAGTTAACAAAACGGGCAACTAGCTCCTATTAGAAGAAAACAACAGTATCCAATTTTTCTAGCATGATCATTTAAAATATACTCAAACAGCACTCTCAACTTGCCTTTCTAAAGTAATTTAACTTTTCTTTTAGCTATCTGTAGTTATGGGGGCATTTTGTAAAAGAATACCATGCTATTCTTCATAACTTTTCCTTAGTAAGACATTGGTTAGACCTTCATAGGCAATGGGGCTTTCGAGTCATATACCTCTTTTTTCTGTTTTCCTTTTTTTCTTTTTTTTCCTATTTTACAGTTTTTTATGCATACGAAAACTGTAGATTCTTACCTCTATGCTGCTTGGTAAAAAGTATGATAGAGGTGTGAGGTTTTTAGTGATCATGTCCTGAAGCATGGCTTTCAATATCAAGTCACAGTATTTCTTGCTTAAAATTTGTGTGCAATTAATATAGGGTTTGGGGCTGGGGTATTTTTTTTGCCTGCTGTTATAACAGAGTTGATCTAAACCTCACTGGAATTAAGGAATTTTTTCATTGACATAATTTTAAGTATGTTTAAGTATGGAATCAGAATTACTTAGACTAGAACTCAAAGTAGTGAATCAATCTGTATTTTTTCAATCTTTCTGAATGTTACTAAATTTTATGGAGTGGGAATTTTAAATAGTTTGTTGTCTTTAAAATAAAGTTTAATTGTTTTGTGTCTTTATCTGGCCAGAATGCCAGAATTGTACTCTTAGGCCAGCAAACTTGTTTTGATGGAAAACTGATTTTTAGCTTGAACCAACTTCAAATGCATATAAAAATACAACTTCTATGTCCATTTTTCTGTTTTAAAATGAGGAAAAGTGGCCTTGCTTGATTAAATAACTTGATAAGCATGTAAGAGAGCATTTTTGGATCTCTGTATAACTTCCAGATTTCAAGTGTCAGGGCTGTAGTATGTCTGTAGGTCATGCCCAGCCCAAAAATCTTCCAGTCACTCACCTGCACATAGATGGTAGAAACACAAGGCAAAGGGAAGCACAACTGTACAGGACAAACAACCTTTTATTCCTTAAAATTGGGAGCCAAAAGTTCCATTGAAAAACACAAAACTCAACTGAATGTCTCCTAAACTATCAACATGCTGGGCCCCATTGCAGCTGCAGTGCATGCGGTGTCTGCTCTTCTACTCCAGCCTAGCTGAGTACATGTTGAAAGGTAAAAAAGCCCAGACAAGGTTAGGCTAAGAAATGTGTAGAAGAGTTTCCTGTCTTTGTGGTTTCAGGGCAAAGATGAAATAGGGGAGAAAAGACAAACGCTCCACCACAACCTGAAAGCAAAATGGTGAGATGTGGTATGGAGGAAACAAGCGTATGGAACGTGGTTTCATTTATTCTGGTTTCTCATCCAAGTCTCAGTTTTCCCATTACTCGTAGCCCTATCAAAGCTTCAACCTAGCTCATAAAATGTAAATGTAATACTAAATTTCCATCTGCTGTCTCTGTGCTGTTAATTATGGTCAGAAATAACTGCAGACATGCAAGATGTGTGCAGTTACATCTGTCCACGTAGCTCAATGTTACAGTCATAGATGATGGAGTGCCTGACAGGACAGCTATCCATGTAGCAGTTCAGCTGTTAGAGCCTTCTTTTCACTTATACTATGCAATTTCTTTTGATTAAGGCAAATACTGATTTCCATGTATTATGCAGGCTCTGTATAAAATTAGGGCCTCTCTATTGACTGTAGTAGATTATGAACGCACGTTATCTACACTTTGTGTTGAAAGATAAACTAGCAGCAAGAGGGATGGTACGTCTATGTAAGCCTAGGAAGCCTCAGTGTCGCTCTCAGCATAGAAAGGTGAGACTATAGCCTCACTGATGTCGCTAAAATATTTCTAATCCAATTAAAGTCTTGATCAACAACAGATTGGGGCTGCTGTACTGTTCTCCAGAGTATGAAGGGTTATGGCTAAATATTTCAGTCTTCTGAAAACTTCAGTTTTTTAGTTTTCTTACATATTTTTGACAGAACAAGGTGGCTGTGCTTCATTTCCCTGTTAGAAGGTAGAGGTTAAACACCTAACTCTTCCTTTCTTTTATTTTGCATACATTATTCTTTCATGACTTGGAATATCATTTGGGATATGCAGATGCTGGAAGAAAAATCAATGATACAGAACACTGGTGTTCTACTTAGAAATTATGTCTCTCTTTGTAAGATCTGCTGACTTCTGCTTTCGTGGTGCTTTCAGAAGCTCCCTTTTCTCTCTGCTGCTGCACCAAATCAATGTCAAAATAGACAGGGTATAGGTTTATAGTCCATTGACTCTGCTCTTTCAGAAGAAATCTTTACTCTGAAGACAAACTCTTGTCCCTACAATACCATTTGGATAAGAAAGCCCTTTAAATTTTTTTCCTGTTGTTCCTGAGTCAGCAACCTGTTTCTTGGGGTCTTTTTTTGAAGGTCTTCCTGAACGGAAAGTCACAGCCTAGGCAGTAGGAGGCTTATGTTAAAAGTAAATGTAAAGCAAACAAGATGTTAACTTTACCAATAGATGATCTCAGAAAAATAAAATCTTATGGGTTTACTATTGAGCCAATAAGGAATAGTATTACCTTTACACATGAACTCAGCTACCTGGTACAGAGAAATTGTATAGCCTTTCTGGGTGAAAAGGTTACTATGAGGGATCTGTAGTGATTTTTTTTTTCTTGTTCTGATAACCTGTGTTCTCTATTTTCTTACTTTATTAACTTATTTCAAATTATACCCTCCTAAGGCACTTTTTTAAATCTTCTCCTTCCAGTAGATGTTTATACACTGCAGACCTTTATGGATGGCTGTCAAGTCACAGGCTTGCTGTCAAACAACCAAACAATCTTTTTCAGTTAAATCCTTAATTGACTTATCCATAATTTTCTCTGTTCTCTTATTATCTGAGTCCAGTTTGCCTATGTTCTGTTGTTAATGATGTCCAAAGATTAAAAAAAAGTCTAACAGTTGCAGGCTCACAAGCTGCAGATTCCTTTTTTTCATGTATTCTGACGGGTCCTGATGAGTGTCTTGAGTGTTGCTCAGGTGGCAAAGAGACACTGAGTTTCTCCAGCCATGCTGGCAAAATCCTCTTGTGATTTGAGTTTTGTTTTTTATCCAGTTGCTTCAGCGTGGCTACACTGCAGCCTGAAGCATAGTGGAAGGCTATACTAGATAATATAGCATCAGGGGATGCTATATAACGTTTTCATGTTTGTGTCTTGGTCTGAATTAAGAGTGAAATTTGCTGGAGGCTCTTGCAATCAACCCTACTTGTTGTGTTTGGTTTTCAGTGTCGTGTTTTAGGAGTGCATGGGTGAGACTCATTTCGGGTGAAATTAAATTGGAAGATGCACTCTGACTGTACTCCACCGTTCAATCATCAGACTAGACAAGAGCCATTATGAAGTAAAACAAGATACTCAAAATGCATATAATGTGGCTGTCAGGTGTCTAGCTAGTACTAGACTATTTTGCTCCACAGGTGTGGTCTTTTAGGGTTTTGCTGTTGCTGAAGTAGACAATGCTGTGTAGCTCATCTAGATCAAGGTGTAAAAAGCATGGCAACATCAACATGATGTGCTGTCTGGGCAAATAAGCTGTGCAGGCTGTATCTATTTCTGTAAGATTTAGCATGCAAATATTTTGATAAGTTTGAGGTTCCTTATTGATCCTATCCATGATATATCAATAAAAGTAGAAATAGCTTATAAATATATTAAAAACTACTACTAAAATATGGTAAATTCTAGTGATGTGAAAATGCTGGCTTTCTCATTCATAAAATATTTTTTTTTTTTAATTGTTATATATTTGACCTTACAGCAACATTCCATTACCTAAAGCGGGCCTACAGGAAAGCTGGAGAGGGAGTTCTTACAAGGGCATGTAGTGACAGGACAAGGGGGAATGGCTTTAAACTGAAAAGAGGGTACATTTTAGATTAGATATTAGGGAGAAATTCTTGACTGTGAGGGTGGTGAGGCACTGGAACAGGTTGCCCAGAGCAGCTGTGGATGCCCCATCCCTGGAAGGGTTCAAGGCCAGGCTGGACAGGGCTTTGAGCAACCTGGTCTAGTGGAAGGTGTCCCTGCCCATGGCAGGGGAGCTGGAACTAGATGGTCCTTAAGATCCCTTGAAACCCAAACCATTCAGTGATCTGTCTAGCCGTTGGTCTAGTCCTTAACTTCTGCCCCTACTTCTAAATACACGTTTGTGCCTGTGAATATCCTCAATAGGTGGTAAAACTGCTTTTAGGAAAGATGGATATTATGCTCATGCATGGAATAGTACCAGCTGAAACATGAACCTACACAATATCTGACATTACCTCTTGAGTTAAGAATTAGGTCTAAGTGAATTCACTTCACTTTTTTCAATTCACTCAACACAAAATTGCAAAATTGAGAGTACTTGAAAAGTTCATCTTTCTCAAACATTAGAGAAGACATTGTATGTCTCCATACCACCATGTGGCATCAAAATGATTCTTAACAGAAGCAAGGAGTTGTCACAGCAACAAAATAAAACATGATATATCAGTTTGTTTGACATCTGCCCAATATTTTGCTTTATGAAGCACTTCATTAGATCTGCTATTGCTGTAAATCTTTTGTGTAACAGTATGTGTAATTTGTTCAAAGTAGTTCACAAATTTATTAATGCATTCCATTCAGAGTGTTCCCTCTGTATCAGTCATAGCAGAGAAATACATGACTTAGTCCAAAGTAATTATTTCGTTTGAAATCAATGTCACTGAACAAGTTGGGAATGTAATTGCAAAGAGAAATGCTTAAAAATGATCTGTCAGGAGATGATTTGGAGCAGTACTGGGCAAATCACAGAAGTGAAGAATCTGGTCTTTTGAAATTTTGATCTACAGCAGCCTCCTTAGCCTGAACCAGTACCACCTTCAGTCTCCTGCATCTGGTCTGAAACAGTTATAGATTGACATTGATTGCATTACACACTGGGAAAGGAAATTTAATTGAAGAGATGGTAAAAGCTGTCCAAATGGACAGTTAGTCTTATGGTAGATGATAATCCTACATGAAGGATTTTTAAGATGCACTTCATAAGCAAGTTGAGACCTCTTCGTACACAAAAGGATGTATAAACAGCAATATTGATCTGCTGAATTACTTTATTTCTATGTAACATTAAGCATGCATAAAAGCCTAGAAAAATTAATTGTCTTGACCTTTCTTATTGTTCTAAAAATTTCTTCTTGACATATTTCACAACTAAAACTGCCTTCAAAATTTTTGATTGAGGTTATTTCAAGGTCTTTATACTTATGAGCCATAAATTAATAGTACATTAATTTGATTTTAAACATTATGAAACAATTTTGTTTGGACCATAGGTGACTTCACTCCCACTTTTGGTGTAGCATGTGGCTAATTATATTGCAGTGATCTCAAAAAGAGATTACCTATCCTATAGATCTTACTTTTGAGCAAAAGAAAGACAGAAGAAAGTTATATATACATTTTTTTAAGCCTTTCCTTTGATATATTTTCTGTGTAATTCTATCTGCTGCATGAAAAGCTTCCTTGATATTTGAAACATCCTTCTGTTTTAGACGTTAGTAGCACGTAACTGGACAAAATGTGGCAATCCACCTGCCAGAAGCAGGAATGTAGATTTCCCATAGGAGAAGCACAGTACCATTTGGCCTAATAAAACGCTCCTCTATGGTTTGGAAAACATAAAATGTTTAAATATGTAGAGGGTCTAGTAAGACTGGTTTTGCTAGTGCATATACAGAAGATCTGAACAAAACTGAGAATTTCTAGTTACCTTGGAGCTTGGAAGAAGGCTTCATGTGCCCTGCATATAGTATCTTTTCTAATATATGTATTTTATTGCTGGAAAACAATAGTATACCTACCAACCTTCATGAAAATGATACATAAAGGCAGCTTAGCTAAGCTGAAGCAACATCTGTATTTGGAAGTTCAGAGCGGTGTATATTGTGAGATTCATGCTAGCAAAGCTTCTAAATGCCTGTTCATTTTTCAGTAACTCTTATAAAGACTGGGACTTTAAAAAGCATTGGTGACTCTTTGTCACACCTTCACTTCTCTCTTTCCTCCCCAATCCTAAAAGACACTAATTTCATGACATTCTCAGCAAATAAAGGAAGAAGGCAGACTGTTCTGTTAAAAATGAGAAAATGTGAAGAATTTGAGAAACAAAATATTAGCACTTAGCTGCAGCAGAAATTCAATTGCAGTGACCTTTTCCAAAAGGAAGCATATACTCAAAGAACTTGTCAGGGTTCATAGGAAGTTATTTTAATTTGCTGAGAAAATGACTATTTTAAAAAGCTCTTTTTTTATTAATGAAATTTCAAACATTCAATTCTTTATCGTGGTTGCTCACTATTCTTTAAGGAAATGCTGCCATGAAACATTAGCAGACCTTCTTACTGCAGTAGATCTTTTTACCAAAGATGTACTAGATAGTTATTGTAGCTTACTGGAAATGTGCCTACTTGGATTCTATAAAATTTTATTAAAAAAATAACAGAATTTCCAATTTATTTTAAGATTTGTCTTTAATCGTCGATGCTAAATATTGTATCATGATATAACATAAGGGTAAAAAATTATTTTTTGAAATAACTTGAGCATGTTTTGCTCAAATAATACAAGAACTTTGGGTTAACTGAGATGAAGCATAACAACCAAATCCAGTCAGTGCCTGAGGTCTCTGTTGGTCACTTGCTGCTGGGTTCAGCCACAGTACATTTCTTCATAGAATAATTTTTTCTACAGAAACCTAATTTCCCACAAAAAAAAAAAAAATTAGAAATATTTTACATATGCTCAAACATGATTTGATGCTGAAGGAGAACAACCTAACAAATATGATCAAGTTTGTGAGAGCAGGAAATGTTCTAGTGCAGTGGGGCTATTTTACAGATCAAACGTGACATGACCATAGCAATTTAGCTTCACAGTCAAAATTATTACCTGTGAAATCTCTCACTTCCCCAGCAAATAAAGGAAACAAGATGAATCCTCTGAATGACAGTGAGGATAGTCAATTTACAGTCAGGATTTCCAAGAGTGAATAATAACTTGAAGTCTTTTGTAGTGGATAAGAAATAAGTCTGAAATAATTATCTGTCAAGAATTGGACTTCTTTCACATTTCCCAGGTTGTATATTGACAGCTAAACATGCCCCTAATTGTTACTTGTTAATGAAAACCTTAGACTGCTCAATTCCTTGCAACTTATAGTGTCTAGTCCTCTCACACTTACTGTGTAGTACCAACAGGAGCCTGCTACAATCATTAGACATTTTTACCTCACGTAATGAATCTACTCAATGTATTTTGTCATTGAGATCTTTCGAGTATCTCTTCAGATCTCTGAGTCATTGTACATCAAACTTTTTGATGACTAAAAAAAAAAAAAAACCCAC
>JAVJGI010000064.1:5209234-5288721 GCA_035590275.1 Ibycter americanus
GCTATTTATTCTACTAAAAATCTCATGGGTAATCTGGGATGTCAAAGGCAGATACTGCCAAATATGCCATTGAAAACAAATGCACTTGGAAGTGCAAATGAGTACGTATAAATGAGATTTTTTGCAGGGTAATTAAGTAGTCAAAGATGCAAATAAACACCTGACTAATTTGATATCACTGAGCTGAATTGTTTGAAAATCCTATTTTCTGCCTATTTGCATCTTTGTCATTAAAAATGTCTACTGTTCTAAATCAGGCATTGCACACTTACTGAAAATTCCCATTGTGTTTATGGAAGTGTAATGTAAGCAGGGAGAGAAGAATGTCAGTCTCCTTCCTGTCCTGAGATAATTTTCCTCAAAATTATTGTCAGTACAAAAACTAATGTTATGCATTCTGTAGAAGAGTGAAATTTCTGTCAGCTCTTGGGAGCAATAAATTATGTACATATCATAATTAGCAACATTAGGTTGTTGCATTATTTATCAGGATAGAAACACTCTCAGTAACTTGACATCCAGGTGTTGTATGTGACGGTGGCTATAAACGGAGTTATGTAACTCAAATCCCCAAGGGAAGGTCGTGACTCGCACTGTCTGAATCAATCTGGAGGAGTTAATTGCTGCAAATATTTGCCAATTAAAGGAAAATGTTCAATCAGAATGTAATTCATAATTAACATTTTCATAAGAAAGATGATGAAAAACTAGTTAGCAACTTACAGCAAAGATCACCTGATAAATGCACCGTAACCAGGCTTCCATTCAAAATCAGCTTTGTACTAGATAGTGCTCGTAGGCTGCATGTTTGGCTGCTAATATGAAAGCGTGTTTTTCATTTATTTGAGTTAATGAAACTTCTACCAAACCTGATTAGTTCAAATATTTGGCTAACTTCAAATTAATGTGGGAGAGAAGCTTTTAATCAAACTCCAGCTGGAGCAAGGAATGGGATACCAGGAAGAGCTGCTTCTGGTTCTGAATTTATTACAGAACTGAAACCCAGTCAGTTGTACTTGTAACAGATCTTTTTTCTCAGTTTACTGTTAGCTTTACCTTCTGAAGGTGGAGCAGTGTCAGACACAAAGTGGCAGCTTTGACTCACCATATGTAAATGTAACTCAGTAGTTTACCAGATTAACTGCCTAATAGGCAGAAATTGCCTATATATTGGGGGTGGTGGAGTGGGGTGGTGTTTTATATGTTTATGCCAGTTCTCAAGTATTTCTACATTTTTCATTATGTGTTACTGTAATTATTGTAATTGCTTGTGGATTATTCGTAAGATAAGATAGGACTTAATTTTCTCAGTAAAAATCCTTTCATGAAGGAAGACAAAACGGTAAATAAAATGAACTCAAGCCTCAGTGGTCCATTAAAATCTGGCAGGTTAGAGGAATGTGTGCGTATATTTATATAAACGACATGTGAGAAGTTGAAGTTGAGGTAACAGTTCAAATGAAAACCTGTTGACATTCACACAATAACAGCATGCTTGCTTATTAATTTTCCTTAAAATGATTGTATTACCTTTGAGTATTGGAAAGCACAGTCAGTTTTGAAGATACATTTACAAATACGAGATAATTAAACTTAAAGCGAATATAAATGCTTGTTAAACAAGATGGAAGAATGACTTTTTGTCACAGCTTGTACAAGCTGCCCTAAACCAAGAAATTATTGTGGATTAAAATTACTACTTTGGAGCAAAGAGACAGAATATAATCTCTCCAAACAGAAAGACCCTTGTGATACCTAGAAATATAAAGCTGTTTTACAAGCTGAGACTTTGTGTTACGAAGACTCTGAAGCCATTTAATTATGAGTTGCAAAGTTTAATTTCTGCTTGGAAGAGGTTAACCCTTTCCCTCTTCCTCTGGCAAAATGAACAAGCAAATTCCTTGAGCTTTAAATCTAGCAAGGGAAACAGCTCAAGGCATTATTGCAAGATTTCAATGTGCCTTACTAGTAGTGTGATGATGCACAAATGGGAAAGTGGGAGGCAAAGGGGAGAGGTTGGATACAAATGTAATTATTTATCCCTGGGACTAATCATACTAGATTACCCTTAGTACTATAGACTATAAATGATTTCTTTCCAGAGCATTTGACAGGCAATTTATAAATCAATACAATGATACAAAGGCTTCTGTGACGGAACCTGCAATTGTACCTTGGGTTACTGTAAAATAATGAAGGCAAGGAATATTTCTGTCTGAAGAGGCTGCTAAGTTATTTTTATCACATTTCACACCCATAGCATAGTCTTAATACCTGATCTGTTGTTCCGGAGCTATTTAAACTTCTGTGTTAGGGAGGTCCTCTGTGTCCTATTAATTCAGGACTATTTGCACACAGGATTCATCAGTGCTGTGTTAGTTATGGTTGACACTGTGAGGCATTCAACCAGCAACAAATGTGTTTGGGCTTGTTTTAGCCAAAATGCTTACCTGTAATAATCCATCTGTCCTTTATAGAAGCCTGTTGAACATTTGAGCAGTCAAATATTGAGGATCTAGTTTAATTCTTAGTGGTTGCAGTATCTTGAAGGTTTGAGAGCTGGAGCTTCACGCTCTTTATTCATTCTGCCAAGGCTCACTTTTCACTATACTTTTGGGAGCACTCTGTATGGAACAAACGTATAGATGGTAATAATTTTTGCAGCTGTAAAATCAACAGCTCAGTAGACTCTCTCAGATAAAAGGAGACTCTGTTTTGACGCGCTCTTCCTTCAAAATGTTGGCTTTTTAGCTGAAGTACCTCATCCCTTCACTACCGTAGGAGTAAAACAAAAGTTCAATCTGTTTTACGTGTACTGAAATGCGTAAATAAATAGACTGGGGGGGAGCATCGGAAATGAATAAAGTCCATATGTATCTGTAACTGCTTCCCTGCCAGTTAGCAGAAAAAAGAAGTCACTTCAAAATGGTCACTTGCAAGGACAGCAGAATCAAATAACGTTTGTTGGTTGTGACTGTTTGACGTGACCGTTAACCCAGGCTGGAAAGACAGAAACAGTTCTGGAAAAGCCTGTACTTGTCTGATATTTAGCATAATTTGGTTTAGCATATTTTAGGGCATGTATTCCAGATGGGTACAGGCACAGAATCTCACAGACACAAAAGCTGGCATCTGCATTGTAGTGACTACTGTCATCTGCCAAAAGCGATGCTTTGTTCTTTCCAACACTGGTGTTTGTGGTGAATGCCTGAGGATTATTTTTTTTTAGGGCCAAAAGTTTCTTGCTTTTTGTGGTTGGAAAGATAATTGGCGTGTGCTATTTGTGAACTCAGAAATCGGAATGTAATATGCTTTCAATTTTATAGCGTGGAGTGATGTGGAAGTCTTACAGCACCTGTAATGTTGTTGCTTTTCATCTTGAGCCATTGACCTAGATTATGTGACTGAAGTAGGCAAAAAGGTTCAGTTTCTTGCCAGCCAGCCCGTAGTGCATGAAACTCAGTTAGCTGACTCACTAAAATGAAAAAAATCTCTAAGTAAAATGAGGGAAAATGTGTGGCTATAAAATTTAAATTAACAAAAGTATGACTATAAAAAAAAGAGAAAGAAAATGTAAGTTGAGCAGTTTAATTTTTCCCTTTCAACAAAATCTATTGATGTTCCTACCCAGAATTATTCAGAAGATATTAAGAATTATTCAGAAGATATTATTATTCAGATTTAAACCACTACATTCCTAAAAATATAGAAAATTTAGGTATATTTTTACAGATTATGGTCTCTACATGCAATTTCTTTTGACATATTTTATTTAATTCTTTGACTTCTATTTCTCTTTGGTTATTCTATACCTTCCACTTGTGTAAAGGACATTTTTCTCGCTTTCGTTGAATCTACAAAAAGCTTTCATAGAATCCATTAATATACAGCTAAACCTTACTTGCGGTCGAAATTTAAAGACACCAGTAACCTCATTTCTAAACATGTCACATCACAACAGCTAATGAATTGTGAAATAAAAGCTAGCAACCAGACAAGACTTCTTCAACAGTTTGTTCAGGTCATGAACTGTCCTACAAATACCAGGGATCCCCTGGAAAGCCCTTGGTGTAACAAAATCGATTTTATTTTATTTTTTCTACCACCATAACTGCATGTCTCTGAGAGGGATCATTCGACAGTCTTTGCATTTGTTTAAAGTTCACATACAAGTAGCTGCATGTACACGTTACTAAAATATCAAGTTGTACATTTGTTCACACATGCTATAATTTATCGTAGTTATTAAGGTGTCATAGTCTGTAGGCAGCTAATCAGGTGTTGATTAACAGAGCTGATGCAGCCCATTAAAAATGATAATAGAAAGGTCTGCAGAAGCAGCGATGGGCAGGTTTTCCTTACAGAACGACAGTGTGAAAGAAAAAATTTCTCCCAGGATTACTGTTTGCCTTCCTAGGAATGGAAATGAAGATATGAAAGTGGCTGGGCTGCACTTTATACAAGGTGCATTCATGGAAAAAATGGGATGTGTAGAGAGAGATGAAGCAAACTTATAATTGCTAGGCTATTAGCCTAGTAAAGAGCAAACTGCCTTTTGGTTCTTGTGATTGACTTACAGCCGGGAGAGCAGAGGGCTGCACTCTGGCTGTTTATCTGCAGTAATAGGCAGCAGAATTAGTCCTCTGGGTTGGCTGTAGTCCTGCTGTCTTGTCAGCAGCTGGCAGGCACTGTGTAATCAATCTTGCGTTTTTCACAACTTCTGCATTCAATTTAGAAAATAAATATGAAAAGAATTAGCATTTCTCTAGCAGATGAAGACTGTAATAAACTGTTATTATTAAGCAACTTCAATAATAAAAAATCATAAACAAGGGAAAAGACATGTACGAATATAGTACAAGCCTATGCATGCCACTGTTTACTCTGCATCTAATGCAGAGGTAGCCTGAATGCTCTTTGTTCATCCTTTTTCTTAATCTTCAATGCAAAAGGGCTTCCTCCAGGAGATCCTTGTGTCCATTATTTGATTTTGGTTCTGAAGGTGACAAGTCTTTTTCAATACATAGAGTAGCTTAACTCATTGAGCTATTCTGCTTGTGGAGTTCGTACCTCTCCAAGTCTTATCTTGGTCCCTACTGATCTGGCTGTTTCAGGGGGAAGTATTTCTCTGAGTTACAGGCATATTGAGCTGCTGCGTTTTGGTAGCCCTGAGCAGTAGACCGGGAAGTTGGATTTTCATCTCTGCTTTACTGTTATCTTGTTATGCAGCACTATTGGCTATTTGTAAGTATTACAGGGAGGCTAATAGCTACCAAAACTTCCATCCCAGGCTGGTGTTCACTGTAAGGACTAATTCACGAGACCAAGCTTGTATTTGGTGTATTGGCAGCCAGAGTAATCCAGCCTGTGGCTATTACATTTTCTACTGTGATGCTCCCCAGTTCCTCCTTCATGAAACCACACCACCTCCATGTTGGGGTGTCCGGTGGTGCTGCACCCCTGGGGCTGCCTGTCAGGGCCTCCTGCTGAACCATGGCTCAGGCTGATGCTGTAGATTTTTAGGTCATGCACTGTATTTCCTAATTTAGAGTGTAAAGAATAGCTCTAACATTGATCTGGGGGAAGAAATACTCCGGTATTTCAAAAACTGGTGGTTTTGTCATCCAGATCTTGTCTGACTGCTCCGTTGCTGTGTCTTTGTTGCCCCTCTGTTGTCTAAGCGCATTATGTCCCATCTCATATCTGATTGACATGAGTTTTTTCGTTTGTTTTGTAGTTAAGCAAAGCTTTAGTGAGTATAGTACAGACATACTGTTTACCTAAACAGAAATCATGAAATTCATGGCCTTTAAAAAGTTGCCTATAAAGCCTAGCTTCATCGAATTAGCATGCCTAAAACTGCTTCACTCCAAGTCTTTTATGTGGATTAGAGATTACTGCTGCTTCAGTACTTGTGTGCAATACATGTAATGTGATATTCTGTCAATAAGATTTAGGTGTCCTTTGTAGAATATACTCTTTTATGCCCCTGAGCTTTAGAAGGTTTCTTCTCTGGAATATCTAACATGACAGGAATGCTTAATTCAAATGACTCATGCAGTTTGCGCCTCATTTTCCTGTATTGCTAACTTTAATTGAAGTATCAATAATATAGGCTATACTTTTAAATTTTCCAATTTCTGGTTGTTTTACTGCATTCACCTAGATTTGTCTAAACAGTAATGCATGTGTCACAACAACAGATATTGGTTCCCAAGTCAACAATTTTTTTCAGCTGTACTCAGAAATGTTATATGCTTTCTAAATAGTCTGGCTCACTTCTAAGGCAGACAAGATTTTATGCAGAGACACATGAGAATTTTTTTAGTGAGGTTTTTAAGTAAGGCTTTTTGTCCCTGCTACCTCATTTGCAGCCACAGTAGTAGCATTACTGTCATAGCTCCAACAAAGGAGCAAATGCAAAGCAATCATTTCACATTATTTCCGGCAATGCAAACATGCCAGAAAGTAATTGTGCCAGTTACAGCCTTTGCTGGAATGTCACCATGAGAGAAAGGACCAAGAGTTTCTTAGTGGTGCTTCAGAATACAAATATATTTTTCTCTTTCCCAGTTATGGGTTTATGGGACAGTATTTTAAGTTACTTCAGTAACTGTTAAATGAGTTGCTAGGAGATAGAATGTGTAGACTGCACCAAGAAATCTCTTTAACGATATCCAAAAAGACTATGGAAAAATCCTTATGTTACCGGTCATTTTTTATTAAGAGGAACTGGCAAAGATTTAAGTTGGTTCTGTAATATGAAGATGGTCATTGAAAAGTAACCATTCCTCTTAAAGAGTATTAATGTCATGAAGGTTCCAGAATAAACTGCATTAGTATAACAGACCTGTTTACACGGAGGAATTTATTTTGATTTTGGCCTACATCAGAATAAAAAAAACCCTTTTTTTTTTCAGTGGAAGCTACAGCCTATGTAAAATGTTTTTTTATTTAGTTGTGGACCAGAAGCAGTAAAGGTACAGTTGCAACTGCTTGAACGTTTATTAGCTTCATGCTCCCTGTGGACTTCATTGGTGGAAAGCAAACCATTTTATGTAAAATTCTGCCTCCACTGACCTCAGTGAGGATGCAGTTTTAACCCCTGTCTTTAGAGCAAGTCTCTCCTTTGACGAGAGTGAAGAACAATGATCAAATCCAAGACTGACTATAGTGTATAGTTTTCTATGCTCTCCCTGTTAGACAAATGGAAGCAGGCCTGTAGAACTATTAATTTGGCACTAGTTCGAGTCTAGAATTAATCTTAATTATACAGTGTAAATCTAGGTAGCTCCACCAAAATCAGTTAAGTAATTGTGAAACAAATGTGAATTGAAACTTACATTTTGAATACATATTAAAAAGGGTTTATATTTCTTTAAATGCTTAATTAACATAATTCTTAGACTTCTTCAAGAAGTGTTATAAGCCAGTATAAAACAATGTTATGGTTGTATTGAATTTGAACCATGCTGTAAGGGATTAAAATGTACAAGATTCCCTGTATTTAAAAAACATTTTGCACATCAATATGTGTAATTAAGATGTATATGCTTCAGTGTTTATGGCTCCAAATTAGACTTCAGAGATTTCTAGTCATAGACTAGTTCTCTCAAACACATACTGAATTAAAATTATTTTGATGTTTTAATAAAATTAATAGGCTTTAAGGTTACAGATTCCAGTGCTATCTGCCAATCTATTCAATAAACTCCTATACTTCTTGAATCAAGCCTTAAAGTTTAGCTTTAGCTATCAAAATCCTTTTTTAAATCCATGATGGTTTGTTTTCACGTACAGTGTTAAGCTGTGATTGTTAAACTTTCTCTGCTACTCTGTCACCAGCTTTTGCTTTTTGACACAGATAGATCTTTCAAGACTGGAAAAAGCAGTTTCTGTTTCCGTGCGGATTATTTATCTCAGCTGCAAGCCCAGAGTGCAAGAAAAGAGAGTGTCCAGTTATTTAAGTAGAAGAATTACTTATACTTAACTGCTGTGAATAAGTATAGTAACTTCTGGTTTTGTTTAGCACTCTGGGGGAGAAGAGTATAGAGTTATGACTTTGCTTTATATATAAAGTCTGCATTTTCATGATTTAAATAGGTTAGATAAAGTGTTCATTTAATTATACACTGCACATATGTGCAGCATTAGTATGTTATTCCTGTTGGGTAGCACTGCATGGATGAAATGACTCTTTCAATCTAATATTTTGTTTTTCTGGCTATTAATATCACTGTAGCACTGTGTGTTCTCTTAGGAAGATAGTATAGGAAGGATAATAGGAATGAGACTGCTATGAAAAGCATACTATTATATATGTTATACCCTTACAAGCTCCAGTAAAAATACTCTTTATAGTAGGCAAAGAATAACAGTCATGGAAAAACTGCTGTAAGAAGTATTTGATTTTGCAAAATACTCTAGCAGGGGTAAGGCTGTGTACAGAATAGACTAATGCTGCTTTCCACTTGAGCCAGACAGGTCATGTAAACAACCTTACACGTAGCAGTTGGGGAGTGGGGAGGGGGAGACCATATGCATTTTGCTGATCTCCTAGAAGGGCTAAAGATTGCAGGACCCCGTTCAGACTACCCATCTTGATACCTCCTCTCCCAGTGGTGCCAAGGCTGATCATGATGATGCCTCACTCCCAGACTCTGATGTTTGCCTATACCTTGAAATGAGCCTTATCTCAGTTCTGCAGCTGATTGAATCCTCCTTGAAGTCATTGATCTGTTTCTTTTGAATTCAGTGGACACCAGATTGGGATCATAAAGAAAGAAGATTAAATAATGAAAAATAGTCTGATGATAAATGAGAATCCCCAGTCTCTGGATTATTGAGGACTTGATGAATCAGTGGGCAAACTATAATAGCACTCAGTGCACATTATTTCTCTTCTTGCTTTAAATACAGAACCAATTTACTACCTATACATTCAACATTTGACATTATGAAATCTAGTTGACTAGATTTGAAGGGAGGCTCAGATTTAAATTTTTTACTTAAGCCTGTCTTTGTGACCTGGATGAAGCATTTCCAATTTTCCTTCAGTTTTTGTAGCTGCAAAATGATGAAATAATTTGCTAGCATAATCTTATTGCACTTAGCTAAGAAACTGTTGTAGGGCTGGAAGCCTGGACCCTTTTCTAAGTGACAGGGGGCCTACAGGGGTATGTACTTGATAGCTTTCATAGAGCAAGTGATCAATCTAAACAGTCCAGCACTGCAGAGGAGAATGCATCAGTGGAGAAACAACAGTAGGTTAAAAGAAGGAATCCATCTGAGACAAACTGAATTCCAAATGAAACTTTTTCTGATTAGGCTATTTCAGATGCCTGGAAATAAAGTACAAAAGCAAAGCACAGAATTTTCCATAAGTACCAGAAGAATTCAAAACTCTGGACACAGACTCTGATTGGCATGATTAAAAAGAAAAATTATGAAAGGTGGGACTACGGAATTCACTAGCTGTAAATGTCTGAAATGGCAAATTTCACATGGGCAACATAAAAATAAATTGTAAGTCAGCTCTGGGAGCTCTTTAACTAAAATGGGACTCTGATTGAAAAGATTTCTTTTTTTCCTAAGCATGTAGGGAATGGCAAGAAAATGGGTCTCTCTTTGCGGGGGGTAGGGTGGAGGCGCGTAGTTGTTTATTTAATTGCAAGTCAGCAAGAGAAGGAAATGAACCTCCATAGACCAAAAGTATGCTTTCCAATGCATCATGTTATTTTTGTCAGGTTTGCAGACTTTTTAAAATACAGCATGGCAGGAATTTCATAGCTATTCCTCCCCTGAACATTCTGGTAGAAAGACTGATAACAGATTAAAAGCAGAACACTGGATTTTTGCTGCAATTACCATCTGAACTTATTCTAATATTGTTAACAGGCATTTGATTTGGAATGTCTTTTTTTTCTTCTTTCCTCTCAAGAGTTAATGCAGCTGTCCCTGATTTTGGCTGTTGCTTCTGATAATAGCTCTTAGCTTCTAAGCTGATTTTAAAAGAAACTGTCCATCATTTCCTTCACTTAGAGCCCTAATGCGGGACACAGTTGTTCACCATAAAGGCATAGCATAGAATAATGCTGTGACAGGACTTTGGAAGAATTTAAATGTAATAACTGTAAACTAAAACTGTAAAGCTAAACTGCAAAATCATCTCCTTCATCATAGTCACGCTGTCCTGTGTTTTCTAGCTGGAGAGCTTGTGTGACTTGTTATGTACTGTAGACCTACATACATAAGGTTTACAATATTTTAGTGTGTTATGAAGTAATCAAGTTCACCTTTTCATTCCTAAGTTATTGTTTAAAGGTGTTTGAGTCTGAAGGTTTACAAAAGCCAATAAAAAGACAGCTACATACATACATACAATGTACCAAAAAATAGACATATAGAATAGATGAAACCATTACAAAGAAACATTAATTAAAGCAGGTAGCATTGAAAGCATGCAACAGGAATTGTGCATGCCAGCAAACCAAAAGTAAAAACAAACAATTCTTGAAAAAATAGTGTATAAGTCTTGGAAGCATAATGACTTTGCTTTCATAATAGAGAATAACGCCAGGGGACAATGACAAGAAATATAATTATCAATTTTGGTTATTAAGAGTCAGTAGACACTGTTTCAACTGTGTCTCAAGGTGACAAAGGAAAGCATGATTCATGAGTGAAAACACAACTCCACGAAAATTTCGCAGGATCCTTTGCTCTTAACCCCCCATTTGAAAAAATGTACTGTTCTCTGAAAGAGGGGGAAAAATATAATTTGCTTTGGGTTTTTTGACAGGGCTTTTATAAATGCATTAGTTAATAAATTGTGATACCAGTTCTGAAGTCAGGTTTTGTACACGAAGATATTTCTACATATATGGCACATTTGAGAATGGCATGATGAAATGGCTCAGAAGCTCTGATACCTGATGTACCTGTTATGGTACATGGTGGCATATATTTGAAGAAACATGTTTTATATGTTTATGTATTTAGAGAAAAATGCTGGCTGTTCATGGAGCTCTTACGAGAAATCAGGCCTGAAAACTTTTGTCTTTCAGTCTGTGTCTCAAGTGGTCTTAATACAGAGGAACAGTGAGTATGATAATTCGGTAAGAGAGCAATCTCCTGTGGCAATTTTCTGTTGAGTGACATGTGAGACACCAGGCTTAGCCACCAAAATGGATGGAGCCATAATTTTATCTCCACAGTCATATAGTGGGGGGGTGGGGAGGAGAATTCTGACTGTTTACTATTTTCTGCCTTCTGAAAGCTCAATAATCATATTTTGAATACCTGAGATAGAGAAGGAGAAAAGTCCAGGATTACTTCTAACAGCTAGACATGGAGTCTGCAGACATTAACAGCTGACACTTTTTCCTTTGACATTCTTATTTAGGGCTAACATAAATCTTAAAAAATGCCAAATGCAATTAAAAATTTAATTCTGTTTATATTAGCTGTCTATGCTGAGTATGGGCATAGTTGAGATTACTGACAAAGGCTAGGGAAATTTAAAGTGCCAAGGACAGCTGGTGAACACTGAAGAAAGTGGAAAAGGCCAAAAAACACTGATGGTCGCAAAGGTCCACTAAATATCAGAGGACTGGAAACAGCTGCAGTGGGAGGAGAGCTGGGTTGTGCTCTGTCCAAGAAGCAGGTGGTGTCAGGAGGAACATGTGTGAGTTGTATGAATGGGAAGCTTGGGAGGGGTTTTCAGAGTGCCCTGAAGCCTTTCAATACTATGTTGTTAATCCAGACGACAAAACTCTAAACAAAGCCGGTTTATCACTAATAAAAATAAAGTGCATCTTACTAAAGAGAGGAGAAAACTACATGTATAGGACTACCAAGATACCCTTGTTTTGCTTAGTGCTGTGCCTTGCAAATATTGTGTAGCCAGCTTGCTATCTTTGGAAGTTCATGTCGGGGTCAACAAAGAGAAATTCAATCTTTTTCTATGAGTCAAACAGTAACTATAAACAAGAAATTAGTAAGCTCTATATACCAATATTCGATTCCACATTCTGAGAGAAAAATCTGATAATAAGGCCCATTAAATTCTGTGACATACCAATAATATACTAGGATAGTTTAATTTAAAATTCTCCTGGCGTCAGTTCTTCTAAGTATGTGTATTTCTGTATCATGCAAATAGTTTTTCTTTAGAGCACAAGTTGGATTAATATCTACTGTTCAGATTAATTGTCATATTACTATCAATAATATTGGACTGACTTCCCAAGATACTTTCACACTTAAAAGTTTTAATAGTATAGCAGGGTTTTAGTCCAGATTTATCACTCACATTCTTGAACCTGTGAAGGAACATGAAAATAGCATTGATTCTAAGTGGTTAGAAGAGACTGGTTAGTGATTTAATACAGCTTCATTTAGCTTTAGTTAGAGGGACTACACACTACTTGCAACATATTCTTAGAAGAAAAAGCAGAACTTTCAGAATTCCAAAATGCAAGTGTCTTTTTAAGTTGCATTGCAAGAAAAGACAAATAAATCCCACTCCAAATGCCTACCTTACACGGAGGCTCCTAAACTGAGTCTTCACTATCTAATGTCAGAAATGTCTGTACCTGTCTCTAGCTCTGCAATTCAATGTGGTAAGGCTGTGTAAAGATGTTTATCTCTCTGGATAATTTTCTTGCACATCTTTTGCATTGGAAATTTGAAAGATTTTTATTAGCTGCATATTCAGACCCTTGTCTGCGCTGTTACTAGTTGCCCTGAAGTGGTCATGAGACACAAGTAAGTCTGGATAGCTTGGTCATTCTGCATCTGTTTGCTTTGTTACAGTTGTCAGAAATGACCAGGCAGGGATGTCCAGTCTTTCCCTGCATATTGGGAGACCTTACTTTTCAGATTTAAATGAAATTGCAACAGGATGCAGAGATGTTTCTTTGCAAAGCATGCAGCGTAAGCTCGTGCTGTGCTGTTGGTTAGGTAAATGTGCACTGGTCTTTACTGGCTTGCACAGTACATAAAATTTCTTTATGAATCATGATTCAAGATCTTTATTTTAAAGCTTAATACTTAAGTGAAGGTACAAACCATCGGAAGGAGTTTCCATTTCTTCAAGTGAAGGTTGCTAACTTGATCATGATTTACTTGGACCAAACTGCAGTTAAGTAATAATGCATTTTAATGTGCATTATTACATGTGCAAATGCTTTTAGAACAAATGCTACAGCTATTTTAACAAAAAATAATTGTTCTGCCATGGTGACTGCTTAATAATTAATATCAGGAATGTATTAAATGAATATTAAGGCTTTAAGATATCTGAGGAGTTTAGATATGTTAATGTGGTATGGGACTGCTGTATATATGTATGCCATCTCTCTGGGATCCAACTGTTTAGATTACACAAGCAATCCATTGAAAGCTTAAATTAGAAGCTATCTGTAAAACCTCTTAGTTTTCAATTACAAGGCAGAAACTACAATTTCAGTAGTCTGTAAAGCTTTAAAAGATAGTCTTCTGTTCAGTAATAAACGTTGACAGTGTTTTGTGATACAAGTTAGTATGTCTAAAAAGAGATGACAGTACCCTCAAGGACAGCCTTGCAAATACCTGTCATTAGAGGTAGATGAAATTGGAATTTTCCTTTTATCATATATTGCTAGTATTTCCACACCCCGCAAAAGTGATTTTCAGCTATTCAGACATGTGCTCAACATATAGGTTGGCACTAGAATTTGATGTCAGATATGATTAAAGTCACAAACTATCCAACAGTGGAAACTGGAAGAAGAAATTTTTTTTTTTTTTTTTACAAAGTGCCATCTCTCTGAATTAGGGTGGCGTTTCTATGTATAGCGGCAGGAGTCAAAGGATGGGAGAGGGTACAGTGTCATAAAAACACTGTACTGTTCAGATAAAGTTGTATCTTAGCTGCAGTAAGTGATGTTTTGGAAAAAGATTTTTGCCATGTTTTCATGTACACTGCATACACATGATTATGCTTGCATGTGAATTTCATTTTTACTTAGGGGTAATTTTATTTTAGTTTAAGCACAGATGAATTTTAAACCCAATTTAAGCAATATTTATTTCAACTTAAGATTATTTGTTTTTAAAAAAAGACATTAGGGGGAAAAAAACCACCTGTATATTAAAATCAAACACAGTTACGTGGTAAAATGCAAAAGATTTAAAAACCAAACCACCACCTTAAGATAATTTTTTTAAAGAATAAATTCTATGTTCAAATCATGAATTATTCTTAACTTTTTTAAACCTATACCAAAACGCCAAGGGAGTAGTCAAATAATGAATTCCAAGAGAGGTATCTAACAATATCAGAAATCTAGTTTAGCACGGAAAAAACTTGTAGTATACAAACAGTGATTTTATCATACCTATTATTTACCACAATTTATTTTTGATGATGAGGACCAGCTTCCCAAGAAAGCAGCAGTTGGCCTTGAATTCCTCCTTAGATTTAATTGTATAATAACATTAATCTCACAAATGTGTTGCCCTGTAAATCGCTGCCAACCTAGCAACACTGTTTATGCTTTCATGAGGATAAATTAAGTGAAACCTTTTCCATTCATTCATTCTTTTTGTCTTGTTTTGTAATCATAAGGTTTTGGATGAAAGAATGTTATCTGCGTATCACTGTAGAAAATACTCAAACCTTTAAATACTAAACAATGTACAACAGTCTTAACATTTTATTTCAGCAAAACCCCAAGATAATCCTATGGAATCTTATTCCATTTATAGACTGCCTTAGATTTTCAGTAGTATTTGTCCACTATTTTTCCCTGTCTTTCCCTATAACATATTAATTTCTTAATACAAGATTTAAGTGAGTGTTGTAAGGTATGGATGGCTGGTATATGACTAATAGTATTTAATAACACTTGTGAGAATGACTAAATGTTGACTGAAAATATTTCTGTGCACTGGAACTGCAGTGAAATTGCTGTGCCGAGAAAATAGCTGTTGAATCAGAATGCTGCTCAAGGAAAGAGAATGATTTGTTTCATTCATTAGGGTCACTAGGCAAATTAGCTACAGCTTTTCCTTCAGACTGATACAAACAACTATATCAAATGCAGAAGGGTGCTGATAGAATGAGGAAGTGATTTGAAATATTAATTCTGTGGAAGCCTGTGTCAATATTCTATGCAGGTGAAATTATCCTAGTGTAGCATGATGGATGCTCAGCTGTAATAAATAGTCAGTCCTTCACATCAGTCAGTCTTTTCATGTATGTCTGCACATTTGTACCTTTCTTCCCAAGTCCTTCCAATTCTTCTGAAAGTCAGCAAGGAGCTAAAATAGAATACCCTCTTAACTGAACAATTTTAAACATGGGTGCTTGAATCTGGCCGATTAACTGCATACTCATACTTGTTCCCACAGATTGCTACCATTTTCATGCAGAACAGGACTCTGCTCTTAAAGCTTTCTGAGGCAATATGTCAAAATGGAAGCTATAATGCCTGCAGAAGGTAGCAGATGCGCTGTGGCCAGTGGCTACAGAAGCATTGCCACTTCCACTTAGCTTCCTGCGGCTCCCTCTTCTACACAATTATACCTCAGCCCAGATGAACGATATTACAGCTCGCCGTGTTTAGTAGTCCCAGGATCACACAAGAGTCAGTGTCTGAGTCGGTCCTGGTTTCCGATTTGCTGCTGGAATGAGCGAGCCAGATGATTGCACTTGCAATGACAGTTTTGTGATATGTACAGACATTTACTGCTCATCAGCATCGGGGATGAGGCTATCGGGCTCACTCACAGGAGCCATCAAGCCGTCAGCTGATAGCAATAGCTTTCGGTGGTAATTGACCAAGGCTAGAACATAAGTCTTTCATCTCTAAACTAGCTTCCTTGAGTAGTCCTTAGAAAAGGCTGCTAAACTAATTTCTGGTTTTCCTCTGTAAATAAAGAAAATATACAATTGGGATCCAGACCATATCAGCGTAATTCTATGGATTTCACTTGTTCATAACTGTTGCAAGGCATTATCTATAATTTTTTTCCACCTTTTTATCTCAAAATCTGGGGTTTTTTCTAGTTGGATGATCTATAGATAGGCTATAGATCTTTATTAAATATGAAACCCCACTTGAATTCCCTTCACTTATGTGGTTAGGTAGAGATTGCATAGCTGTGATTTATTATATCAGTTTATGGAAAAAAGAAATATAGCCTCAAAAACCACCATCTTTAAATTGCTGAAATGCCTTTCCAGTGAGAAACTACCACCTGCAAGCAAACAGATCACGCGTCAAACTGGTGGTATAATGTAGTCATTTGATAGGGTCTGCATGAAAGTTTTCAGAAGGTGCTGTGAGGATACTTTTCTTTCTAAAAAGCTGGCAAAGTTCTGAGAAGGCTCCTTAGTTCTCTTATTCTGTTAGAAGGCTATAAGCTGGATATGGTCAAAACATATCTTTATGTAAACATTTAAATTTAATTCGAAGTCGATCCAGATTTAAGAGGTCTCAGCAGGCTGACATTAAGGCATTTCAATGTGTAACAGGTAAGGAGAGCAAACTTACCCACTGGCTGTCTCTATGTACCGTATACTCTTTAATAACCAAGCACCTATGCATCTGTTTTAGATGGTGGCAGGTTTCGCATGCATGTAAAAAATTATCCAGCTAACATCGTGTTGTCTCAGATAGCAGCGAGTAGCTGGTTCACAAAGCTGCTTACAGAACAAGGAAGCACAGGAGTGTGCTCCTTCCTGAATGTCTCCCCAGCATTCTGCAAAGGAGAGCATTCCCCTCCCAAAAAAGAGTCTCTGTTTAAGTCTTAGGTATATTTTACTTCTATCAATATCTCTCTGTGTTTTTTAAAGCCAAAAGGCCTTCACAAAGTTTCATAGCACAAGTTTAAAATTCTGTATATTTGCCCTATAAAAAGTTATTTACTTTTCTTTGTTTTAAATTTCATAATAAACACTTGATAGCCTTTTAGTATTTAATAACCTGGAAAACCACGAGCATTAGTTCTTTATTTACCTCCACACCTTTTGTACATTAGCATATAATGACTCAATGTTCTTGTTTTGTTTTACACTCATGAAGTGTAATTTCATGAATGTGGTGTATCAGTAATGACCAATAAGACATTACCTACCTGAAGAGTAAGCTTTTAACCAACTTTCCTGCTCTTAAGTACACATGATGAAAACCGTGGTTTCAGCCATAACAGCTGTTTAGAGTTACCAGAAACAGATTGATTTACATAATAATCTTTTGGATTATTATGCTTTTGGAAACATTAGTAATGTGGGCTTCTATCTACTGGAAATGTTCGCTTAACATTGTCCTGCTTTCCCTGCAGCCAAACAGGAGACAAGACAGCTTCACCAACTATTTTACCAGGACCAGTATTTTATCCTATTTGCCTCTGTGTAATCCTTGATAGCATACTGACGCTGAAGCAGATAAGTTTTGTAGGATAACCACAGTGCAGGTATAGAAGACATCATTGCCCAAAAACTATTACAATTTTTTTATCTAAAACACAACATTTCAAGTGAAAGATTTTGGTACATGAAACAGGGCCACCTTTTTCTGATACATGATAAAGTTTTGCAATATATAATGCATCCAATAGTGTATCTGTAAAGTAGGTACATATGAGCAATTCGTGGTCTGAACAATGTAAGTTGTTGGCGTCAAGGCTTTCTGTTCTACACGTAAGGCAAAAAGCAAAACTTGGAGACAAGTTGCCCCTTAGCCCTTGAAAATATAGAAATCAAATCTGATCCCTTGAAAGTAAGCTACATTTTTATTTATGTTTTGACTGCACAAGTGTGGTAGAGAAGAATTCATCAAGAATGTTTCATGTGATGGAAATACCAGAGTGGCACCCTATTTTTTAATTAGTTCTTTTTACTAGTTGTATTTGGTAACGAAGAGAAAAAGGTGGGCTGAATCAACATCTTGGAGGTATTCTTTAGCAAAGTAAGAACTACTGTAATGAGGTATTGAAATGGTATGATGATATGCTAGCATGTGCTGCTGAGTTATCTGGCTATAATAAAGGTGTCAAAAGCAGAACGCACATTAACCCATAATTCCCAAGATAATTTTGTTCACTGGAATTTAGACTCCATGAGAAAATGCAACAGGAACTTATAAGGCAATGCACCATTAACAGCTTTTATAATGTTTTTATTTACGGATTGATTTTGTTCAAAAGCATATATTTTTTTGAAGTAAGTATGGTGGACAGAAATAAAGCATGGCTCCAGGGATTCATAATGGGATATTCAATGAATATTTTAGTGCTGCATTGTAGACTTGGACGCTGTCCCCACTAGTAATATTTCAATGTGACGTGACAGCTGTCTGGTTGCTTATGTGATTCCCCTTTCTGAAGGATTTAACTTTACTCAGGTTTTTCATCTCCTAGATATGTCTTTGCCTGGGGGGTGCAGATGGAGTGATTTTTCTTTCTTGATCTCACATCTGTAATAAGAAATTGAAAACCACCAACACTGGGGATTGGGAGACTTGCTCAAAGTTGAGTTCTGCAAGTTACTGTTTAGGACAGTACTATGAAATGGAAAATTTCAGCTCTGATTCTCTTGGACTAAGGGCCGAGTTCTTTACAGATCATCATCTCAAAAAGAGCTCTTAAAACTACTCAGCTACCGGGGAAAAACATAACTGACACCACTCCTGATGATTTTGAAAACCCAACCCTGATTATTATTTTTTTTCCACTAAAACAAATCAGTGAAAATAGTTTCAAGCTCTCTCAGTTCTAATTATTATTCACTCTGTAACCTTTTCAGTCTGTTGGAGCACAGTCTGCTTTCTATTTGTGCCGAAAGGCGAGTATCCTCCCCCTGAAACTGTTTTGTTGTTAGAAATGGAATTGTGTGGAATCAATTATTTTTCAACATAACTAATGAATCACAATCAGTTCCTCTCCTATGAACTGTAATTTTACCAGGAAAGCAACAGTTTTCAGCTGCATTTAGTTACCTTGAATTCAGTTGGCATCTTTCATCATAGAAATTCATACTACCTGTTGGTGCATAAAAGCTCTTTCTTGAGATTGGGTTTGGATACTCACTCTAAACCGGGCAACAGCTATTTACGCTTCGGGTAATGTTTGCTGCATTTGGTACAAGTCTTCAAGTTTCTTCACAATACAGTAACCTGGCAACTCAAATTGCGATTCCTGAAATTGATAGTCAGTTTTGAAAGCATTCCTTCATATTATTTTTCACCAGTTGCCTCAGTGAAGGGGAAGCATTAAACCATATACTGAAGTTCTCTGCCTGAATCTGTTAGTAACTTTGTGAATCTTCTATCAGGAAGTGTTTAAAATATAATTCCCTCAATTGGCCAGGTCACTTAAGGAAATGTTTTTAGTCTTGGAATCAACATCAATATTTTCAGATAAAAAAATGAGCCAAATGGGCACTTGGCATCTCTACTACTGTCCAGTCATAAAAGATTTTGTACTGTCACTGCTTTCAGTAGCAATTTAGGATTGAACTGTTGCCATTTAGACTATATTATGACATTTACAGAATCAAAACACACTGAGTCTGAGTTGTCCTCAACACCTCAATAATTAAGACTCAGAATTAAGAAATGTTTGACTCTGATACAAATCTTATTTTATCTATTCTGATGGTGTAAGCCAGACAAGTAACTCTTACAGAATTAAGCAGGGTGAGTAATCATTGAGTTCTTTGATTATAGAAGTACGTAAGTTGGTAAGAGTATCAAGATAACTGAATCAACTGTTGAATGTTTCATTGATTTTAATGCTTATACGTATGTGACTGCAAACTTGGACTTTGGTTAGCTTTCTCGCTAATCTGCCTACTAACCTATGCATTCCCTGTCTATCATTGTATTACATTAATGTTTATTATTAAGTCTCTTTTCACTTACATGCTTTGAATATGGGGAGGTCACACACTCCTGATTTTTCTTTCTGATTTACAGAACAATTCTTGAAGACTTGGCAGAATTGTCTGGTTGTATTTATATCTTCATCTACTGGTGCTTGAAAGCACCTAATAAAGTAACTAAACTATGAAATAGTGCTGGCTGATCTCAGGAACGCGTGATAGGGACTTCACAAGGACAGGGAGTGAAAAGTGTCTCAGGATCAATGGTGTCATTTCAAATGAAGTCAGAATGTTTTCTTCTTTTCATATGAGATCAATTACAGTGACAAACTTCTTTCTGTTGATTGCAGTGAACACTGATTCATCTTTTATTTAGCTACAAAATTAGTGGCTTATAAAAAAAACCACCAACATGAATCTGAAGAAGTACCCCACTTAAAATAGTGATTTACTTCAGATACTTAGAGGTATAATTAAGCCTCCTCTGGATGCGGACAATAGCAAGTTAAGTGTTCACATTTATCAACTAAATTTGTACTATTATCTCAACAGTTAATATGTATGGGGAGTTGCTTTTGTCATTATCACTGTTCTAATAGCCTTTCAGGGAGATTAACTGTTAAAGTAAATCTGGTGTCAATAAACAGCCTGTAGGAATTTCTTCACTTACGTTGTTTTCTGTTTAGACAGCAGATATATTTGCAGTAGGAGCTTAAAGTCTCATTTTATAAGGGTTTTGGTCTTATTCTGAAACTTCCTTAGGAAAAAAAAACCAACAACCTTTTCTGGCATTACTGCCTGTGTGCTTTAGGATATGATTAAACTAATGTGTCCAATCCATTTCACCTTAAGTACCCCATTGTGTGGAATGCATAGAAGCAATGAACTGTGCCCTAGGCCACTTACAGGATTTTCTTCTAGAAGATAGTCAAAGCTCTATCTTTTATAAATAGCATAGAGTCTTCAGAGAGGTCTTTGGTGAATGATTTAACGTATTCATACAGTTACTATTTAAAAAAAAAAATAGTGTGCATTCAGCAGGATATAATGGTGAAGAGTAGGGAATAGTCACTACTGTGACCTTTACTGCTCTTGTTAGGAGCAGTAGTTACGTTTCATGCTTTTATTGCTGGTTTTGCATATGCCTAGTCCTTTGTACAGGACTGTGTACAAGCGAGCGAAATACACTGTCATTTGGCAGGATAAGATTCCTGGTGGTCTCTACAGTTGGTGTCATTTAAGGATCAGCTGTGCTGAGATTTGTATGCTTTCTTTTTTTTGCATGTTTTGGGGGAGCTGTTGTCTATCTTTTTTTGCTTGACAGATTTTGGATTTTTTCTGAATATATATCTTGTTTATGATGCTCATTCCAATAGCATACCAGGGAGGCTCTATCTCTCTTTTTCCTCATGTGTAGCTAGCTACATGCAGCTGAGAGTCAGGATGGGAACTGTGAATGGAACTTAATTTTAATAATTAGTTGTATAGTTATTTAATTAATTACTTTTTAAAATCTAACTTAGTGTTTTAATATCAGGGGGGAATAGAGAAACTCCTGAAATTAATCGCTTATTCACAAACTTTTTAACTTGTGTAATATTTGGACTGTTGAAATAGGATTTTTTTTTGAGTGGCCTTGTGAGATCGTGTGAAACTTACAATTTTGTGTTGTAATTGCCTGTGGTATTATCTCAGCCCTTGAAAATATAGAAACCTTTGCTTTCTTTTTAAGTTTTGTTTCGTTAAGTTTTGCTGTTGAGTTTTTTGTTTTGTTAGGTGCTTTTCAAGGCTGAATCCTTTTCTGCCTGGGATGGACAAAAGTTAGTCTGCCTTTTATTACCCCTCAGTTTTGATGGCTGTAATGATCTCATTTCATTTCTATCATTCTGTTGCTTTATCTTCCTGTGTTCTACGTTTTTTCTGAACTTCCTAAAGTAGGAACAAATTGACAGCCATACAATTGTACGACGTTATACAGAGGGGACTTCTAGCTTTTAGGATGTAACCAACTATTTTAATTCTTGCCATTTTAATTATGATCTTGTGGTATTGGTGTGTTGCATCATGAGCAGGCAAAATGCCACTGTAATATCAGATGCCTATGATATGATACAGGATAAAAATCACAGCGTAAAGAAAGTCAAATACATACCTATCCTGAACATGTTTGCTTCTGGTTAACATAAGCATGTAACTACCATGCTGTCAACTGTTCTGATAAAAATGCTATGTAGAATATTTGAACTCTGCTGAATTCTGTGATTCATTGTTGTAGGATTATGCCCATATACTGCAACGCTGTATATTGTTCTGACAAAATGGAGGAAAATTTATAGCAAGCTACTCTGCCTTCTTAGGTATCAGGAATCAAACGTGCATCTGCACAATAAATCAGAAGATAGAGAAACTAGTTGAAGTTGTGGTCTTGAAAGTCAATGACAAAGCACAATTCATTTTTAGAAGACTACGAGTTTGGGTGACAGGGTTTTACTTCTCCCTACAGCCAGAGATAAGTGAATCTACATTCTTGACTGGAAAGAATCTAGAGAATGTAGAGCTTTGGGAATAAAAAAATTTTAAAAGGCATCTCCCCATATTTCCTTAAAGTCTGTCCTTAAAGCATCCTTATGCTTTTGATCATTGTCATGCCTTACACCGATCAATGCAAGATCAAACATAAGGATAACAACAAGGAACACAGGAAGGACAAAGACAATCTGCAGCTATCCTTGTACAGCAACGTAGTTGAAATACCTGGCTGTCAATGAATCCTGACTTAATTTGAAAATAGTTTTGGGCTTTTCATTTAAAAACAAAAAAGTTCTCTAATTCAATATTTATTTCTATAATGCTTTTTCCGTAGTGAGCAATTCCCCAGGCTAGGTCGGTTTTGTGAGCCCTGTTTTCCAGCTGAGCTGGATGTGTCTTGGTGTTGTTTCATTGAATGAGTCATTGATTCAATTAGGGTTAAAGCTAATTTCTCTTAGCTCCTGTTTTGCCCTTTCTGTTAGAGTCTTCACGGGTTACTGCAGGAATCCGAAGTGGCAATGCAGTTTGTGAACTGGAACCATAAAGAAAAATGAAAGAAACCTAACTCCTAATTCAATTAACTTCTAAACAAACAAACAAAACTCTTCGGCAATTAAAATTACTTAAAATATATGGTACCTTTTGGTTTGTGAAAATAGCTGAAAGCATAAATAAAGTAGATTCTCCTTCTTTGGAACTACATCAGTCCTCCTGCTATCTTCGGAATCACACTGTGTGCAAGCTATTGTATGTGTCGGAATAAATCCTTGACTTCCATGTTATCAGGTTCCCAGCACTGCTGTGGAAAGTGGGATTCAGAAGTACAAAGAACAGCACGTATGAAGCACTTGTACCCCTGTGCCTACACCAGAGGACTAATATAAACGTTTATGTAGTATCTGTGGTATTACAATGAGAAACATTACTGGTGTTATTTTATAACTTCTGTGTGTTTGAAATCATGATAACATCTTGAAGCATTTAATTTGGTGGTTTAATTTTATTTTATTTTGTTTGAAATTTATTTATTGTGTAGGGAAGCCATGTAAGATTTCCTCTCTGAGCTGAAATAGGAGAAATTATATATAGATTTCGGATAATACGGTAATTTTTTTCTTTTTAATTTCATATAGCGGTTTGGGGAATAGCAAAATATGAGATCTATTTTCAAATAGTTCTGGCATCCCAGGTGACTGAAAATGAAAAAAAAAATGGGAAGCTGGAAAGGGTCCATGTCTAAAGTTCTTAATACTATAGCTGATATCTTACAACAACATTATATGAAACTGTAGTTTTGAGAAAGCTGTTAAAGTCCTTTTTTCATAAGGTTTCTAATTCTTAAAGGTTTTCACTTCAGACAGGACTTTGACAACTCGAGGTCCTAGTCCAGAACCTTAGTCAAACCAAAACTATTAACCAGGTACTAGTTACACAGTAACATGCATGTCAAAGGATTGTTAGTGTCAGGATGCGATGAAAGCAAGTGGCATTTAGTGATCTGTGGCTTAAGGGAGGAATCTCCCTAGGAAGGCCTTATTTCTGTGGTGGTTTTAAAATCAGAAGCAGAAACATAAATTAATGAGGAAGCGTGCTTAGCTCATCCAGCTACACTGAATTCCCAAAAGTGAAATCTCCCTGTAGATAAAAGCTTAGAAACAAAAGAATCAACCAGTTAGACTTGACTAGGTTAATTTGGAGAGGCTGTTGAACATAATGGATTTAGCTTTTGAACTGACCAGGAAAGAGAAAGATGCTTCTTGGTGCTAGCTGAGAGTCTGCGAAACAAAACGGCAATGTTATGCAAGTACTACTAAAAAGAATGATCAGAAAACTAAAAAGGCTTTTGTCTACTGCAAGAAAGGAACAAGACTGAGAATCATCCCCAGCCTTGCTCTTGGAGCCTGTTTGAAAGTATGAGGTTTGAATGTGTTGTCTTGTATGAGAGGCCCGTAAGTGAGGAAGGAAGCTATGTGAAAATAATAAACTCTTAAACCTGAGAATAAGAAAAATACAAAGAACTTCTTGGTTTCTCTCTGTCATCTGCTTTCCTTATCAACTCTGACTCACCTTAGTGAGAGAGGACAAAAAGTACAATAGGAGAAATAGAAAGCACTCTGTATTATTAATTTTTTTTCTCTTTAAAAACAAAGATAAAGATAATCAGTCGGGACCAGGTGGACTGATTTAATACAATTTGTATTGTTCATTGGTTTTGGCAATGGAGGCATAACTTGGAAAAAAGTTATTTTCTCTTTTTGTAAACAGCTCTGGAGGGAGGAAACAGTTTTTTCTACGATATATTTGAATCATACTTGTCATGTGATCCCTAAGCATCATGGGAAATTCTAAATACTGGGTGTTATTTAAAAATAAAAATATTAAAACTTAAGAGCCTAACGCAAAGCCCCCTGGACTCGAAGGAAAGGGTCCCACTATCTCCAGTAGTCCCTGGATCAGATCTCGTTCTCAGTGAAGAAATAGAAAATCTCCCAGCCATATCGTTTGGTAAGTTACCAGAGATTTACCTGTTCTTAAGGTTGTTTGCTTTCAGACAGCCAGGTGTTGCAAATATTCATGCTGGAATAAATTTGCTTGTCAGGGGTATTCAGTCCAAATGATCCTTGTAGTAGAAAATGTGCCTCGTCTTTTTCTGCCCAAGGGCTCTGGTAAATTTTTGATACATACTGTGGAAAGAGATAGACAGTTCTAAATATTTGATTTATCAGAATCCCTGACCTTTCTGCCTTGTTCTGTGGCTTGCACTGTCTTTAGATATTGAAGCCAATATAACTGGTTCTCCATAGAGCTGTGCAATTTAACTTTTGTAACCTGTGAAAAAGGCACCAGGTGTTGCTGGGCTCCCAATTTTCCCATCTCTGCTTCGGACTTGTCTTCCTCCAGTATAGTTATTAAACTTTGGCTGCAGCCATAAAAGCTTCTTTTTGAAGACAGTGACAATGTTGTCTGATGCTCTTACGTTACTGTTTAAAATATTGCCTAAACCAACTAAATGGACAACACATCAAAGCCCATCAGAAGCTGTAAAGTAAAGGCTGTTTCCTTTTTAGGCAAAAAATATATCAAGATTCGTATATTTCTAAGCACAAAAGGTTAGAGTACAGGGTTTTGTCCGCAGTTATAGCCCTGGAAAAACTAACTTTCCTTTGTCATTCAAAACTGAAAAAAAATGTACTAAAATCCACAAATAGAGCAGAATTTACCTGTCCTAGGAAGCCTAATGTTTAGTCATAGTGTGACTGTTTTGTAACACTCATTCACATTTCCCTTCTGGGTTATTAAAGACAATGCTGCTAAGGTATTCTGATGTGACTCCTTTGAAATGTTTGTAACTGTCACTGACTTCAGTCATTGAAGGTCTGAAAGCCTTTAAATTTTTCCCCACTTAACATGTTTTTTCATTGGCAAATTATTGTAGTTTAAAAATCTGGGCAGCTTTTTGCATTTTGAGAAAGTTGATCTAGAAAACAAGTTGTCATACATACTTATATGACTTAATAAAGTAATCTCAGTAACTTTACTCACGTTCCACAGATGGATTTTCAGGAAAGCAGTTACCATTCATTGTTTTAATTAGCAATACAAGCAGAGATCATTAAATAATTCTTTTGTCAATTCATGAGTCTTTTCGGTGGCTTTCATGAAAGAATAGATTTTGTTGAATCTTACTTTGCTATACTTTGCAAGATTTTCTGTTTTTCTGAAATGTTTTCATTCTTGGGGAAAAATAAATAATCTGCACTTCAGCTAGGCAAAATACCTTGGCTAAACCGTAAAATCTTGAAATAAATCAGAGTATTTCCCTTTTTGATACCTGACAAAAAGCAAAAAAACCCTTCTTGTTCTCAGTTAAACAACAATTAAACACAGATAACAGAAACAGAATAAGATAAATAAATAAATAAAAAGCCAAAAAGTGGTTTCATTTGGTAAAAGGAATGAGGAAATCAATAGAAGACTTACTCATGGATGCCTTGTGCTTATGAATGTCATTTCCATAGATCATGAGAGCAAGCCCATTGGCAGTTTCATTACTCCTGAAATCAGTGGATACAGTCTATCAGACTTGCAGGACCTCTGCTGGAAAATATTGATCCCCATGAACCTTAACAGGGCTCCTTCAAGCAAAAGTCTTCTTATGGTTTATGCTAACACTTTGTGCAGTTTACCTCAGATTGTAATCGATTTTCTATTCCTAACAAAGCTTTAACTGTAGTGAGCAGATTTACATACTGACTGAAAGCTTGAAACTGTAAAAGGGGTAAAAAATAGCAATAAGCACCTCATCTGTCCCCTACTATCTGGTTAGTGACCACCAACCATCTGGTTTTTTTCTAAGTTACCCGTCTTTTAAGTACAAGACAAAAAACCCCAAGGAAAATAAAATAGAAAAAAAGGCTATATTTGCCTTCTGTGTGTATGACTGCTGAAGAATGATATTACAGAATATAACTTATGCATAGCTGTCAAGATTTTTTTGTTGATTTTTCATTCTTTTTCAGAGGCTGCTACAAGTTAATTAACTCTCACTTTCCAGTTCTTTATTATATATACACACATGTATATATGTGTGTATCTTGCAAGCTTATAATCTATAAATAACAAGCTGAAAACTTTACAGATGAAACCTGAACTATTAACTGAATATGCAAGTAGCAGACGACTTTATTCTATATAGTAGTTTATGGTATAGCAGTTAACACTAGTTGCTTGTTCCAATCTCCTTTTATATATGCTATGAAAAATGCTCTGGGACACTGCTGAATATTTTAGGGCTTGAGTAATGAAAAGGTTAAACTGTGGTCAGCACAGCTGCAGAAGCCAGACAGACATTTTCATATTTTGCAGATAATGAGTTCTCAGCAACAATTCAGCTTCTCCAGTTTGGATCCAGGCTTCTAAGCCCAAACCTCAATTGTTAGTAGCAATTTCAACTAACGTCAGATGGAGCTTAAGAAACATCTTTCCATGCCCGCTCTGTATTTCTTCTTTCTTAAAACAAAAGAATAAAAAATAAATCTTAAATTCCTCTGAGTTTCCTTTACAGAATGGTGAGAGAGAGAGAAAGTTACGGATTTATTTGACAGCATAAAGGAGAACGAACTCAAGCTCAGGACTCTGGGAACAGATAGGACTATTTTCACAAAAATGCCCAGTGGATGAGGTACTAATGCACCTGCAAACACTTCTAAAACTGCTGTTAATCCCAACTTTATCCTGTCACTTTTGTCAGTGTCATTCATGTCACAAGTCAAAACTTCTGTTGAAAGAATGACAAGAATTTGGCAACTCCTCTGTCATTTTTATCTCAATAGACTAATGCCTTAAGGGACAGACTGCACAAAAAATCAGAACAAGGCAATTGGTGCTGGACCATGCATAAGAATTCAGGAGCATGAAAAGATATTAAAAAACTAAAAATGCAACTTTTTCTCATTTCAGCATACTTATAAGATGTTTCCTATTTCTTACTAGAAATCAACTTTAAAAGATATGAACCTTATTTCAAACTCTGCATTTATTTCTAATGATTAATTGCATTGAAAACCTTCCCAACCAAGTGGCTAAATGTGCATTCCCTGTATTTTTTTTTCATAATGAAGCTTTCATTTTGTCTTGTATTTCCAGATGTGTCTGTGATTTCTTATCTCATTGAGAGGAAAATAGTCAATAATAGATGAAACCATGTTATTTTGAAGTATTTTCTTTAAGAGCTAAAGGAAAAGATGGAACTAGAAAGAAAGGGGTAGTTCATCTTCTGTCAAAAATATAAATGCATGAGAAGGAGCATATAGATATATACACACACACACACAGGATTTAGTTTTATATGAAGTAAGCATATAGTACATACGCATAATAGCTATGGAAATCACAAAAAAAAAAAAAAAAAAGTCAGAACTTTCCTTCAAAACTCCAACTGCTTTTTACTGAAAAGTGGGGACCTGGAAAGCTTTTACCAACCAAGATGTTTACTACTGCCATTATGATAATTTCTTTTCACAGAACAGGTGATTTACATGAAAACTTGTATGTGAAACGCCTTCCTCTTTAGCTACTTTAAGCCAAAATGTAACTAATTAAAGTTCAATAGGGAATAAAGGATAAAACAAATGTGCTCTGTGTTCAGGTTTGTTAGAGTAACCTTACTGCTTCAAGGAGGACATAAAAAAAGTAATTTCCTTTCTATTACAAAAATTCCCTCAGAGTTGGTGCCTCATTTCACTTCAGAAGCACAATATTGGTTGTTCACCTCTGCATCATTGGCCATCTAAACACAATAAAGTGTTTGAAATTCATTTTACAATACAAATTTAAGCTTTCACTAGATATACATTATGATAGGTTACAAAATTCTCTTTTTATTCTTTTTTTTTTTATTTCCCAGATTTTTATCTTTTGCGATGGGAAAAAAAAGTCACTGTTTTTATTGAAATGTAGCAAGCAATAAACCCAGAAGTTGAAACTGAGGAAAACTGTGATTATAAACCTTGTGAACATTCATAAACATGTTCCATTAAAAGAAAAAATCTAAAACCCACAAAAATTTACACAAAAGTAAAAAATTGAAGACTGCCATTCTTTTCTATGCAAAGAGTTAAACCTCAAGTGCTTGCAATGTTTTATCAGCATCATTTATGGTTTTTACCATACTGTTGACTGGACAATGTAATAGCAGCTAGTAGAGCAGTAGTCTGTGTGCGTGCTTTTGTAATTCCTCCTGGCAATAGAAGGATTGAAGAGACATTTCAAATTTTCTTTAGCTTTAATCTAATTAGTCTCAAACGTAGGATTGAATATCTGCATTGTACAGACACAAACAAGCACAACCAAACTACAGAGCTTAACCAGTTACCAAACCTGTCAGCTAAACTACTGTAACTGGGTATATGCATGCCTTCTGCTGGTCCCTAATGCGATGAGAGCAATGTTGTGGGTTTTTTTTGTTGAAGTACCTTCATTGACCAAGTGTTCTTCAGCTCACCCTGTAAGCAAACAGCCTGTACCATTACAAACCTCTGATATCTCTTACAGATGGCAATTTCCTGTGCTGCCTTAGTGCAATCATGTGCCAGTCTTCTCACACTGTTTCAGTGGATGTGCTTTTTAAGGCAGACTTCATCATATACAGACTTGTTATGGAAAACAAAGTAGCTGAAAGAGCAGTAGATAAGCTCATAATTTCGTAGTAAAGTCTATTGACAGTTTCACACTTTCTCAACCCTCTTTCTCTAGTGTATTAATATACAAAGCATTTGTGTGTCAAGCTGACAGGTCTTTTATGTTCTCTTGGGCTGAATAAGCACTCCTATTTAGGTTTCTTTTGGCTACATGGAATCCTCTGTCAGAAAACATCTGCTTTTGACATTTCTATCCGCAAGGCAATACTGACGACAGAGCAGCATGATTCTACTGATGTCTTCATGTTCAATTAAATTCACATCTGAACATCAGCCAGTGTTGTTTTTCTACATTGTTTATAGTTTGGAATATTTTGCACTTTGTTATGGCCAAAAACCTTCTAGGTCAGAGAAGATGGTGGAATAACATAAAAATCATCACAAATTCAGGCTAAGAAAAACACTAAATACTGGCTTCTGAAAGCCATTGCTCACATTATTAAATATTACTGATCCTTCGAGTGTCTCTTCCTTAGCGCAAAGTCAAGCAATTTGGCTTAAAGAACTTTTGCTGTTGGCTTTGTGTGGGAATGCTGATACAGTGCCCACACAGTCCTGTTCAATGTCTCCACTGAGACACTAAGCCTACTCCTCGTTTTCTATGATCTGTCAATACTTTTCTGTTCCAGCACAAAGTTGAAAAGTTAGTTTCACCTAAGCTCTTCCTTCACTCTGCTGCATTGTCAAATAGCACTTCAAGCAAACTTGTTTAACTTTGCACTAGGAGTCACCACATAGGAACAAGCACTTTAAGAGGTCTTGGCACCATTTAGTGGCTACTGACAGCTGTGACGCAGTAGTAGGCTTTCCACTGAGTTAAATGTAAAAGAAGCAGGAGTCAGGAGGATCAAGGAAAAGCTCTGGATTGGGGCCAACATCAGTCCAAGCACTCACCGCAGACTTTGTCAGATAAAACATGTATGTCATGTGTGTGCTTCAGTTTAAGACAACGCTATTTTACAAATCAAGAACGGTATGTAGGTTATCAATTATTAAGATAATATTAACAAGATAAGCATATTAAAACTTTAAACAGAAAAAATATTTATTACCTTGTAAAGCATCTTGTAATATTTTTCTACGTATACTTCCTTCCTTAGCCCAAGCTTCCACGTACGTCACTGAGTTTTAGAATAAGTAGCAAAATTCCTACTGAGGTCTATTACACAGGTGCATGAATGTTCAAGGGCTCGATAACAATTTTACTGAACTTGTTTTTCAACACAAGAAAGGAATTGACAGTGAGGCTTTTTTTACTTAACAAAGATTAATGAGATTTGATGTCTCTGATGGTGAATAGTGCAGATGTAAATGATTTATTCAGCTTATGGCATTCATTCTGAAATCAGAGAAATCCAGCCTGAGCCATATCAACTCAGACTTGCATGTTCCCATCACATTTGTGATTTAATTATGTATATTTTTATTCGGCTTGTCAGCTACGTTATCTACTTAAGCAAACTCCAAAGATCAGTAGATACAGTCTAGTATGCCTAAAACTAAAGCAAGCAGACCCTGGTATGAGATGAAATTATCTGCCATTTTCTGTGAGCAGTGAAAACATACTCTGGTATTCGGCAAAGTATGTCCCATCACCTTAAGAGATGCAGGTTCTGCACTTTTATGATCCGATACTGATTTCTTCTCCCTTCAACTCTCTTTGTGTCTGTACTTAAGATCATATTTAAGAGCCTTGGAATTGTTAAAATATTAAGCCTTGGGCAGCTGGCGCCTGGAATGGAGTGTATCAGAAAAACGTTGGACAGATCCCTGATCAGAAACAGAATTCTTTGGGGAAAGGTATTTTATAGAAGCATAGAGTGGCTTTCTCACAGGCTAACCAGTGGTGTAAGAAGTGCTGTGTCTCTTTTTCAGTCTGCTAGTCCTTGTCTGGTTTTCTATTATCCTTTATTTACCACTCTTCCCCCCCCACCACCACCACCTTCACTCTGTTGATTGCATTTAACTTTTTGCAGTCCTTTTTATCATTCCTCTGGCAGTCTTGGTCTTTCTAGGATGAATAAGTCCTCCTTATTTTAGCATGTGAAATCGGTGGAGTTCTTCAAACTAAGCAAAAGCATAATTTAACTGGAAGACTGATATAGCAGCAGACAGGCAGAGTCTTAAACTGTAGTAAGTAGATATCGTATAGCTGGAAGTAGGAGAGGAAATTGTTATCCGACAGTTATGAACTTGGGCACTTCGTAGGAATGACACAAGTTATCTTCAGTGCATTTTGCGTAAGATAAAAAGATGATGGTTTTGATGATACTCGCCTTTACTAACTGCAGGGAAATTGGTTTGGTTTTTTCACATTTGAACTAGCAAGTCAGTGGAGTAATCCAAGTGCTTGCTGTTGGGTCAGAAATGGGGAAGGCAAGGGAGAATACCTGTAAGGTCTTGTTGGCTAAAGGGAACAACATCTACAGCCATTTGAAAAACTTGGGTGCTGTTGTAGCTGTGCAAAGATATTCAAAAGTAGTTCTGCTGTTATCAGTTTATGCTTGGAAGATTTGCAGCATTTGGGTCATCAAAGGCAAACTGATAATTGAATGTATGTAACAAAAAAGGGTGAGAGAACTAAGGTGTCTACAGTCAGTTACAGGGGAATCTCGGGAAAGGTTTTGTGGGAGTTCTGTATAGCTCTGAAGTCTTCCATTCTTCAGTCTACTTCTCACAGGTTCAAAAAGGATTGGTCTGGATAGAGCTCCTTGCGTGAACATGATCTAGGTTTACATGTAGGCAATTCAAAATTGCAAAGATGGGATATGGGATCCTACTTTTGCAGATTCTTTTATATGATCCCATTATACTTAACAGGAATCTTGCATATGATGAAATGAATTCACGATTTGAATTTTGTGTCAAATTCAAGCCTGTAGCTAATTTTGGCTTATATTTCAGGACCTCCCAGAGTTTTCTTTTAAAAAAAGGGTGTGGGTGTGTGTGATATATAATTATGGCTACCTTAATGTTTCAGTTTGTTCAGGATTTTTTTTACATTTCTAATGTGGATAAGCCTGTGTAGGCTGCACACAAAGTAGTTCTGATGTAGAATGAGATATTTTAATCCTTTGATATCAAGTCAGCTGATTGGGAAATTTGCAGCTACTTTGATGATCACGGTAATAAATCCAGAGGGCACAGTGAACCTCATTAAATTGCAGTGAGACTTAGAGAATACGTATGGGTTTTTTTCCATTGAGTATGAAAATCTTTGTTGTCTGTTTCATCTCGTAGTGGTCATTCCATATACTGAACAGGATTTCTATTTTCACTTCTAGAGCCTAGGTAGAGAAATACACCACAGCTGTCCATAAATGATTTCATTTGGACTCATATTATTTTGATTGCCAAAGATGGAATTTGTATTGGAAAAAAACAGAAGAGTACTGAAGAGAACTGCTTATTTGGTTAGGTTTATTTATGCTGATCCCTTAGGAGGTTTCCAGTTGCTTTCTTCGCCAAATCATTTTGTCAGAGGTCTAGGCACTGACCCTATTCTGTCTTGAGCCTGGTTTAGAACTTCAGTGAGCTTTCCTCCAGGTTTCTGCTGGTTTTGCTTTGCTGACATAGAGCAATCCCATATGTAGTCTGCTCCAAATGTCTCATGTAGTCTAAATCAAGGGTTCTTTAATGCCTGTTAGTTTTCCAAAATCTAATGATTTTTCACATAAAATAGTTTCATAACAAGTGCTGTGTTTAAGAGATTAAGAACACAGACAAGCCAGGGCTTATCTTTTCCAGAATATGATTGTTTGTACAGAGTTATGATTCTCTGACCACTCTGCAAAAGCAATTTGGAATGAAAAGTATCCGAGTGGTATGTGTTTACTAAACTACTGCTTGCTTAGGGACTACTAGGAAAATTCCGTTCACAGGAACAAGTATTACTTGAGTGAATATAACCTGTAGTATTTGTCTGCCCAAGAGAATGTCTATTGTAAATAAAGGCTAAACAATGTAATTTTTCTTTATTGTCAATAGATACCTTCTTATCCCTTTCTTATCCTTTATGTTAAAGGAATACTTCAGAAGACTTGAAGTAAAAAAGCTGTTCTTTGCATGCTATGAGCACAGTTTTAGTCTGAAAGAAATTTTGAAGGGAAAAGGAACTTATTCTAAACATTAGTAGAAGAGGTTTGGGGTTTTTATTTCTCCAAAGAAAGTTTAATAGTTTGCGACCTGAAATTGGTTCATAATTTTTGAGATTTTGAAGTTCTCTACCTTGCTTTACAAAGAAACTTAAGCCTTTTTAAGTTGTTGGCTGAGACATGGCTAGATTAATTGTCTCAAAATAAACTGATTAAATAAAATGAAAAACCTGCAATCCATGGTTCTATTTGACTTGAACCTGTGTATTGCGAACTTCAGGAAATGGTTTTAGCTTTTTTGTGGGTCTGTTTTATTTTGTTGTGTGTGATGTCTGACCAAAAGATTCTACCCTGACCTGAAAAATTCATTCCCGTTCCACTTATATGCTCTGAAAATTATTTGATTTAATGAATCAGTATTTTCTAATATAAAGTCAGAGGATTCCCAGGAAACTTTTATCTTTTTATCATCCTGAGAATTTTTGTGGGAGGTGACGTTACGGCAGATGTGCTAGATTTGTAGACTGAGGCAACAAGCAAGAAAGTGGCATTGAGGGTTAAATGGGAGAGTGGCTTAACGTGAGGGACAGCTGGAAAAAGGTAGATGAGTCTGAGCGAATGGCCAATTGGGAGGTTTGCCGCAAGCTGTGGGAGTAAAAGCATCTAGCTAAACAAGGAAAGTCTAATAAGGAAAGATATTTTCATACCATACTTCTGCACAGCACTGTAAAGATGTAAAATGCTGTTATTGTTATGATTTATTAATGCATTCATATACTTTTGTAATAGCTTTAGTATTTTCTAATAACAACCAATACATTTATAAACACATGTTGGTAAAGCTGTTTTAGCCTTGGTTAGCTCAACCAACCACTTCTCAATTTATATAATTTTTGTCACATTATTTTAGCACGCACTTTAGAGTTCTCTGCATATAAAAAGCTCCTAATTTCTTTTAAATGGGACCCTACGGAATTCAAGCCCAGGAACAAGATTATTTAATGGCTTACTGAGTCGCTAACACATACTGTTTTATAGCTACTTGAAAGTAGTACATGATTTGCCTTCCCCTTTATGGGATGGACTACAGTTGTTTTGTTTTGTGCAACTCAAGGTTTAACAACCAGAGCTGTGAATAGGGTATCTTCTCCAAAGGAACTGTAACGTCAGAAAATGGAAGTTCTTCAAGCAGGATAAAATCTTGAGTCTGCACAGACTAACCAGACTTGCTTTACATGGGTTTCATGATGGAACCTAACAGACTTCAAATCTGCTTTCCATTTCTCAAGCCTGGCAGGTTTAGCTTGGCACCGCATGCTGCTGTGGCAACTGGAGAGTTTGCTCTGAATTCGCCAACAGCTTCATGGCAAATTCGCTCTAATCAAAACTTTGGTCACAGCACAGAGAAAAGAGCCAACTCTTCAGTATCTTGTTTACCGTAAATTTAATAACAAAATATTTTGAAGCAAAGAAATATCTATTTGCACCACGAGCAATATTGACGTAAGTCTGATGAACACATTTGCCAAGTATTTCTGGTAATTTTTGTTTCCATATTTATTTTTGGTAGCTCTGGTAACTCATTTTTGTAACATTTTATATCTTGTTTTTTCTCTGTAATATTTGCTGGGTAATGTGGCCCTGTATTTCTAATTTTCATCTCATTGCTAATTCACCCGGCTAGTTAGCTAGTTGGTTAACTCTCTTTCTCTCTTCCCTGACAGCTCTCCCCTTGTAGCAGGACTTATACACACTTTTGTTTTTCTCTTGAAAAACAGATTGATGCTGACTAAAGCCAATTTATAAATGAGTTCTTCTTTGGTGGTTGTGCTGTATTTATTTTCTGGGGAGAAGGGGTAGCAATGAGTGAACGAAAGCTTAAATACTATCTCATGTTGGATTGTTGGTTTTAAAGGGGTCTTAACCTAGAGATTTGAATGGAAACACATTATACGTAGCTTTAAAATGTATATTGGAATTGAGGTTTGACTCTTAGCATGACAATACATACTAGGTTTATCAGAGTTGAATTCAGGAAACAAATCCAGAAGCCTGTGTAACTCTTTTTTTAAATGTTTTAAAATGAGCCCTATCTCTTTTTACATAAAGGTTGAAATAGGAAAAGAATTGAGTATAGATGGAAAACTAGATGTTTACCATAAATCAAGGTAACTTTTTTCATTCCTCCCCCTCTGTTCAAGTCGCTGAATATTCAACTGCATTTGCTACATGATGCTTTGTTTGCTCAGTTTCAAAATAGGTTAAAAAGGATGTTGGGGAGAATGGGATGTGAAATGTATTCAAAATTATTTCTGAAATGTGAAAAGTAGAAACCATTAGAAAACTCAGCCTTTGTTAGCTAGTGTATTAGAGGAAAGGAACAACGCTAAGAAATAGCTGAAGTACACATTCTCTTGTTTGAATTTGTGTTTTCTTATTTCTCAAGCTGGTTCAAAAAACTGAGAATGATTTTGGGTTGATAGGCATGGCAGATGTAGGGAGATCTATTCAGCAGCTGTATGCCATTATAAGTTGATAATTCTAGGCAGATTAGTCTAAAGGAAGAAAAGGGCTGTGAAGTGCTAATTATACTTAAGGACACCTGCTCACATTCTCATAACTTCAATATGTTCCCATTTATGCAATGACTCTGTTTCTATCATTTCAGTTGCTGCTATGAGAGTGTAGCAAAGTAGTGTCAGGTAATGTTTGATTGCTATTTAATGCTGTCTGACATGATGTCATCTGGCATGATCACCTTTGGGCAAATGAGGCTTTTCACTGTTGCTCTTAGCTTCAAAATAAAAATTCATTCTGTGTATGTGCTGTACCTGCCAAGTCTGAGTTAACAGTCTCTTCATATACAGCACACTAACCATTCCCTTTCAGAGGCATTGAAGATATAGCCAAAAGTTAATGCATCTAAATCACATGATGATAATTTTTCAGTGTACAAAAATGACCTTACTGAAATGGGATGAGTAAAAAGCCTAGTTTATGTAGTACGCTCAACCCGGGTTGCTTGCATAGTGCCCAGTGGGAAGGCATGGCACCTCAGGATGGGGTCCAGAGAAGCCAGTTATCTGACTGGAGATGGCTCCTTGGAGCCATCTGTGCAAGCATACAGGGGGGTTTGAAAGCTGGTGCCCCTCTGAGATTTCAGCTCTTCTCCAGCATCAAGAAAATAGCCGCCGCCTCCTGCAAGACTGCTTTACTTGAAGGCTGATATCCTTTCTTTCAAAGGAGTTCTTGAACTCTTTGCTTTTGAAGAGGATGGTGTTGGAGGAAGAGCAGCACACTCAGGATTAAAGCACTGTTCCACAGCAGAGGAGACCTCACTCCTACAAGTGCTAGCGGTGTTCAGAGCAACACCTCGTGGCCTCTGGGGAGTGTGCTAAGCACAGAGGTCTGAGCATTCTGCCTCAGTGCTGAGCTGGGATAAAGAAGGTGCCGTTTGTTTTCTTTACGCATTTATATCTTAGGAACATTTCTCCTATATATATATATCTCACTTTATAAATCACTCAAAAAATAGGCTGAATGCAGCCTGGAGGCGCTTGGCAAATCCTTAGCTTCATAATTATTTTGAAGAAAAGAGGTGATATTGCAGGTGATTTTGATAAATGTCAGTGAGGGGAGACAAATGTCAGTGACATAAATGTCAGCATTGTGACAGAGGGGCTTTTCAAGCTCTTGAGAAAAATGCTCCACCCTATGGAAATGTTGCAGTAGGGTTCCTGATGATTTTCTGCACTGTGGAGGGGTGTGCAGGCAGCTCTCTGGGGCTGAATACCTTTCCTGCTCCAGTTAGCGTAAGCAAAAGCTTTCCTTGGTCACAATTATCTGTTCAGATTGTAGTGTGATGATACTTGGAGCCTCTGAAGCACTTGACCGTTGCATATGTTTTCACTGGTGGAGAAGCTGGTGAGTTTGCAGGTGGGTCGTCTCCCAACACTGTTCTGTGTCACTAAGATCAGTTTGTCTAGGAGGAAAAGCAACAGCATACAGAGCTTTCTTTGGAGTGTTTTGATACAGTTTTTGCAGGCGTCCTTCAACTGTTTTGTGTATTTCAGGGACAAGAACATTTGGCTTGTGGCTTTGTGGGCAGAGGCTCTTTGGCTTTTTGTCCAATGCTTTGTGAAATGGTTACAATGGTTATCACAAAATGATAAAAAGCACTAGCCGTTTTAGAGCCTCAGACTCACTTTATAAATGGAACTCTGAATAATTAGAGCTTTATAAATGGTTTCTCATGAAAAACAATTGTCAAAAGAATGAATGCAGGGAAGGACAGTAGAATATTCAAGTCCATGTTTTTAATTTCTTTAGAAGTTATGGTTAATAGAGTTAGCCCACAGAATCTTTTATATCTGTTCCTGGTCTGCAAAAAGCACAAGGCATCAGCATTGTCTGAAGCCATTTGAACTGTAAGAACTGAACTTTGCATTTTACAAGACAAATGAACTTTACTTTTTAAATTGCTTTCAGTCTGGACTTGTTCTTGTGTTTAGCCACTGACTGCAGAGTCAGGGAAAGTCGATACACTGTTTGCTTCTAGAGTGACACAATGAATTTCGCAGAATTAGGTAGAAATTTGATTGGGTATTTCAGTATTATCACAAACTTACAATTCCTGTTGGGTTTTTTCCACTTTTTTCCCCTTGTTTGGTATGCTAGGTAGTTCCCATTGGCATTAGCCAGAAATGTGAATTTCAATTGCTTTTCTCCCTTAATGATTTGCTATTGATAGATAAAAATGAAAGAATCACCTTTTAAACTTTTTTTTATGTCTAGCTATTCCAGAAAGGCTCAAGGAATTTGATTTAAAGTCTGAAAAAAAATTACATTAGGCCAAAAATTTCCATGTTCAACCATGAAGCAGGTTTAGAGAAAGTCAATATACAGTATAAGCTCGCACACAAGCTGATTAGGAACTTATTTATTTCTCTTCATTAAAATCAAGAAGATACTGTGTTTATAGTCTTACACTTGATTCACAGACTGAACTTCCTTCCTGATGAAATCACTGGGATTTAGCAGCTATTTACAATTTCTTATCCAGCTCGGAGCTGTATCAATGTAATTAAGAATATGTATCTGATGCTTAAGTGCTGGTATGTATACACCCATTCAAAGTGAAAAATGGATCGCTGAAAAACATTCTTCACACAAAATTGTTATCTTGTACTAGTGTCAGTTTTGTAAATCTTCTATTTCTATAAACTTCAATAAGCATGTGGTGCATTCTGCTACCAGAATGTGTTCATCACTTGCTCTGTACACAAATGTTTTCCTCATCACTCAAAAGAAAGACAATCCCAATAACCGGCAGCCCTTTATTCTCAGCTACAGAAAACCTGAAACATTGTAAGCTGGATATCTGATTGATTTCCCTTTATAGTTTGTTGATTTTTGTAAAATAAATATACCCCTTTGGAAATGTGCTGTCTGCTTAATGCATTTGGAAACAATTATGAATTACAGCTTATTTTCTTACAAGAAACAAATGTCTCTAAGTGCTTTCAGGTTACAGCGGTCCTATACCCCGCAGTTTCCAGCTGAAAGAGTTTACAGAAACCTTTTCTTAGTTTTGGTTTCAAGTATTGCCTCTTTATATCATTCCCTCAAAGCCCATGTGAGTTATGAATTTTAAAAGAAAACAAGATTATTAGAAATGGGTAAAAAACATAACTTCCACTCCCAAACTCATAAATTCTGTTCCTCCCCATTTTCCTCCAGGATCCATTTTCTCATAGGCCTCATTTTCTGCTTTCATTTTGACTGATCTATTCCTTGTGCTCCTAGTTTGTATGATTTGCTGACCAAATTGACCCCCAGACATTGCCCAACTTGGACAAAAATGCTGGACCTGATGACCTTAAAGGTCAGCATTTCTCCTTAGCTGATAGAGAACTCACAAGGCTAAGCAGGCAAGTCCTGCGGCTGTGCCAATGCAGACAGGAAAAGGGGCTGTGAAAGTCAAGGGAGAGGAGAAGTCTGAGCCTCCGTCCTCTTCTACGTCCATGAAAAACACAGTTACTGTCTTTGCTACTGCCCTAATGGTCGCACCTCTGGCTCCCTTTACACCAGGATTGCCCACAATCTCTGAAAGTCCATATCTTGGTTTAACTGTCTTCCTGGAGCATTTAGAGTCAAGACACCACTTCTTTTAGCACAGCAGAACTGGAACCAAGTGTAATTTGTAGCTACCACAATATATACTTAGTCCCCTGACCTAGGAAAAAAAAAAAAAATAGAAAATCACCAGCAGGTGAAAAAATCAGCAACTCCTGGCTCAGAGAGACAACCACAACTGAGAAACTGCAACACTCTTTGCTCTCAGACACCTTGTCCTAGTCCAGGGGAGCTGAGCCCCTGCTTTCCATTTTTTCTACTTTTTCCTTACATTTTTTTTCTACTTATATTTCTTTTCCAATCCTTCACAATGCCATTTGAATTCTTCTCGACTCCGTAAGGGGTTCTGAGACACAGTTTGAAAAATACTGCTTACCCCAACTGTTTGGCACTGTGGGAGTAGAGCATCTACCCTGGGGCTAGCTATGTTCATCTGTCACGGACCTCTGAGTTCATTTAAACCGAGAATGTCCTTGAACAGACCCTGTGTAGGAGAACACTCACATTGAGAACAGGAGAGAAATCTGGAGAAAAAAAAGTCAATTTATCCTGATGGTTGCTGTTGTTTATGTCAAAGGATATACCAATATTTGTTATGCATACAAGCTTACAAATATATCATGAATGGCAAACCAGTTTCTTGATTCAATGCTTTCTCCACTTAGGTATTTCTACTTTTCTTGACCCTTTCCACAACAGTAGGTTTTCTAAAGCCTTCTCCTTATTTTCTTCCTCTGAATAAAATAGAATTGATTTCATCTCCAACATCTTCAGGCATTCCCAGGTCTGACTTTGCATTAACAAGACAGATGTATTATACAGAATAAACTTTGGAATGCATACAGATGCATGAAACGCTTCCTGTAATATAGGATACCCTTATGCCTGGAACAGTCATCTTTTTCTTTTTTTCCCCAGCCAAACTAACGCTTCTTTAAAATTTTGATATATTCAGCTGAATAGTCTAATTCTCTCTAGTTTCTGTCTCAGCCTGAGTTCAAAACAGAAATGTCATTGGACTGGCTTTTCTCATGATACTTAACATTCCAGTTCAGTGGACTCACGAAACTTGATAAGATCCATGTGTTTTAATGGACATCCAAATTAAACCTAAATTCAGACTCCTTTAAGTTATGGGGCGAAAAAAAGTTCTGAAAAGTTTGTAAGATTCAGAAAAGCATGACCCATATTTTTGAATTTTCAATTATTCAGGAAGTCTCAGGTTTTTTTTTCTTGTCTTTTCCCCTTCCACCAGAAAAATTTATTTTAAAGAGAAACATTTCCCTTTTTGGTATATTCCTTCTCATGTTGATCATGCATGCAAAACTCTTACAAAAACTGTATGAATGAAATATCTAGTATTGAGTATCCAACATTTCTCTGATTAACTAAGACACATGAATCTGTGAGCTGTTTATTAGTGTCTCTTATGCTGAATGTGTTGTAAGGGTTTCCTTTTCAGAATCTTACTCTTTGGAGCAGATAACACTTTCTTTGTTCTCCTGGTAAAACATTCCTACTTATACAGCACGCGTAAGTCATCCTGTAATATGTATTTTAAGTTTTTCTTTATATAACATTCGTAACAGAAGTCAGAGGCAGGTAGACATCAGGAGATTACTTTTCTTTTTTTTTCTAATTTTTTTTATATAATAGGAATTACTATGCTTCATAGTCCTTTTGATTTGGAGAAAGTTAGAAGCTAACTGGTTCTTTTCCTGACGTATCTGAAGTAAGCATTGGTTTGGTGGGGAGCACTCTCTGAAGCTAGCAGTAAAAATATGCCCCATCTCTTGAAAGTGTTGAAGGTGTTCTGGTATATTTTACTCTGCCATGAGGAAAATTAAATGCAATTGCCCACTTTAAGGCTTAAGAAATACTACAAGTGAGTTTCAACATGTACAGTGGCAGATGTATTTAGGGATAGTACTTAGATGCACTTTCAAAGAAAAGGAAACCTATGATTTTATCAAAAGTTGGATAAAACGCCACTGGAGTCAACAAAATTTTCCTATGAAACTCATCGGGACAGCAAGGTCAGGCCTCGCAGAAGCATTTCAATTTCTTGCATGCCAAAAAAAGCTCAGAGGGACCTTGTTCTGCTCAGTTAGACTTAACGGGTAATGACTAGCGCTCTTGTTTTGCAGCCAGATGTTTGCAGAGGGCACATGCTGCTGAAATTTAGTGTTGTAGTGGGATATAAAAGTTGCTATGTAGCACATGATCCATTCCAGGACATCAGTGCTTTCCACGATACGCATAGATATAATGAATACTTTTCTATAGGTCTGGTATTTGTGACGTGGTAAGTTAGAGATTGAATATGTCTTTACCTCTGGCCCTGCAGAACGTGCTCACGCTAAAGCGAGGGAAACGAGAGGGTCAGAGCCCTGGGGAGTCCTCTGGAGAAGAGTTGCTGAGAGGCTGTTTTGTTAGCTAGGTGAGAGAAAGCAATGGAGCAGTAAGTGCTAGAAGCAAAGTAAAATCGCTGGAGACCATAGTATTGAAATCCTTCACCACTGCTTGAAAGCATCTGTATGTACCTAATAATGACAGAAAATACTTGCAAGGATAGTTTCCTCAGAAAATAATTTATATTGACATAGATAATGTAGACTTGAGATCAGTTCTGACATCAATTGGTGCTGGTTTTCCTCTCTTCTTACAAGTAGTCTTTTTTTAATTATTATTAATATTATTGTTGAAAAGCAAGAGGCTGATTTGGGGGACTCAGTTAATTCTGGCACTAAAAGCACACCATATGGCAGGTCTGTCCACTGAATCGGTTTATATTCCCTGCTACAGGACTCTCACAATAGGTGTTTAAAAAATTCAGTATTGTGCCATAATTTGTCCTGAACAACATTTTATTCTATTGTCATGTTTTAAAAGAAGAGCTGTGCTGTGGATATGTCTTATACTTAATGAAAAGTCTAATTTTCTAGCAGCACAGTAGCAAGAACCCTTCCACAAGCTGCAAAGTCGTCTCAAGCCTTGCTCATTTCAGTAGTAGTTAATGGTACCAGTTTTGCAGTACTAAACCTAATGAGTAATAAGCAGCAAGGAATTGAGACTTTTATAAATAAGTAGATCTAAGCCATCGGGTTCCTTAGCCTGGAAGAAGATGAGCATAGAAGACTCCAGAAAATTGCTTATCCTTGAAGGACAGGTTTTTCAGAGGAGGTAGGGAGTTTTCATGCTCTAGAGGCATGAAAGAGAACTTAGAGGTTTTGTTATGAAAAAATCTCACAATAAATAAGACTTCAATATATAATAAATTATTTCAAAACTGTTTACACATAACTAAAACTCTTGTGAATGCGCCATTTGCTTCAAATCTCCTTGATGGCAATCTCGATATCTTGAGGCTTAAACTCCCACTGTCGTGCTGCAACCTTATCATTCACAGGGAAGTCTAATGGTGATCGAAACCGACCTCTTATTTAAAGAAGCCAACATGCAGTTAACACAAGGTAGAAGGCGGCAGTACTTTTACACAGCAGAGCAACTTGCTCTTCATTAGTAACATGCAGAGAAATATTCACTATAGTAGGTTTCCTTAATTTAACACAACAGTTTTCCAAGACATTTTGTTAAAGAAGAGTGCTTTATTGACTATAAAGCTCAGTGTCTGTGTCTTAAAAGGGTAAATCTATGATTATTTTTTTTTTATATCACTTGGTTCCCATTACTTCTAAAGTACATTGTTCCTTTATTGGTATTTTTTTTCCTGAACATCACTGTTGGATATAATACTTTAGCACAAGAATACCTAAATTAAAGTGGATTTTGAGATATTTATGGCTTTATGAATCTCTCTGAAATTAGGAATACATACTTAGAAAGTCTGTGCTATGTTTAAAATGAAATAGCACCACTTTAAAGAAAGTAGAAATAGCTACTTTATGTAAAAATGAGAAATTCTGGAGGAAAGCCTAAATGATTGGGTTCCAGATCATATCAAGACAGATGATAAATACAGCAGTTAATCAAAACAAAAAAAAAGCAGTAAAACACATATATGGATAGAAGTTAAATCACAGTGGGTGATGTGGAAGATCACATTTGCTCTCTGCCAGTTAGAAAGCTGTTTTCTCATTTCTTCTACACCTTCTTGTTTGCAAAAAAAATACTCTCTCTTCATTCAAATACTTTTACTGTAAACAATATTTCTGTAAAGTCTTGGATAATGAAACTGGATGGTTTATGTAAAAAAAAGGGAGGAAAGAGGGGGGAGTTGGAATTTATTTGCTTAAAGTGTGTTCAGCTTTGAGTCCTGGGCTGATGATGTTACGACCTTGCCTTATATCATAGTCTTTAAATATGCTATTAGTAATCAGAAACAAAATACGGCTTTAGAATAAGCTACATCTTACAAGTCATACTCTGTAGGGAGGAGAAAGCCCAAAGCATCATCTGCTGTTATTCAATGTTTTTCAATTAGAATTCCGCTTACAGGGTTAATTCATCACTGCAGTCTGAATCTTTAATTTTATAATGCATTTGGGGGTGTGGGGGTGTGGAATTGGATGATAAATAGAATTGGGGGTGTTTCTTTTGGCAGCTGCATACTTTCATCTTGAAGTCTTTTCAAGTGAGCTTTTTGATTGTTCTGCTTCTGATCTTGAATCTAAATCCAAGTAATAGAGTAGTAATATATAACAGCTGCAATAGTTGTGTCCAAACACTTTTATATCAAATAATACTCATGGTAATATTCATTTATACATCTGCCATTGAGGCTATATTATGAGAAGTTTGTCTGAATCAATGAAGAAATTCCTGCCAAAGCATTTTTCAGGTTAACCTTGAGGAGGTGTGCATCTTATTCCAAAGGTTTTAAACAGCAGGGAAAAAAAGGATTACACAGAATAGAGGAAAGACTCGAAATTTTGTGAAGGCTGAAAACTCCTTGTTTCCACAGAAACATGAATACAGCAATCTAGAAAGCAAAGACTGTTAGACTATAAGAAACAAATGAAACTGGGAAAAACCACGAAATGTAGAATTGATAGTGAAATAATTATGTAGAGCTTAAGTGTAAATTCAGCACACAAGACCGTTCGTCAAACATTTAGCAATGTAATGTGTGCTTAAACAGGAAAAAATAGAGCAGCACAATAATAAACCAACACACTGATTCATGTTATGCTTGTAAGCACTAATTAAATTTGTGTAAACAGCCTACTTGGGTATCATTATGTACTAAATCATGAATTTGTCTTGTTGAGATAACATGTTGATTTCTAGATACAACTCTAAATAAAGGCTGAGATTCTTCTGTTCAGGGAAAATAAAATCCTCAGGGAGCCTCAGATCCAAAGCACCATTCTTAATTGGGTCAGTCGGAGACCAAAGAGAAATGACAGGTTATCACTGAATAATTAAAGTTTTGCCTAGAAGTGTAAGGATAGAATTACTGAAAACAAATTACATTCTTTTGTTTTAGAAGTTACTTGGGCAGGAATGCTATAGAACAAGGGATAGATAAAGGAATGAGTAGAGGTTATCTGAAATAACCAACGGATTTCAGTACAGCTCTCGGAGGACTGTACGAGCCCTTTTCCTTTAGATTAGCAGAAGTGGACTGAACATCAATACGCTATTCTGGGTTTTAAATTCTCCAGCTGACAGCACCAGCTTTATCCATGGCCAAGAGGGACTCTGAGCTCTTGGTTCCAACCTCCTAATTTTGGGTAATTTAAAATAGGTATCAAAGTTGAATGATGTGATTATTCGGTTTTGTTTCACTTTCTGTTTTCCCAGAATCTTCTTCAAATAATAGCTACTTACTTACCAGTGGGTCAGGAATTTCGTACTAATCTCAGTAGAGTTTTTTGTGATCTCCTTATGATTTTATGCAAGGATGCATAAGTAGGTGGGGAATTGTTTTAATTTCCAAGTTGGTTGGTTTTTTTAAAGAGAAATTTATACAGATTTTTGAGGAACTCTGCAAGACAGTAGGATTATGACAGTGAAGCAAGATCTAAGTTTAAAAAGGAAGATAAATAATATCTTTTCAGTAGACTTTTGAAATCGGATGAGCCTGATTCCCCTTTTTTGGCTGATGAAAAGCACCGAATTGATCATAGTGTGCAAATAGTAAGATACGCTGCAGGAAAAGATGTATGTGATTAGCGTGGGTCTCTCAATTTAAAGACAGTGATATAAGCTACTTGTATGTCTCTTGTAATATCTCTCCTGATAAACTTCAGGACAGGCATGACATAATGTGAGTGTCAATGTTGCATGTGAGCTGTTATGTACAATTGCGTGTGAGCTGTTATGTACAACAGGGCTTTGAGAGCTCCACCTTAAAACACTCAGGAGTAAATTTACTCATGTAAAATTTAATGAAGATCGTATGCACAAGGATTTGGGAATGACTTGGCAAACTGTTCATGTATCCATCCATCAAGGCTTTTTAATAGAATTTATTCACTTTCAATGGAAAACAACAAAGCAGAGGGTACGCTTTCTTGCTTTTCCTAGTTTTCCTCAAGATTTGAAATGTGGCAGGGTAACACATTGCTGAGACAGCCTATGAATGCATAGCTCCTGAACTCTGAAGATGCACGCAGAAAGCAGAAGGTGGAAATATCAGACATACACCGCTCAGGGCAATAAAACTTTGTATCTCCCCAGCCTGTAGTGAGATTAGGAGAGAAGAAAAATACAAAACAAAACACCAAATCTGGAGGTAAAGCTCAAAGCATACCACACAAATGTAAACTTTTCAGTCAACCATTATGTAGTAAACCAAGATCAAGAAAGAGGGAATTAGATATCCTTTAAATATGAGAATGCTAGAGGAGAAACACCACCAAAATAACATTTTATTCTTTCCAAACAGGATAGAGACTAACGTATGCTTGTTTGAGGAGTATGGCAGTCATTGATCACTAAAATCCTATTAGGAAGGGAAGTTTTACTGCCCAACTTAACACAAAGAAAATAAAATGCCATAGTGGCAGCGCACTAATTCCAAAACCACAAGACCAGTTGTTCTCAGTAGGTACCAAAACTTTGAAGGTTGAATATCCTTCTATAGTCTTCGCTTAATACCTACATAAGCAATAAATGCATTCTTTTTTCTCCCATGATGGTGTTGCTCCTTAGCATAATCCTGCAAATAAACAAAATTGAAAACGTGCTACAAATTAATTTCAAGCCTAAATGTTTATTGAAATTTTTTTGTCCTGCATTTATTCAGTGTAAATCCTAGAGGAGCTTTAGAGCAGAGATATTTAAATAGAAGAGAATTCCAATTTCCAGGCATTTTCCTACGAACCAGTAGTATGTGTTCATGCTGCTGCCCTCTTGATTAGACATGGTTTCAGAAAGATGAAAAAACTTCCCAAAATATCTGATAAAAAAAGTATTTCAGCAGAACTGTTGCCAAAAGCAGACACTAAGGCTATCAAGTGTGAAATGAAAATTAGAAAGTCATTGGACACTGATTTGAATTAACTCATAATGACCTGGTTTATGTTTCTGGCCTCTGGAAAGATGATTAGAACATAAAAACAACTTTCTGTGAAGGACATAGGACTTTTAATGAACTAGTCATCCGAACATGAGCAGTAAATGTCTTCAGTTAAGGTCCTCAGAAAACAATCGTCCTGCTAAAATGCTGCGGTAGGCACTGGAATGGGATAAAAAGACCAGAAGAGTCTAAGAAGGAGATGCTTCAATTTCAGAAGCAAGCACAGTGGCATAACTAAATCAAAAAGCTTTTGCAGCTTTTAAAATTGTGGCTTAATTATAAATACAAGAGAGAAAGCAGCATATGGTATTGTGGATTGTATGATCTTTGTGCCTCTGCGAATTAACTGAAGGTCAGGTTGGAGGAGAAATGCACGGAAATTCAGTGGTTTTCCATCTGAAGTGCTTTGGGTGCCCCACATAAACAGTCGCGTTGTCAGTGGAGCTGTAACAGTTTGCACATACTGAAGATCTGTTACGTGATTCTGGTTGACAGAACATTATTCTTTGAAAATACATTTTAAGAAATGAAATGTAAAACTTGAAAATGGTTCTGTGCTCCTGGAAACACCCTCAAAATTTAAAAAGGCAACTGATGTTTATTTATGGGCTGCCCCATTGCATTTCTTTAGTTTCATTATCTTAGCATTTTTTTAAGTTTAGTGAGGAAAAAACAACAACAAAATACCCTGAACATAATCACAATTTAACTCCAAGGGCAAAATGTCCAAACTGGATTCCCCTTTTCCACAGTATTCTAGCTTTGAGATGATATTGGACTCAAGAAATGCAAATACAACAGTAAAGAATTCAAATGTAGAAATAAACATGTAATACTGATGATTTAGTTGGTTTCAGGGTTAGTTGCTTGGAAGCACTATCAGTATCTCTCTACCTGAGGGATGTTATCTTGCTAATTCTTCGAAAGTTTTCATGAAATTAGATTTGATATAGACCATATATAAGTGTTTTGGAATTCCATAGGACTGCTTAATTCTGGCTTAATTTAGTGGATTTTAATGTTGGTTTTTTTACAGTTTTTTGAGAAAATCTATACGTTCCACACAAAAAAAAGCTCTAGTAAATGTTAAAAAAAAAAATGTTTAAAGGCTTTTGAAAAAAAAAAAAATCCTTAATATTGTGGAGAAAAGGTGTGGTATCTGAGCTGTAGTATGTTGTAAAGAAAAACCCAGTAGCTTTTAAAGCAAGGCAAACTTTGTGTTATGGGATTTTTGCATTTAGGTATTTGGTACTGAATGTGCTGTCACTAGGAAGGTCTTTATTTGAGAGACAAAATGTTTGAAACTGATAGCCAGAAACTCTCTAATTGGCCCCTGCTAATTATAATATTGATTTAACACCTTTGTCATTCTGCTCATGTTTTATTCTCGAGTTTTATGGTGGAAACCAGTCTTCAGTGTAAATCTCTCCTTAACTGACAGCCCTTAATGTTTAAGACTTTATATCAACATTATATTAAAAGGACATCTTTTTAGTATGTGGGACCTGATAAAAACCCTTAGTTGGCAACAACAGCTGGAGATTCAATTCCTGTGCACTATACCCCTGAACACCTTCTGAAAAATTACATTTGGCTCACAATTCCCAGCCAGAGTCTCTGGTGAAGGAGGTGTAAAAATACAGGGCTATTACTGCAGCTTCATTCTGCAGCGATTCGTTAAATCACCCCTTCCTGCGATCATGGTGTCTTTGATGGTCTAAATAATGTTTTGGAGTTTAGTTGTTACCAAAAGTACCAGGTTTAAAGTGACAGAGAACTTCTGATAGCGGGGAAGCTGTTATCTCTACTTTAATGAGTTCTGTGGCCCCAATCCACCTTTAGCACTTGGGGGTAGAATGGAGGGGAACAGGTAATTTGTAAGTGAAAAGGTGATATATAACATTCAAAATCTGGATTTAGAATGTTTTTATTGCGGGGCTGTTTCTCATGCATTTCTTCTCTGGTTCAGGCTATGGCTCAGTGTATCTAGCAGAGGTTGACAAATTCATTTTACAGAAGGTAGATGTGACTTAACTGTACGTAAGGTCAGTTAGCTTAACTTAAACTGCTGACTTGCATTAAATGAACTAAACCAGAAGGGGTTTTGCATCACTGTGGTGCTCTTGTGTTTTTCACTGCATGCCTCATCTGTGGATGTTGTCAGATTGATGAGCAAGTAAATGATGTGCAAGTAAATTTTGCTTTTTTCCACCAAAATAGTGCATAAAGTGTCTATAGAGGTTAAGATATCCAAGACTGCTTTGGGAATATCTGTCCTAAGAATCAAACATCTTTTGAAAGAAGACTTCTGTTTTCAAAGTTCTTTTCTGTTTTGCTATCCTCCTGGAAAAACACACTCCTCTCCAAATACATGCAAAAATTGTAAAAATATATATATTAGAAAATGTATAGAAATATAGACATATGTAAGTGTACCAGCACGTAGTGAGAATGATTTCATATGGTGGGCCATGGGATTCTCACTGTGCCATTTTAAAAATAAATTTTATATAAGTGATAGAAAAAAGAATTCAGAAAATTCTTAAGGAGACTGTACAAAAATAAAAGGTTTACAAACAAAATCTCTCTCTTGCCTATTGTGGCTTTTCAGGGCATTTCTCTTCCTGCAGGTTTATTCTGTTTAGCAACTTTTTAATTGATTCCCAGATTACAGCAAGTGTTTGACTCCCTTCTGAGTCGCCAGGAAGAGTATCACTGTTTCTCACTCTTTTCAGAATTTCTGGAATCAGCCTGTGCTGCTGTAGGGACCTTGAAGTTTGCTGTCAGGTCCTCCCTGCACGCTTTTCCCTGCTGTAGTATTCTCAGGAAAGGACCTGACTGAACAGAGGGCAGTAACTATCAGTTACCCAGCCCAGTCAAAAAAAAACCCAAAACCATAACCCACCGAAAATTAAAAACAAACAAGAAAAAAAGAAGCAAAAAACTGTAATGTACGACACAGGGAGAAAAACCCTGATATTCCATAACCAAACAGAAGAACTGTATAAAGTCATTATTAGTTTGGGCCATAATCTTTGGTTCAGAAATAGTGTGCTATGCATTCTTTAAATGACTTGCATGATGTCAGCATTGATGTGTATCACATGTATCATTCTGGAATCTTGTGGGATATCTCTCATGGATTAACACATAGGAATTTAATGTATTTCCATAGATTTTTTGAGAAATCCTATGAATTGTAATCCTTCTCTGAGGAATAGAAGCTAAATGAAAATACAGGGATGTTGTAGAAAGGCTAGAAAGGACAGAAAATTCCAGAATATTTTATCACAGACTGCCCACGGATGATATTTCCATATGTAAGCATTACTGCAAAGTTCTGCAGGGTTTATCTAATCTAAGGCTCGCGTGACCGTTTACTGGTTTTTGAGACTTCTTTTAAAATGTATAAGATATTAGAAATAAAATCTTACATTCAAGACCAGCCAACAATGCATGTGTTTCTGATAAAGAGAAGGGCAGACCGGAATTTTCTAGCTAACACCATTTCTAACTCTCTCTGGCTGCAAGTCAGTGGCAAAGGTGGGCTGAGCAGGTGCAGGGGATTTACGAGCTGTGAGGAGGTGGGCAGGAGGCCTGCCAAAGCTGCAGGCACTTTGCCGAGTTGCTGTCTCTTAATAATAGCCAGAAGCTTACAGGGATTTGGATCTCTCAAAGTTGCAATTTGCAACAGTTTAAAAATCTATGCTGTATAATTCCCCACTTCTCTTTTTGCTGATCTTTTTCTCACTTGAAAGATAATAGAGTAAAAGCAAGTTTAACTCTGTTTCTAATTAGTTTCAGATGTTCATTTAGCAATAGAAGATTGCAAAGTGTACGAAACAAATGCTGTCATAGATGCATCTTCAATTGCTTGTTTATATCTTATTTCTCATAGTATTCACTCAGGAAAGGTGTCTCTGCTTGCATCTGAAGTGATAAAGTTTTATTATGGCAAAAATAGGAGACAAAAACCCTAACAATGTGCCTTGGAGAGAAGTATTTCAGAAAGGTGTGTTTTCACACCCACGTTTCTGTATCGGTGCAGTGACGGGGATGGCAGAGGAGAGGATAGAGGAGGCAGTTTCGTACTTTAGTTTGAGACCAGTAGAACTGACAATTCCTAAAGGGTCATTGTGCAACATGATGGACCTTTAAAGAAATTAATAGAATCTTCCTGTATTTAGTCATATGATATTTATTTATTTATTAGCTTGCAAAACATATGGGCAATATTTTCTTCTTTTAGTGTTGCAGAACTGCTTTTAAGGCACAAGTGTAATTTTAAATATAGCAATAGAAAGAAAAAACCTAACCTTTTCCCATGCCGTGGTAGTCAAAATTTTTTACTTGGGCAAAACTGGAATAAATACTGAAGATCAGCTATGAAAATACAGATCAGCTAAAGGTCCTTGCAGTAAAACCTAAATTATGCTTACAAAAACTTCTCATACTTCCAGAGCTTCTCACAGAGAAATATCTGGTGCATCCTAACTGATTTTGTCTTGGGAATGTAATCAAGCAACAAACCCACTAAAAAGACTATCAGTTCAAACTGAAAAATCACCTTCTATGCAGAAGTTAAGGCTAGTTCAATTTTAAGAAAAACTATCTGTTGCAAGATATTTGAGGGAGAAAAATACAGGATTTCAGCCAGAAAAAACAGCTGGGCACAGCATCAGGTGCATGGTATTTCAGTTATTGGCCCCTCATAGGAAGGGGAGACGCACTACTTCAGTATGAAATAACAAAGATGTAGCTTTGGAGAATGATTATGACTGATAATTCTCCTGATCTGGTTGGTGGACTGTAGATTGTGATAAAAAGTAAGGTTTTCTCCTTTTACATGCAATAGTTCCATTACCTCAACATTTCTATTACCCTTCAAGTGTCAGGAGATGCTGTTGGTGTTTCCTAAAGGAGACCTTAGCTACATGGCTCCTGCACGAAGGACTCTGGTTTTGTAAAAGAGAATTTTTCTGTTTAATGTACTAAAAGATAACAATTCCTCTGGAAGATTTGGAAAAGTTACTTTCTTGTTAGACTGGTGCAATACACTGTCCTTATCCTGATGCAGGGAAAAAGAGGAGCTGTTTAGTCTGAAGATACTGTTTGAGCTAGCACAGTTGTGGGAAAAAAAGGTATGCAAACATTTGTCCTTATCTCTTGATAAATTGTAGTCCATGCAAGTTGCTATTTTCTTTTCAGAAGTCACATTAAATGTGGGGAATAAGAGTTATAAGAATGCTTTAATTTCTGAGAAAAATATGAAGTCCTAAAGCAAAAATCTGCAGCTATCATTATTATCATTATTATTATTACAACTTCCTACTGAGTAAAGTTATTTTCTGCTGCCTTATGTCTAAATGAAAGACAAGATATATTACAATGCTGATTGCTGTAGTGGTTTGGGGTTTTTTGCGGTTTTTTTATCACTGCAATTCAGAGAAAAGAGCTTGTAAGGCTTTCTTACAGCAGCTTTAATAGGAACAGTGTTTGTTACAAAGTGGAAAAAATTAAGAGAAACCATGTTTGTAAAATTGGAAAACATTATTTAATAAAAGCATCACTTTTACTAAAAACAATTTTCATTACCGAACCTGCCAAATGTAGCCCAGAATTGTTAACTGCACACTGGATGTTTTATACCTCTGTATTCATTCAAAAATACGTCATCTGAATGATGATAATTTTTTGTGATGGATGATATGCTGGTATCATTCTTGTATTTTTGTTGCTATTATTTCAGGGAGTGCATTTTATATATTTCTGTTTCTTCTGTTTTAAAATAATTAAATTGTCCGATTGAGAATCTTAGAGTGATTGGCAACTGTTATGAGTGACACAGCAAATATTTGTGGTGGGAGCATAACACTGAAAATAACACAGTTTATGTTGTAGTCAAGGAGAGGGCGGGAAGGGACCCCTGAAGGAAAACGTTGCAATGCTAAATGGAAGAATTACTCTCTCGAAAAGGATATTAGGAAAAAGCAAGCAGCCTACAGAGAAAGTGATATGTCCCAGAAAGCTATATCTTAAAGGTGAAGGACTATCAGACTTAATAATTGACAAAAGACAAACACAATTATATTTTAGGAGGGAAATTAACAGTGATAAAAATGGTCTTTTACTCATAAGATAAAATGGTGTCTCCATGCTTTGACAATGAGGATGAGATTAGAGCTGATCAAGATATTGATCCTGAACTAAAGGCATACATTATCCTGAACTAAAGGCATACATTGACCTAGTTTTCAGTAACGGTGATAACATGGAGCACAAGGATGGAGACAGGATAGCTAGTGGAAATGGAAATCAGCATATCTGAAGAAAACGGAAATTAATTCAGTCATAATAAGGATGAAGGGGAGATAGACAATTTCCATTCTAGAATACCAAAATTGCAATGAAACTGCCCTTTGAAAAAAATATATTAATAAATCTATCAAACTGGATGTAGTATTAGATATTAGGTAGCTAACAAATATGCTGAGGTACAAAACTATTGATCTGTTGTTTTGACTTAAGAAACATCTAAGACTATAACAAATAGTCCAAGAAAAAAAATTAAAGACTTTGAGGAGGATGAAAAGAACATTACTAAAAGCTGATCAGGCAAGGCTATATTTACTGCAGTTTGGATAGGAAAATAAAAAGAAGTATGAAACTCATGCCAAGAATGTTGACCTGCATTTTCCAGCTGAGATTGACTCTTACATCTAGTATCATCGGCATACAAATTTGTAGAAAAAAAATCATGACCTAAGTAATGCATTCTTTCATGCATACATGAAAGGCAATTACTTTCCTTAAGGCAATTACCTCTGTCTTTTAAACTATTTTACACTAGAAAATAAATAGGGAATTAATATAGGTACATTTACAACTTGTTCTTATGACTTGTAACTGTAGAATATAACTTCGTTCTACATTTTACCACTGTAACTGTTTATCTTAATAATTTTAATTTTTTCAGGCCTAATTCATGTTTTATCTTAATCTCCACAGAGGGAATTGGAGTTCTGACATCTGTGCTTGGATAGAACTATCTGTAATTAATAATTGCTGTAATATGTATACTTTTTTGGATACCCATGTCAATTCAGAGTATAAGTATCAAAAATAGAAACAGTTTGCTGGGGATTTTTAGAGCAACTGTACTACAACACATGCAAAAGCTAATTTTACTTTTTTGTCAAAAAAAGGCACTTCCAATTCCAAAGGGAACAATTAACACACCTGTAATACAGAGTCAAGGGCAAGTCAATTATAGTTCTTGAAAACTGAATGTAGCCGACTTCACTGTGTGCAAAAGTTATTTTAACAAATATTTTTCCATTTGTTTCCCTCATTTTATCATTAAATCTCACACTCTGTGTAGGAAGGTTTACTTTTCTTCAGAAAGAGGAAAACAAGGGCATGCCTTTTTCCTGCATATATTGCCATTTTTATATACTCATAGCTTGGAAATGCCGATTTTCCTTCAGTTATGCATTACAGCTTTTCTCTTTTAAAGAGACTTTTGTGCACGCTTTTTCTCAGGAATTAAGAATTTTCTAGTTAGAACAAATCAAATGGCTTTTTAGCTGTCTTATCCTACGCGGTTCTCTGCTTACAGATTGTAATGCTATCCCAGTTCTCTGACATCTATGGTATTTTGACATATATGTTGTTATACTTTAACATATATAGTATTAAACACGTGGAGAGTGCTATGTCTCCAGCACATTAATACTCAGGTTCTGAAGTAGATTGCATTCCAGAGCTGTTCATTTAACCATAATATTTGCTTTGAGCTGTTGCTTATTTATCTAACAGGCGTAAACATGTGCCACTGCAGTAAAACATTTTCAGTTGACCTTAAAGAGCATCTACCTTTGTGATCTGGTTTTCCAAGGATGTCGTATTTTATTTCTAATTGTGCACAGTGGTAATACAGTTCAAAGATAACCTAAATCTTGAAACCATAAAGCTTTCTCTGTGAGCGTTCTGCTGCACAATGCAAAACTTGGATGGTGAGGGGGTCACCACCTGGTCGTAGCAGACTGATGTTACTGTGGTATTGCTTTAGAACGGGCAATTTACTTAAAGGTGGGCTCACAACGGCCCATAACTCAGATATGGCAGAACTAAATATTTAATTCCGGTGACTAGTTTACGCTAGCCGCAGAGCAGTGTTTGTCCAGCAGACTCATTCAGTGCAGAATAGGACCGCCAGACACTTCCAGTACATCCACAGCATTTGTATTCTATTCAGCTTTCCACACAATTTTTATTACTCTTCGGCACCTGCTGTTTTTCAAATGAAAATTTGTTGTTAAGTAATTCGTGTCCTCCTAAGCACTGTCTTTCTCTCTGTTCTTCCCCCTCCACAATGACACAACTTCTCACATCTTTTTAATGTAATGTTTGATGTAATTTATAAGATATAGATGTGATTGCACATACATGTTGGGGACAGTCAAGCCGAAGTGGTGAAAAAGTAGCAGCTATAACTGTAGCTGGCCGTTTTGTTGTTTAATCTGGTGAAGTTTAGCTTAAAACAAATCCACACATTAAAAATCTCTGACAACGAGTGCTGTACCATCACTCTTGTTCAGAGAGGCACATAAATATTCCAACATCTATTTGTGTTCCCTTGAGACTACTATCATGCATTACTTTTTCATTAATGACTCCGCAGTTACTTAAATTTGAAAAGTTGAGTTCATGATAGTTTGATAGAAAGACGTTAACTTCAAGGAAAATAGCAATACATAAACAAGATTATACAATCCCGGTATACCAGCCTCCTGATGAAAATGAAATGGCAGATGGTAGTCGTGTTGATTAGCAGTGTTCACAAACCATGACTGCAGAATGTGTGTGAAAAGGATGAAGAAACAATCCACAGGGCGGATGACCAAACAATTGAAAAATGTTTTGTTTTTTCTTTCATTCCAAAAGAAACTCAGATTAACACTGAACTGATTTCTGTTCAACAGAGGGGAATCAAGCGAGAAACAGGAATTTATCTTTTGTTTTCTAACATTTATGCACAGAGGGACATCTAACCAGCAACACAAATGTTCACAATATCTCTAGGAAAACGAGTGCTGTAAAGCCGTGTTTTCACTCAGTCATTTACATAGGATTAGCATTCTTAATGTCTAAACAGCAAGAGGGTATAATGGACACTTCCAAATAATATATAGTAAAATATATACACCAACTTATAAATAGTCCAGTTGTAAACGGCGTTGCTGATTTTGGACAGTTCTAGGAAAATTTTTGGTTTGTATTTTCTTAATTCCACTTCTCACCACTCAAGTGTCAGCCTTTTGCTGCTACATGTCAGTGTAGCTCCATGGATCTTAGTGAAGCCAAGTATATTTCCATCAGCCTCATGTGGAAAGCAGCATCAGATATGCTCCTGAGTTTTCTAGATATTTGACACAGTCCTCATGCCAAAATTACTTTTAGTGGAAAGTGGAGGGAAATAGCTCCAATATCAGTATTGTTTTTCTGCTAACTATGAGAATGAGGAAAAATGATTAAATCCATAGATGTTAATACATGTAATATTGCTATTCTTCCTGCATAATATCATATGAAAATTGAACAAATCATGAAACTGCAGTTGCCTGTTCAACTACCATGAAAATGTCTATCCGGTGATAAGACTTGGCTGCCTCGTTGTCAGGAGCGATTAGCCCTTGCAGAGAGGCTATGGCACCTGCCTGATCTGTTATGCATCTAGTTTTAAAAAAAAAATGCTGAACAGATAAATCTTTACCTTCATGGTATGAAAAAGAAATGGCTAGAGTCTTCTTATAGTATTTATTTTGCTTCTTGCATTTATTACAGTGGAATATAAAAAAGGCAATATGCTGTGGGGAGGGAATGGGATGTTAGTTCCTAGTAGACAACATTCCAATTCATCCGTGCCATAGTGAGCACATTAGATTATGAGTTGGCTGAATTTTTTGGTTTGTGGCTTTATAGAATTAAAATCCATTCCATTTTCTAATACTATTTAGAGACAGCTTTCTGAGCTGTGTTTAAGCTACATTATAACACAGGTACCCTAAAGAGACTGAGTAAATGTGGAATTTAAGGAGAATTTGAGCTTGGTTTGTTACAAAGTATTAATGAAAACCAGCTCATTTAAGAATTCGTATATAGTTACACTAGCTTTTTCCTCTAGGTAATAGTCTGATTTTGTCATGGGTAAGTAGCACATGAACATTTTGCTATTTTATGCGTGTTCCAGGCATCACAAGTTGGTCGAAACATGGTTGTATGCACAATTATGAATCAGCCCTCAAACATCTTCAATTTAATATGCATAAGCCAACTTTCAATATAAGTAATATACTATTTTTTTAATAGTTAAAATTTGAAAAAGGAAATAACGAGATACAGTCCAACAATGTACTGTGCATCTCAAGTGGAAGTGCACAAAAACCCAAAGATGTGGATAAAGCCAATACGATTAAGTGCCTGTGTTCCATCTCTCCACAACTGTGTGGGTTAGATTTTTTTATTTTTTTTTTTAGTCAGCTGCTGATTCCTGTGGCTTCAAGTGTGAATTTAGTTATGGGTTTTCTCACTTGGATCAGCATGACTCACCAGCATGAGTAAATTAACACTTGCAGCAGAAATACTCCAATTATCTACTATGTGAGCTCAATATTTAATAATATTATCTGTCAGTAAAGGAATGGTGTACCCTCACTGTGAATTAGCCAAAGAAAAATGAATATATGGGGTGTTGGATTAGTGAGTACATTCACAGATATAACTTTGTTTTGTAGCATCGTATCTAAGCACACAGGGAAAACAATTACTTCTTAAGAAAGTACGAATAAACTGACAAATCTTCAGACTTAATACATTGAGGATATCAGGTCTATATAATTAGCTGGGATAAATGTCAATGTGCTAATTCCCTTCTTTGTACCAGAATTATCAGTAAGTAACATCTTAATGGCTCTTTAAAGAAACACAGACAACAGGGAACTGATAATTCTTTTCTTAGACAGAAGTAGATCAGAATTTTCCTAGACTATAGCTGATGAGATTTAATGATCTGATTCACTGGTCCTGTGCTTATACCAATTACAGTGAAAATGTCATGTGCTGAGCACCACTGAAAATCAGCCTATAAGCAACCAAGTTCCGAAAGCATTAAACCTTAACTTGGGAACTTTCTGTTTCAAAGACATTCCTTGTGCTGTGTGTGTGAGAAGTTATATTTAGAACCATAAAGTGGGAATGGTTATATGAGAGGCTACAGATCTTAAATGTAATACAACTAAGTTTAAACTTACTTTAACTTACATAATAAGTACTAAGGTGTTACAGAAATTTTTTTTAATCATGTCTTGGGGAGCCAGAATGCGCCTTTTAACAAACAAAAAACTACTCTGACCTGGTTTGCTTATAAATTACATAGTTTACTGTTTTCTTGCTATAGCTCAGCCACAAAAGTTTTCAATCTACTTAATGCTATTTAAAAAGTTACTGTCTTCCGGGCTTGGCAATCAGCCTTGAGATTTAGTGCAACTTTGGAAAGTATCACATAGGGTGGAGATTCTGCAATAACTCTTTAGTCATTTCCCACCTGGTATTGGCCAGTTCTCCAAGGTATCGCACAACGAACAGCACAAACAGAAGGGATACGTGCAGTAATTAGCGCAGAAAGCAGCTCCTGCTTACCTTTCAGGGAACAAATACTTTTGTTCTGTTTTTAGGAAAAGTTGCTAAATGGTTTGTCTTCAGAAGGTTGATTTCCACCCCTGCACACACACCCCACCCCAGTTTGCCTATGAATGTACTGGAGGTTTGCTGTTTAGTGTGGGAGGACATCCCGCCCAGCGTCCCTTAGCTGTTATGTAGCACTTGACATGACATTAACTGCGGCTGTTGATTTTGCGCTGGGCTTGCACCTGACCCAGCTCCCTCTTGCTTGCTGAATGTATCTGATCACTGTGTTGGAATGTGGCCATAATGTAGTGAGACTAATTGAAAAATTTGGATGATTAGTTCTGTTTACAGCACAGCAATACTGTGCCGTAAAAAGCAGACTCTTGCCCTTGGTATTGCACTGAGTTCCCAGCAAAGAGCAAGATCTATGATTTTGTAGAAAGGTTGAATGTCCAAACAAAAGTGATGGACTGTGTAGACAGTCTTTCCCGGGAATACCTCTTCTGCAGTCCAAAGTAGACTGTAAGTACAGATACTTTTATTCAGAAGAATTATTAGCTTGTTTCTTGTGTATACCTATTTGTTTGGAATGTGACTGCACATACATTATATATGACACCTGCCAGTTTCAGGTTCCTGCTGATATTTAACAGCCATCAGAGGCTCAGAGGTATGGGGTAGGTAGTAAAGTAAGAGCTATGTATTACACCATTGTGAGGCACTTCTGATTCAGTGTGATGGCAAGAGCACTAAATTAAATTTGCCTCTCATTTTCGGTTTTCTGAACTGCTTGAGAAACCTCAGATATTGTTCAGAAAATGGGGACTCAGCAGATAAGGAACTAGTGAAACAGAGGAACATGCCATCAGTTCATACCAAAAGACAGTTGGGACAGAGAGTTTTGTTATTACAAGGTATTTGCCTTAAAGCTTTTTCTTAGCTCTCAAAGTTGCAGAAAAGGCACCTATGTTTGAGTTCATCTAAGGTCAAAACGATCAATTTTATGTACTTTATTTGCAAATAGTCTCATTTTCTAACCTAAAGTTTGGTGAATAACTCTCTTATTTTTTATTGTGCCCACTTCATTCTTTTATTTCTGTTAAAAATGCTATGTGGAAAGGCTGTGATTTATCTGGAAAACTGTATGGAATATAAACGTGATATTCCAAATTAAAAGGATATTTTTTTTAAACTAATGAATATATTTATTTGTGAATAAGTTCAGATTGGCTTCACAATACCTAGCACAGTTAACCACAAAATTTCCAAGAAGCATGTAACACTAGTGTCACAAACTATAGTTGCACACAGGCATCTAAAATTTCCAAAACACAAACCCTCTTCCGTGTGCTTATGCTCTATAGCAAAAACCTCTCACCTCCATTACAAGCATGTGATTTTTATGACTTCTGGGAAAGCTGCTAGCACATATCTGGGAGAAAAATCTGCTCTTTAAAACTGAAGAAAAAAATCGCAAAGGATTTTGAAAGCTTAAGTGCAGCAATATATCATCCAACTTGCCTGCATGGTTCTATTTTGTGAGCAAAGTGAGAAAAAAATAGACCAATATAAACAGAAAGGTTGGAATTCTCATTTATTTCATGCAGAAAGATTGTAGAATCACTTCCAAAAGCAATGTGGGTATAATCCTGTCTGTCTTTTGCTGCCAAATAAACTAAGAGACTTCAGTGAGAGGTTTGCTTGCACACAACATGGGGCTGAATCTGCAATCATGCAATTTTATTTGAAAAACCAGAGATTTTAATCTTTGTATAGAAACGGTTAATGTTTTTTTCAGAATGCAACCAAGATAAACTGGGTCATTTTCCCGATTAACTTTAAGGGTCAACAAGTGAAATAATCATAAAGTTTACAGGAGGAAAAAATCAATGTTGTCCCACAGGGCTAGTGTTTTAGGGCTGAGAGGGTCATACCAGCAGGTTTTCTGGCATTTCAATTGGTATATATGTTTTGTTTGTATTGAAATACTTTTAAAACAACGTATACTTCCTGTGTACAACTATGTTTTCCAGTTTAGATGCTTGGAGGTGAATAACAAGGCTGAAGTAATGCATTTTGTTATCATAAACTGTCTTTTTTAAATTGTAAATTGGCTTTTTGTTATCATAAATAGCATATTCTTCAGACAGCGTGTTTTCTGCACATAGCTATTTGCATCTGTTTTGTAGGTCAAAATGCAAATTATTTTTATTTTGTCATTTTGTTCAGGTTTGAGTTCATGTGCAAATCCTCATCTCAGAAACCTTTATGTTGTTCTGTGTGCTTAGGTCAGACTTGGACACACGCTCTCACTAGCTTCATGGGAAAAGTTCAGCTTGAAAGTGAGAGCTGGCTCACGCATCAAGCCTTGCCCTTCAGACAGACAGTGTGAACACAACCTTTTGTAACCTCCTGAAAAGGCTGTTTTCACAATCACAGGGAAGAATAAAGAGATTACATTGGAGTATTTTTGTTATATTTTTCTTGTCTAACTCCCACATTAGTCAACAGAAATTTTCCCTTGTGAATTTGATGGATTTTTTTTTTTTCCCCTGCTTTTGGATTTGTTTTCTCTTACCGGTGTGTGAGTACTGCCCTCTGACTCTTAAGAGATGTTTCATTTCTTGTTTTAAGTCTGGTACCATTTTCAGAAAACTGGAATGAATGCTATATCTGCTTATATACTCGCTTGAACAAACATATTTAAGAATACCACAGGCTGATACATTTTCAGAAATAATATAAGCCTATTGGGAAAGCAGTGGCTGTATTGATACATGGGTGAATTTGCTGTATTTTTATTATGGCCACCGGTCTGTCTTGTTTCCTGCTCTCTCTGAAGATTTCTCAGGAGTCTGACCTATTCCAGTAATAGAAACTTTGTTGTTGAAGAGTCTTTTCGAGGCATGGAGAATGTTGGGGGCTTTTACATGTTGTGTCAGCAGTTCAAACTGATGTAATAACTCTTTGTAGCAGCAGAAGGCATTTAAATTTTTTAAAGTTTTGCAGCTCTTACGGCAGAGAAGAATCAAGTTTTCTCTGAAATGGCACAGACTACGGTATGAATAGGTAAACTTACACAATAAACCTGTGGCTGTCTTAAAACAAACAAAAGAAGCTGCAAAATGGAGAATACTTGTATGGTTGTGATGATGAGCCAGTTCAGGGCAGTATTTCAGTACTTGCATGTTGCAGATCAACCTCACGACCTAAGGCTTTACTCAGGCTTCTAATTTTTTAATACTCTACCACTTTTCTCAGAAGCCCAGGACCGTGCACACGGTTTGCACTTACTAATCCTTGAAAATGCTGGCATAAAATGCTTCTCTGAGCCCCCAAGATGGGACAGTTATTTAAATGGCACACACACATTTCCACCAGAACCTGCACGAGCTCTGCCATTCTTCTGGGTCTCTGCTTGAACTCCCCAACAGTGCCAGGAAAAAAAAAAAAGTGCTACTGAGTGCTTCATTTGCAGTGCTAGAATTTAATCTTCATGGTCTGTCAGCAATATTGTTCAGTCTTACTGTACACAATATATGTCCCTTTTAGAAACAGTCTGTAAATACTTCACTACAGATTCTCATCCCCTACTGTGAAAGCTGGTCTTTCAGGTTTTTGATTATGTCGTTTCTGTCTTCTATTGAAGCTGAAAGATTGCTGCAATCCATTTTTATAATCTTGTGGTTTTCTCTGGAGCCAAAACCCAGAGTTTACCTGTCTGACCTCTTTGTGGATTGTTCTCTGGGTAGTATAATAGTAGTCAATGGTGTTTTCCACAGTTTTTAAAAGGGCGCACTTCAGCTTGGTACAGCCATTCAGGCTCTGATTTGTTTCTGTTTGCACAAAATCAATTTTTATCCTTGTTCAGCTTTAAAGTAGGCCTAATCTTAACTTGTTAGAGCAACTGCTTAAAGGTAAACTCAGGTTTCTGTATTTAGCACGTTCTGCCTGTATCCTTGCTTGTTCTACAGAGCCCTATGTGCTATTGGTAAACACCATATTTTCTTTTCTTGGACTGTTTTGATGCCAAGCCCATTGCTAGAGTTATGTTCAGTGGAGTGACAAGGAAATATTGGTGTGTCTTAAACTTTTTTCCATTTCTTTTGCATCTCTTGCCTTAAAGTCTGAACTGGCACTAGGATCACTCTAACAAGACTGCTCTAGGAGTGCTATTACAGCTCTGTGTCCAAGCCAGCACCCAACGTACTGCCGTAGGCTACTGCTGGGCTAACGTGGTTACCTGGTAGCTGTACCTGCTGTGATCACGAGGCTTTGTGCTGAAGTATCAGCTTAAGGCTGTCAGTTGCATTTTAGGAAGTGGTGAGGAAATAAAAGGTAAATCTTATTACCGTAATAGAAAAAAAAAAACCAAACAAAAAACACCAAACAGTTGGGCCATCACTTTTATTGTCTTAGCATCCGACTTTTTGTTAGTAAGGGAAATTTTGTGCTACACTTGTATACTGGTTTTAGCGCACATAATGCAGTCATGATTCAGGGTATTGGTTCAATAACATTATTCAAAATCAGAGACTTCAGAAAAAGCTAAAGAAATAAGGTGAAATATAATTACTGTGCTTCTAATCAGTTGGGCAGTTCTGTATATGCTGCACCAAAACAAAAAATGGAGTAAATATCTCTTTACCTATGGAGGACATTCTGCAGATGCTTGCAAAACATCCCAAGTATTAGCATGTAAAATGAGCAAAACCAGAAAGACTACAAATAGATTGGAGGTATCAACCTGCATGTAAAATCCATGATTACTGTAGTAACTTACAAATATATGCAAGTAATTACCCTGATCGTAATATTTTAATGATTTTTTTTAAAATACTTGCTTTTGCTTTCATACTTATTTTTAAATAATCGTCTGGTTCTTGGCCTGTGCTCTCAGCTGATGTAACTCTGTTTTGATTTATTTTTTTTTGTTCTGCTTAGAGTAACTGGGTTTGGGTGTGTTTGGGCATGTGGGGAGAGCTCTGTTACTGGGCAATTGTTTTCCTTGGCATGAATAAATAACAAGTTGACAGGGATGGCTCTTGCTTCTCCACAGACTGATGTTGATGCAGGAGAAAAGGTTCTTGAACTTCAACAATTTCTAGAGGTTTTGTAACTTCTGAACAGGTCAATACTAATTACTAGAACCTGTAGACTAGTCTGTGGACAACACAGAGATCTGGGGCATGGAAAAGTGCAGCCCAGGTTTACATTTTCAGTCTTCCTGTTCCCTGCAAAGTGCTCTTTGGCGGAATGAGAAGGTGCCTTCCTAAAGCTTCCTAGGTCGCAATGCCGCGGTTCCTTAGGGATGGCATCCTGAGGCACATACATTGTAATACAGTTCTGAACTGCCATGTGCTATTGTTACATATGTTTTATGTTTCTTATGACTTTCACACAGATTATTATTGCCTAATTGTAATATTTGCAGTTCAGTGCTCTCAAGAAATAGGCATGGAGTTAAAAATGAAAGTATGTACGTTAATAAATCTCTCCACTGTTTTTTAAGATTTTTCAAGTGTTTTTTTTTTTATAAACAGCTGTTTGAGTTGAAACAGGAATATGTGAATAAAAATAAAGTCAGTACATGAAAGACTTTTATCATAAAGCTTTCAGAGTCCAATTGGCTGAAGTAGGACACAAAAGTTATTTCCCTCTTGGGAGAGACTGAAAGTTAATTCACAAGGGCTATGCTGACTCTAGTTCTGCTTCTTTATGAGCTGGTCCTCATCAATCATATTTATTGTTAGCTATCCAAGCTGTGCATGTAGTAAATTAACCTCTTTTCAGTCTTCTTTCATGAATTTTTTACTATGCTATCTAAACGCATAAAGTGGATATTAAGTAGTATATATTATAATTCTCAGGCTCCTTACACTTATATGAATATATCCAAAATAAAACCAACTTTTTGGCTATGTTCTGAATAAAGACGCTGATGTCTTAAACCATGCTTCTTCTGACACTATGCCAGAAAATACAATGTTTTTGAAAAGAATTAGAAAACAAGTTTGTTTCCATTTCCCACACCATATCACAGGAAGAGACAGCTAGCATTTCTCTTTTGAGAGCACTGTCTGAGCGCATTGGCATCTGAGCACACCAGATGTCCTGTTGGATAACCAGTGGCAGTAAAAATCAGATATTCACCTACTTTGAAAGACAAAAGGTAAAATATAGCTCTCTCAAGTAGTCAGTTTCAATATCTTTTGAAAATATTTCTGTATATCACAGACCTTTGATTTTTTGGGGTTTTGTTTCTTTTTTTTTGTCCTTAGGTACAAGTGACCACCTAGAGTGGGTCTTCCACAAGACTCCTACCACATGTCCTGACAGTGAAATACGTTTTCTGATGAAGATAAATGATTACAACAGCATTTGAAACCAAGTCAGTTCTCTCTTTCATGGAAAGTCTTCCTCTTCATCAAGTGTGCAACTGTGAGTACAATGCTATCAACAGCTTTAGTGGAGTTATTTACCTGCCTAAGATTAGACATAAATCTAGGCAATTAAATTGAGCAGATTTAAGATTTTATATATATATATATAAAACATACATTGAAATGTATACGTATATATATATATATACACTGAAATGGCAAAACTGTATGTGGGCCTGAGCTGTCCAGATCTCCTAACGCTTCCTGAAGCTGCCGTTTCACATTGGCTCTGTATAGATGGCAGAGGAACCTTAAACTGGAGATTATTTTCAGCTCCCTTGCAAGCCTGTCTCTTACTGTGTGACTCAGATTTTGCTTGTGTCTCTCCCTTACTTGCACAGATTGATCTCTGTCAAAAAGACTGAAAAACATGAGAAACCTTCCCTTTTATTCTAGTAAATGTGATAAAATTCATCTTCTACCCTGCCAAGAACAGCTGAGATTACCTGAAACTGCTGAAGGAGCTTTACCTTTCCTCAATACAGCACTGCTCTTGAGCTGCCGAAGGAAATGGTATTCGCTACAAATTGCAAGCCTCTTTTCTCATTATCACAGACAGCAAAGCTTGGGTTACAGAAATGAGCTATGACATGAGGTAACCTTAACAATGAATTATTGTAAGTTTTTCTCATCAATGAATTTCTGTAAGTTTTCTTCTATGTATTTCATGGACAAGGTCATGCATGTAGGGAGAAGAATAAGTAGATATACAGTGGAACAGCACCCACCGATTTAAATTAAAATTTAAATCAATTTAATCCATACTACTGAGATAGATTAGTTTGGATAGCATACACACTTTTTTTAGCAATAGAAGGACAAAAAGGTGAATGAAGAAACAACTCTTACTTTCCTTTCAGATGCAAAAAACTAGAAGCATACAGTGAAACTAGTTAATGGGAGGTCCAAAACAAATGAAGCCCGAAGTACTGCCAAGCATCTCCCAGAGTCCTTTGACCTCTGCCTTAGGGCACAGAAGTCTCTATGAAGATACCAGAGGTAATTTTTCTCTTTTGAGGGAAAATCTCTCCTGTAGAACCCATCTGAGACTCCTCCTAGGCCTATCTTGGAGTCTCTTGATTGCTTCTTATAGGTACCTGGCATCCCACGTAGCAGCCCTATATTCCTCCAAGGACACTACCTGAGATTTTTTTTCTCTTTTGGTAGAAACTATTTGCACTTCCAATACTGTGTCACACCTCAAATCCTGTGTTCAATTTTGGGCCGCTCACGTCAGGGGGGATGTAGAGGGACTGGACCGTGTACAGAGCCAGGCAGTGGGGCTGGGGAAGGGGCTGGGGCACAAGGCTGATGAGAAGCTCCGTGTGGGACCTGGCTGAAGAGAGAGGGATGCTCTAATGGCTGACTCTCCCCTTTCCAAACCGGTCTGCCTCCCTTTGCAGAGTTCTGGCACCCAGACGCCTTACCCCGTGGTGGGGACACCTGTTTGGGACAGCCAAGGTCTCAGCCCTGGCTGATCTAGGACATATCTGGGACCTTCTCAGGGCAGTATGGAAGATGAGCAGCAGAGTCACTGAGCATAGGTGAACCCACTGAGCAGCCCCTCACTGCTCCTGGCCCACCCCCGCGGAACCACGGGGCATGGCGCTGTGCCCTTGGGAGCAGGGCTGGGGCCGGTGTCAGCACTGAGGGGGAGAGCCAGGAGCCGCCTGCTCCTGCTGCTGGGTCCCCATCATCAGTAGTGGAGTAACTTCACCATGTGTGTTTACTAGAGGCTTGTGGCCTCATCTTCTCAGGCCCTGCATGCTAGCGGGGCTTTCCAGGTGGCTGGGTGACACCATGTGGCTGTGAGCGGTGGCACCGGTTGCTCCGGTGGCCAGCGTGCCTTTGCTGTAGCCTGTCCCACCTGTGCAGCCCAAAAGACAACCTTTAACAGTATATTTACATGAACAGAAAGGAATAGCTAGTGCTGTGTTGGCCCAGGAAATAGCATATTACTGAGCAGCACTAGAACTCGTAATTCAAAGCATGATTTTATGTGCTAAAGCTGTTGTAGCAGCAGCATCTGTGATGATGGGGAAAGCAAGAAACACAGTCCTAGGGCCCCCCCTAAGGGTAACGGTGCCCCAGGTAGTGAACTCGAAGGAGTCATTCCTTATTTACCTGTCAATGCCTGCATCATTATGGATTGATACTACTAACCGAAACAACTATGACCTTACAACAGCGGAACCTGTTAAATCCAGTAACCCTACTACTAGAAATACTAATAGCCAGAACAGGAATCTCTTTACGACTGCCTAGAAACTCTGGAATTGAAACAAACAGTGTTGCCAATTGTAAAGGAACAGCCTCTCAACAGCCCAGACTTGCTTTTATTCTGCAATGGATCATCCTGCTATGAAAAGGGACAACTAGTTACTGGACACACCGTCACCACGCAATTTGTGGTGCTGGCGGCAAGAGCTCTTCTGGCACACCTTGGGGCACAAGCTGCAGAATGAAAAGTTTTAACTCAAGTACGTGCTTTAGCAGAAAATCAAACCACTTACATCCACATAGACTCCAAATATGTTCTGGGAATAGTGTTTGCAGCAGGACTGATCTGGAAAGAAAGAGGGTTTCTAGCATCAGCGTGACACAAAATAGCACATCCAGAACATATTTTGGATCTTCTACGTGCTCCAGAAAAAAACAAAACAAGAGCAGTATTATACCATAAAGCCCACCAGTGACATACTTCTGATCTGACTGAATGAAACAGTCTTGCCAACGGTGCAGCTAAGGCAGCAGCTTTACAACCCTTACAGGTAGAACCAAAAATACAAGAAATACTACTGACCATAACTGCAGAAGAATCAAAAAGAATGTGAAACCGTACCCACAAAAGAAACTGAAAAATGGAAACATCTAGAAGTAAAACAGGTAAATGGAATCTGGGCATTAGAAAGAAAACCTCTTCTCTCCAGGATTCTTCTGTCGATATCTTTGGTCAGAGAGCTCCACCATCAGACACATGGAGGAGCATCTTACCTAGAAAATCAAGTCTCTCGGTCATGGGTGGCACCTGGATTGACCCAAGCAATATTACAAGTCACAAAAGATGTCTGAGATACACAGAATGTAACGCAAACTCCAAAATAGAGACAAACCCAAAACAAGGGCGCCCTTGGGCCTGGATGCCATTCCAGAAACTACAGAGTCACTTCCAAGATGTGTCTGCCAAAGGGAGACAAAAACACCTACTGATTATAATGGATCAATTACCCTGTTGGGTAGAAGCATTCCCAAAAGGCAACTGCTCAAGCTGTGGCTAAAGCTTTACTGAAACATACTGTTCTTCTATGAAGTTAGACCCAGGCAAACACAGTATTTTGCCCCTAGGATGGAGTAACACTGTGCAGCAGCACAGGCCAGCCAACTGGCCGGCCAGCTGACTGGGGAGCAGCTTTGCAAAAATGGACTGAGGGTCCTGGTGGGCAACAAGTCCAAGAAAGTGCAGGCAGCTGCACACTGGGCTTATTCGCATGAGTATGCAGCACATGGAGGGAAGTGTTCCTTACCTTTTAGTCAGTTGCTTCCTCGATTATATTTTTCTGAGGCCAAAAGCAGGAGGAGAGCAAAGCAGGCACAGGCTCCAAGCACGGCTTGCTTGTTACTGGAGATGCTGCCCATCCCACTGGGGACAGGTGACCCAAGTCAGGTTACATGATGCTGCTGTGCAAGCTCCCCTCCGCTTGGGACACACATTGGAGCAGACAATAAGGAGACCAACACACAGTTAAGTTCCACTTGCAACACCATTAGCAATTTATTAACCTGTCAGTCAATGTGACTTCCAACTCTGACAATGAAACATGAAGATCCAACTGCACCGTAGCCTGAACAGAGGCACCCGCTGTGCCTGGGGAAGGCTGGAAGCCCAGGGACCCAAGCTGTGCCCTGACACTCACCACCTCAGTGCTTCCTGCTTCAGTTTCCCCTTTTTCAAAGTAGGAATGATGGTGGCATCTTCACCTGTGAGGTTCTGGGAAGCCAGGTGCCACCAGCTGGGGGACAGAATGCCAAGAAAACTGAGCAGAGCACTCCTCTTTCCCATCTGTCTGTGGGAGGACAGGTGCCCTTCCCCTCCCAGGGCTCCAGAGCAGAGAGCACTTCAAAGGCAGTCACTGGCACCCACAGCATAGATGCTAGCTCAGCAGGGGCTGTGCAGTGCACCCCATCACGATGCTGGGCATGGGGGAGGCCCCACATCCCACACTCTTGCTGGGAGGGGACACACGAGGGGAAGATAAAGGCAGCCTTGCTCTACCCAGGATGAGAGAGTCTGTCTAGATGCGTAATACAACACAGCTCGGCAGCTTTCTCTTCTCAGATCACCAAACTGATCTGAAAAGGCACTTCACTCCCTGTCCCATGAGGAAGGATATACCTGGGAAAAACCTTTAAAAGTAAATTTTTAGAAACTGTTCAACAGAAAGCAGAGGCTCTGCAGCACCACGGCAGAACTCCTCCTTGGCAGAGGCAGTGTTAAGATCAGCACTGAGATTTCCTACGCAGCAAACACCCCCAGGGCCCCATGCAGCAGCCGATACCTAAGACAAGTCAGAGGCCATGGCATCTGCAAGGGCCTGGGTTCAGGCAGACAAGGCCTCCGGCACAGTCTCCCCAGCCCCAGCCGAGGATCCGGATTGCAGTTGCCCAGCAAGAGGGTGGTTGGGATGCAGCCGGCAGAAACGTCCCAGCGTCCAGATGGGGAAGACATTGCGGTATGCAGTGTAGCTGATGGCACACGACTTGTTGAATACCCCAGCAATATTCTCCTGAGAGAGAGAAAGAGAGCAAGATGGTATGGGTGACAAGGGACCACAGTGTGTCCAGGATGCGGTGCTGAGCTCATTGCCTTCCTGAAGTCCCCCACCAAAAGCCACATGTGGCTTCCCTTCCAGGTAAGGGAAAGCATGTGATTGCAACGGCTGCACAACGCCCAGGACATCTGCAACACCAGGAAACCCCTTGGAAAGACCTGAGGAAAGATGTACCTGAGGCCAGTCCCCGTTGGGCAGCTGCTTATCAATCAGCACTTTGATGCCCCTTTCCAGCACGCTGATGTCAGGGTACCTGCAAAGCACGAGGGAGATGTGAGCACTCTTACCCAAACCGTCATCCATCCACTCAGGGAGCTCAACCTTCAGGCTGCCCCAGGCGTGTCCCAGGCACGCTGAGCACTTTGGGAAGGCCCCCCACAACCCTAGGACACCAGACATTAATATGGCAATATTTTCCCAGGCTAGAGGCCTGTGGTTGTGATCCAGACCTTTTCTTTGCACCGGCTCCCCCTCACCCAGCATTACAAGCTCCGCTGGCCGGTGGAGCACTGTGCAGGCCAGTTCCTCATTGCAGGCGGCTTGTGACCAATGAGGCCACGAACAAACACGGTTGGGTGCACGGTCCACACCAGCCAGGCCCAGGGCCCGTGCCAGCCCTGCCACACAGCCCAGCCTGCGTTCCCCATCTCACTGGCACTCAGGGCCAGGTGAGGGAAAGAGGTGAGGGCAGCTCCTACCTGACAGCCATGAGTCCCAGCAGGGCCCAACATGTGTTGTGGATCTGCGACATGGCACTCTGCACGTACGTGCGCTGCTCGCAGGACTCGAAGTCTTCTCCCCATCCGCCATCTGCCATCTGTTTGGAGAGGAGGAACTGGCAGGCCTGGGCCACCTCTCGGCATGCAACCCTGCAAGGATGGGGCAGAGAATCAGACAGGGCTGGGGACAGGGAGCATTTGCACAGCCTGTTTCCCAGCTGCAAACAGGAGCTGTGCTCTGCCCTGCCCACAGCCAGGACTGCCCCCAAGACACTGAGGCTTGGACAGCAAGTGCCCTGGATATATCGCAGGGCCAGGATCTGGGAGGAGCAGCACCTGGGGCAGGAGACCCCATGCGCATCCAGGGCATCCACCCAGCCCCACCACAGAGTCTTGCTCTGGCCCAAGAAGTAGGCAGGGGTAGGGGAACCAGACAGCCCCTTCTCACCCATCGCGGTATGTGTGCTGCATACTGGCGAATGCCTCCAGACCAAACCAGGTGCCGTAGGTGAAACAAACCCCCCAGCTCCTAGAAGGAAGGGAAGAGCGGTATTATCAGGGGTACAAGGCCCCAGGCAGAGGCAGGCTCCAACGTGGCCATATTCACAGGAAGAGCAGAGCCAGGCACAGAGCTGCAGCCTGACATCCCTTATGGTGCAACCATGCCCAGTCCCACCAGCACCTGCTCCCAGCTCACTAAGGTGTCAGCAGACACTCTGGAACCAGAGGAGCTGAAGCCACCCTAGCCCCAGGGGTTGTCTGGGTCTTGAGCAATGCACAAGGAGCTTGCTCCACCTAGGCCAGAGGGAGAGGAAAGGAGAGCAAAGCGCAGGAGCTACAGGAGGATCAGCCCCTACCTGCCCCTTCCCACAGATCCTGCCAGCCAGGAATGCTTGCCATCATGGTCTCTTTCACACTGGGGCACCCAGGGGAAAACTGGGCACCAGGAACACTGCTTACCCTTCCCACGACCCATCAGCTCGCTGCTTCTTGCGACAGAAGTCCAGGCCCTTCTGCAGAGTCTCCCTGGTCAGGAAAAAAGACACCCACTTCAGCAGCAGCTCAAATTCAGTAGCTGCTTCACCAGGGGCATCCACCAGTCCCTCTGAGGCTTTGATGGGTCTCAATATTAGAAGGCTCAAGAGGCAAGAGCATGCTGCAGACAGGCAGCCACATTGTTCAGGATCTCAGAGCCAAATCATGCACCAGTTGGTTGCTTTCACGCCTCATGCCAGCATGCAAGCAGGGGACCCAGCCTACAACTGCCTGCAAGATCAAGGCAACTACTAACAGCCAGGCAGATCTCCCTCAGTTTCCCCAGGCTGGTCCCAAACAGCCAATGCCCTGCTCCTTGAGAGAGGTTGGACCCCAGCCTCTTGTGGGGGGCTCTGGTTTGGAGAAGTCACCAGCATCCCAGTTGTGCACACACCAAGGGCCACCGCAGGGGCTGCTTCATGCCAATGCAGAAATCCAGGCAAGACCCCTGACAAGGCTCAGCAGGGACTGTGCCAGGAGCCCAGAGCAGGCAGTACAGGACACCGCAGCCTGTCCTCTCCCCTACCCGACTCTCACCTCAGTGCCTCACCTGATCTCTGGGGCTCTGTGCTCAGGGAACTCACTCTGGAAGTGTCTCAGTGCCTGCATGACAGCTGACGTGCACTCCACATAGGTGTAGTCGATCATGATGTCACCTGCCAACAGGTGAAGTACATCAGTGCAACAGCCTCTCAGCTGGGGAGCCTCCAAGCCACGTGTTGCCAACCTCTTCCTTGGACCCAGGGCACCTTTATCCCACAGAGGGACCCGGGGCAACACCAGACACCCACTGGGCACAGTGAGGCCAGGCCACCACATTCTCTCACAGTGCACAGGGTGACCAGCCCCACACAGCTCCCCTTACCAAACACCTCCGAGGGATTCAGCAGCTCCAGTAAGTGGCCTCCTCGCTTGGTTTCATATGTGGCAAAGCCTCCATCAGAGTTCCTCATGCTCAGCAACTGCCCAGACAAGCAGAGAGAGGGGTTGGGACAGGCTCACAGGCAGTACCACCCCAGTCTGGCCCCAAGCCAGGTGCAAGGACAAAGTCAGACCCACAAGTCGGTGGGGTTGGCAGACAACCCAGGTCCCAAACCACATCGACAGGCCCAATCTGGACCATCACATTACAACACATATGTAGTAGCTCTGTATCACAGTAAATATGCTGTGGCCATACCAGGCCACGAGCCCTGTACTAGCTTAGTAATACCAGATCTAACAACTCATAAGGCCTTGACTCTCTTATTTTAGCTCAGTTTAGATGCCCACATTTCCCCTGGCCCTAATTGTTGCAGCACTTACCACATTCACGGCATCAAAAAGGCGCTCAGGGGGCACAAGCTTGGCTATGAAGGGGCACTTCTCCTGCAGCAGCATAACTGACTTCAGTCCCTCTGCTGTGCAGTCTGCCACGATCCAGCCACAGTCTCGGGTGCTGAAGGGGAAGCCACCCTGGAAAGCGGTCAGGAGGGCTCAGCACCTTCCCCTGACCTCTTCTTGTAAGGGGGGTGGGGTGGGCGGGGTGTGCGCTGCTCCTCATTCCCACCCCCTCTGCCCAAATCCCTGCCCCGTTAGCATGTCCTTCAGAGACCAATTCTAGCCATTGTACCTTGTTCATATGGCGATAATATTTCTGGTAGTCAGGTGGGTTGTCTGGGATCTGGAGAAGACAAGAAACAAGTGAGGGCAGGCTGGAGATGCCTGGCTGCAGGACCATGCACTAGAAACCATTGCAGATGCAGAACCATGTGGGACTGGCACTACCTGTCTTTTACTTGAGAGAGGCAGACAAAGAAAGAGGTCAGCTCTGGAGCAGAGAGCGCTGAAGAGAAATCACATTTTGGTCTGTTTTCAGCAAATGTTGCTAAAGTCCCCTCTTTGGGTGCTTTCCTGCCAGGGAACCATCTGCTTTCAATGCTCCCACTGGCAGCACCACGAGCAAGACCTATAACTGCATCTGCACCAAGCTGCTGGTGATGGTGACTCCCACCTTGAGCCACCAACCTGGCCAGCAGGAGCTGAGTCCATACAGTCACTAGCCAAGGAGTCTGGGTTTCCCAGAAGGGTGCCTCAAATGTGTGGGCACCAGAGAGGACAAAGGGCAGAGAAGTCTAAGCTCTGAGTTTTCCAGCCTCTCTTAATCCAGGCAGCCAACCCAAACCTGGGCCCAGCCAAGGTCCTCTCCAAGCTGCAAAGATGGCTCCCAGCAACAGGCAGCAGAAAACAGGAGGCTGTCCCTAGGACTTTGCTACTCCGGCCCTTCAGAAGAGCTCTTCAGAAGGCAACAGATGCATCCAACAGGAATCTGAGAAGAAGCCAGGTCTGCATAGCCAGTGTGTGAGACACACCAACTGGCTCCACTCACCTGGGTGAACCGGAGGAACTCATAAGCGTTTTGGAGGCAGGATGTGAATTCAGGAATCTTCTGGGCTTCCGCCTAGAAACAGATATGCACAGTCAGCAGTAAGCAAGAAGTTGTGGCCATCAAACATGCCCCTCAAGAAGAAAAGGATGTGCCGGAATCTTGCTGACCTGCTGATCTAGGTGCCATTAACGCTTGGCCCTTCGTATAGCCCTTTCTTTAAGTCTGCATTCATACTACATTTACTGTTCCCATTACAATCCTCTACAGTGTTCCTGGCATCACAGAGAGCTATCTGCATGACCAGGTTAGGGGCTTATCAGGGTAATGACACTGCCTTTCAAAAAGCATGCCCATCATAGCTGTGTCTGCCCCAGAGCAGGAAAGCAGGAGATCTGCACACTGTCCCTGCCAAAAGGCAATACTCTGAGGCCAAACAGAGCAAGGAGGAAGGGCCAGGGTTTTACCACAAGACTGCAGCAACTGGGAAGTCTAACTGGACTCAGCCAGCGCTGTGGCCTCCTGCTTCAAAAGCAGCTGGCAAAGACGGGCTGTACCAGCTGTGCTGGGCACCCTGCCTACCACAGCTGAGGTGGGCTCTGAGAGGTCGTGTGTTTGCCAGGCTCAGTCATACGATGCAATGCCAGAACTGGCACAGCAGAGGTCTGAGGGAATACACAGCAGGAGCTGCTGGTATTCGGGGACGCAGCAGGAAAGACCATTTTCCCAAGACGGCACGTAGTGCTGAGGGTGCATTACCTCCAGGAAGGCTTGGATGGCAAAGGCAGTATCCCAGAGCTGGGATCCATTTGTGCCCTGGAAGAGAGAAAGTAGATAGTGAGGGGCCAGCACTGGCAGCAGCCTGACCCAGCTGTGGGGTCTAAGGGACAACATATCCTTCCTGCAATACCCAGGTGCCCTGCATCTCAGTTTTAGGTTACCCAGCATGATGGCTAACGTGCTGGCATAGAGGGGACAGATGCAGCAGCTCAGGGTCAGCAAGGGAACAGGAAATGAGACAGCTGCTTCAGCCTGCTCTGCAGCTCTGCTCACTCAAGACAGGAGAGGCGGCTAGCGATAAGGAGCAGAGGAACACAACAACTATGAGAGAAGCACAGCTCAGTCCACATGCAGTATCAGGGGTCAGTCTTTCTCCTTCCCTTCTCCCAGGACCCGTGGGGATGAAGACGATGGAGGCCTAGAGCTACCCCCTCAGCTCACAGCCACAGAGAGGCAAACTAGCAGGCAGACACTACTCACTCCTGGCACAGCCAAGTGAAGTGGCAGTGAGATAGACAAGGCCACCAGGCACCAAAGGCCAGATACCAGGAGCTCAGGCCCAGGGTGAACAACCTATATCCCATTATTCCACAGGCTGCCCCAGCACACCAGAGTCCCTCTCAGTGACAGCAGAACTCCTACAGCACTTCACCTGCATCTTCATGCCGTCGAGGCCCAGCCTGTGGGAGGAAAGAGCACAGTGCTGCAGCACAGGCACAGCAAGAATGCCAGGAAGCGGATCGGGAGACACGATGTGCTCACTCAACAGGGATCAGAGCCTATGCTGTGCCAGATGGGCCACACTCAGCCCTTACCAGAGATAGTCAGGGATCCTGGAAACATGCTCCTGAAAAGCTGGGGAGTTCTTCCCGTCCACAAACCAGCGAACCAGCATGTTGATCGTTTTGGAAATCTGCCGAGAGCAGCACTGTCATTGCTCTGGATACAGCTTCTTCCAGCCTCAGAGACAGATACCCCTCCAACCCAGCACAAAGCCATCTAGAGGTGGTCCCAGGCTTGATCCCAACAGCTCCGTCTATGGCATCACCCAGCATAGCTGAGTTAATGGGGCAGGTGCCATGAGATTACTCCAGAGCTTCCCCTCAGATCATTTTCCCGGACTACAAGAAGAGGCATCCCTCACCAGGGCCACAGCTGTCCCCATGCCCTCTGCACCTTCTGTGCCCTGTTAGCATTAATGCTCCTCTTGAGCATTAGGATCCTGCAGCAGGAGTTGTGCCTGAGCAAGATCTGGAGACTATGGTTGCATGCCACAATTGCAGAGGGCTGGGGGGTCACAAGCTGGTCCCTAAAGAGCAAAGGGCAAGATTTTTAAAGGATTGACAGCAAATGTCCTACCGGCCCAATGCTGATGCACTTGGTGAATCTGTCATCGGCTTTGATGTGGTCATACAGCTCTGTGATGGCTCGCTGCCGCAGTTGAGTGCTGTGGTGGGCTTCGTACACATTCATGACAGCTGCAGGACAAGAAAGGGACACGCAATGAAAAAACCACCCCGTGTAGCCAGACTCACTTGCTGTGGCAGGCTGCACCACTGCTCTCGTGATGACCAGTCCAGGAAAGCATGGGAACTGCTATACCCTAGAGTGGCTCGAGGACCCGAGCACAAGGCCATGCTGCATTCAGGGAGGGAGAAGCTCAAGGATCACGTAATCCACGTCTCCATTCCAGCTCCACGGCATACACCAGTAGCTGGCAGTGGACCCTGAAGAGCCCCATGGTATCAGGCAGCTTCGGTTCCACCACCACTGACCCATATGCCAAGGGCCCTCCTGCCCCAGCTAGCATCACACTCACCATAGGCAACCCCCAGCAGCCAGCTGTGCGGGGTGTACACATCACAGGCAGCCACATTGTTCCTCTGGGCCGGCCAGTCTATGCTGGCGTAGTCTTGCACATACAGCTCCTGGCACAAGACAACAAAGGGCATCAGCCTGGCAAGCTGGTAGCAAGCACCCAGAGGCAGCTCACTGCTAGAAGTTGACTCCACTGCCTGGACAGAGAGACTGCGCGGGTATCAGAGCTGCCACTTTGCAAGCCAGAACAACAACATGGCTGGCACAGCAAGTAGTCAGGGAGCCACGTATCCTTGTCGGGGAGCCTCAGCAGGGTCAGCTCCTTACCTGCCGCAAGCTCCGTATGAGCTCGTCCTCTTCAGCTGACAGACGCCTGGCATAACAGTAGCTCATTGGGAGGTAAACCTGGCGGCAGTGACACCAGAGCCGGGATGGGTGGGCTGGGAACCACGTAGGAAGCAGCCTGTTTGCAACAGAGAAGGTGCTACTGTGAGGAACAATGAAGGCCAAGGGCAGCACAGAGAAATGATGCCCAGAGCGGGGTGTGCCTTTCCCTATCCTCTGTACCAAGCCTGCTGCTGCTGGTACAGCTGCAGGAGAAAAGCAGGGAATATCCACACAGCCTGGCCATGCTCAGACCATCCCCAACAGGGCTGCTCCCTCCCCACCAGGGCCAGCAGACACCAATTCTGGCCCAGCTGACACAGGGCAGGGAGGATGCTGAGCTCAGAGAGGAGGGAGGGGAGAAGTCAGTTCAAGGGCCTTTCTCTACCCCATGTGACTTTGAAGGCAGGGGCCCAGAGTGATGGTTAAGTGCATTCAATGACAAAGCACCAGCAGCCCTTGGTACTGTGCAGCCCACAATTTCCCCCAGGGGAAATGTCATACACTTTGCCCTTCTGACACCCAGTAGCCCTCTGAGTAATTGGAGAGAGTACCAGTAAGGGTTAGAGCTAGTAGCATTACATGTGGCTGTCCTGTCCTGCTAGGGCCCAGTTCTGGCTAGTCACAAGAGCCAAAGATACTGGTGGCAGGCAGGGTGCTCACGGATGTATCAAGGACCTCGTGGGCAAAAACCTAACAGGGCTGAGCTCTGGCATCTCCCTTCGGTGCAGTGTTCACTGCTACGCACCCACTGCCTGGCCTTGCTGCTGGTCTCCCAGCTGACAAGCAGCCTGAGCACCCCCAGTTGCAGGCCATAGCTGGACTTATCCCAGCAAACACCAGTACTTGGGAAAGGTCTGGGTTGAGGCTGGTGGCAGGACTGAGAACATCCCCAACATCCACATCCGAGGGCGGCACATACCACATCTCTGGGAGAAGTGTGTTCATTCCTTCCCAGCTGTAAACATTCAAGACAGCCAGCCAAAACTTCCCCCAGGAAGGGATTCCCACAGCACCTCCTGCAGAGATTGATATCAGCTTTCAGAGTTAACGCAACCATGCCAGCTCCCTGCTTTCTCCCCCATCGCAGGGTCCACTTCTCCCCATGTTTGGGAGCCAGCCACTCAGGCTGGGACACATCCCAGGAAAGGGCAAGCAGGCAATGGTGAAGAACATAACACGCTTTCCCATTGTTAACTGAAAATGCAAGTGCCATCAAGGGCAAGCAAGAACAACGGTTCCTCCACTGCCTGGCAGCCCCCATGCTCCACACAGCCCTCAGCTCAGGCCAGACCTCTCTGAGCAGCGTACCAGCCCCACAGCTACTACACTGGGAACAACGGAGCTGACCTTTGCTGTGCAGGTTGACACGGGCCCTCACAACGTCAGGGTCATCTGGTCCAACCCCCAGGATCCTCAGGGCTATGTAGTTGAGCGCTGTGCCAAACACCGTCGATTTGTCTTCCACATGCCTGCCGCACATACAGAGACAGCACGGCCATTAGCCAGCTATTCGCACGAGCGAGACACAACCCAGTGCTCAGGGTTGTCTTTGCTGGGGCGAAGTGGGATGCACCAGGGACCGTGGAAAAGGGGAAACCCAACCAGCCCAGGAGGCGCAGCCAGACTCGATGCTCCAGCATCTCTGTGACAAAAGCTGTACCTGCCGTGCCACACGAGCGAGTCCAAGCACCCCCAGGTGTCACAGCTGCTGAGCCCCACTCCCCAGGCCCGGGCAGATCTGACAGCAGCTCCCAGTGCCGGACCCCAGAGGGGCCGTCGCTCAGGGAAGCATCTTTGCCACTCACAGTCCCCAGCCTCCGTCCGGGAGCTGCACAGAGCGCAGGTAGCGCACCATCTCCTTCCGAAAGCCCGCCGGCAGCTGGACCTTGGCCGTGTGACACGCGATGAGGAGACCTGGAGGACGAGACAGGCTGGCTCTGACGGGGGGCCAAAGGCGACACCTCGCCCCTCCCGGGGACGGGGCCCCACGACACCTACCCGGCAGGAGGAAGAGGGGCCCGCCGTAGTCGCCCGCCCAGTGCCCGTCCTCGGCCTGCAGCGCAGCGTAGAAGCGCATCCCCTTGCGGGCAGCCTCCCGCGCCGTGCCGGC